>CM066033.1:1199075072-1199675072 GCA_033557465.1 Ichthyophis bannanicus
GCAGACCCACCAGCCGGCGCGCGAGGCAGGCCAGGAGACAGACGTGGAGGAACAGGAGTGGGCCGATGGAGGAAAGGAGGAGGAGGTGGCCATGGAGGGCGGAGCCACTGCCTGTGTACAGGATGTGGGGGAGGGAGGAGGGGGAGGAGGAGGAACTCACCCCCACCCACTCCATAGACCAGGTGGATGATGGAGGAGGCTAGGAGGACGAATGATGAGTCCTAATAGTGGGTGCAGGGGGGGGGGGAACATGGGTGTCCTGGGTGGAGGCAGGGTGGGGGGAAGGGAGGGGCACGGACAGGCCAGGAGTGTGGTGGTGGGGGAGGGTGCAAACAGGGAGGGGAGGGGGGCGGGAGTGGGGGGTGGTGGGCGAACACAGCCTCCAGCACAGGGGCCGGAGGGGGCAGCAGGCAGACACCTGCAGGCATCTGCAATGCAGTGGGTGGCAGCATGAGCGGTGCACCCGACCCAGGGCCACTGTCAGGGCAACCCACATGCACATGCCAGCACACAGAACTTGGCAGGGGCCACTGTGTGTCCCTGTGGTGCTGGTAGGTGCATGGGACGAGGTGTTAGTGGCCCTGGCCTGATGCACGACGTGGACATGCCCCATGTCGTGTTTACATGCGGTGCAGTCGTCCTGACTGTGGCTGTTCGGAACACAAGGTGGCAACTGATGTGGTGCCTTTGGCATCACCGGTTTACCACCTGCCGAAGAGCAATCACAGGGTACCATCGATGGGGGCACCTGTGATGCCCCCATGGTGCCCTGTGCTGGGCTGTGTTCGACCCCGCCTGATTGTTGTTTGTTGTGGTTTGGGCAATGTTGCCCGATTGTTAATGTTTGAATAAATAAATGTTTACATCTTTCGTAAAACCCAATGGTCACGTGTGTCGCGTTCCTACATTCAACATGTATGCAAGCACGGGATATGTATTGCGACCAACGCAGGGCCGGTGGGGCGGACATGGGTGGTCATACCGTGTCGTGCGCCGTCACAGCTGCGAAGTCAGAGGGGCGCATATAGGTGTTGTGGGCTGTGGGGTACTGGGTGGGGCCATGGGATGCCGCCTGGTGGGGGTCCACCCAAATTACACTGACACATGGATGTGTGCTATGTAAGCCCCGATGGTGTTTTTCTGACTGCCTTGACCACCTGACAACATGACACCCCTGTCATGCCTCATACCCACCCACATGCCCGAGGGGTGTGCCATGGCCGTGCAATGTGCTTTGCAAGCAGCGGCGAATGTCAGGCATCTGCCAAACACAGTGGCGAGTGGGTAGGTAGGGGAGCCAACATTACTATGGAACACATCAGTATCGCGTTGAAAAAAAAGGTTGATCTGGGGATATTATGCACCCTCCCTGACCATGGGTTGTGTGTGAGCAGCACCCAGCTCCTGGCCCTGGGCAGCTGGACACAACCCTGTGAGGGTCACAGGCCATCCTGTTTGTGCCCGTGGCTGGCAGGTGTAATCTAAACTGGCAAGCCAGCCACACATTGGCAACGTGCTAAGGGTAAAAGGGTAAATGGTCCACTGGACCAACCATGCATGTGCACGAATACATACGGGGACCACAGGTGCACAAATATGCGACAGACCTGGCACACACTGTTGTTGCTTAACAGTTTTTAATTTGGCTGAAGGTTACTTTTCGACGGCCGCGGGCCCGACCACGCCTGGCCTCACCCATCCCCCCCACCCTCGGCAGTGCAACACCCTCCCCCAGGGAAGATGGAGGCGCTCGTGGCCGATAGCCGGTGGCCGGTGCTGGTTCTGTTGCCGTTGGCGCGTGCTGGTGCCGTTGCTTCTTGCGGGTGCCGGTGCATTTCCCGCCTGCTTGTCTTGCCGCCAGCATCCCCTCCAGGGCTACACACATGCGTTTCGAAAGTTATAGCCCTCACCACCTCTGTGAGGCCCTGTATCTGTGCTGTCGACTGGTCCAGCTTGTTGCATACTAAATCAATGGATGCCTCTGATTTCCATCAACTCCTCACACAGGCCTGTGTGTGAGACAGAGCGTTGTATGAGAAGATAGTCCGTGGTCTGGTAACTACAGAATCAACACCAGTGACAGGTTTGCACATCATCACCAGGGCTCTACTGGTTTGTGGCTTACGCCTGTAGACAAAGGTGTATGGTGGGTGTGGCAGTGTGTGCCCCATCTAGTGTTGGGAGACCCCACACACCGCACACGGTCCACACTCAGTCTGTTCTAGATGCACGTGACCCATGTGGCTGGTGCTGAATCACACATGTACTGCATGGTCGGCTACTGTTGTGCATCCAGGGGACTGAACACATGTTTCAAGGACATTGGAGCGGATGGCTGATACAGGGACAGGGACACAAAATTCCCACCAGCACAGTTCCCCCGAAAGGGTGGGGGTCAGGGTGACAGGGTTGTGGCCACAGGGCAGGCCAAGGAACACAGACCGGTGACAGGTCCATGTTGGCGGGGGCGCGGGTCACTGGGGGGCGCTGTGTGCATTGGTCCAACTGACCCTCACGGGCGTATGTGCACAGCTGCATCATCCGTCTGGCAATGAAATGTTAGGAGAGGGTACGGACCATGTTGTGTGATGGCAGGGACATGTTGTTTGTTTGGGGAGGGACCTGGTACCAGTGCGTACGACCTGGGCACGACAAGCGGGTGGGCATGTTCCGATAGGATTGGACAAGAGATGGATCCGCAGGGGCTGTCTGCCCAACACACATACAGGCAATGTATTGCTGGTTATGCACATAGCCTGTGCTGCCCCATGGGGTGTGGTGTGTCACAACACTGCATGGGGGGGGGAGTGCCGTGGCCTGCAGCGGGGAATGTGTGCACATGCGGGGTATGGTCCAACGCTAGACACAACATAGGACAGCACATGAACAGTGTGTCCATATATGTGACCTACCCAGATGAGCAATGTGGGCGCAGATTGTCATGTCCCCACGATTGAGACATGTTATTGAACACAGTTATATGTAATGCACTACATCGTATATGTGCGCAATCATAGCCCGGTGGTCATGTCCCCTCACACCTGACAACTCTACATTGTCCCTCCTCACCTGACATCTGGTTGGTGCCAGGTCTCTGGGTGTCTGGACCAGGCCTTGTCCCCTGCTGTAGGGCTATCATAATGCTGGCGGGCAATGACATCTTCTAGCATGGTGACTGACAAGGGGCCGTGGGCCCCACCAGGTGCAGGGCTTTATAGGCATGGGGTGGGTCTGTGTCCCCAGTTCCCCCAGACATGTGGCAAATGCCATTCATATGCGTGTGTGTCAGCTGCATGTGTGCGATGCTTAAGACTATTGCTAGGTCACTGCATGGATGCATCCCCTGTCTGTTACCATGTGGCCGCTGTCAGACCAGATGCCTGGGTGGTGATTCATCCCAGGCCTGTCAGGGGTATATATCTAATATGTTGCGCAGGGGTACTGTGGGGGATGTAGCCCATCTATGACAGACACAGCTGCTCACACTGATCAGTTATGCTCCCTCAGTTGTGACGGCAACAGGATATTGCTATGTGGGGTGATTGCCACCAACACAGATATCCTTGGTAGCACACACAACAGGATACCTGCTGTCAGTGTTAGATGTGCGGTGACACGGGGCAGGGGTGTCAACAGTTGGACATGTCATGGACTCCTCCAGATCAAGTGTGTGCAGACCCTTCTGTACACAGCATGGTTTTTTTATGTGCAGATGCTGTGGCAAGGTTATGCATACCAATCATCGGAAAACAAACATAAGGAACATAGGAACATAGAACTGATATTTCCATACTTGGTCACACCAGGGTCCATCAAGCACAGTATGCTGTTTCCACAAGTGGCCAATCTAGGTCATAGGTACCTAGCAGTTTCCCCAATGGACCGAGGGTCCCACAATGGCTTGTCCTTTTGATCAAGCAGTGATATCCAGGGTACCTGTCCTAATGATGGTTTATGGACCCCCCCGCTTACCCACAGGTACCTTCCAAACATGTTCTAAACCCAGCTCCACTACACAGCCTTTACTACATCCTCAGTCAGATCATCCCAAGCGTTTGAGTACACGTTTTTTGTAAGACGACATCCCCTGGTTATCCAGTATGTAAATTAGTATTTACCCCTGTCGCTCCAGTTAAGCATGTCCCCCCAGCCTCGATATATTCTGATAAGGTGATCAGGTCCATCTATGTCTACCCATTCCATGACCACCGTCCCATGGATATATAGACCTCTATCTACTTCTCCCCTCAGCGGTCTCTCTCCCAGGTTATAGAGCACCAACCTTTTTAGCCTCACCTCATAGGAGTGGACTCCCATCTCCCTTTGCCATTTTGTTGGTCCCTTATCTGACCCAACCTCTGTATGTTGCTAGATTCCCAATTCATTTTCACGGTGACCCGTATTGCCACACAATATACAGGGTGTGTCATCACCATGGAACGCTATAGAGGCATGTTAACATATGTTGTTATAACTGACATTTCTGTCCAGATCATACCTATCGCCCTTTATGATAATTTGGCCGCCGCTGCACTATGGGCCAAGGGTATGAACATGGTATCTGCAATGACACCTACAACATCTCCCTGGGTGGTAGCGCCAAATGTTGAACCCAGCATCATGACACCATAGTTTGGGTTGGGCCTCCCTAGGTGCATAACCCTGCACCTCACCACATGTAATCCCTCCTCTGCCATTCTGATGCACAGTCCCCCATTTATCAGGGTCCTCTTGCATGTATCCGCAATCCCTGTGGGTTTCAACAACCTGACATTGTTGTGTGTCCATGTGCAAATCTGATAACTTCACCTGTCCACCACCTTCCAGGCCATTTAGGAATATCTGAGGAAGCGCAGACCCAGCACAGATCCCGGTGGTACACCACTATTCACCTTTCCCCATTGGGGAACCTGGCCATTTAGCTCTACTCTCAGCTTCATATCTTCCAACCTTTCACGATACACAATAGTACACTGCCTCCCATCCCAGAATCTTCAGCTTTGCAAACGTCGTCTCTCATGCGGGACCATGTCAGAGGGTCCATGCCAGTCCAGATACACTCATCAACCGACTCACCTTTGTCCACGCTGCCTCATCACACCCCTCAATATAACATAACTGATTAGTGGGACAGGATCCTCCTGGTCTAAAGCCACGTTGGCTGTCCCCCATCATGTTGTGACTATCTACCTGCTGAGTACATATATTCATTATGATGGTATCTACCATTTGTCACGGTACTGACATCAGGCTCAACGGTCTGTGTGTTCCCGGATACCCCCTCGATCCCTTTTTTTACAAACCAAAACCATAACCATAACCATATCCGTGACCCAGAACATACCCATACACCCATAGCCAACGCCGTATGGATCACCTGTTCTCTGCAGGTTGACCTCCCATCTCCCACACATGGACTCCAGGTCATTGCATCAGGGCACACATTCATGTAGGTACGGCTCAATTGATAGCAATTACCCAGCTGATCATCCACCTGGCCTGCCTCCAATGCGTGGCTATCAGTCATACCCAGGGGCCTCACTGGGTGGATTTGATAACAGGTTTGTATGTCTGTTGCGATGGTAGGTGTACGTTCCAACATATTATGACATAACGGATGTGGACATGCGGTAATCCATGTATCCCCAGCTTGTACCATGGGGCTCCTCCCCCCCGTCAACCGTTATGTTTCCACATGAGGGCCTGACACAGAGGGATTCCCCAATGTAGACGGTCATGCTGCATACGTATTTCCCAGCTGTCCTCCAGGGGTGTAGCCAGGGCATAGGTCAGTGTTTCCACCTGTGCTCCCATCGCTGTGAGGGTTCCTCGCTAGATATTCTGGCCATTATGTTCACCAGTTACCATGTTCAGCCTCTCAACACAGTTCCAGGGACACTGGCACTCTCTTCACATACCATCTGGCACGTGTCCCTGGGTCCCTATGATGTGCAGACTCCACTGGCAGAGGTACCGTCTGGAGACGCCTAGCTCTACAGCACCATTTCCCTGACCCTCACCACTCCACTGATGTGGGACTGCCTTCTGATTGTGTCCCAGTACACGTACCTCTCCTGCGTCGGTGCCACCTCACAGCGCATCGGCGCTTCATCCCTCGAAGGGTCACATGCCATCTCTGTCTGTACACTGTGTCCTTTGCCGCCGCTGATGTCGCTGGGGATCATGATCATGCTCCCTGACATGATAGTCCACTGTAGATGGCACTCCATGTGGCCTATGCCTTGTTGTGTGCTCCACCCTAGCCTGCAACAGCTGTGCTGACTCAGGCCCTGACCTTTGTGGTGTGTAGTTGGGGAACACCTCATAGCCCTCTTGCATGGACACATGGTACCACACACCATCTCCTTTTCTGTCTCTGGGGACCCTGGTGCATTCTGGGAGCGGTGGTGTGTCATCGCAGGTACCTGCTGTCACATGCCATACAGGACTGACAGTTTGCTTGTCCAGGGTCACTCACCCTGTCAGGGGCTCGCTCCTGACCTAGGACACGCTTGCTCCTCACCTGGTTCACACAACACTGCAGTTATGTTGGCATATGACTGTGTTCCTTGGCCCTCAAATGGTGTGCTGTTTGTTACCTGACCACCCGCCACCCAAAGCCATACCCCTGTGTCTATTCCGCCAATATGCCACATAACATAACCCTCACCAGTAGCAAGCTGTTGATGTACAATGTGACAAACAACACAATCACATCACACAGGGAACAGTTACATAAATCTTGTGTATGTGACCACCTCATGCCACCCACCTTCAGCATTGTGTGCTCCACCTGCGCCATGGCTGCGCAACTCAGACATCGGAACATCCATCATGTGGCTGGAAGGGGCCTGCAGCTGTTGTGGTGGGGGACGCATAGCCTGGCTGTCAACAGGCTGCTGCATGTTTCTGGCCATCCCAGGTGATGATCCGCTGGTCCTGGGGGGCGAGGGCTGTGGGCCAGTTGCATCTGTGCTTGCGCCTGATTGCTGGGCCTCTCTGGTCCTCGCCGGGTATCAGCCACATCCTCGTCCGGCCTCATCTACATCCTCCCCCTGCTCAGCCTCATGCGCACCCATGCTGGCTGTAGTCACCTGTGATGTGAGCAATAGAGGAGGGCTCTGATATGTATTCTACGCAACAACTGTCTATCCGCTTGTGCTGTGGTCAACACATACATGCGGTGATGTGGGCATGCATACTGCTTACACACGTCACCTGCTTCCTTCAACAACCCATACGGTAGTGCCATGTCCCCTTCTCACCTGGGGTCCATGTGGGTGCAGTATCCCTGTCCTGTGTGTTCTGATTGGCAGTAAGGTGCTCATGGACGCAGATCCCTTCCTGCCCCCCGTCCCATGTCTCCCTCCCTATGTGCCTCTCATGTCACCGTTTGCCCTTGGTTACCCTGTGGTCGCACCCTCCTCTGCCACCCCCTTTCAGAGTGTGCAGGGCCATTATATTGGGCATGCGACCATGATGGATAGTGTTTCGGCGTGGTGCGTGACATTCAGGGCTGTGGGCTGGGATGCTGTGCAGTAGACCCTTATAGCACCGTCATGCGTTTTGGGCCACACACATGCAGTGCCTGGCAGCTCATATGTTACCTATACATGCCTTGCTGCATGTCCACACATTAATACAGGGTACGTCATAGACTGGTTGTGGGGTGGGGTGGGTGGTGTCTGATTGCGTTACCAGATATGGGACAGGTGGGGGGTACGGATGGGATGAGGAACATGTGCTACTGTGTCCTTGCGACCTGGCCCCACATCAGGGTTTGTGTTAGGACAGCATACACACATGCCCTATTGGGGATGGCTACAGGGTGTGGCGTGTGAGACACATACGGGGTGTGGGGTTGCACGAGGCCTGCGTGGTCTGCAATGCTGATCACAGGTATGTCCTGTGAGCTACTTGGTAGCGGTGTGTGTTGGTGGGCAATGGCAGCAATATACATGGAATGTGTGCTGAACTTGTCATCCTATGCGTCACAACATTACCTTGCCCGGACATCAGTCTGCTAGATTGGCACATCAGTCCTAGTCCTATCACTGTGGCGACCTTCAACAGTTACGCAGGTCACGGGATGGGCGGATGCTCCCTGGTACAACAGCAGTCCGTGGAGATACCCTCATCCCATTACGGAACCACGGGAAACAACTGGCATCGCTAACATGCATATGTTGCTCTGGGAACAGTCAATAGCCACCCATCTGCTAGCCGCACGGCAATCTCAGTGTCAATGACATGGTAACACTATGATACCATGTGGAGATCTCACAATGGTCCACGTGAACATGTGTACCTAGTTTGGACCCTGTCTAGGGGGCATCCTCAGGGCCCCAAGCGGAGATACACCCTCAGGACTTTGCAACTCACCTACAATCTCGGTTGTTGCCTTATCAACCGTCCCTCAGTGACAATCACTACACCTGTGCAGGATGTCCTGGCACCATCTCACCATTCTGTTTCCCTTCCGGACAAGGACATGAGGGCACCATTGCAGCCCTATTCATCTCCACATCCCAGTCCGATCCATGCTATGCCTCCTGGGTCAAGGGGCTTCACAGGCACGTCGGCCCAGTGATCGACAACATCATGTCCCTTTCCTTCACAACTGGATCATTACCTGCAGGCCTTTGGCATACCTCAGCTATACCCCTGTTGACAGACTGCAATCTGTACCCTCTACAGTTGGGTTCCTACAGACCCATCTCTGGCACACCTATACTTGCTGAGATGATAGGAGACGTGGATGTACGACAGCTACAGGGACATATTGACTGTGCTGCACCACTGGACCCCTGCCAACATGGCCTCAGGGAACTCCATGGAGTTGACACCCTCCTCACCATACTCTTCAGTTAGATGATGTATGGCATAGATGATATCCAACTGGGTTGCCACCATCCCACTCTGGACGTCCCTGCAGCGTGTGATTCAGTGACACACAACCTCCTTTGTTGGCGGGAATAATTTGTGAAGGGCATCACTGGAACAGTGCTTAATATGTTGCAGGGTGCAATCTATAGCGAAGGTGTCAGCATGTCGGCGTAGTGGACAGTACATCTGAACCCTTCCACCTACATCAGGGTGCTAACCAATGTTCATCACATTCTATCCCCCCTATTGGACATCTACCTGCAAACCATCTGTGGGATCATACCTCCTTGTAGTGTTGTCTTACATGCCTTATGGCATGACGTTGTTCTTTACACACCCATCTCCAATGCACATATGTCTCTCCCCCCTCTCATACCCTGCCCCAATGCATTGTTAGGGTGTCCGTCCTCTTGAAACCTCCATATGTGACTTACAACAACGGAGGTCCTCTTGATCACGCGCAATCCCAACATCATCCCACCACATCATCTCAGGACTGGGGTATATGAACTGCAATCCGACCCGTCCTCACTTTAGCATTATTTCATTTTATAGCTAAGAGTCCATATGATATCCCACCTGTAAAACACAGTCACACCTGAATACTACCTACTCCACCTTATGGGTCACATACACTGCATGTTGTAACCAGACAATTTGATGACAATATACCTTGCACCGATGATCCCACACGTCATTTACGGGACCATCATTTGTCAGCTTTCCTCACTAATCCACCTTATACCCGTTACAGCTGCCAATGAATGCTACATCAAGGTTACCTCAGGGAGACGACTTGTATAACCATGTTCCCCTGAGATTATTCACTTACATTGGCTAGCCTTTAAGACCAGCATTATATTTATTACCCTACGTCAAACGTTGATTAAAACTAATAGGCTCTACACTGCATTCTTTTCCTCCCTACTCACTGCAGCACACCAGACAGAGCGAGAGCATCCACGAACATCACCTCCCTAGAGCTACAGACGGCCATCACAAGCCCTGCCTCCTCTGCAGCAAACAGGACCTTTCACCTTTGTGCCCCTAGGTGCTTCAATTCAGCACCCCATGGCATCTGGCCTATCAGCATCTTATAACAATTCAGGTATGCCGTCACTTTCTATCCCTGCAAACTCTTACCTATAGAGTCATGAACACCTGTCGACGTCAGCGAGCCCACCCACATACCTGATTTCATGATATCTCAGGAACCTGCCTGTGATGAGTATCTATGACGTTGGAATCTATACCTGTCTCCTTATAGTGGTAACATGTCCATGATCATTTCTGGTACATCTGGGGGATTTCTGTACATGGTTTGCTTTGGTATCGACGTTCCGTCCCTTGTCATCTGTGATCTCATGCATTTGAGTGTACTGGGATTAGGTTTGCCTGTTAGACACGCTGATTCTGAATAGTGCGGTGTATGAGGGGATATAGATATGAAACTAACTACATAGATATACAAGGTGTACACTCCGGGGGACATTGGGATGGTCACCTGAGGAGGTGTAGACTACTTTACACCTCTTATCAACACACATGTGTTGTGGCAGAACCGCTGATCTCTGACTCACACATGCAACGCTTCTGCAGCAGCATAGCATATTACCTTCTCGCATCAACGACCTGATCATTTGCTGCTCATTTCACAGGTTAGGATATGTTTTTTCCGGCCTTGGACCACTACTTTTCCTGCTGGCACCTGCACAGGTCTGTTTATCATTGACAACCTTTGTATAACATCTCCTTTGTCATGTTGGACACTGATCATCTGCCTGCGGCTACCATGGAACTCCACAGTAGCAGCATTCAGGTGAGCATTGTCTGTGCTGATCAGGCACATGTTATACGACGTTGTTAATGATTAGCGTGATGTTCCGTGGACAGACTGGGAATGACAGGAACATTGGACAGAGAGAACATATCTTACCCTGTCAATGGAGAGGTACATGCTACAGGTCAGTGATGCGTTAGGGCATTCCTGTCTTTGCATCGTCCCTAGCTTTGTCATGTGTGCGTGTGAGACCAGCATATCTTCCACCCCCGGTCTGTATTGATCAGAGGTGGAGGTGGTCTAGACCTTCATCCAGTGAGTCCGCCATGTCTTTCTGGAGGGTATTCTCTGTATATCTATTTGATATCTCCCTGTGATTGGACCCCACTAATCGTGGCAAATAACATTCATACCGGTCACATCAGGGAGATGTGTGCCACGTGCATGTGCGGCCTGTGCTCAGACCTCACCCAGGCTGGGTGCTCAGACACAGTGCAGAGGGGCACACGTGGAGCCAGGATATTGGGCAACATCCATCACAAACATGGGTGTCAGCCATCATGTTGTACGGTTAGTTTGTGGTGACACACAATGAGTGGGAGGGGGGGCCATCACAGGAGGGACAGGGTGCACAGTGGCAGATTGGACTGCAGGACGGGAAGGTATGTACAGTGTCCATACAGACATGCTCAACAGAACAGGCACTGACATCGCAGCTGGGCTTTCAGCAGCCATGACAGAGGCTACAGCAGCACAGATGGGACTGTCGTGTCAGAGGGGACTGTCACAGCAGTTATCACACCAGGTACTGGCTCACAGGGATGTCATGGCGGTATCATGGAAGGAGTGCCAGCTCTGGATGCATTGTGTGGACCCTACACACTCAGTTATGAGTGTGCTGTGGACTCTTGGGGGGGGATGTCCCTGGCCCGTGGGCCAGGGAGGGTGCCTGTGCAGAGCTTTCAGCAGTGCCCTGTCACGGTTATTGCAGGAGGGACAGACCCCCATTGACATGCAACCTGTCTGACAGAGTGTGACTGATGGACCTCTGTGAGGCCGTGATTGCGTCATTGCATACATAGGTTCCAGACTGAGCTGGTGACATCATAGGGTTGCTGTTGGTTGAGATGTTAGGTCTGTGGGCATTTTCTCTGGGTTCTATCCTGTATGTGCTTTGGTCATGTATTGGCCCGCAGACTGAATTCCATACATGTGACAGCAGAGGTGAGGCTTGGGGGATGGGAGAGTTGAGCTGTGCCTCACAGTGCATGTTGTGTGGTTGTCCTGGGGACAATGTTTGCTGGTCTGCCTATCCACACACTGTGTGCAGCAGAGGTATCCAGTTTGCAGCTGTGAGCTCTGTTACTGTCACCTCACAGGTTCAGTGTCCCCTGGGTGTTGTTACAGTGAGCCATGTTGGTTTGGCCATTACATGGCCTGGCCAACCCTGACACATATTTGTGATTACAGGCGTACACTGTGGGGACTACCTAGTAGCCATAGCGTACAAAGGGTTTGGAAATGCACATGCTTAGCTGATAGACATGTTTCATATTGGCAGTTACATATGGTGCTACGCATAGGCTGTTGCCTGGACATTGTTACATAAAGATTTGTCAGACGTACCTGCTAGCGGGTGTGCAGTGTCCAGGAGCTCAGGCAGGCCACATGTGTAGATATCTCCAAGTTCTTTCTGCAAGCTCACGCTCGAGGGCCGATAGTGGGGAGATGAGGGGGCCCCCGCCACCTGTCCCCAGGGCATGCTGGTGTTCAGCCAACATCACCTGCCGTACACCTCTGTTTATGTCAGAAAATCTTTTTTTCAGACTGTCCGTGTCTCTTGGTGGGCCACCCGCCCCAGCCACTGCTAGCCTCACATCCTCCCACACAGCATTGCGGTTTCCCCACGGTGTTTGGCTACTGAGGCGGCCGAAGAGGACATCGTAGTTCTCCAGGACCATCCTCAGGAGGCTGTGGTTCTCCTGGTCACTGAATCTCAGCGCCCTCCTCCGCTGCGTAGCTGGCACAGGTGGGCGCTTTCTTTTGCCAGTGTGTCTTTGCACCTCCACACCTGTATTCCCCGATGGGCCTGCAACACAGCCTCAGGCCCGGTGTCACCGCCCCACCCACCTCTGCAGTGCACTGGTGTTCTGCATCCCCACCAGCCTCAGCCACATTCACCCCCTCTCTCCCCCTCTCCCCCTCTCTCTCCATCACCCGCTCTCCCCTCACCACTCCCCACCCAGCACAGGACACCACACACCACCCTACACACTGCAGACCACCCCACCCGCACCCCAATCCACCCTACCCTGCAAGAACACAACCCAATACACATAGAACAGACACGGAAACAGTGATACACCAAATACGATATGGCACTCTACAGACAAACAGCCTCCTCTCCCCCTACAACACCTTCTACCTCTTCAGTATCACACACGCCTCTGTTTCTCCACACTCCCTCACTGTATCTTACAACACCCTCGTCATTTACCTGTGGTACAGTGTGTTTTATACCATATTATCATTTCTTTTTGCCGTTGCGCATGCGTTTCTCTTTTTTTTTTGGTGCGCCGCTGATGTGCGCGTGCGCTGTCGTCTGTGCGCGCCGCGGATCTGCGTCAGAGCTGTGCATGGGCATGTATGGGTGCGGCGCATTCAGACGCACATGCCGTCATCACGCATACATGCCCCAGCGCGGCCAACATGGACGTTTACGCTCTGTTTTTCGTTTGCGCATGCGCTGTTGCTGTTCGGCTTTGTTTTCAGCGCCACAGATGTGCGCATGCGCTTTCGTCTGTGCACGCCGCGGATCTGCGTAAGAGATGTGCATGGGCATTTGGATGCGGCGCATTCAGACGCACATGCCGTCATCACGCATACACGCCCCAGCGCGGCGCACACAGACGGCAGGGATTGCTCTATGGGATGCACATGCGCACAGCGCTCCCCCACGGTGCGCAATGACGCACAACGTCACAGGCGCACATCTCAACACCGGAAATACATCTATATATCCTCAGGCAGAGATAGTACACATTGAGGGTTGTATTGTAGGAGAGGTGTACGTTTGGAGAGGGTAACATATTGATCAGGCTAGGTTATCTGTGTTAGTTTCATTGTCTATTGGGTTTTGTCCTGTGTGTATTGTATTGTATTGTGTGTATTGTGTTGTGTATCGCATCCGTTTGTTCAGTTTGTCAGTCGGTGTTTGTGAGTTGGTCACTGTTGTGGGAGGTTTGTGTGTGTGTTGTAGTGTGTTTGTGTAGGCCTGCGGGGTGAGGTGATGGCTGGGATATATGTTTCTGCATGTGCCCTGGATGGTGAGCAGATGCTGCGGTTGCCGGACAGGGGGGATGGTGTCCATGGGGCTGAGGCACAGGGCATGGGTGTAGTCCCACAGCAAATCAGACCTGCAGCTGTGGAGGAGGGCCAGGCAGCTGATGTACGTGCACAGCGCAGGAGATGTGCCGAGGTGCAGGCTCGGCAGCCTCGCCTCTACAGGCCCAGGGCCCAGCTCCAGGACATGCGTGAGGACCAGGTCATCTCCCTGTACAGGCTGAGCACAAGGGCTATTAGTGATCTCTATGAGGATCTACGAACTGACCTCGAGCCCCTGACTAATAGTTCCCATGCCATACCGTGTTTAGTTAATCTCCTTGCTGCTTTACATTTCTTTGCCTCTGGCTGTTTCCAACCACTCAGTGGGCGCAGTGGGTGGCATGAGCCGACCCTCCTTCTCCCGATGTCTCCACCAGGTACTGCGTGCCATGGTCAGCCGGGTGGGGAATTACATAGCCCTTCCCCACACTAGGCAACATTGGGGGACCCTGAACCAAGCCTTTGAGGCTGTAGCTGGGATACCACACGTGATGGGAGCTATTGATTGCACACATGTTGCCCTGGTCCCACCTAGAGACAGGGAGGTGGTGTTCCGCAACCGCAAACACTACCATTCCCTGAATGTTCAGGTTGTATGTGATGCTGATCAGCATATTCTGAATGTGGTCCCACGGTTTCCAGGGTCCACCCATGACTCCTATATCCTGCATCGCTCAGCACTATTTCGACAGTTTGAGGAGGGACTGTATGGGGACTGCATCCTGCTGGGTGAGTATGTCCACACATATGATGTAGTCTGTAGGTTATATCATTTTGTCACTTAACATCTATTATATATTGCACTATATACGCTCTGTGTGTTAGGCAGCTGAGCTCACGTTCAGCAGACATTGTGGCGGGGTGTAGACATTGAGTTGCATGTGACATGATGAGCCATGTCACATCTGGTTGGAAACAATACCTGGGGGTGATATGCTGATGGTGTAGGGGGACATATGCACATGTTCAGATGCATGTACATGGGTGTGCATTTCAACATGTGTGTGTATTTCACCGGGCCACAGGTGGGTGGGTGGGATTGTTGTCCATCACACCCACCTGTGCATTAGTGGCATTTGAGGTAACTGTGTTATGTCATGTCACATTTCTGTGAGTCACAATCCATACACCTATCGCATATCATGTGTGTGTGTGAGGGCCACACCCCTACACATTACTGGGGTTCTTGAACATTGTTTGGTGGATGACATGGGTTGGTAGTTGTTTGGGGTTTCGACACATATGATGGATGTTCATAACCTTGGCACGTTGGGTACACCTTTCCCTAGGTAGGGTTCTGGTTTAGGCATGGCCCATAACATGTGTGCATACACACGTGTGTTGTGAATGACTTTGGGCCACTGCAGATGGCCACTACTTTGGCATCAGTGTATGTCATTAATCTGATGTCTCTCTGCCTTTGAGAGAGGTGACAGCAAGGGCAGGGGCCAACTTGTGAGCAGGCAGAGAGGTGTTGGTACCCCATACAGAGGAACCTTGACAGTCTCTGTTGTTGTGATAGTTCAGGGCTCATGTGGGCTACAGTGTGCAGATCTGTGGAACACAGCTTAACAGGGATATTAACATGATGGTGACAGTGGACCGGGTGTCCACTGACATGGTTGTTGGTCAGCGGTCGACAGCATATGGCATCAGACTGCTGTCTGTAGGTATGTTGACCTTAGTGGACACAGTGTTGTGAGGTGATATTGGGTTGATGTTGTCGAAATCCCAGGTCAGACATGTTCTGGGTGTGCGTTTACATTGCCTCATACAACATTCTTGTGGTGTATAGCTTGCTAACATATACGTTTAACATGTTTTTTGGGGGCTGGTGGTTTAGGCTGCCATTGGTGGTTTCAGAGATGCGGACATTGACTGCATACCAAGACGCATATGCCACACATAGCGGATCTTTGTTTGCAAAAATGTGACATTGCTGTTATTTGCCATGTCTGTCCAGACTACAGGGGCCCTTTCTGACATTTCTATCACCATAGGTCATATTTTGTCAAATGTATATTTGTGTTGTCATATGATTCTGTCAGGATGTGTAATGCACTTGTCTCTAAGGTCCATACCTGTGCAAATTTGTGGTGGCATGCGCTCATGCATTCACATGCATCATTCTCTTTTTGCAGGTGATGATGCAGGGTATGGATGTTGCCCCTGGCTGCTAACCCTGTGCGTCAACCACGGACACGTGCAGAGCGGAGGTACAATGAGGCCCACGCCTCCAGCCGCTCTGTCATAGAGCGCACCTTTGGCGTTTTGAAAAGTCGCTTCAGGTGTCTGGATCGGACAGGTGGGGCCTTACAATATAAGGCAATGACTGTTGCAGAGATAATCGTAGCCTGTTGCATCCTGCACAACATTGCTCTCAGGCATAATATTACTGCAGAGATTAATGAGGATCTTGCGGAGGATCCACCGTGCCCCCCTGTACGTGCCAGTGGTGACACACAGGCAGGCACAGGCGGTCAGGCAGAGGTTGATTGCTGAGATATTCAGTGGTATGTATTGCACATCCTCCCACATATGTGCTGTTGTGTGCATGTGAGGTTTATAACGGGTCATGTGTCTGAACATATAGCATTCAGATCCATCACTGCATTGTCCCTTATGCTGAACATCCAACAGTAACATAGGGCCAGGGGTGTGCAATGGACAATGTGGACAGGGAACAACAGGGGCTGTTGGTGTTTTTGGGGTTTGTGTGTTGCGACACCTTTATGAGCTTTTGGGGGTCACAGTACCAGTTAGTGTCTGTGTGTGATAGCAACTGCTGTGCAAACACACTGTTTCCATTATAGTGTGTGTGTGGCACGGTGTCAGGCATATGTTCCGGGGTTAAATGGGGTGTAGATGGCAACATTTGTGGAGAGCTCTCATGCGGCCACCTTGTTTATGTACTACATCAGGGTGTGCTTGTGTGTGTGTTTATGCTATTATGGGCTGGCTATGTCTGTATGTTTATAATGTGTCATGCAACATGTCTAACATAGCACAGTACACATGCGCATGACTGCATACCCATGATGGGATAGATTACATGTGACAGGTGTTGCTGCCACACCAAACGGTACCATACGGTATGTTGATTAAACGTAGCACATACATGGCTAGGGTGAGGCATGTGGACATAGTCAGTGTGCAGCCCGGGGTCCATATCATTGGTTTCATCTTATATAGTGAGGTGTCATACATTGCAGTATTTTCACTGTACACACATACGGATGTGCAGCGGGTCACATCATGAACGGGTGGATTACAGGACCCCACTGTAGAGCTGCATGTGTGTATTTTTTTGCTAGTTTAGCGGTTTAGCAAATAAAGAGTGGCATATGTGGGTGATACTATCTCAACATCTACGTCATGGCTCTAGTACATGCTGTATGTCGGTCAGGTTAGCACAGTACACAGCCACATATGCCTTGTCTACACTGGCAAGGGATGTTATGTTGACATACACACACAGACCTATTTGGGTGATATGTGGTGCAGGTGCACATATAGCCTCTCCATGGATTAACATTCTCCCTGATACCCAGTGGGCTGACATGACGCCATCATGGTCTGATGAAAGACAGACATGGGGGTGTTGTCTGGTACACATGGTGATGACATTGCCATGTATTTAGGCACATGATCAGCGTACATATCTAAGTAATCATTGATGTACAGGATGTACACTGCATAATATTTCTTTGCACAGTGGATACAGGGGGTGGTACAGCATATTACCAGGTGTCACAGGTATGTACAATGGACTAACAAACAACATTAGGGGAGTCATAGACACGGAGAGGGGGTAATGTTGTCAACCTGGCCAACACAGACTAATAGTGCGACCTTGGGATGTGTTTCACACATGGTGTTTGCAGACACCGCCTTAGACAGGTGTGAGGAACAACCGAGGGTGGTGGGGGCAAATGAGTAATAGGGGGACATTTCATTGGTATCATACGTCTACATGCTGCCTCTCCCATGTGGTATATCAGTACAGTGTGAGGGTGAACAGTCAGTCGTTGGGTCAGGTTGTGGGGTCTGCCAGCTGTTGACATTGCTGTGTACTGTGGGTTTCACAGATGGGACATGACATATATTTTGTGATGGTTTGTTTCCCTCTCCACAGGACCAGCTTCATGAGGATGCTGTTCCACTGTAGCATTGGCACATGAGGGCCCATCGTCCAAGATGCTGTGGTCCAGGGTAGGTGGATCTACAGCTACATTGTGCGTACATGGGTTCATGGGAGCAACATGTCGCCTGTCATGTGTCATAAGAGGCAGCTGGTGTTGTACAACTCTCCCCTGACAGCCTCCCTTACCCATATTTTGGGGTGGTGACCCATCTCCCCATGTGTTTGTGTACAGTATGTTCGCAGGGACACCTTTTCAGTCAGATGTACAGCAGAGTTAGATGTGTTTTTGGTTGTCGTGTTTTACGGATACTGCATTTTCTGTCTACACCATCATAGTTAGATCAGACATCACCAAGGTATATGTGCATGTGACTTGGCCATGATGTGCACAGGTTTGCACTTGTGCACATTCAGCCCATGTTTTTCAGCTGTGCCCCTGACCAACGCATACTGTGTGTGTGTTTGCGCTTATGTTTTGAATATGTCCTCCAGCATTGTCCAGGCATGGTACATTATCACGTGCTCTCATGGGTGTGGGCACCTGGGGGGCATGGTGGGGTGTACTACCTCTACTGTTGTGCTGCTTACCTTGTCATCATGGTCCACATGTGTGGTGAGCTGTGAGCAGCAATGTGTCTTGTGTTTTGAGAGACGGGTGTTGAGCAACATTTATTTCTCTCATATGTAGGCATGATGTGGAGATGCATCAACAGTTGATGTACATGGTAAATCGACATGTCTGGCTGACATTGTCTCCCTTCGCTGTGACCTGATGTGGCTATGCAGTACTTGGAGGAATTGATGACGGCCGCATGATGCACACATAGGGTTTGTTTTAAACTTTGCGAATTTGGTATTACATCTGGCTGTACCTGTCCTGGGGTTTATGATCTTCACATGGACATGTTATGTAGCATCTCTGTAGACACAAACAGATGCATATAGTGTGTAGCTGTGAGATGCCCTTGTGACCTGGGATTGTACATAACCATATCCATGTGACAGCCATGCCTGCATTTACATGTACTGTTGGCGCTCATCTCCTTTTTTTTTATATGCATCTGCTGTAATTTGTGACTTTGCATCCCTTTGGTCTGTATTTTGTGTATTGTGAATCTTGGCAATCTGTTCTGTTTTGGCAAGGTGTCTAACAATACCATACTTCTCCTCACGTGACACAGGGCAGGTGACATAACAGCACCATTTCCTCCACGGCATCTGGCTCACCATCCAACGTCTGTTGTGGGACTGACCTTCATCTTAGTCTTTCCGGGGAGATGTGCCATTGGATGTTTGACCTATGTTGGTGGCACACAGGCCTGTGATGGACATTTTTGCTCTTGGACCGCTGACTTACCCATGATAGACCTGTACAACACACAGTGTGTGCCATGCTGTGGCTGTGTGTCGTGCTGCTGACAGGGACACAGATGGACTTTCATGGACTGTGTCATATTGGACGATGGCACTTTACTGTGCATGGCCAGGTTTGCATGGTGTGTTTTGCGATGATCTTTTGGCTGTCAAGGACACCTTGCTTTTGGGACACTGTGCGCATCAGGGACTGACATGATCTATGTATTTCTGACATCCCTCCACAGTTGGTTAGTGTATAGGTGTGTCCCATGTGTGTGACATGGCACACATGATATGTTACTTTGTGGGTTTCAACATCAGCATACAGCCATGTTTGTGGCACGGGGGCACACATGGAGGGATCCAATTGTCTATGTCCACCTGCCCCACACCTAAACAAGGTGCAGGTTCTGCCACATACACACTTTCATGCCCGCCACCATCCTTGTTAGATGTGTGGAGGGGCCAGGGGTGCTTAGATTCATGTGTGGCATCACTGTACCATGTTTGTGTGCAGCTGGTGCCTGTGCTTCTCAATAACTATGTTTGTGAGACACTGCATGTGGACCTATGGCTCTGTGTGGTTCACTGTAGGCTGTCTGACCATCATTTGCATCTGGACATGCTAGTTATTGTATATGTTTACTGTACAGATGTGACACTCTGCATGTCTGTCCACACGCGTTGCAGTGCACATTTGCAGAGTCCTGTTTTACCCCCTGCATTGACAACAGTCTCATTAGGCCATTATATTTGGTGTGGGTCAGAGTGGGTGTCCATTGTCCTCCTACACTTCAGCATTGCATGGACCATGCTATCGGTAGCCAAACACTGTCCACCAAACAAACAATGCAAGGGGACATACTGCACGGTGTTATGTCTGCACCTTTCAGGGAGTTGTGTGCTTTGTATTTTCTCTGTGTTCATGTGTCCCTGCTACCTGTTAGCATACAATCATTCAGCTCTAGATGATATTTGTCATGTACACTGAATACTTTCTGATGTGCCAATCAGCCATTATGTGGGAGGTTGGACATAACTTAATGAGGGTGTTTGTCACATGTCAACATTGTGCCAGCATATGTTTTTCTCTTTTGGGGGCCACCTGTGTTGCATGAGGGCTATGTTGTTGGGTGGACATGTTTTGTGTTTGGGGTCTTAAGCTTACAAACGCCTAGAGTCTACATGCCCTCATATGTAGCTCACACATTGTGGGCATGCAGCAGATGCTCATGTATGTGGCCCTGGAACCCAGTGCATATCATGCACCTGTTCCACCAGAGATCTCATGCCACTCAATTGTGCGCAGGCATTGACCTTTATGTGGCATGTGTGTTTGTACCGTGCTGACTGTGTTCCCATCTTTAAACAGGGAGGGGCTTACTTTGAAATTATGATTACACTGTGTACAGTAACTGGGAGGTGTGATCCAAATAAAGATATGTATTTTACAGACATTAGTTCCTTTTGCTGCTTGGTCATGTTCACACACATGCACTACAATGTCTACCTTTGAATATGTCATGACTCCTTGTGACCTTGGGACTCCGTGGTTACCTTGACAATGTTCCTCGAGTTACTTTCCAAGGGCCACATGATCTGGTTTTGTGAAATGAGGCCTGGTTGCCTTGTGTGCATGACAGTTTTGTGACGACTAGGCTGCTCCTCCTCTCGTAGAGCACATTCACACTTGTGTCTACTGGGTTGCTTGCAAGGTGCATGTCCACCTGTGCTCACAACAGTGTACGATGGCAGCTGTGCATGTGTCTGTCATTTTGCACATCACAGGTTCTTACTGGTTCACATACAGACCCTGTCTTTGGAATATTATGTATTCCTTGGGCTCAGTGTATTATTTGTGGGTGTGGTTGGTGGCATGTGTTTTCAATTAAGGTTATGCGTTTAGCCCACGATATCCTTTGTTTTAAATTATTTTGTAGATTATGCTGACTTGACCATTAGTTCACTGCAGGTTAATCAACTCTACACACACCCTTGTCTGTGATCAGGGTGCAGCAGGGTGTGCACTGTGTGCTGCCTAGCCAGCAGATATCATCTGTTACATAGGTTTCTCTCATTATGTTGTTTACACTGCTGTGCACCTGGGGGTGTGGTGGTGATGGGTTTCAGCAGGTGTGTGTTCACCCTTTTTCATGTGTTGCTCTCTGCTGTCCTGTCCATGATCAGTACATTGCTTCACCACGCATCCTCCACTGCCCTTGGGGATACCTTGCTTTGCTCTTGTTATGTCTGTATATATTTATGTATTTGTTTTGGTATCCCACTTTTCACAGGGTCAAGGGGGGTTTCATACGAGGGGGGGGAGTTGTACATGTTGGCCACGGCCATTGCCAGGGGGGCTACATGGACGGTTTCAAATGGGGACATAGGACATACTATGGACATTGACAGATTGTGCACATGGTCATATTTGTATGGGGTGGGTTAGGGGTTGGATTAGTGGGGTTCCTGGGACAGTATGTTTTTCAGCTGTTTTATAAATGGATTAGTGGTCTGGGTTGTTACCAGGACATCTTGGGGGGCTGTGCATGATACATGGGGCAGGAAGTTCAGGGTCTCGATTGCAGGTCCCTTGCGGGCATTTGGTTCATTTGTTGCTTACAGTACCGGAGTTGGTGGGGGCTTGTCTGGTAGTTGTACCGTGGCCTGGGCGACACAGTCTGGTGTTGATTTGGGGGTTGCGTGCTTCATGTATGACTTTGTTGGTGAGTGGGAGGGCTTTGTATTGACTCCTTGCTTCAGGTGCCTATATGTATGTTTCTTTCAGGATTGGGGTGATGTGGTCTGTATATTTTGCATGCTGTGTCTACAGCATCACATATCATTGTGTGTTTGTGCATGCGTCCCTGGTCCCAACTACAGACTGTGATCTGAAATGTACACAGGAGTTCTGCAGGTGCATTTGTTCATGGTTTCCCTTGTGGGTTTGCCTGTCCTTACAACCAGCATGCATGTAGCGTGAGGGCCTGGACTATTTCTGACTGCATCCTTTGCTAAAACACACACATTGGTGCTGTTTCCTACCTGTTTTTGCTTTTACATTTCTGGTGTTGTTCGTATGTGTGATTCCTCTCTGTTCTCTTGGATGTGCATGCGTGTCCTGCAGTTGTGTTTTCCATTTGTTTGACTGTCATATGTTGTCAGGTTTGTGCTGTGGACACATTGTACACTCATCTGAGTTGTGAGCCATGCATCTGTCCATCTTCTGTCTGCCAACTCTTGTGTCATGCTACCCTGATGTGCATGCAGCTGCAACCCTTCCTGCACTCCTACACCTTCCTGCATCACAACTCTCCATGTTTGTCGCTCCTGTGTTTGCTCTGCATATCATCGCTAGTCCACTGTAATCATGATATTTCACAGATCCTGCCATTTCAGCCTCCTCTGCTGGACACATCTTCCCATCCACTGTTGCACACCATCATTATAACATGGTACATTATCCATCACTCTGTACATAGCTACAGCTGGCACCAGTGTCTTTATCCATTTCTGTTGCCGCCACATAGCCTTGTGGAGATCTTTGTGGTACAGCACCTGTGATGTCAGTGGTTCTTATACTTTTGGATTGCCTTTCCTTTCGGCTCTGTGCAGTATTTGGGTTACATGTGCACTCGCATTTGATGATGTGGTTGTTTATGATGTGCATTGTGTAGCAGCCTAACGGAACGATACTCTGGCTAGGCTTGTGTTTAGATGGCAGCACAGCTTACTGTACAGTTGCATTCTGAGAAAACAGATGTCACTAAGCCAACCTTGGTCACTGCTCATTTGGCACCATGACCCCTGCACCATCACGCAATGCCCTAACCATTGTGCTACACTGCTGTTCCCTCCTGCATGTCTGCTCACCTACCTGGGATTTCCCTGCGTTAGACTGCACAGTGATGCCAGCACTGACTGTGCTTGGACCATGCCCTGCCTCATACGACAAACTGTAAAGCACCCTACACACGACATTGTGATTTCCTTGGTGGACAATGCGCTTTAGGATTTGACATGTGAGGTACCTTATATTGCGTCATATGCATCACCTGATATTACAGTGCTTTCATAGTGCATTTGCAAGGGGGAGTAATAACATTAACATGTAAAATGCCTCCTAGATCACTATTGCTCATGACAGATGATGGCTCATCCAGCCGCTTCATTGGGCACTGCGGGGGATTGAACCCCCCGATCCCTGCTCCATTGGTAGGCGTCGTTCCCATCATGCTGTGGCTCAGCTCGTGTGCTTTCCCATCCGCGCGCCGCCTTATGCCGCACAAAGTTCCTCTGCCTCGTAAAGGATTAGTGCGCCGCCTTCTGCTGCCCACTATTTCTGTGCCTCCTAAAATGGTGCCTGAGCCTGCCGCTTCATTGGGCACTGCGGGGGATTGAACCCCCCGATCCCTGCTCCATTGGTAGGCGTCGTTCCCATCGTGCTGTGGCTCAGCTCGTGTGCTTTCCCATCCGCGCGCCGCCTTAGCCCGCACAAAGTTCCTCTGCCTCATAAAGGATTAGTGCGCCGCCTTCTGCTGCCCACTATTTCTGTGCCTCCTAAAATGGTGCCTGAGCCTGCCGCTTCATTGGGCACTGCGGGGGATTGAACCCCCGATCCCTGCTCCATTGGTAGGCGTCGTTCCCATCGTGCTGTGGCTCAGCTCGTGTGCTTTCCCATCAGCGCGCCGCCTTATACCTCCCGCGCAACTTTTCCAGGCGGTAATGTGCGGGACGCACATGTGCGGGGCGCACATTGGCGCATATGTAAACCGCGTGTTTTTCTTTTTCAGGACGCAACGCCCACTCCTTATATGGCACACGCACACTAGCGCGGCCCCGCACATTATGAATGTTTAGTAAACATACCCCAAAGTCTGTAATATTCTGCTGTTGCTTCAACACTGTATATTCACCACAGATGAAACATAAACTGTCTGGCGAATTAATAAACTTTTGCGGAGCCATAACATAACGGTTGAAGAATGACGAGCTAACACAAATTGCGATGAAAAAGTGTGAACAGCCTAGAACCAAGAACCTGATGATGATTCGTGCACAAGTGTGGAATGTAGGAGAGAGCAGCTCTGTGTCTGTACACGAGACGTCACAGTGCTGGCCATGCCCCCCTGCACTGACTGGAGCTGCTGCTATCTGCCCTGTGTCTCCCTCCCACTGGATTCCTCAGGAAAGATTAACCCCTTCTACCATTAGAAGCACGGACTTAAAACTTGCTTAGCTTATGTATATATTGCTGACCATCAGATTTACAGTGCTATATTTTTTTTTATATAACTCGGATAACCCCTTTAAAGTTTTTTGGGCATTTTATATCTTAAATGCACTTATGTGAATTAATTAATAGCAATTTGAATTAATTAATAGTAATTTGAAAAAAACTGATAAATTTGAAGACAATTTTGCATGTTGTGGCAAATCATGACATCTAGGAGTTTTTTCAAAATTTTATTTGTTTTCAGCACACCAAAATACATGGAAATTAGATGAAAATAATTAAACAGCTTTTTAGTCGCAGACCTGTCGATGTATACGCTTCATGACTCCACCTATGTTTCACTCAGACCATGTCTCTAGCAATTTTTACAGTAACAGTATGCACGTTCATACTACCTCAAGTACATTTACACCCTAGATAATTTTACCAGAGTAATTTTATGCTCATAAATTGTCACATATGTGCTAAATTGACTTTATAAAATTACTCTCTTAATCAATATTATTTACTCTACTAGGAAATCTGAAGATGATACTGAGAAAGCTTTGGAGCGAAATTTATTAAATGGGGCCAGTCTCTATATAAGTCTCAATTAACACCAGCTCTGATTAATGACTGATTCTCTGACCCATTTCTATTATCTCATGGCACAAGACAGGGTTGCCAATTATCACTGTAGCTATTTGCTTTAGCAATCAAATCATTTATCACTTCTATCAGGAATATGCACAAACTACAGTGAATTACACTTGTGGATGGGAAGCATTCTGTTTTTATTATACCCAGATGGCATCCGTATATTTGAAGGACTCTTGCATATGCTTCCAAATTTATTGGATCTCATTAAAAAATTTGGATAATTATCAGGCTATTCTATGAATTTCATTATGTCATCGTGCCTTGCAGCGTATCTCAGGTTAATATATTGTAGTTTGATTTAAAAAAAGTGATTTTCATATAGTCAACAGATTTAGATATTGGGTAAGTCTTCTTGGTTATCCGCTTTCACAGAAATGATAAAGCGGTATAAAAAAAACATGTTAAATATAAATAAAAATAAAATATATTGCATTGTACTGATTTAATATGTGTTAAATTTGCTAAATTCCTTAAACATGAGAAGCTATCGAGGCAGTTCAAATCTGACTTGATGTATGGGGTTAAAATTTAACTGTGGTAGTTAGCATTAGATATTTTGCATCGGTATCTGGAATTTTACCAGCACCACTATTTGGATAGCTGTGATATTCAGCCCACTATTCACTTAGCAAATCCCAAAAAGTAAGGACATCCATTTTTCTAGCCTAAATTTATGTGATTAGTTATCAGTTAGTGGGCTGAACTGGATAATTTGAAAACCACAAATGCTGTCCCAACTCTGCCCACACTGATTGCTTTTATTTACCAGCTTGACCCTTCGTAGAAGAGCCATGAGGATCAGATCTGCCATTTTGAATCTGGGTGGCATCGAGGCAAGAGTGAAGGGGGATCATTCCTGCCCTGACCCTACCACCAATGATTCCCCTAATAAGTGCTGGCAAGTCAGGGGGTGAGTGATGAATGGTATCCTCTTTGGAAGAGGTGGAGATTGGGGATGAGGCTTATACCTGGGGAGGGGGCGAGAGTGGGTGGGGTAATGATCCTAGGGAGGTTGGGGTTATCATCAGGATGGTTTTTATCAGGATTAGGGGTGTGCAGATTGTCATCATTGGAATTTGGTATGTGGGTTCTGATGGTGGTAGGAGTTGTCAGAAGGTGTGTGGGTTGCAGTCTTAGGAGTTGGGAGTATGATCAGAGGAATTGGGTAGTTTGCCAGCCATGGGAATTTTTTCTATGTATTAGTAGTGCATTAAATGCATCAGCAGATAATGCAGATGCACCAGTGATATCTGCCGAAACATTCGATGTGGGCCCATGTGTTAAAAGTGTGCCCTGTGCACTAACTACAGGGCATTTGCTGACCTTACAGCCAATAGTTAGCACACAGGCTTTGCACAAACCATATCTTAATTTTGCATTTAAGGTGCAGTAAATAAAAAAGCTGACTGCACTTTAGTAAACATGCCCCATTATTAGTAAATCGCTCTGAATATGTAAAATGGGGTCTGCAGTAAGTTGTGCACATTAAAGGGTGCTACATGTGGTAACAGGATCGTTCCATTTAGTTAATCTAGCCCAAAATGTTCTGGATGTTGGACCATATTACTTATAGAACAGGTTGCCTCTCCCTTCCCCTGCTGCTCTATTGCTAATGCTATATTATTTATTTTTCTAGTCAGAAGTGTAATATCACCTGCCCTGGTCTGGTGAAGTCACTCAGAGACTCGGTTTCAGGCCTCTGCACCTGTAGACTACAGGCCAAAAGAGAAGCATTTCTAGGTACATATGCGAAAGAATCATTAGAGGCTAGTCTAACTAGAGAAGCAGGATGTAACTGCTGGAGAGTTTTTGTTCTTTAAAGGAATGAAATGAACAGAATCTGTGTGTTCTAAAATTAAGTCCCTCGTTCCTTTTTTTCCAATAAAGCTGCAGAAATAGCAAAGGCTTTAGAAGGCAATTATGGATGTATTTTTCTTGAAGTATAGGTTTATTTTTTTGTTTCCTGTCTTTCCTTTATTAAATTGTTGGGATGAGCATGCCAAATATGATTATTTCCTACCACAGTCCAGATCTGAATGATTTTATCAGTCAACAGTAGTGCAAAAGAGGTAGGGAGGGAATACTGATGCATACAATAAATCTGGTTAAATATTCTTCAGATCATGGCAAAATGCAAATAATTTTACTTGCCATAGTCAACAAATACCAAAAAAGAGACCCTTAAGCAGTGCTAGTCAATAAACATGAGCCCAAACAACATAAGACTAGGCTAACAGAGTGAAACATATTTTTGACCATTAACCAAAAAGACGTTTTTCATGGTCTTATGTTGTTTGTAGTCAACAAATACAACATCTTTTTTAAGGATAAGTTTCAGATATCAAAACTTGGGTAAATCAAAGCCCAGCATAAAAAATATGTAGACTACTGAGCTTGTATTCAGCACATGATGGTCAGCAGTTTCTTTAACCTCCAGACACTGCAGACAAATTATACCAGATTTTCAGCGGCACTATCAGGATAGCAGCTGCTGTTGAATAGTTTTTTTGTTTTTGCAATCACTGGTGATATTTAGCCCCATTCTGAATAGGCCTGTGTGAACTAAAGGCGGGACTGCCTTTATCCAGTGGCTGCCTTTATCCAGAGGCTTATCCAGTGGCTGATTATATGGATAGTGGCTGAATATCGCCATTATCCAGATAATCTCTGGCTTCTTCCTTGTGTATTTTTATTATGGTTATTTAAAAATAAATGTATATGATAAGTATAATATGATGAACATAATTTATATGGATATTTGACACATTTCCTGAAAGAAAGGAAATAGTAACTGAGATAAGGTAAAAATAAAATAAGAAATGTAACGGTATTTATTCATTGCTTTAGTATCATAACTAAGGGGTATGTTTACTAAATGGTGCTAACGTCGCAGCTGAAATGTTATCACACGAAACGTGATGTTATCACGTGATAATGGCGCATTACCAGGTGAGAACATCACGTATTGCGCGATAACGTCTCCTGCGGCGTTAAGGTGCGCAGAGGGTAGAGTATGGCTCCCCAGAGGGCGGAGTAAGGCTCCCCAGGGGTGGAGATAATGGATCAAGGGGCAGAGAGTGGGCGGGGAGAGGCCCCATGCACACTAATACCATGAAATGAAGGTCCAAAAATTAGCGCTAGTGAAAACCTCGTGCTAGAGGCACATGTGCAGGGGAGAGAGACCATTTCAGTCAGCAATGTGCAGCAAAGGCAGGGAAACCAAGAAAAGTGATAGTAATGATACATGTGCAGCAACATCATAGTGCCCAAGTACAGGAGGGCACTACAGTGAGGCAGCAAATGGGGTACAGGGGGCTGCAGGCGGGACATGCAGTGTGGCAGCTGGGGCACAGGGTGCGATAGGCAGATGCCTAGGTGACACATAGGAATGTGGAAGCGGAAAACCAGCAGGACAGCAACTGACCAAGGGCAAATATGGCCACGAGTGTGTGTCCCACAGTGTCCCAGGAGACCGTACCCAGCAAGTACCCCAAAGGGCACATAACATTAGCAGGTGGTGCCGGGGGGAAGCATTGATGTCTATGCAGGCACCCCTACCCTATATCACACACCATAGGCAGCTGCCTACCGGCACACTGGATGGCCTGGGACTGCGCACCTCCAACACCACCGGCAGAAGGGCATGTCAGCATGGTGGCAGAGGGCTGCTGGTGGTGGAGGGGGCAGTGACAACTGCCCACAGCAGACCATGGCCAAGCCCTGTTTAGGTGGGTGCCGTACACTGCAACAGACAAGGTCTGTCTGACGAACAGTCATGGTATCCCCAGGGAATGACCTGCCTCTGTGACAACAGTTTGGTGCAGTACACACAGCCAGCATATTTAGGGGCAGAAGGTCAAAGGTTCAAGTCCCAGCTGTGCCTCCTGCAAACCATGTCCCTAATTTTTACCCAGTACTAAACCATGGTAATAACGACGGAACCTTTATTGCAGATAAAATACTACTACTACTCGCCGCTTGACTAATCTGCCAACATCGCCATGCCCACATTACTCCTCAGGTCGCTTCACTGGATCCCTGTCCAATTCCTCATCCAATTCAAGCTTTTCCTGCTAACCTATAAGTGCATCCACTCTATGGCCCCTCACTACCACTCATCTCTTATCCCTTCCTACATCCCCTCTTGAAACCTGTGTTCCGCTAACAAATTACTTCTATCAATGCCTTTTACATGCACTGCGAACTCCCGACTGCGCTCCTTTCACCTTGCTGCACCTTACGCTTGGAACAGCCTACCTGCATCTGTGCACCGGGCACCCTCCTTGGTCCTCTTCAAATCCAGATTGAAGACCCACCTCTTCGCTGTTGCATTCAGATCCTAACCCCTGTCATCATTTATGACCAAACTTCTGACCAAACCATACATTGCCCAGAACTGACTAATGTTCTACCTTGCGCAGAACTGACTAATGCTCTATACTGTTCTAACTTATGTTTTGTTATAACTAGATTGTAAGCTCCGATGAGCATGACTCTGACAGGCAGGGACTCTCTCTTGTATGTTGGCTACCTCTTGTAGGTCAGCTGTACAGCGCTGCGTGTGTGGCGCTTTACAAGTGCTGAATAGTAGCAGTAGTAGTAGTAGCACTTGTATGCATTGCCCCCATTGTATGCAAATGTATCTCATGCATATTAATTAGGGACAGCATGAAAGCCCGAACCGTGTTTGGCTCACCTGGACCGGAGTTGGGAACCTCTGCCCTAGAGCAGCGGCCAACAGGGGCACAAACACCCACACCCACAGGCTCCACTATCTAAAGCCTCATGGAGAGTCAGGCTGTTGGGCCCTGCGCGGAGCATCAGCTACCGGTACTAGCACCTGCATACCTTAGCAATGCCGTCTTAAACTTGGAAACACGTTACACATATATCAAAAGATTGCTATGATTAATGCCAGATAACAAAGCCTATGTTAAACACAATTTGTTGACAGAGATTCATCATAGCAACCTTTCTGATATCTGTGGAGTGTGTTTCAGTGTTTGTTTCGGACAGTGTTTACCACCCCAGGGAGTAACCCTAACAGTATTGAATACCATAGCAATGCCTGCACTGTGCCCAGGACTGGTGTGGCTGCCAGGGCTGCCAACCACCTCTATCTTTGCACAATGCTAAAATAGGTGTGGGAGTGTGTATATGTCTTTCCAGTGTTTTGTGGCTGCCTACACCTTACTGAGCCCACAATGCTTGCACCTTTTCCAGTGTTAGTCTGCCAATGTGCATAATGAGGTACATAATGTGGGTATGGCCTGGGCAGTATGCATCTGCACAGGGAATAGGGCAATGGCTGGGACATTGTAGTGCCAGACCACCACCTACATGGAGAGGGTGGTCACAGCATGTCATGCTGGGAGGTCACTCTCACCCTGACTGTGCAGTGACCATGGCATGGCTAGGTTCCCCCATAGTGCTATGCTGTATATTTCTCAAGTGATGTTTATGGGTTTTCCTTTCAGGGTCTCAGTCACTGACATGCCTGCTTGGTGTCTGTGTTCACATCCAATTTTTGGGTGTACACAGTTCCTCCAGGAACATGTACTAGCTAGCAGACTCTCTGCAGTTAGCATGTATATGATTGGAACACCGTGCAGTGTGTGGAAACAGACTGTGCTCTCTGCTGGTGAATGTCAGATAGGGGTGGGGCAGTAGAGCTTTTCCTGGTCTACTGCCTGTCTGCCAGTGCCTTATGTAATGTGCACATATTGTCATTGCCTGCACTGTAAGGTGCCTGTTCCCCAGCAGGACCATTGCAGAGATGTAGAATGTGGATCTGTTGGTAGGAGATCCCTTTCCCCCACTCTCACCCACATAGGGTGGGTTGGGTGGTGCTACATAATCTGCTTTTGGGCCCAAGCACCACCCTTCTTTTATGACATGTGACCATGGCAACCACACAGGATATGCACTTTTCTGGGTGCATCATAGTCCACATGGGCTAGACATGACTTGGAAATACAGATGGACACAGGTGTATCCTAGGTGTGTCTGCAAGGGCTGCCTATCCTATACTAGTACTGATGGGGAGGGGGGAGCACAGCCTGCCTCAGCCAAGCCAGGTGCTGTAGACCTGGTGCTGGGCGCCCCACCTTACCCTCAGAGTGAGCACAGGAACCGCACAATGACACGGTCTGTAGCTACTCTGTGCCAGTAACACACACGGTCAGTTCCCCCTACCAGGCTTGGGTGCTATAGCGGCACATACCCCATTTTGTGATCAGATGTAGGCTGCTGATCTGCATCTGCAGTGCATCATGAGTATGGGTGGGTTTACTCTATCCTGGTAACCACAGCAGACAGTTTGTGTGGTGACCTATAGTCTTTCTGTAGCCAGCCAGCAGTGTGCTAGTAGCTATAGAGATGTAGCCTATTGGTTACTTCAATGACTGTGGAGGCAGAAGTCATGGGTTTGATCTCACAGTGGTGTTATTCAATATGGCTGTGTGAGGCATTTCCTTTTAATTTAAATCAGTGCTGCCAGCAAAAACACCCTCACAGTGCCATAGACTAAGGTGCCTTGGCGGACAGGGCACTTTATAATGTGCCCTATGAAGTGCCTTATAGGGCGCCTTATGCGACACCTTAGGTTATGGCACTGTGAAGGTGTTTTTTCTGGCAGTACTGATTTAAATTAAAAAAGGAAATGCCTCAGATAGCACTGATTTAAATTAAAGGGAAATGCCTCAGACAGCCTTCTTACATAACACCACTGCAGAATCAAACCCATGACCTCTGCCTCCACAGTCATTGCAGTAACCAGTGGGCTACATCTTTATAGTATCTAACACTGCGGTGGCATGAACTTAGGGTTAACGCGCATTAAAATGCCACGGCGCCCACTATCACATGATACAGATTCTTGCTACGTTGCCAACGGAACGCACACTCCTTGTATGGCATTCTTCACATTATCACTGCAACTAGCGCCAGTAACATTAAGACGGAAACATACCCCTTAAACCTGGTAATGCACATTAAACAGGGGCATTGATAACATGGATTTTTCTGAGGCAATGAAGGGTTAAGTAACTTGCCCAAGGCGGGCTACTGGGAATCGAATCCTGGTTGCCAAGCCAGTGCTCTAACCATTAAGGTACTCCTCCACTCTTTCTCCTATAGACATTTTCACATCGGATTTAAGAGAACATTAAATTATAAGCACAGGCAAGAACTGAAATCCTAAAATAACACTAATCACTGGTGTAGAATTAAACCCAGCTTTCAATTTCCAGCTGAGCATAGCAGCAAATTCAGACATGAATGTTTCTTACACTGACGGCAACGATGGTATGCAAGGTGTACACTAGTGGCAGGCAATAAATCAATGTGAATATTTTCAGCAAACAAGTGATCATTCTATCCTACTAATAGGGCTGATAAGGGATCAAAATCTGATTTTTGGAGCATAAGACATGACTGATCAATTGACAGAACAGATATATATATTGCATAAAACAACAATAAGTTTGTGACTTTGGACAAGGAGCATAATCCACAAAATGGAAAGAAATAACATGTTTGAAAAAAAGGATCATAAACCAGCTTTCACCTGAAGTAATTTGAATAGGAAGGAACCAGGAACATAACAAGGAAATAATGGTAAAATGATTGGTTTCCCATAGATGGATACTGAGAAAAACTAGAGACTGCTGCAAATTTTTTGCTCAGAATGGAAATGAGGACAATGAGGGCAGTTAAAAAAATAGAGGTGGGGTGTGTGTGTGTGTGTGGGGGGGGGGAGGTATCTTTTTAGAAGCTTTAGTCATGATTTGGACATCCAAAAATATGCATTCAGATATCCAAACCATAGATATGTCTCTGAGTCATTTCACTACTGGCTTTGAAAGACATAGGCAGGCTGCAATGGACTTAGTGGTATGTTTACCAAACCGTCTGAATGTTACCAGCGCTAGCTGCAGCGATAATGTGAAGAATGCCATATAAGGAGTGGGCGTTCCGGCAGCAGGTAGCAAGAATCTGTATCGCGCTATAGGGGGTGACATGGCACGTTAACGCACGTTAACTCTAAGTTCATGCCAGCACAGTGCTAGAAGCTGCAAAGATATAGCCAACTGGTTACTGCAATGACTGTAGAGGCAGAGCTCATGGGTTTGATCCTGCAGTGGTGTTATGTAAGAAGGCTGTTTGAGGCAATTCCTTTTAATCTAAGTCAGTGCTGCCAGCAAAAATACCCTCACAGTGCCGTAACATAAGGTGCCGCATAAGGCGCCCTATAAGGCACTCCATAGGGCACATTATAAACGGCCCTCTCCGCCAAGGTGCCTTCTAATGTGCCCTATAGGGTGTCTTATGAGGCACCTTAGGCTACAGCACTGTGAGGGTGTTTTTGCTGGCCGCACTGATTTAAATTAAAAGGAAATGACTCAGACAGCTTTATTAAATAGCACCACTGTGGGATCAACCCATGACCTCTGCCTCCACAGTCATTGACGTAACCAGTGGGCTATATCTCTACATTTACTAACACGCTGCTGGCTGGCTACAGAAAGACTGCAGGTCACCACATAAACTGACTGCTGTTGTTACCAGGATAGGGTAAACCCACCCATACCCATGATGCACTGCACATGCAAATCAGCAGCCTACATCTGATCCCAAGATGGGGAATGCGCCTCTATAGCACCCCGGCCTGGTAGGGGGAACTGACCGTATGTGCTACTGGCACAGAGTAGCTACAGACTGTGACATTGTGCGGTTCCTGTGCTCACCCTGAGGGTGAGGTGGGGCGCCCAGCACCAATGCCACAGCACCTGGCTTGACTGAGGTAGGCTGTGCTGCAGATCCCTGTCAGTGTTAGAGTGTGTTAGGTAGTCTTTGCAGACACACCTAGGATACACCTGTGTCCATCTGTATTTCCTAGTCACATCTAGCCCTTGTGAACTATGATGCACCCAGAATAGTGCATATTCTGTGTGGTTGCCATGATCACATGCTATAAGAAAAGAGTGGGGTTTGGACCCAAATGCGGATTATGTAGCACTACCCAACCTGCCTTTTATGGGTCAAGGTGGGGGACAGGATCTCCCACCAACAGATCCACATTCTACATCTCTGCAATGGTGGCAGTAGAAGGGACCATCAAACCCAGTCGTGCTGGGGAACGGGCACCATACAGGGCAGTCAATGCAGATCTTTACACATCACATAAGGCAGAGGTGTCCAAACCTGTCCTGGAGGGCCACAATCCTGCCAGGTTTTGGGATAGCCCTAATGAATATGCATGAGATATATATGCATTAGAGATAGCCTGCCAACCTGATTGGTTTGTGGCCCTCCAGGACTGGATTTGGAGACCCCTGCCTTACACCTCTGTCATTTAAGATTGTGAGTGGGCAAGGTGCAGATGTCCAAGACATCAAAAAGGTTAGATAGAATTTGTCACATTCCTCCTCACTTCTCACCACCACCAAAATATTGTCCATTAGACATCTTTTTGGTGGTGGTGAGAATCGAGGATGAATCGAGAATCGAGAATGCTAGAAAAGCTCAGCTGCCCCCCTACCATCATCTGACATTCACCAGCAGAGGTCACAGTCTCCCCCCACTGCACCCTACAAGGTGTTCCAGCCATACACACACTAACTGCAGACAGTCTGCTAGCTAGTACATAGTGCATGTTCCTGGAGGAACTGTGCACATCCAAAAATGGGACATGAGCACACACACCAAGCAGGCATGTCAGTGATTGGGCCTCAGAAAAGAAAACCCACAAATATCACTTAAAAGAAATACTCTAGAGCACTATGGGGGAACCTAGCCATGCCATGGTCACTACTCATTCAGGGTGAGAGTGACCTCCCAGCATGACATGCTGTGGCCACCCTCTCCATGCAGGTGGTGGTTGGGCACTACAATGTCCCAGCCATTGCCCAATGCCTTGTGCAGATGCATCCTGCCCAGGCCACCCTGTCTGGGCCATACCCATAGTACCTTGCTCCTCATTATGCACATTGGCAGGCTAACACTGTAAACAGTGCAAGCATTGTGGACTGAGTAAGGTGTAGGCAGCCACAGCACACTGGATAGACATACACACACTCCCACACCTATGCCAGCATTGTGCAAATATAGAGGTTTGTGGCAGCCCTGGCTGCCACACCAGTCCTGAGCACAGTGCGGGCATTGCTATGGTATGCAATACTGTTGGGGTCACTCCCCGGGGTGGTAAACACTGTCAGAAGCAAAAACTGAAACACACTCCACAGATATCAGAAAGGTTACTATGATGAATCTCTGTCAACAAATCATGTTTAACTTAGGATTTGTTAGCTGAAATTAATCATAGAAACCTTTTGATATATGTGGAACATGTTCCCAAGTTTAGGACGGCATTGCTAAGGTATGCAGGTGCCGGTATTGGGAGATGCTGCTCCGCGCAGGGCCCAACAGCCTGACTCTCCATGAGGCTTTGGATAGTAGAGCCTGTGGGTGTGGGTGTTTGTGCTCCTGTTGGCCGCTGCTCTAGGGCAGAGGTTCCCAAATCCGGCCCTGGTGGGCCAAACACTGTTCAGATTTTCATGCTGTCCCTAATGAATATGCATGAGATGCATTTGCATACAATGCGGGAGGTGCATACAAATGCAGCAGAGGCATATTTATTAGGGACAGCATGAAACCTGAATGGTGTTTGGCCCTCCAGGACTGCAGTTGGGAAACTCTGTTCTAGGGATTGCACATTGTTATGGTGTCTGTGCTCTGTAGGGTAAATTATAGGTGTTTCTGGCATGTTTATTTTATCTGCAATATAGTTTCCATCTTTATTACCACTGTTTAGTACTGGGTAAAATATGGGGATAAGGTGGGCAGGAGACACAGCTGGGACTTGAATTTGTGACCTTCTGCCCCTGAACACACTGGCTGTGTGTACTTCATCAAACTGTTGCCACAGGGGCAGATCATTCCCTGGGGATACCATGACTGTTCGTCAGACAGACCTTGTCTGTTGCATTGCATGGCACCCGCTTAAATGGGGCTTGGCCGTGGTCTGCTGTGGGCAGATGCCACTGCCCCCTCTGCCACCATGCTGACATGCCCTTCTTCCAGAGGTGCTGGTGGTGCGCAGTCACAGGCCATTCAGTGTGCTGGTAGGTGGCTGCCTATGTTGTGTGATATGGGTAGGGGTGCCTGCATAGACATCAATGCTTCCCCCCGGCACCGCCTGCCAATGTTATGTGCCTTTTGGGGGACTTTCTGGCTCCTCCTTCCAATCAGCCATTGCGCTTTTCAAACAAATTTGCTTCCTCAATCTGACTAACTCTCTCTCCTCTAATCCTCGTCATCTCTTTAGCACACTCAATTCTCTCCTCAGTGTGCCTCCACCCCTGATTCCTCCCTCCCTTTCTGCCCAAACCTTGGCTAACTATTTCCATGACAAAATCCACACAATCACCCTCCTGTTCCCCTCTTCCCCCCTATTTCCCATTTCTTCCCTCCCCAAACTTCTGCCACCCTTTCTTCCTTCCCTATGGTCTCTGACAAGGAAACATTGCTCCTTCTCTCTTCCTCCAAACCTACGACCTGCTCTTCTGACCCCTTCCCCACCCACCTCCTTAGTTCCATCTTTTCATCTCTCATCTCTTCTATTTCTCATATTCTTAACCTCTCTCTCTCCACTGCAACCTTCCCTTCTGTTTTCAAGCCTGCTGTGGCTACACCCCTCCTCAAAAACCCTTCACTTGATCCCACTTGTCCTTCTAACTATCGTCCCATCTCTCTCCTTCCTTTCGTCTCTAAACTACTTGAGCGTGCAGTCTATCACCGTTGTCTTGATTTCCTCTCCTCTCATACCATCTTGGATCCTTTACAATCCGGCTTCCGTCCCCTACACTCCACTGAAACTGCTCTTACTAAGGTCTCAAATGATTTGTTCTTAGCAAAGTCCAAAAGCTTTTACTCTGTCCTCATTCTTCTTGATCTCTCTGCTGCCTTCAACACTGTTGACCATAACCTTCTTCTTATCTCCCTATCCTCACTTGGATTCAAAGACTCTGTACTATCTTGGTTCTCTTCCTATCTATCCCATCGCTCTTTCAGTGTGTGCTTCGATGGTTCCTCCTCCTCTTCATCCCCACTACTTGTAGGAGTTCCTCAGGGTTCCGTCTTAGGTCCACTCTTCTTCTCTCTTTATACCCAATCCCTTGGCACCCTTGTCTCTTCCCATGGCTTTCACTATCATCTCTATGCTGATGACTCTCAAATCTATCTTTCATCACCTGTTTTCTCTCCTGATATCCCATCTAAGATCTCACTCTGCCTCTCTAACATTACTGCCTGGATGTCCCACCACCACTTAAAACTGAACATGGCCAAAACTGAGCTTCTTATCTTTCCCCCGAATGCTTCCCCTCCTCTTTCCCCTTTCTCTCTCTCTGTTGATAACTCTGTACTCCTCCCTGTTTCTTCAGCATGTAACCTTGGTGTTATCTTCAATTCCTCTCTCTCTTTCTCTTCACATATCCAGCTCATTGCTAAAACTTGTTGTTTCTATACAATATTTCCAAAATTCACCCCTTCCTCTCTGTTGACACCACTAAATTGATTGTCCACTCCTTAATCATCTCCTGTCTTGATTATTGTAGCGTTCTCCTTTCCGGCCTCCCTGCAAGCCACCTCTTTCCTCTTCAGTCAATTCAACACTCCGCTGCTCGACTCATTTTCTGCCAGTCTCGTTTTTCCCACATCACTCCTCTCCTCATGTCGCTTCATTGGCTTCCCATCCATCTCCGTATCCAATTTAAACTTCTTCTCCTGACCTATAAATGTATTCACTCTTCTGCCCCCCAGTACCTTTCATCTCTCATCTCTCCTTACACCCCCTCTCGGTTGCTTCGCTCTTCTAACTGTCTTTGTTTATCTGTGCCCTTTACTCGTACTGCGAATTCCAGACTTCACTCTTCCAACTGGCAGCACCCTTTGCTTGGAATAGTCTTCCTATCTCTGTGCACCAAGCATCCTCTCTGGCCATTTTCAAGTCCAGACTAAAATCCCACCTCTTCACTATTGATTTCCATTCCTGTCTTACCCTATCTTGATCTCTCTATCAACATTTGCTTACTTTGTCCTGTAAGTTTTTGCTATTTGTATTATGTAGCTTATTTTGTTTTCTGTCTTATTCGATTGTGAGCTCTGATGAGCAGGGACTGTCTCTCTTCTATGTTTGTACAGCGCTTCACATGTTGCGGCACTTTATAAGCCTTTAATAATAATAATAATAATACTGTCCCCTGGGACACTGTGGGACACACACTCGTGGCCATGTTTGCCCTTGGTCAGTTGCTGTCCTGCTGGTTTTCCACTTCCACATTCCTATGTGTCACCTAGGCATCTGCATAGCCCACCCTGTGCCCCAGCTGCCATACTGCATGTCCTGCCTGTAGCCCCCTGTACCCCATTTGAAGCCTCTCGGTAGTGCCCTCTCGTACTTGGGCACTATGATGTTTTAATTAATTAATTTATTTATTTATTAGCAAGGCTTGATATACCTCCCAAACCGGGGTATCAGAGCGATGTACAGAGAAACAAAAGCAGGCTGCTGGAAAATTAAGGAAGAAAAGAACACCATTCAATTGACAGAAAAGCAACAGAGGGACACAGATAGAAAGATAGAGAGAGATAGAAGGCATAGACACATAGACAGAGCACTAAGGGGGAGGGCGGGAGAAGGGGGGAAGGGGTTATATGATGTCAAGACCATTGCAATTGTCATGGGGGCGCCGGGAGATCAAAAGCCTAGGAGAAGAGATGAATTTTGAGAAGAGCTTTGAAATGTGGAAATGAAGACTCGGTGCGGAGTGGGTGAGGAAGGGAATTCCATAGGGCAGGGCCCAGAAAAAAGAAAGCGGAGTGATGGGTGAGTTCCAGATGAGCCTGAGACGGGGAGGGAAGAAAGAGGCGATTGCTGTGGGAAGAACGAAGGAGACGGGGGACAGGCTGGTGGTAGATGAGGTCAGATAGATACTGGGGGATACCTGTATGAAGAACCTTGTGAATAGTGATGAGGTATTTGTAAACAAACCGGAATTTAATGGGAAGCCAGTGAAGAGAGAGAAGACAGGGGGTGATGTGATCAAAAGGAGAAGAAAAGGTGACCAAGCGGGCAGCAGTGTTTTGAATGAGTTGAAGATGATGGAGTTGATAAGAGGGGAGGCCAGCGAAGATCAAGTTGCAGTAATCCAAACGGGAAATCACCAGGGAGAGGACTAGGGTGGTGAGGGAATCTGCAGAGAGGAAGGGCCGGAGAGATCTAATGCGGCGGAGATGAAAGAAACAACTACGGACAAGGGAAGAAATATGGGAATGGAAGGACAGGGAAGAGTCAAGGATGACATCAAGATAGCAAAGTGAAGGAACAACGGGGATAGGAAGGGAGGACATTATAGGAGCTAGGGTAGGAGGAGTATCACTACTATCACTTTTCTTGGTTTCCCTGCCTTTGCTGCACATTGCTGACTGAAATGGTCTCTCTCCTCTGCAAATGTGCCTCTAGCGCGAGGTTTTCACTGGCGCTAATTTTAAGACCTTCATTTCACGGCGTTAGTGTGCATGGGGCCTCTCCCCGCCCACTCTCCTCCCATTGATCCCTTATCTCCACCTCTGGGGAGCCTTACTCCACCCTCTGGGGAGCCGTACTCTACCCTCTGCGCACCTTAATTCCGCAGGAGACATTATCGCGCAATACATGATGTTCTCGCATGGTAATGCACCATTATCACGCGATAACATCATGTATTGCACAGTAACATCGCAGCTGCGACATTAACGCCATTTAGTAAACATACCCCTTAGTCATCTTTGCTTGATTTCAGTAACATGGCTGCATGTCATCCAGCAGCTATAGAGAATATGGAGGGTTAAGTGACTTGCTCAAGAAGACACGTAGCTGCAGTAGGATTTGGAAGCCTGGCTTCCCTGCTTCTAACCCCCTATTCTAACCATTAGGCTATTAGAAATCTCTTCTCTTAAATGTTATTCTGGGGACATCTATGTCGATAGCACTGCAAACATCCATATTAGGCACCTAAACGTTTGTGAAATCATGCCTGAACTTTGACATGCCTGCTTTTTTTTCAGACATTCTGGCTTTGACATCCAAGATTGCAATTGGACATCATTTGTAAAATGTGCCTTCACATAAACATGATAATGAGAGCATGAAAAAGAGAAAGAGATATTCAGCCCACAACGGGAAGCGTTTTAAAGCAGTCGCTGCTAAGGGCAAAAATGAAACTGGATATCCAATGGAGGAGCCCGGATGGCAGCCTCAGCCGAATATCTCGTTGCAGCAATGACCACAACTGGCTATTCAGATAGCGGCAATATTCAGCACTAATCGGATAGCCAAACCATATAATCAGGCCTCCTGTTTTTTGCTGCCACATCTAGTTAGTGGACTGAAAATAGCTGCTAACTGGGTAAGTCCTTTCACCTCCCTTGCCATGCCCACAAACCACCTCAGCATTATCAGGATAGTGTCACAGTAGTTAGAGGAGATATTCAGTGGCACTATGTGGAAAGTATCACTGAATATCAGGCTTAGCGGTGCTTTCCTGCTAACCAGATAAACCCTTTTGAATGGCAAGTGGGAAGAGGCATGTAGAACAAAATCCATGCAAAATACAGATGATCAGTCAACAAGTGCTGGAAAGCAATGAGCACAAATGCTGGAAGCCTAGCCAACAAAGTTCCTGACCTGGAGGCCCTATGGTGGAAATGGAGTTGCATATTGTGGCCATTACAGAAACATGGTTTAAAGAGTTGTATGAATAGGATATACAATAACAGCAGCTACGGGTACCAGTCTGTCAACAATGAGCCGCCTGACTGAAGACCGAACACAGTTTAGGATAGCTATCCAGAGGGTCGCCATGAGTCGACTCCGACTCGACGGCACTTAACAACAACAACAACAGAAACATGGTTTAAAGAGTTGTATGAATAGGATATAGTCATAGCTGGCTATAATCTATTTAGAAGAGACAGAGAGGGTAGAAAAGGAGGAGTAGCCCTATATGTCAAAAGCAATATTATAGCAACAGTGATCTTGGGATTTGATGAGTATAAGAAAATATTTTATTAGTTTGATTACCATTTGATGTCATTGTTGTAGGAAATGAAGAGCACTTTAGTCCCCTGAAGAACCCGGAGGGAGAAAAGCAAGGGCGCCAAGAGTAACAGCGTTGGGGCTGTCGAAGAATCGCTAAAAAATTTTGGAAGATGTGCCACTATTACATTTTGAATATTTTACACGGGTCATTGATGTGAACAGGCACAAGACTGGGGGAGATAAAGTACCCAGAAGTATGGTGCCTCTGTTTATCTGAGACCTGTGTTAGACACTATAGGAAAATTGAACGTTATCGTTTCTATGAATGAGAGGTATTTTTTGTTTTTTTCTGAAAAGCAATATTAAAGCTGCTGAAATGCAGGGGATGTGAGGAAAAGAAGAAGCGCTGTGGATTGTGTTGGAAAGAGGAGATGGCACTGTCAGCCATACTGGTGTAGTCTACAGGCCTCCAACTCAAACCGAAGAAATGGATATCGAATTGATTATTGATATTGCAAAGATAATCATGAAGGGGGAAGTGATCATATTGGGTGACCCAATGTGGATTGGAGTATTCCTTCCGCAAATCTGGAAAGAACTAAAAAAAATTGTGGATGCCTTCCAAGATGTATTACTTAGACAAATGGTGATGGAACCAACCAGGGAAAGCTCGATGCTGGATTTATTACTCACCAACGGAGATAGCATGTTGAATATCTGGATGGGTGCCCATGTGAGCAGCAGCGATTATTACACGGTAGGTTTGAGATAAAAGCCAAGGCAGAGTCCAATCACAGCAAGCTCAAAGTCCTAGACTTCAAAAACACTGACATCAGTCAAATGGCCAAGTACCTGAAGGAGGAGTTGGCAGGGTGGGAGGGAATAAGAGAAGTGGATTTGCAATGAGCTAAACTAAAGGAGGCAATAAAAGGGGCAACAAATAAATATGTAAGGAAAGTAAATAAAAATAAGAGGAAAAGGAAACTTATTTGGTTCTCCAAAGAAGTGGATGCACAAATAAAGACAAAAAAAACAGCTTTCAGAAAATTCAGAAGTTCACAAATAGAGGAACACAGAAAATAATAAAGTATAGAACTAAAAGAGACAAAAAGAGAAATAAGGATAGCAAATAAGGATACCCCCCCCCCTCAGTCCTTTATGTATATACTCCCCACCCTGTCCTGATCGACACCTCCCAAAAGAAGAATCAAACCGCTGCTGATCGCTGGAAGCAGCGGTATATAAATGTGTTCTAAATAAATAAAAAAAATAAATAAATAAAGGCAGAATAAAAGATGGCTAAAGATGTGAAGTGTGGCAACAAAAAAATTTTCAGGGAAATATTTGGGAGAGGAGGGAAATCAGAGGTGGAATTGCAAGACTCAAAAATGTCAGGGACGGATTTGAAAAAACAAAAATGCTAAACAAATATTTCTGTTCTGTTTTCAGTAAAGAAAATCCTGGAGAAGGAACACCTGTGATTGACAAATCTAAAATGGGAATGGAGTAGATACCACACCTTTCACAGAAGATAATGTGTTTGAATAGCTTGCAAAACTGAAAGTGGGCAAGGCCATGGGACCAGATGAGATACATTCCAGGATACTGAAAGAGCTCAGAAAGGTTCTTGCAGTGCCATTAAAGGATGTTTTAAATAGATCCTTGGAGACAGGAGAAGTTCCACAGGACTGGAGAAAGGCTGATGTGGTACCTCTTCACAAAAGTGATAATAGAGAAGAAGTGAACAACTACAGGCCGGTAAGCCTTACCTTGGTGGCGTGAAAAGTAATGGAGGCGCTCCTGAAAGTGCAAATAGCAGACTTTCTCAAAACCAACAGGTTGCATGATCTGAGGCAACATGGTTTTACCAAAGGATGATCTTGCCACACAAATTTGATTGAGTTCTTTGACTGGATGACCAGAGAACTAGACCAAGGGCATGTGATGGATGTTCAGCAAAGCCAAGGGCATGTGATGGAGTTCAGCAAAGCCATTGATACTGTTCCTCATAGGAGGCTTATAAATAAACTCAACAGCTTGGGGATGGGTCCAAAGTTGGTTAACTGGATCAGAAATTGATTGACTGACAGACAACAGAATGTGATGATAAACGGAACTCACTCGTATGAAAGGAAAGTCTGTCTTTTTGCAGATGACATGAACCTTTGTAACAGAGTGGACTATGCTGATGCGTAGATAACACGAGGAAAGATCTACATAAGCTGGAAGAATGGTAACAGTTAATATTTAGGGGTATGTTTACTAAACTGCGGTAACGTAGCAGCGGTAGCAGCGGCTACGTTAACGCGCGCTATGTAATGTTAACGCACACTATGTAATGTTAACGCAGAGGGTAGAGAGAGGGCGGAGAAGAGGGGTCAATAGGTGGGGAGTGGGCGGGGAGAGGCTCCCACGACACCAATGTGGGGAACTGAAGGGCTGGAAACTACCGCGAGTGAAAACCTGGTGTTAGATGCACATTTGCAGGAGAGAGAAACCATTTAAGTGTCAGCAATGTACAGCCTAGGCAGGGAGCCTGAGAAAGATGATAGTAGTGCTCCATCTGCAGCAACAGTATAGTGGCCAAGTATGAAAGGCCACTATGGTGATGGTGCAAATGGGGCATAGGGGGACTGCAGGTGGGACATGCTGTGGGGGCATCTGGGGCACAGAGTGAACTAGGCTGTCACCCAGGTGACACATAGGAACATAGAAACTGGAAATCAGCAGGACAGCAGCTGACCAGGGCAAAACATGCCCAGTAGTCCGTGTTCCACAGTGTCCCATCCAGGGGACATTACCCAGCAAGTACCCCAAAAGTCACACAGGTACCACTATGCCTGTAATAGGACAAGCAATGCACATCTGGGGACCACACTAACAAGGGTCCATTGACCACACCCAGGATGGGTCCTAAACAGTTTGCAGACCCAGCTAACTGAACACACTTTACGGCAGCCCCTAGTAAGGCATTGCAGGGTGTGCCCATACGTTGTCGGAAACATATATACACCCAGTAGGTTCAACTGGGTACACCATACCTGAGGTGCATACCCTAGTCTGTCCACAGTCGGCAGTAACAACATACTCCACCTACATCTACCCGGTCCACCCTAGCCAATAGTTGCTAGAGCACCAGCCTGACATCCCCCCTGCCATCACTCCCCCATGTGGAAGGGACATAACATTGGTAGGCAGTGATGGGGGGGATGTGTGAATGTCCATGTATGCCTCATCACCCCAGACCCTGCACCCTAGGCACACACCTACCTGCACAGTGGATGGCCTGGGACCACGCATGACCAGCATCGACATCATATGGTCATGTCAGCATGGCAGGGGGTGTGTGTTTCTGCTGGAGGGAGCATTGCCACCCACCTGCAGTGGACCTAGGCCATGCCCTGTACCAGTACATGGTGTGCAGTGCAACAGAAAAGGTCTGCCTGAGGAAAGTAATGGTAGTCCCAGGGACCGCCATTTCTCTGTGGCAATAGTGTGGTGCAGTACACACAGCCAGGGTGACCCAAAGCAGAGAGTCACAGGTTCAAATCCCAACTGTGGATCCTACAGAGTATCTCCCCACATTTTACCCTACAATGCAGATACAACATCAACATGTGCAAACCCCAAAGCTGTGTCAAGCAAGGGTCAAAACACCCACTCACACAGACTCCACTATCCAAAGATTCATGGAGAGTAAGGCTGTTGGCCCCATCACAGATCAGCAGTTATCAGCAGAGCACTACTACTACCCCATTTACAGTTTAGCAATGTCGGCACTGTGATCAGGACCAGTGTGGCGAGCAGGATTGCCAACCACTTCTATCATTGCACAATGCTGCAATAGGGGTGTGTATGTCTATCAATTGTTTTGTGGCTGCCTACACCGCTATGGGCCCACAATGTCCCACTGTTACCAGCGTTAGCCTGCAAATGTGCATAATGAGGAGCAAGGTATTGTGGGTATGGCCCAGACAGGGAGGATTGGCAGGATGCATATGCACAGGGTGTAGGGCAATTGCTGGGACACTGTAGTGCCCAACCACCACCTGCATGGACAGGGTGGCCACAGCATGGCATGTTGTGAGGTCACTCTCACCCTGACCGAGCAGTGACCATGGCATGTCTATGCTCCCATATAGTGCTTAATGCTGTTTGCTTTTAGCTATACCTGTGTGTTCCTAGTTTTGGGGACCAATCACTGAGATGCCTGTTTAGTGTCTGAGCCATACATCCCATCTCTGAGTGTGCAGGGCTTTCCTGTGAGTATGCACTATGGACTGGCTAGTGGACTGTCTGCAGTTCGTGCATGGTTGGAGTACCTTGTAGGGTGGTGCAGTGTGACTGTGCTGTCTGCTGGTGAATGGCAGACCGGGATGGGGGGCAGTTGAGGTTTCCCAGGCTTATCCCAAACATTACTGCTGGTCTACCACAGTCATAGGTATGGCTCTGGCCCACCAGCGCTGGAGGGCTGTCCCTTGCCAGCAGGACTGCAGTTGCTTGTCCTACAGCCAGGGCTCAGGCACCTGTCCATCCACTCCCTCACCTACAAAATGGGTGATTGTGGGTCCTTTGGGGTATATAATGTATACCACTTTGACCCATAGAGACAGTGCTACATCCACCTCATGTGAGTCTAGACACCCCTCTGCCCTGATAACAGGTGCCTATGGCAGCCAGACCCTAAGTTAAATCTGGGTGGTGTCTGGCCCCACAGGGCCACATATAAGTGCATAATACAGATGGACACAGAAGTACTTTCATTTATACTGCTAAACACACACTAGCAATACTAGGGATATACAGCAGGACCTATCTCTAGCACCACATGTACTGCGGACCTAGTGCTAGGCGCCCATCCTAACACTCAGGGTGAACACAGAACCTGCACAATGGCATGGTCTGTAGCTACTCTGTGCCAGTATCACACACTGTCTTACCACGCTGCAGTACCGGAGAGGTGCAGACCCCATCTGGTGATCAGCTGTAGACCACTGTTCTGCATGTGCATTGCATCATGGGTGCTGGTGGGGTTACTCTATCCTAGCACACAGAGCAGACGATTTGTGCAGTGACCTGCAGTCCTTCTGTACCCAGCCATTGCTGTGCAGCAAGCCATAAATGTATAACTTACTGGTTAGTACAATGATGTTCTAAATAATGGTCATGGGTTTGATTCCTCATTGTTCCCTCTTTTCATGCATGTCCAACTCAGATATTTTGCATGCCTGTAACAATCATATTTTTGCAGATCTACGCTGCCAGCCCATATTACCCTCACTACTGTTGCCAACAATCCTTCGGTCCATCTTTCTGCGTCTGTCAGCTGTGTAGAGTCCTGTCTTCCTGTGCAGGCTGCCACCCCATGTCCTGCACTGGTACCCTTTCCTGCATTGTGCCTCTTCATGCTTGCCTCGCCTGTGCCTGATCTGCATGGCACCACCTCTCCTCTGACCACCCATCATTGTAACTATCCTGCCACCTCCGCCTCCACTGGGGACACATATTCCCATCGTCTGCCACCAACTGTCTTTCCAGTACTTTACGTTGCCAACACCCTGTGCTGTGGTACATTTGCCCCCACCATGTTTGTCAACAGTACTGACAGCCACATGGGATGCCCACAGATATGGCAGGTCCAGCAGCTCCCAGCTCTCCCTCCTTCACTCACCTGTTCATAAGAACATAAGAACATAAGATATGCCATACTGGGTCAGACCAAGGTCCATCAAGCCCAGTATTCTGTTTCCAACAGTGGCCAATCTAGGTCATACGTACCTAGCAGTTTCCCCAAGGGACACAGGTTCCACAATGCTTGTATTGGTTCAAGCATTGATATCCTGGGTCCCTTCTTAATAATGGTTTATGGACCTTTCCTCCAGGAACTTGTCCAAACCTTTTTTAAACCCAGCTACACTAACAGCCTTTACTACATCCTCCGGTAACAAATTCCAGAGTTTGATTACACGTTGAGTGAAAAAATATTTTCTTTTATTAGTCTTAAATAGTTTACCCTGTAGCTTCATTGCATGTCCCCTAGTCTTTCTATATTCTGATAAGGTAAACAATCGATCTACGTTTACCCGTTCCACTCCGTTCATTAATTTATAGACTTCTATCATATCTCCCCTCAGCCGTCTCTTTTCCAGGTTAAAGAGCCCCAACCTTTTTAGCCTTTCTTCATAGGAGTAGCCTTCCATCCCCTTTACCATTTTGGTGGCTCTTCTCTGAACCTTTTCTAAAATTGCTATATCCTTTTTAAGATATGGCGACCAGAATTGCACACAATATTCAAGGTGCGGTCTCACCATGGAACGATATAGAGGCATTATAATATCTTTTGTTTTATTTTCCATTCCTTTCCTTATCATACCTAGCATTCTATTTGCTCTCTTGGCCGCCGCTGCACACTGGGCCGAGGGTTTTAACATGGTATCCACAAGGACGCCTAAATCTTTTTCTTGGGTGGTGGTTCCTAATGTGGAACCTTGCATCGTGTAACCATAGTTTGGGTTGTTCTTCCCTAGGTGCATAACCTTGCAATTCTCCACATTAAATTTCATCTGCCATTTTGATGCCCAGTCTTCCAATTTATCAAGATCCTCTTGCAATTTTCCACAATCCTCCTGGGTTTTAACAACTTTAAATAGTTTTGTGTCATCAGCAAATTTGATAACCTCACTCGTTATTCCACTTTCCAGGTCATTTATGAATATGTCAAAAAGCAGCGGACCCAGCACAGATCCCTGGGGTACACCACTATTCACCTTTCTCCATTGGGAAAATTGGCCATTTAGCCCTACCCTCTGCTTTGTATCTTTTAACCAGTTCCTGATCCACAGTAGTACACTGCCTCCTATCCCATGACTCTTTAGTTTTGCCAAAAGTCTCTCATGAGGGACCTTGTCAAAGGCTTTATGAAAGTCCAGATACACAATATCAACCGACTCACCTTTGTCCACCTGTTTATTCACTCCTTCAAAAAAACATAACAGATTAGTAAGACAAGATCTTCCTTGTCTAAAGCCATGTTGGCTGTCTCCCATTAGGTCATGACTATCTATATGCTGAGTAATTTTATTCTTTATGATGGTTTCTACATTTTTTCCCGGTACTGATGTCAGGCTCACCGGTCTGTAGTTTCCCGGATCACCCCTCGAACCCTTTTTAAAAATTGGTGTTACATTGGCGATCCTCCAATCCTCAGGTATTAGAGATGATTTTAATGATAGTTCACAGATTACTGATAGCAGGTCTGCAATCTCAAATTTCAGTTCTTTCAACACCCTTGGATGTATACCATCCGGCCCAGGTGATTTGCTACTCTTCAGTTTATCTAATAGTTGTAAGACATCTTCCCGATGTATCGATATTTCCTTCAATTCTTCCACACCTTTAAATACCACTTCAGTCATGGGTAACATCCCTACATCTTCCTCAGTAAAGACCGAAGCAAAGAATTCATTCAGTCTCTCCGCTATCGCCTTGTCGCCTCTTAGTGCTCCTTTAACCCCTTTATCATCTAATGGACCAACTGACTCTCTCACGGGTTTTTTGCTACGAATGTACTTGAAAAGGTCTTTATTTCGCGTTTTTGCTTCCGCAGCAAGCTTCTTCTCAAATTCTCTCTTTGCCTGCCTTATCAATGCCTTGCATTTGACTTGCCAGTGCTTGTGCTGTTTCCAGGTTTCATCATTTGGCTCTTTTTTCCATTTCTTGAAAGATGCTTTTTTGGCAACAACAGCCTCTCTGACCTCAGCTTTAAACCATGCTGGCAATTTTTTGGACTTCCTTCCACTTTTCTTAAAGCGTGGAATACAGCTGGTCTGGGCTTCCAAGATAGTATTTTTCAACAACACCCAAGCTTGATGTACGTCTTTAACCTTTGCAACTGCTCCTTTTAGTTTTTTCTTAACTGTTTTCCTCATTCTATCATAGTCTCCCTTTCGAAAGTTAAAGGGTAGTACTGTGGATTTCCTTACTATCCCTCCTCCACTAATTAAATCAAAGGCGATCATGCTATGATCACTATTGCCAAGTGGCCCCAACACCATTATCTCTTGCACTACATCATTGCCTTTCCTCAGTGCTCTATCTAGTGTTAGGGCTACATCTGTCTCTGTGCCTCACAGGTCATGCATTTATTTTATTTATTTATTTCACAGTCGCTTATATACCGCTACCTTCCATAGATCAGGTGCGGTTTACAATGAACGAGTAATAAACAGAAAAGCAGGTCTGTTTAAATAAAACATTGGTAAACTAAGTACACGTTTTGCTATTACATTGAACATGGTTAAATGAACATTCTGAAACTATTTACATACAACTATTTACATAGAACTATTTACAGGTCTTACAGATAGTTATTAGATGCATGTCATCCTGAAGCACCTTGCAGCCTGTCAGACGGCTGCCTGGGTGAGAATGCTCACAGTCTTGGCAAGTGCATATGTCAATATGATTTGCAAGGGATTGTGGTTAATGCAGTCCATTCACACCAGACACAGCTGCTCACAATAATTAGTTGTGCTTTTGGGTAAAGCCAATAAGATATTTATTTATGGGGTTATTTCTCCCAACACAGATATGCTTGATAGCACATAAATCAGGTTACTTGCTTCCAGTGTTTAACTTGGAAAAACAAAATCAAAATCAGGAAAACAACATTCAAACTTGTCAGGCAATCAAAGCAAAAGAAATAAGACCTGGTTGGAAACAAACTGGTCTTTTCTGTAGGCATTAGCTAATGTTTTCTTAGCATATATCAAACAACAAACCAAAAGCCACAAAGAAAGAAAAAACTGTTCTTTTCAGGTAAACTTCTTATATCTTCCCACATAGATTCAGAAGTGATTCTCTTAGAGCTCACAAGCAATTAGGTAAGGCTCAATTGCTAGCAGTTATCCAGCTGAAACCCCTTAGCTGGCTTGCTTTCTACTGCGTGGGTCAAATCCTGCTTCAGGAGCTTTCCTGAGTAGATTAAAGAACAAGTTTGTATTTCTTTGTGATGGTTGCTGTACTTTATAACAGAAAGTTACCAAAGGAGTTTAGACAGAGAGCAGTCCATGTAAACAGAATCTTCATCTGCTATCATTTCCCCTTCTTCAACAAGCATGGGTTCAATATCATGGATTGGCACAGATGAATCTCTCAATGGAGCACTTTCAGGAGAATACTTGTTTCCCTGCTGTCTTTCAAGGTTATAGCTAGGGCATAGATCAGTGTTCATACCTGAGCTTCCATTGCTGTTAGAGTTCCTCTCTATATAGCCTGGCCAGTATGTAGTCCAGTTCTTATGTCCAGCCTTCCAATCCAGATCCCTGGACACTGGATCTCTCTTCACATACCTTCTGGCACGGGTCTTAGGGTCCCTTCCACGTGCAGCCGTCTCTCTCACAGGTACCGTCTGGAGATTCCTAGCTCTGCAGCACCATTCCTCTAGCTTTCCCCAGTCCAATGGTGTATGCTGGCCCTTGGAATGCCTCCCAGTATACGTACTGCTCTGGACTCTTCTAGACCTCTCAAAGGCTTTTCTCCTCTTTCTTCCAAAGGGTTTCTTTCCCTCTCTGTCCGTCCGGTTTGGCTTCTGCTTCTGATGATCCTTCAGATGAAACTGATGATCAAGCTCAAGCTGATTCTCAGGATAATTCTCTGTAGAATAAACTCTACCTTTATTCTGCTTAGATGAGTGCTCCTCCCTAACACAGCGCAGCTGTGCTGAATCAGGCCCTGCCCTTTGAGATGAGTGCTTAGGGATTACCTCATAGCCCTCCTGATTGAACACACATTTCCCCACTTCATCTCCTCTAATGGCTGTTGGAAACCTGGTGCATTCTGGGACTGGTAGTCTTTTATGGGAAAATTCTGTTTTCTTATTTCTACCAGAACTGACAGGTTGCTTGTTCAGAGTCACTTCACCTTGCCTATAGCTCCTTCCTGAGCTATGATAAGCTTCCTTATCACAAGCCCTTAGGGAACACTAACTTAGGGCACCGTAACCTTGTTAGGCCACCTTAACCTATGGTTCCATAGCCCAGGGTGCCTTCTACGGTGCCTTGTGCAGGGGTACCTAATATGGCTTTGCCTAAGGAGCCCTATAGGGTGCCTTACAAGGCACCTAACAAGGTACCTTACAGGCACCTTCTAAGGCACCTTACAAGGCGCTTTATAGGGCACCTAACAAGGCACCTTACTTATAAGGCACCTTACAAGGCGCCTTATAACACGTGTTAGTCTAAGGCGCCTTGTAACGCTGATACGTCTTGCTGTAACAATGCACCGCCCACTCCTTTATATGGGCATCTGTACCTTTGCCGCGGAACCTAATGCGGGTGACATTCCCGCAGTTTAGTAAACATACCCCTTAATGTAAAGAAGTGCAGTGTTATGCACTTGGGAAGTAGAAATCCAAGGGAATTACATACGATAGGGGGCGAGAGGTTGGTGTGCATGGACCAGAAGAAGGACCTCGGAGTGATTGTTTCTGAGGATCTCAAGGTGGTGAAACAGTGTGACAAGGCAGAAGCAAAAGCCAGAAGGATGCTAGGTTGAATACAGAGATGAATTACCAGCAGAAAGGAAGAGGTACTTATGCCACTGTACAAGTCACTGGTGAGGCCTCACTTAGAATATTGAGTTCAGTTTTGGAGACCATATCTTTCAAAGGATATAAAAAGACTGGAAACTGTTCAGAGGAAGGTAACCAAAATGATTTGGAGCCTGCAACAGAAGACTTATGAGAAGAGATTTGAAGACCTAATTATGTCTGGAGGAGAGGAGGGACACAGGAGATATGATTCAGACCTTTAAATACTTAAAGAGTATTAATGGACAAACAAACCTCTTCCATAGACAGGGAAGCTGTAAAACTAGAGGGCATAACATGAAGCTGCAAAGGGGTAAACTGAAAGGCAACGTCAGGAAATATTTTTTCACTGAAAGGGTGGTGAATGCTTGGAATGCCCTTCTGATGGAAGTGGTGGGGGCAAATACAGTGACAGAATTCAAAATGGCATGGGACAGACACAGTGGATCCCTTTATAGCAACAGGATAAAATCAAAATAAACATAACTATTTCTTATATCTCAACAAATGGGGGTGACATACACGGAGCAGTGATTGCACCCTTAAACATAGGCATGGGGGGGGGGGGTGCCTTTACTCTTGCCACCTTGCTGGCCAGACTAGATGGACCATACTCGTCTTTTTCTGCCTTCATATGCTATGTTACTATGATTGAATATTGGGCCCGTAGTATTGTGAATTAAATGCATGATATTATAGTAACAAGGAGACTATGCCTTGGCGTCTATGAAACTTATTGTAATATTAGGTAATATTATAAAAGGGTACCTAAGAGGAAAGTCCAAAAATGTGCCCATGAAGGACTTACTTCATGCATAGCATATTTTACATGTGAAAGAGGCCTTTTATACAACTGTACGGCAGCATATGGGGGTATGTTTACTAAACGGCAGTAACATCGCAGCGGCAACGTTATCGCACGATACGTAACGTTATTGCACGGTATTATCGTGGCAAAGGTACAGATGCCAATATAAAGGAGTGGGCGGTGCATCGTTACAGCAAGCTGTATCAGTGTTACAAGGTGCCTTAGACTAACACGCGTTACAAGGCGCCTTGTAAGGTGATGCATACAGGCACATTGACTAGATGGATTTTTTTTGTCTAGAGCAATGCCATAGAGTCTGAGAACTCCTTTAGTAGTAAATGTGAGATAACTATTACAGTAAGTGACACATTTACAATATTAAGGAGTCTATTTTTACTCTCTGAATGATATTTGAATGGATATATACTAATTAGTTGACATTAACGCCATTCAGTAAAATAAGACTATACGTAGATCATAGTGGGGTCAGCTGAGCTGACCAGGCACACTACCTGTCTGCCAGTGGCCCTGTCCCAACTGCAGATCTGCATCAGCTGTCTGTTCACCAGCATGACTGGGGTTGCTGGTCCCACAGTCCGTCATCACGTATCTCCACTGCCCCCCATTGCAAACAGTGAGTGTGTGGGTCTGTTGGGGGCAGATCATGTCCCTCACCCTGATACAGAGAGAGTGGTATGCTACATCCACCATCATCATGTGGGACCTTATACACCTCTGCTCCTGAAACAAGTGACCATGCCAAGCACAGTCGACATACACTATGTTGGGTGCACCATGGTCCACAAGGGCCAGACGTGACTGGAAAATACAAATGGACACAGAAAACTCCTAGGTGTGTCTGCAACAAATAACTGTCACACAGTGGCACTGATGGAGACCTGCAGCAAAGCCTACCTCACCCAATGCGGGTACTGCGATCTGGTGATGGCCACCCCACCTCACCCTCAGGGTGAGCACGGAATATGCACAAATGGCATGGCCTGTAGGTATGCTGTGCCAGTAACACACACGATCATTCCCCCCTACCAAGCTGACATGCTGTAGAGGTGCATACCCCATCTCGTGAGCAGATGTAGATTGCTGTTCTGCATGTGAAGTGCATTATGGGTACTGTTGGTTCTATCCTATCCTAGTAACCACAGCAGTTTGTTCGGTGACCTGCACTCTTTCGGTAGCCAGCCATTGGTATGATAAAACCTATATTGATGTAGCACAATGGTTACTACAATGACCTCAGTGGCAGAGGTCATGGGTTCCATTCTTCTCTGTTCCCCTTTTTTTATGCCTGTCCTACACAACTACATTCCATTCCTGTAACAGTCATATCTGTGCAGATCTGTGCTGCTGGCACATTATACCCTCATCACAGTTGCTAACTATCCTTCTGTCCATCTATGTGTGTGTGCCAGCTGTGTGGCATCCTGCCCTACTGTGCAGGCTGCTACCTCATGTCCTGCACTGGTACACATTTCTGCATTGCGGCTCTTCATGCTTGTCTCTCCTGTGTCTGCTCTGCATGGCACTACTACTACTCTGTCCCCCTGTCATTGCACTTATCCTGCCACCTCTACCTCCTCCAGTGGACATGTATTCCCATCCTCTGCCACACACTGTCATTGTTGCACTTTACAGTACCATCACCCTGTGCATCGGTACAGCTGCCCCCGATATGTTTGTCCACTTTACCAGCTACCACATGGGCTGCATGCAGATTTGGCAGGTCCATCAGCTCCGACATCTACTTCCTTCCATCACGTGTTCATTGCCTTTCCTTGGTGCTCTGTGCAGTGTTAGGGTTACATCTGTGTTTGGCCCATAGATGTTCATGCTTGTGACCTTGGGGCACCTTACTGCCCTTGGGCACCATATCTTGTGTCACCTTAGCCTCCTTGGGGCATCTTTAGTGGCACCTTAGTTATGGCCAGCTTATAGGGCACCTTATATGCTGCCTTGTAGGTGCCAACCTTTCGTGCCACCCTCTGGGGCACATTATGACTCGCATTGCATGAAGTGGTGCTTTATGATGTGCATTATGGTGCTCCCTAAAAGGTGCATTAGGTTGTGGCACTGGGGTGAGGCTTCTTTTGGCTGACAGTGCAGATTGTTGGGATGTGTCTGACTGTTACAAGCAGGAAAAGGAATTGCCATAAACAGCTTTTTAATTGAGCCTACTGTGGGATTGAATTCATGACCACTGTATCAGCAGTCAATGTCTTCACCAGTGTGCTGTGCCTCTTTTGCTTTGATCATATGTCACCGAGCGAAGTTAAGGTTAACGCGCGATAACATGCCACAGTTCCCTCTATCACGCGATAATGGACAAGGCGCCCTCTATCGCGTGAAAACCAGCCATTGCTACCTTAACGCCGGACAGACCACTACCTTATATGGAATTAGTCATGTTAACATTGCAACTAGCGCCAGTAACATTAGGACCGTTTAGTAAACATACCCCATGGATGCAAGATAGCATGTTCTTTACATGCACACAACTCAAACAAGGCAATATTGACCTCAGATTGGCTAGAGCCCTACATGTAGTGAATTAATCACTATAGGGAATAGCTGACGCATGCATCACAGGTCAAATAGCCACTACACTCACCCCAAATTTTCCAATCTTTATTAACCTTAAACCACAAGAATTACCTATGGGAACACACTATGACATAACATATTACAACTAAAAAACACATACACACTTCAAGCACGACATTCAAACCATACCAAAAAGCGTCATATTAAAAACCGGCAATTGAGCATCACTGGAACAACCCTCCTACAAAAGGAAGGAAAAAATAAATAAGCTTCTATGAATAAAACAGACCATAACAGGTCTTTAAAATACTTATCTCTGAAATCCTTTAAGCTGTTCGTCCCCTGGTGCTCAATCACTACGCTGTAGATTCACAGTACCGGAATACATCCGGTTAAATGAAACAGAGGAACATTCAAAACTAGCCAAAATCAAAAACTTTTACAATCAAAGCCCTACGAAAGCTCCCATTTCACCAAAAAAAGCTTCATCAGGGGAAATTCCATAACTCCGTGATACGATTGTCATTTCAATCTCTCCGCTTCTGGAAACCATAGCGTCTGACGCACTTTAAGTCCAACTTTACAGCCAATCACAACACAATAGTGACGTATTGTGTTGTGATTGGCTGTAGCAGGATTGCAACATTACCCTCTGTCTCTGCCTGAACGTATTCCTCAATGTTTTCTGATGGATCTGTTATGGCTGGTGTTAACCAAAAATTATTTTTTGCATCACAAGTTTTTGGCATAGCCATGGGGGAAACGGTGGCCCCTTCTATTGCTACCATCTATATGTCATGGTTTGAGGAAACATATGTCTACTCTCATCCACTATATTCTAAGATTCCATTTTGGAAGAGATTTTTGGACAATGTTTTTTTCCTTTGGACTGGTTCTCTTTCTGAACTTCAGTTATTTTTGTCAGCATTAAATTCCTACAAAAGTAATATTCAATTTACTTCACAGATAGAGACTCATGTCATTCAATTTCTTGATATTACAGTAGAGCTGACCGCCTTGGGTTTTTTGACTTCGCTTTATAGAAAACCTGTCCAGAGAAACACTTTGCTGCGCTATGACAGTTATCATCCCCCCGCATTGAAGAAAGGGTTACCTTATGGCCAATTTTTACGGTTACGGCGCATTTGTACTTTGTTGTCTGCTTTTAAAATACATGGCAAGGATTTGACCCTTAGGCTTTTGGCGCGGGGCTATCCTTACAAAGTTATAAAAGCGGCATATTTGAGATCGCGCTATACCCATCGGGTTTGGTTATTCGAGCCTCGTTCTCTTGAATCATCATCGGATAAGATTACGGCAATTTTGCCATATATGCGGGGATCTTCAGAGGTTATTAAAATTCTTCATAAGTTTTGGCCGATTCTGGGACTGCATGCTTGTTTCCGTCTACCCTTACAGATTGCTTTTTCCCGTAGAGCAAACCTACGGGATCTTCTAGTGAAGACTACGGTTAAGGAAGATCGCCCACTTTCTGGCCATCCCGACCTGGGTCATTATCCTTGTGATACTTGTCATTTTTGTCCCCAGACTATCTCGGGTTCAGAATGGGTGGACTCGCGGACCAATAAGCATTATACGACTCGGTGGCATACCACCTGTATCTCTGATTATGTTGTGTACCTGATCATCTGTCCCTGTGATTTGTACTATATTGGATGCACTTCTCGCCCTTTCAAAACACGTTTGGGTGAACATGCCTCGCGATTGCGGACTCGTATACTCTCAGCTCCGTTGGTTGAGCACTGCCTATCTCATTCGCAAACCTTTGAGGATCTTCACTGGCGTGTACTAGACCATGTACCGATCAATCCCCGGGGCGGTGACAGAATCCAACATTTACAAAATTCAGAGCAAAAGTGGATTTTTACTCTCAACTCGGTCCACCCCTTTGGCCTTAATTCCCAACTGGACTGGCACACCATTCGTTAACCAATCATTGGATGGGTCGGCCTGGTTATGTGGCTCCTCCCATTAGAGCTTTGATTGGCTTCCTCAGTTTCATTCTTCTCCTGAGATTGGAGATTTTGTTCAATATCGCAGTTATCTACATCATTATAAGGACTGTCTCTTGGCGTTCTTGTTCGTGGCGGGCATTTTGATCCACGGCAATTTGATCCACAGCGACTTGACCTGAAGCAGGGGAGAAATTGGATCCCCGAAACGTGACACGTCATCAATTTTGCTTGGTGGATGACTCTTTACATCAGCCTTTTCAGTTAAGTGCTAATCCGTCTATGATTTAATATTTTGTCCCTCATCATAGGGCTCTTATATAAAATAAAATGGATGGGCTGCGGTGGTGAGAGGTGACGTCCTCTGCACTGTGACGGCTTCTCCGACAAAAAAAGTGTGATTTTTCCAAGGTGGTCTTTACATTACCGGGTTCTCTTTTTGTATTGTTGCTTAGTATTGCTGCCAGCAAACACACCCTCACAGTGCCGTAACCTAAGGTGCCACATAAGGCACCCTATAAGGCACTCCAGAGGGCACATTAGAAAGTGCACTGTCCGCCAAGGCACCCTACAATGTCCCCTATAGGACACCTTATAAGGTGCTTTATAGGGCGCCTTATAAGGCACTCTATAAGGTGCCTATAGGGCACCCTATAAGGCACCTTATAGGGTGCCCCATAGGGTACCTTATAGGGCACCCTATAAGGTGCCTTATGGGGCACCTTATGAGGCACCTTAAGGTTACAGTACTCGGAGGGTGCTATTGCTGGCAGCACCAATGTACAGTAAAAATAGTCAATGACTCAGACAGCCCTGTCTAATAACCCCACTGTGGTATCAAACCCATGACCACTGGCTCCATAGGCAGTGCAGTAACCAGTGGGCTACAGCTGCTTAGAAGCCCCTGGTTGGCTACAGGTGATAGTTTGTAGGATGCCATAAATGGGGTGGGTGTACCATGCTTGCGTGTGTCATCGTGAGCTGCGCGCGTTACCGCACATTAGACCCAAGTAGTCGTGCTTACCTACAAAGACAGCAAATGAGGTGTAGCACACTGGTTAATACATTGCCTGGTGATACAGAGGTGATGAGTTTGAGCCCCCAGTGGTGTCAGTTAAAAGGCTGTCTGTAGAAAGCCCTTTTGCTGCTTGGAACAGCTGGACACATCCCAACATTCTGCCCTGCCAGTGATAAACGCTGCACCCCAGTGCCACAACCCAATGCACCTTTTAGGGTGCACAAGAAGGCACATCATAAAGAACCAGGGCAGGGCATACTGTGGGCCAGAGTGCGACAGGAAATGTTGGCACCCTCCAAAGCAGCATATAAGGCGCCACAGAAGCTGGAACAATCAAAGATGGTGTGCAAGATGCCCCAGGGATGTGAAGGTGACACACGAGATGGTGGCCAGGGGCCCAAAAGTGCTCCAAGGTCCCAAGCATGAAATGTATGGCTCAAACACAGATGTACGCAGAACCCAGCACAAAGCAACAAAGAATGGCAAGGAACAGGTGGTGGAAGGAAATAGATGATGGAGCTCATGGACCAGCCACATCTGCATGCAGTCCATGTGGTAGCAGGTAAAGCAGACAAACATATCGGGGGCAGCTGTACTGATGTACAGGGTGATAGTAATGCACAGTGCAGCAAGGACAGTGTGGCAGAGGATGGGGATATGCGTCCACCAGAGGAGGCAGTGTTGGCAGGAGAAGTGCAATGACAGGCGGACAGAGGAGAGTAGTGCCATGCACAGCACACACAGGAGAGGCAACCAGGGAGAGCTGCAATGCAGAAAGGTGTACAAGTGCAGGATGGGAGTTAGCAGCTTGCACAGCAGGGTAGGATGGCAAACAGCTGACAGACACACCTAGATGGACACAAGGATGGTTCATAAATGTGATAAGGGTACAATGTGCTAACAATACAGATCTGCACAGATATGGCTGTCACAGGGATGAAAAGTAGCTGTGCAGCACAGGCAAGCAAATGAAACAGAACAGACACAAATCAAACCTATGACCACCAGCACAGGCCTCAATGCACAAACCGGTAGGCCAGACCACCAACTGGAGATCATTGGCAAAGGCTGCATACAATAATACTGCAGGGCATCACACAAGAAGCCTGATGGCTGCCATGAGAGGCAGACCACCAAACCTAAACATCATCACATGCACATGCAGATATGAGGTATACACAGCAGATCACAGTCTGTAATTGGGACAACACACAAATATACCTATACACACATACACAATCAAGATGTTATGCGGTGGATACAGCATGCAAAAGAGAAAAGAGCCTAAAGCCAAAGGGCAGAAGGGGATGCCATGTTGGAGCAGGGGAAACCATGGAACACAAGACAGAATCGAAGCTGCAAACTGGTGTACCACAGACCAGCTGAACTGCAGCAATGCCAATCCCCCAAGCGGACTGCCATGTAAACCCCATCAAGTAAGAGACATATGCAACAGCTGAGATGTCAAGGATAGGAAGAACAGAGGGCACACCTTGGTGTACAGTGAAGAGATGGAAGTGTGTGTGCATAGGTGAAGAAGCAGCAGGTCCCTAATGGTTATGTTAGGCCAAATGAATATTTGTACAAAAGAAACCCATGTGGGGAGCAAACCTGCAACCTATGGTCCTATAAAACAGTTCTGTAACCACTATCCCAAACAGGCAATATGAGCAAAATCACAAAATAGTACCTCAAAGGGAAGGTGTGTATGTGAACCTGCAACAAGCAGTGATATGGTAAATGCCTCGCACATAGACAGTTGGCACCGTACAAGGATGTGAGCACAGGTGGGCCATGAGTATGACCAGGAAATCAGCAGATACAAGTGTCAGTGTGAGCAAGCAGCAGACGAGACAAATATATGTCAGACACATATGTTTATTTTGGGTAGTCATCACAGATAGTATAGGAACCACCATCAGAATAGTCAGGTTAGTAGATCCCTGGTGAAAGACGTAGCAAACATTTAGCAGGGCAGCAACCCACATCCTACCTAAAGGTCACTGTCACGTCAACAAATGAGGGGCAGGAGAGATAATATGCATCAGGTGCATGGTGTGCAATATGCAATTGGCCCCCCCACACAACATGCTGCTGCACGCCACAAATGTGTTATGTACATATGTGTGCATGTAGACAGCACGTGGTTTATGATGAGGGCCCCACACACATCAATCATGATCTGTTCCCTAAACCATATCTATCTGCCAACACAAGAGACACACAAATGAGAACCAAATATGTTTGTAAAATCCTGAAGTTTGAAACATACATATGGAAATATATGTTACAGCTGTCAAATAATGCATCAAATAGGTTCAAAAGCTGCAACAATGTAACCCTAAACAAATGTAAAATGCACAATGAGGATATGCTAACAGGTAGCAGAACCACACGAACACAGAGACAATTGCAAAATAACCACCTGCAGATACATGCAGAGATAACACTATGCAGAAGGTCCCCCTGCAGTGGCTGGTGTGGATACAGTGTCTGTACCCATATATATATAGTGGGAGGAGTGGCCTAGTGGTTAGGACAAGGTACTTCAGGCCGGAGGGCCGGGGCTTCAAGTCCCACCTGGGGACAGCAATCTCAGGCCGGAGGGACTGGGATTTCTAGTCCTATAGGTACTCCTTGTGGTCTTGAGCAAGCCACTTAGCCCTCCATTGCCCATGTTCCCTGTAAGTATTAGCGTATGTGTGTCATATCCCCTCGTGTTAAATGTATCTCCCAATTGACCGCTTTGACCCGGTGAAAAGCGGGATATAAATACAGCTAAATAAATAAAATAAATAAATATAACTGTACATGGAATGCACAACTGAAGGAACACAATGGACACTCACACTGTGACATTACAAATATAATGGGGCAATGTGAGTATCGCTATCCCAGGGGATAAATAGGAGAGTGCAGACATCCAATGCAAGGTTCCTAAATACATGTTTAGCGTCACGTCTGTACAGTAAGCAAACCCAAAATAAGTTTACACAGATGGAAGGTGACGGCAAACATTACACCGTAAGCCACACAAAAGCCATATTGACACATGCTGTGCTTCCTCAATGAAGTCACTCATATGCATGTGCACCATGGACGTATCAACATGATACAGTGATGCCACACATGCACGCAAACACCCTTGGTGAGTGACAACATCAATCTAAGCTGTTGGTGTGCAGCAAAGCGCTGTCGTGGCAGAAACTGTACCATGTCCAAGTGGAGAGTAGGTGGACATAGACAACAGAGCCTCTCCATTGCTTCCGCCTTTCCACACGCATGGCTGTATGTGTCATGTGAACCAAACAGATGAGCGTTTCCTGTGGTCCATGTCACACACATGTCCAAAACACAACATATGAAAAATGTTCAACATAAGAGCAACAATGTGAGTCCCTGTTGTGCATGTGGGGACCAGTACACAGTGTCCAAAGTGTAAAGTGGGGCTGCAATATAACAAGTCAGGTCAAGATTGTCCTTGAAATCCTGGCCAGGCATAGTCAAGTGTCACATCACAACATGGCAGAGTATTGGAAAGGTCATGTGTGTCCCCTGTGATGAACACAACACCCAGCCATAGCACGCCAGAAACAGTCTGTTGGACAGGTCTGTCATGGGAAAGGTAGCACACCAAAATGTAATAATGTCCATCCTAGGCATGTGTCTGACTCGCAAAGGTCAAATATCCCATGCCAGCATATGCCAGGGATAGTTCCATGGTGGTGTGTCCCCCAACAGGTAGATGATGGCGACGCTGAATGCACTCCAGTAGGTATGTCCAGTTTGTTCTTTGCCCTGTATCAGAGGAGGATAAATGATGTATTGTTATGCTGCTTGCAACATCAGCACAAATAGGAGAGAGTCAAACAGGAATATGCACATACTAAAACAATACAGGAAAAGATAATATGATCACAGCACAGAAAACACTGCATGCTGCTCACATGTGGAATTCTAAACGCTGATGCGGCTGTCACATAATGATCTGCATGTCCATGGCCATGTCACACAGGCGTTTCACAGCTCCACTCCATGTGCATCAGTGTTTGTGGACAGAGAGCCAACTGAAGATGACTATGTCCCACACAGTAAATCATCAACATGTTACGGCTGATGTCATTTGCCAGAGAAAAAGGTGCAACCTACCATGTGCGTGCAGCAAGGGTATGTCTTGGATCCCCTCAGTCACTCAAAGGCCAAAACACATCACAGTGAAGGGAACTGATGTCATCAAAATGTGTAGGATCACCATGTCACCATGTCAAGCCACACTTGATGCATGTCCAAATTATGGTGAGATCTGTGATACAAAAATGCAGTTTAACAGCCATATGTCACAACACATGACATGGTTCTGATCACTACACACAACACATGTCAAAAATGGCCACATGGTAAACAGCAGTAAGGTACAGATAGCACAGTCACCACTGCCCCCCAGGTGTACAGACCCCTCACACCACATGATAATGTAATATGCCTTCACACTGTATCATCAACCACACCCCCCAAAGAAACACACCCACACAGAATGCTAATGTGAGTGTGCCAGCAGTAGCATATGGCTGGTATGTGCACAATTGGACATTGGTGGACCTAAAGGCCCAATGATACACTGGTGTTGGCTGACGTTACAATGTCGCGGAAGGCTGTATGTGTAGCCCACCACCCAAAAACCTAGGATACCCACACACATGCAGATCTGTTGTATGTGTCACAGACACAGTGTTGCAAAAGACAAACTGGACAGGAACACATGGGGATATGTGTGCCAACCCCAAGATATGGTTTATGGTGGTGCAAGGACAATAGGTAAGCAACATCATATGTACAATATGACTCATCATTGAGAACATGTGGTTCCCCTGACTGTTGTCACAGACAATGTAGCTCTAGGTCCACCTACCCCAGACCACTGCATGTTGGATGACCTACAGTCACCTGTCAATGCACCCCCGCACCAGGAGTTGCAACAGGTATGTCCTGTGGAGTCGGAAACACAAGGGAAACATATATATGTAATGTTCTAGCTGTGCAGCACACACTGCACCTTCCTGTCCTCAGCTCACAGACACCCCAAGATCATGCACAGAGTGACTGTTCAACAACACACTGTACAGGTTCCATTCATGTGAGAGATATCTCTGACGTGTGACTGTCAAACTACATGGGTCAGTAATCAGTCTGTCCCCACTCACACCTCTCTGTTGATGTACAAAAGGGTGGACAGAAGAGTTTCCTCAATAGCGTGTCCCTGCAGCAATCCAAGGCTGCAGTAACATCCAGTGTCCCTCACATATCCCCCAATGCCTTTCACTGTGTGGTCTGGTGTCTCAATGTTGTCAGCTACCCCGCTGTCAATTCCTGTAACACAGGGAACTATGCAGGGGCACCTTCCCATCCTCTGACCATATACATGTCTGTGGTGTGTATATCCCATGCCTTCACCGACATTAACAGCTGTGTGATGATGAGCTGAAAGTATATATTTCAATGACTGAGTTCTGTCTGCACAACCACACCCCGATGTGTGTATGAGACTGGACCATAATGGTTGCATGTCATACTACTCTGTGAAATTGACGATGGCGAAGCATGGATAGCCTATATGTGCATCTACATCACCCCCCCCCCCATCAGAGCCTCTTTGTGTGTGGGGACATAACTCTCTGTCTCCAGGGCCGCCAATGTAGTTGTTGTATTGGACTGCACTCTCCTCTACACACTCACCCAGCTTGTATGTGTGTGGTGTGGTATATGTCTATATGTCATCAGCTAGATTTGCCCTGCTTACTCTGGCACCAAAAGATCAATACACCCCCATATTTCGCCCACAACTTGCCCACAGTAACTTACACCTTACGGATCTGGCATGAATAATCTCTGTCAGCGTGTACATATGCAACACTGCACAGCATAGCTATTCTACATCCCTGCAAAGTAACACAATGGTACCCCCCATGGCAGGACACCTCACAGGTTCCCTATTCTTCCCGGTATCCCTGTGAGGGCTACGTGATGACCCCTACATTGTGGGGTGGCATTAATGTCCTTCAAGGATATCACATACCAGTAATGCAATAGCCACAGATCATGTAGATAGAGGTACATATCACGTGTAGTGTCATACCAAAAAACAAAACACACACCATGCACATCAGAGCATAACAACCCCACAAGCAGCTCCAACCACTCAATGACAAGTACACACAGCTAGACAACTGGCCCTATCCATGGGCTGCTACCCCATTGATAATGCCATACCACATGCCTGTCATCCTGCTGCACACACAGTATCAAAACTAACCACTTGCGGCTGCATGTAAGCCCCTATCACATGCAGCTACAACCCAGGTATGTCATCCCAATACCTCCCTCAAGCCTCAAATGTCATATCCACATAATCCAACTCCACCTGCTGTTGTGCCCTGCCCACATCTGATGTGTAGCAGGCATGTGTAGTTGTGAAACTGTTATGGCTAGCCATTCTCAGTTACATGCCAGTGCAGTACAGTATCATAACGATATCATATTACAAAGGGTAACTAGTAGTAGCATCACACACATATCTAAACAGATGTATGTGGGAACATATGAGGTACTTACATGAGAAGAGCTCTGCTATCAGCTGCCGCCTGACCGCTGTGCCCTCACGTGTGTCGCCACGGGCACGTGCAGGGGGGCACACAGGGTCATCCTCCAGACCCTCATTAATCTCGACAGGGATATGGTGCCTGAGAGCAATGTTGTGCAGGATGCAACAGGCTATAATGATCTCTGCCACAGTCTGTGGTCTGTATTGTAAGGCCCCACCTGTCCTATCCAGACACCTGAAGCGACTCTTTAAAACACCAAAGGGGCGCTCTGTGACGGAGCGACTGGTGGCATGGGCCTCATTGTACCTCCTCTCTGCACGTGTCCGTGGATGATGCACAGGGGTCAGCAACCAGGGGCGACACCCATATCCTGCATCACCTGCAAAAAACAGAAATGTGTGACATTACAGCAGGAGCTCATGTCCACACAATTTGACACAGGTAAATACTTGTGAAACAAATGCATAACACATCCTGCCATTAACATATGATTTCACATGATGGGAGGTCACAACTATGCATCAGGGAGAGAAGGTCAGACACACACGACATGGGGTAAGTGTACGGTTTGGAAACAACATAAACTGTCACCACAACACAAATGCTAGCATCCATCACCCTATCAGAACACAACTCCATAGCAAGATGGAGTTGGAGTCTCCCCCCACCTCATAACACACACAGACATATGACAGATCCACACAATGAGGGATACACCTCCAAGACATACATCTGCAATACGGCTAGTCACATGGACATCATGTGCTCGTCAGAAATGATAAATACACACCCAGCAATAGACAGTCCTCATACCGTCCTTCCTCAAACTGAGTGAATAGTCCCGAGCGATGCAGGATATGGGAGTCATGAGTGGACCCTGGAAACCTGGCAACCACATTCAGAATATGAATATCTGCATCACATACAACCTGAACATTCAGGGAATGATAGTGTTTGCGGTTGCGGAACACTACCTCCCTGTCTCTAGGCGGAACCAGGGCAACATGTGTGCAATCAATAGCTCCCATCATAGTAACATAGTAACATAGTAAATGACGGCAGATAAAGACCAGCATGGTCCATCTAGTCTGCCCAGCAAGACGGCAAGAGTAGGTGCACCTGTCACTCCGTACAGGCCACCCCCCCCCCCATGTCCCTGTTCAGGGGTAAACCCACCACTCCATGTAGGACACCCCTATTTGTTGAGACATTATATGGTTCAGAAGTTAGATGGTACAGTTTATTTTGTTTTTATCCTATTGCTGTAAAGGGATCAACTGTGTTTGTCCCATGCTGTTTTGAATTCCGTCACCGTGTTTGCCCCATCACTTCCTTCGGGAGGGCATTCCAAGCATCCACCACCCTTTCAGTGAAAAAATATTTCCTGATATTGCCTTTCAATTTACCACCTTGCAGCTTCATGTTATGCCCTCTAGTTTTACAGCTTCCTCGTCTTTGGAAGAGGTTTGTTTGTTCATCATTTCTCTTTAAGAATTTAAAGGTCTGAATCATATCTCCCCTGTCCCTCCTCTCCTCCAAAGTGTACATATTTAGGTCTTCAAGCCTCTTCTCATAAGGCTTCTGACGCAGGCTCCAAATCATTTTGGTCGCTTTCCTCTGAACAGTTTCCAGTCTTTTTACATCTTTTGCAAGATATGTTCTCCAAAACTGAACACAGTATTCCAAGTGAGGCCTCACCAGTGACTTATACAGTGGCATAAGTACCTCTTCCTTTCTGCTGGTAATCCCTCTCTGTATGCAGCCCAACAACCTCCTGGCTTTTGCCACCGCCTTGTCGCACTGTTTTGCCACCTTGAGATCATAAGAGATAATCACACCAAGGTCTTTCTCCTGAACCATGCATACCAACCTCTCGCCCCCTATCGTGTACATTTCCCTTGGATTTCTGCTACCCAAGTGCATGACACTGCACTTTTTCGCATTAAATCGTAGTTGCCAAGCATTAGACCAGTCTTCCAGCTTTTGTAGATCTTTCCTCATGTTAACCACTCCCTCGGGGGAGTCCACTCTGTTGCAAATTTTTGCGTCGTCTGCAAAAAGGCAGACTTTTCCATTCAGTCCTTCAGCAATATCACTCACAAATACATTGAACAGTGCCGGACCCAGGACCGAACCCTGGGGCACCCCGCTAATTACCTTCCTCTCATCCGAGTGAGCTCCATGTACAATCACCTTCTGTAGTCTGTCAGTCAACCAATTTCTAATCCAGTTTACCATCTTGGGACCCATCCCCAAGCTACTGAATTTGTTGACAAGCCTCCTATGAGGAACAGTATCAAAGGCTTTGCTGAAATCCAGGTAGATGACATCCATCGCATGCCCCTGATCTAGTTCCTTGGTCACCCAGTCAAAGAACTCAATCAGATTTGTTTGGCAAGACTGTCCTTCGGTAAAACCATGTTGCCTCGGATCTTGCATCCTGTTGGTTTTGAGAAAGTTCACTATTCGCTGTTTCAGGAGCGCCTCCATTACTTTTCCCGCCACCGAGGTAAGGCTCACGGGCCTGTAGTTTGACACTTCTTCCCTGTCACCACTTTTGTGTAGAGGTACGACATCAGCCATTCTCCAGTCCTGAGGAACCTCTCCTGTTTCCAAGGATCTATTGAAGACATCCTTTAATGGTCCTGCAAGAACCTCTCTGAGCTCTTTCAGTATCCTAGGATGTATCCCATCCGGTCCCATGGCTTTGTCCACTTTCAGTTTAGCAAGTTGTTCTAACACCTCGTCTTCTGTGAATGGTGTGGTATCTACTTCATTCCCATTTTTATATTTGGGAGTCACAGCTGGTCCATCTCCAGGATCTTCTTTAGTAAAAACAGAGCAGAAGTATTTATTTAGGAATTCCGCTTTTTTAGTGTCACTTTCCACGAGTCCTTTCCCAGCACTTCTGAGTCCTGCAATTCCAACTCTGATCTTCTTCCTTTCCAGAATATACCTGAAGAAAGTTTTGTTGCTACCCTTAACATCTTTAGCCATCCTTTCCTCTGCCTTTGATTTTGCTATCCTTATTACTCTTTTAGACTCTTTGAGTTGGATCCTGTATTCATTTCTGTGTTCTTCTGTTTGCAAGCTTTTGAATTTTGTGAAAGTTGTGTTTTTTGCCTTTATTTGAGCAGCCACCTCTTTGGAAAACCAAATAGGTTTCCTTCTCCTCTTGTTTTTATTTACTTTTCCTACATATTTATCTGTTGCCCCATGTATTGCCTTCTTTAGTTTAGCCCATTGCAATTCCACTTTGTTTATCTCCTTCCACCCCATCATCTCCTCCTTTAAGTACTCTGCCATTTTATTGAAGTCAGTGTATTTGAAGTTTAGGACTTTGAGCTTGCTATGATTGGCCTGTACCATGGCTTTTATCTCAAACCACATCGTGTGATGGTCGCTGTTGCTCACAGGGGCACTCACGCAGACATTTGACACACTATCACTGTTGGTGAGCACTACATCCAGTGTTGAGCTTTCCCTGGTTGGTTCCATCAACATTTGTCTAAATAATGCATCTTGGAGAGCATCCACAATCTTTTTGCTTCTTTCCAGATGTGCAGAAGGAGTAATCCAATCCACATCAGGTAGATTAAAGTCACCCAATATGATTGCTTCCCCCTTTGCTGCTATCTTGGCAATATCTTTAATCAATTCATTATCTCTCTCTTCAATTTGAGTCGGAGGTCTGTAGACTACAGCAATATGGATGACAGTGCCATCTCCTCTTTCCAACGCAATCCAGAGCGCTTCTTCTTTTCCCCGTGTTCCTTGCATTTCAGTAGCTTTAATATTGCTTTTGACATACAAGGCTACTCCATCTCCTTTTCCATTTTCTCTGTCTCTTCTGAATAGATTATAGCCAGCTATGGCTATATCCCAATCGTTCGATTCATTAAACCATGTTTCTGTAATGGCCACAATGTCCAAATTTGTTTCCACCATTAAGGCTTCCAGGTCTGGAATTTTGTTGGCTAAGCTTCGAGCATTTGTGCTCATTGCTTTCTAGCATTTTCCTGGCTTGTGTGTATTTTGCATTGATTTTGTTCTGCCTACTTCTTCCCACATGCTTTTGATGTGTGGCTTAAAAGTGTGGCTGTTTCTGATGGTGTTCTGCTTTTGCTGGGGGTGGCATGCAGATGTTGACCTTCCACGTCTGTCACCCCCTTTTCCTAGTTTAAATGCATATCCACATACTGCCTGAATTTTTAACTTAGGATTCTTTTCCCTGTGACAGAGAGATGTAGTCCATCGGCACAGTATAGTCTCTTGTTGGTCCATCTGTTGTCCCAGTTGCCAATAAATCTGAATCATTCTTGTTTGCACCAGCTCTGGAGCCATGTATTAAAGCTGTTAATACGATGCAGCCTTTTTGTCCCCTTACCAAGAACAGGTAGAACTTCTGAGAATGCAACAGTGTTAACAACACGCTTGAGTTTCTCTCCCAGAGATTGGAAGTCCTTTTGGGCTGTGGAGGCACTGTTCCTAGCCAGGTCGTTTGTGCCTAAGTGGATAATAACATCAAGTTTGGAGTGTTCACTTTTTGCGCTAAGTAATTCAACAACTTGGTTTGTATTCCTGCTGGCTGAAGAGCCTGGTAGGCACATGACTATCTTCTCTCCTTTGAACTGTGTTCCCAAGTTAGTGCCTCTGATGATGGAAACTCCAAGTAGTAGTAGTTTTCTGTTTGGTGAGGTTTTCTTCATATTTGGTGCTTTAGCAGGGGATTGGGCATTGTCTGACTCATTTAAGGGCTCTTCAGTTTCTTTGGATTGGGCATCCTCATTAGCCAAGGCAGAGAAGTCATTATGCAGGGATATCTCTTGATGTATAGGATGTTTCTGTGTTACAGGTTGCAATCTACCAGAACCCACTGTGGTATCCCAGCTAACACCACAAAGGACTGGTTCAGGGTCCTCTACTGTAGCCTAGTGTGGGGAATGGATATGTAACTCCCCACCCGGCTGACCATGGCACGCAGTACCTGGTGGAGACACCGTGGTTCAGTGGGGTGGCTCATGCCACCCACTGCAGCCACAGATGACTGGAAACAGCCAAAGGCAAAGAAATGTAGGGCACCAAGGAGTTTGACCAAACCCGGTATGGCATTTGACCGACCAGTCAGGGGCTCAAGGTCAGGTCTTAGATCCTCATATAGCTCCCTAATAGCTCCTGTGCTCAGGCGGTAGAGGGAAATGACCTGGTCCTCATGCATGCCCTGCAGCTGTGCCCTGGGTCTGTATAGGCAAGCCTGGCGAGCCTGCACCTCGGCACGTCTCCTTCCCCATGCGGGTACAGCCTCTGCCTGGCCTGCCCCCACAGCTGCAGGTCTGTGTTGCAGCGGGTCCCCACCCATGCCCTGTGCTGAAGCCACAGTGACACCATCTCCGCCATCAGGCAACCGCAGCCCCTCCTCACCCCCCTCTGCAACCGCACCAATCACGAAGGCTGCCATACACTCCACACAGCCAGCCTCTCAACTACACACAAACACAGACACTCACCTCACTAACGAAGCCACACACCGTTCACACCACACAAACACAGGCAGCCACACAATACAGACAACACTCACAAACATGGTCAAAACACACAGTACACACTCCCTAGACTCTCCACAAGCTTAACTATCAACAAACGGCCTCTCAGTCTCCTAAACAAATCCCTCAATATGACAAAGTTCTGCATGTGCATTTAGAGAGCGTACCTGCATTGCGCGCGTTGCGCATGCGCCCGCACACGGGCGCGTCTGTTGCGCACATTGCGCATGCACTGCAGGGGTGTGGGAGATGCATGCGCACAAAACCCTAGTACATGCACTGTGCATACGCATTAGACTTTGCGTATGCACCACACCCAACGCGCACTGTGCATGTATGACATGTCCTGCACACGCACCAGCGTCTGTACGGCGCATGCGCAATGTGCGCAGCGTCCGCACGTGCGCAACTGTGCATGCACAACGCGCATTACGGAAAATAAACCTATATATATACTCAAACACCTGTGTCATGTTGAGGGTTTGTGTAGGAGAGACAGAGAGAGACAGAGAGACAGAGTATTGGATAGTGTTTGGAGAGGTAGCATTGGTGGAGAGTCAGTGGCAGTTGGAGAGGTGTCTGAGAGGGCAGAGGCAGGTGGAGAGTTTGGTGGCGAGGCGAGCAGCAGGTGGAGGTGACAGGAGAGGTGGGAGGAAGACAGCAGGGGGGCGGCAGATAGGCGTGAGGGGGAGCACAGGGGCAGGGATGGATCATAGGGAGGGGGAGGGGGAACAGCGTAGGGTGTTGAAGCAGCAACACATGTCTGGGGTGGAGGAGGGGCGGCCACCTGCTCAGCAGGGAGGGGTTAGTGGCACTGGTGGGGAGGCAGCAGGCACATCGGGTGGGTCCCAGCCCACACAGGGGACCACCACTGCCAAGAGAAAGCGGGTAAAGGTGCCTGCTGCCCAACGGAGGAGGGCTGTGCGGTTTAGCCCTCAGGAGAACCACATCCTGTTGGCAAATGTCCTGGAACATTATAGTGTCCTGTATGGGCGGCTCAGCAGCCGCACCACTGTGGCCACGAACAACGAGGTGTGGGAGGAGGTGCAGGTGGCCATGGCAGAGGCAGGGGGGCCAACCAGGGACATTGACAGCCTCAGGAAGAGGTTTAATGATATTAAAAGAGGAGTGAGAGCACACATGGTTGCCTAGAGGCAACATGCCATGGGCACCGGTGGGGACGGCCCCTTCACCCCAACCTTCATGGCCCTGGAGCAGGAGCTGGCCGACTGTCTAGGCCCTATATACCTGCAGGGGCTGCCAGAGGCCCTGGACACCGCTCATCCTCAGGCAGGTAGGCCTGCTATGTACACCTTTATGCTCTCAGCCCATGCCTGCAATCCCCTTTGTCTATGCATCAGCCATCGGCATGCAACCCCCCATACCTGTCTCTGCAGCCTCACCATTCACCTATGCATGGGGCACATGGGTGTGCTGTACTCCATCACCCCCCTATCAGTTGCCATGTTTCTGTCCCCCTCTCACATGTGTTTCTGACGCTATCCCTATTCACATCTGCTCTGAATATGTCCCCTCACTCCTGCTATTAACCTCCACCCACCCCTGGTATTGCTATCTACATTAGCCTTGTAACACCTGCTGATCAGGGAATGTCTGTTTGTCATACCATCTTCACAGTGAGGTGTGTGCTTGGCAGTGCACAACAGTTGCTTAATATTAGTGGTGTGAGGTGTAATGGTACCTATGTAGCACACATACAGGGCACCCCCACACACTCCTCGATTGTGGGGTGGATGTACTACACACGTGTACATCGGTGGACTGTGAAAACTATCTGTGATGTGTATGCATTTCCACAACCCAGGTGACTACAGTATCATGGAGCCGCCTGAGGAGGAGGATGTGGCAGGGCCTCTGGGTGTGGAGGGACCAGAAGCGGCAGTGTCCGGTGACACAAGCAAGGGGGATCAGTCACCGTCTAGCCCTGAGGTGCCCGAGCCACAGGACAGGGCCAGCCATGAGGGTGCCACAGTGGGGGACGGGGACAGCACCACACAGGCTGTGTCAGCTGCTGAACCTGAGGGGAGCCCCCACCGCACACAGGCACCAGGCTCAGCAGGCACAGCACCGATGTGAATGGCCACCATCCTTGCAGAGCTGAGGGTCCACAATGCCTCTGTACGACGTGATGCTGAAGGTGGGTAACATCATTCACAATGATCCCCATGGGTGTTTGGGCAACATCCACATGGGGAATGGCGAGGACAACATAGCTGACTGTGTATGATGTTGAGGGAGGGGAATCATGTGCCAGGTGTGTTTCAACCTCGTGTTGGATGAATATGCGAGTGAAAGCATGTTTGAGGGGTCAAGGCACACACATACTGTGCATGGCCATAATCCGCAGGTGAGCAGACACTCGGAACCACTGCTCTACACCACCCAGACACCCTGCCCTACAGACACCCCTCCATGGGTATTGTTAAACTGCATGGTCTGCCAACATGATCTGCACTGTGCCCCAGCATTTTAGGGAGCTGTAACCCAATATATATCTGTTTGTGTGTGCATTAACCCCCTCACGTCATCTGACCTATCTCAGACAATCAGTGTGCAGACCAAGCAGCACATGATCCACCAGCCACACCACCATGTGTGAGCTCTGTGCTCCCATGACCCCTCAGCAGGACCCCTTCCAGGCATGTGAAGGGCTCATGGGACACACAGGTCCATCCATGGTCATGCATTTGTAGCCATGGCATGCATGAATGTTTTGCAGACTGATTCTGTGGGATATGCGTGACATGTGTATGTGTGACGGTTGGCTACTGGAGACATATCTCACATATCACCTTCTGCCCCACCCACAGGCACTCGTCAGGCACTCCATCAACTCCATGTTGATTTTGAGGCTAACACAAGGGAGCTTCAGCTGCTGCCGGCCAACAATGAGATTGGCACGGGGGTGCTCCTACGCATTGCGGGCACCCTGGAGGACATGGCAGCCCAGATGTGGCAGTGTGCACCAGCACCGGCCCCGGAGGCTCCAGGACCAGCACCAGCACAGAGGGGTGGGGTGGGCACTGGGAGGCGTGGGAGGCACGGGAGACCACGCAGGTTATAATTTCATACAATAAACAATCGTTAACCTGAACATCCTTTGTGTATGGTTCCAATGTGTGGCACTGTGGTCCCCTACGTAGCCTGCAACACATGTCGTCTCCCTGACCACATGACCCGCACCCATGCCACTCCATGGTGGGGTGTCTGTACTGCCAGTTAGCAGTGCACAGAGGTCATAGCATTCTGTGTGTGTCATGCACTGTGTCAGGTTCCAGACACAGGGCCCCTGTGTGTGGGTTTACCCATCCTCCATAGTTGCACAGGGAGAATATCATGATGCTACATGTATGGTGTTGGGATCTGCCACCATCTGTCACCCCTCATACCCCAAAACAGTGGACACACATGTGAGACCAGCATCCCTGCGTGCAACATGGCCTATGTGGCTGCCCTCCCACATAGACTGTCATGCGCCACAGGCAGACACGGGTGGTTTGCATAGGTCGGCTACGTATTCCTGCAAGTGCATATGGTCACTCACTGCCCATCCTTGTGAAATGCTTTGTCCCAGGCCACCATCAACAGCTATCCCCTTGGGCATCTCCTAGGTTGGCAGTACCTCTTACCCTCCATGCACAGATATAGCAGTTTGCCTGTTCCACAATTGACACACACACATGGTGTATTGGAAATGGTTCACACACATTGCACACAGCATGCACGTGCCTAGGTATTTGAGGAGATGCTCTACATTGCCACATTACAGGGTCAACCTTGGACTCACACACCTATGCACATGGCCAGCCTCCAGAACTGCATGTGGAGCCAGTCCATGTATGATACCCCTGTCTACCTTGCATACACATACCTATCTACACACATGTCCCATGCTTACATCCATAGTGTGTCTGTAAAGGCGACACATGACCATTGTGATGTTCTAAAGAAACTATTTATAATAAACAAAACAAACATAACACAACAATATTTACAAATATATGTGATGCGTAACTTAACATATCACACAATGGGTCACACGAGGGTCCATTACGCCCAGTGTCCAGTTCGTGTCAGGGAACGGTCCAGGTCCTGAAGACCCACCTGTCCTGTTGGGTGATGGAACACAGGACAGCACAGGGAACATGTGTGGGTGTCACAGGGGCAATCAGACACTCCTGGGATGCCCTTCAGGGGATGGCCGCCGACAGAGTAGATGCTCCATCTCGGAGGCCATCCACCAAATGGATCCCGCCATCCACTGGACTGAGTGTTGCAGATAATGGAGGCGTTGCTCCATGCCATCCAGGGACACATGCAGGTCGTGCATGCACCTGCCACCACACACACACATGGTGCCATGTGTCTGTGTGGTGACATGCGCATGTGACGTGTGTGTGACCCTGGATGGCGTTTGCACACCCAGCCGTCCATCCCCTGGAACCACAGGCAGTTGATGGCGGGAACCCACAGTGCCCTGTTCTGCCCTGCTTTCGCTACCACCCTCCCCTTATGCAATGCCCCCCACCTCCCCCCCTGCCACCCCCCACCCACCCTCCACACCCTCCACACTCCCCCCCTCTTCCCCTGCACCAAAACCATCACCCACACCCTCTGCCTCCCCTCCCACCCCACCCTGCACCCCATCCGTGCCTCCATCATCCCCCTCTTCCTCTGTCGCAGCCGCTGCCTCCTCCTCGGGCTCGACCTCTGTGTCTTTGGCCCCTTCCACCCTGACCTCCTCCTCCTCCTCTGTTGCATGGCAGTCAGGGGGGTGCCTCAGAATCTGTCTGGCCGTGGAGGGGTCCGCACCATCACCATCGCCATCGCCCTCTGTGGAGGGTGACAGTCATTAGTGCACTATCATGTGCGTCACATAACACATGCACATATTCCAGTGACACATAGGCTTGTGGGCCACTGTGACAGTAATTACTGGGCAGCAATGTGCGCAATACTCACCTGCACGTTGTGCCATCGCCCCTCTCTGGAGGCGGGCGAGGTACTCGGGGTGGTTCAGCCAGAGCTCTCTACCCTTCTTACAGAGGTCCTCGACCTGCAGGTGGGGAAACAATGTGTGGAAGCATCAATGACGGATTATCTATGGTGGGTGGCCAACATTAAGTAGACATCTCTGTGAGTAGCATCGCGCTACTCCTGCTTCGCTGCTCTGTGTGTAATAACGGTTGACAGTACCACCTGCATGTGTGGCTGTGGGTCTGGGCATGTGTGCAGTGACACCTATGTGTACTGTGCGTAGCACCCTGGACACAACGTTCCGTGTTCCTATGCTCCCCATGCATGACATGGCAGCACCATGCCACGTGTGGTTTGGCCTTGCTGGTGTCCAGGGAACCCCCCTAACCCCCTTATGTGGTCTGACAGACACATTTGTATTTCCCGACCTACACACAGCATCCGACGCAACCCCAATGGCAACATGATATCCTCACACGCATGGGTGCTGTGTCCATACATGGAGTGGAGGGTGGGTGGCCCTATGCACCTTGCCAGGGGCCTCTGCCATGCCATTTGGCTGTCCACTATACCTCTAGGGTCATGACTAGGGCCTCGTGTGAGTAGGGCAGTTGTGGCTTGCAATAACAGGGGCAGGGGCCAACACAATGGAATACCCTATTAACATCTGTGCCCCTGTCTGGGGTTCAGGCAGTGCTGTGCAACTCCTACAGGTGCATGTATCCTTACACCAGAGTCTGTCATGTACACATTGACTTCACCCAATGGATTGTATAAAAATCAAATCGACTACATCTGTGGAAGTCAACGATGGAAAAGCTCTATAACATCAACAAAGACAAAACCTGGAGCTGACTGTGGTACAGATCATCAACTACTAGTATGCAAACTCAAGCTAAAGCTGAAAAAGAGCAAACCACTCATGAATGCAGCAAAATATGACCTTGAGAATATACCACTGGAATTTAAAGACTGCCTGCAAAATCGATTTGCTGCTTTAGATACAAATGACAGAGCTCCAGAAGAGTTATGGAATGACATCAAGAATATTGTGTTGGAAGAAAGCGAGAAGTCTCTACAAAAGGTAAAAAAGAAAAAACGGCCAAAATGGATGACGGAAGAAACTCTGAAAATTGCCCAGAAACGCAGAGAAGCTAAAGCCAGAGGAGAAAGAAAGACAATCACAGAACTCAACAGAGATTTCCAACATGCAGCAAGACAGGACAAGGAAAAGTACTACAATGATGCATGCAAGGATATATAAGCAGAAACTATTAGAGGAAGAACAAGATCGGCTTTCCTAAAGCTACAAGAGTTAAAGAAAAAGTTCCAGCCTCGAATTCGAATGTTACAAGATGCTCAAGGTTCTATGTTGAATGATGCTGAGAAGATCAAGAAAAGATGGAAGGAATATACAGAGTTTTTATATGATAAAGATCAAGTGGACCAACAGCCGTTTCAACCTGTACCTTATGATCTGGAACCATTGGTGATGAAAGAAGAAGTTGAAGCAGCATTGAAAGCCTTATCAAAGAACAAAGCACCAGGCATTGATTGCATTCCCATAGAAGTATTACAACAATCTGATGCAGCTGTTATCGTACTTACAAGGCTCTGCCAAGAAATATGGAAGACAGCATCATGGCCAACTGACTGGAAAAGATCTGTATTTATACCAATACTAAAGAAAGGTGATCCAACTGACTGTGGAAATTATCGCACAATCGCTCTGATCCCACATGCCAGCAAGATTCTACTGAAGATTATTCAAAAGAGACTGCAATCATACCTGGAACAAGAACTACCTGAAGTGCAAGCATGGTTCAGAAAAGGGCGAGGAACGAGAGACATCATTGCGGATGTGAGATGGATCCTTGAAAAGACTAAAGAATACCAAAAGGATATCTATTTGTGCTTTATCGACTATAGCAAAGCTTTTGACTGTGTAAACCATGAGAAACTCTGGGCCACATTAAGAAGCATGGGTATACCAGAACACCTGATCGTTCTCTTGCACAATCTGTACATTGATCAAGAAGCAACAGTTCGAACGGAACAAGGAGAAACAGAATGGTTTAAAATAAGCAAAGGTGTAAGACAAGGCTGCATACTTTCCCCCTACCTGTTTAATTTATATGCAGAACAAATCATCAGAGAAGCAGGATTGTATGAAGACAACAGAGGTGTGAAGATTGGTGGAAGACTCATCAATAACCTTCGCTATGCTGATGATACCACATTACTGGCGGAAAGTGAAGATGTTCTGAAACATTTGCTTCTCACAATCAAAGAACATAGTCTTAAAATGGGCCTGCACCTTAATGTAAAGAAGACAAAGATCATGACAACTGGCATAATCAACAGGTTCATTGTCGAAGGAGAAGAAATTGAAATTGTGAATAACTTTATCCTACTTGGATCAACTATCAATAAAGAAGCAACAAGCAGTCAAGAAATCAAACGACGCATTGCTCTTGGCAGAATGGCTATGAAAGACCTATATAAGATTCTCAAGAGCAGAGATGTCTCTATCCATACTAAGATTCGACTTGTTCAAGCCATGGTATTTTCAATAACATCATATGGATGTGAAAGCTGGAAAGTGAAAAAGATAGACAGGAAGAAAATTGATGCCTTTGAATTATGGTGCTGGCAGCAAACACTGTGTATACCATGGACTGCCCGAAGAACAAACCAGTCTGTACTAGAGGAGATCAAACCTAAGCTTTCTTTAGAAGCTCAGATGACAAGACTTCGACTTTCATACTTTGGACACATCATGTGGAGAGAGAGATCATTAGAGAAAGACATCATGCTTGGCAAGATAGAAGGTCAACGCAAAAGAGGAAGGCCAGCAATGAGATGGATCGATACAATAAGAGCAGCTTCGGGTACCAGTCTGTCAACAATGAGCCGCCTGACTGAAGACCAAACACAATTTAGGATAGCTATCCAGAGGGTCGCCATGAGTCGACTCCGACTCGACGGCACTTAACAACAACAACAACGGGATCCTGGCAAGTGGGCAGATGTGTGACCTGCATCAGCGTACAGGTCTGTGATATATGGGTTTGTTCCAGCCCTCCATAATCATTTCTCCGAGCTCATGGGGGTGGGGTTGCGTAAAGCACATCCACAGCTGTACCCACCATACCATCCTGATCTGTCACAGACGTATGTAATAAGGTGACGGCCCCACGGACTAGGGGGGGATGTACGAATGGCCCAGCATAACCTACCACGATATACAGCTGCAATACCCACCATTGCAATTAGGTTTCAGGCCTCCTGGGGTGGGTTGTCACAACACACATCATCAGCAACATACACCATAGCACCAGGGTGACTGACAGGACACCTTCAGCAGGTCTCCAAACTCCTGGGGATAGGGGGGATGTTGTAAACTGCATAGGCACACACCCCCATATCACCAGGGTGACTGGGAACCCACTTTGATGGGCTCTCAGGACTCCTGTGGATATGGGGGATGTTTTACACTGCAAAGGCACAAACAACCTTATCACCAGGGTGACTGATAACCCACTTTGATGGGCTCTCAGGGCTTCTGGGGATAGGGGGGATGTTTTAAACTGCATAGGCACACACACCCATATCACCAGGGTGACTGGGAACCCCCTTTGATGGGCTCTCAGGACTCCTGGGGATAAGGGGGATGTTTTACACTGCAAAGGCACAAACAACCTTATCACCAGGGTGACTGAGAACCCCCTTTGATGGGCTCTCAGGACTCCTGGGGATAGGGGGTATGTTTTAAACTGCATAGGTACACACACCCATATCACCAGGGTTAATGACAGCCCACTTTGATGGGCTCTCAGGGCTCCTGGGGATAGGGGGGATGTGTTAAACTGCATAGGCACACATACCCATATCACCAGGGTGACTGAGAACCCCCTTTGATGGGCTCTCAAGACTCCTGGGGATAGGGGGGATGTTTTAAACTGCAAAGACATACACTCCCACATCACCAGGGTGACTGGGAACCCACTTTGATGGGCTCTCAGGACTCCTGGGGATAGGGGGGATGTTTTACACTGCAAAGGCACAAACAACCTTATCACCAGGGTGACTGAGAACCCACTTTGATGGGCTCTCAGTGCTCCTGGGGATAGGGGGCATGTTGTAACCTGTGGACACACACTCACCCATATCACCGGGGGGGGGGGGAGGGGGGACTGGCAGACCATTTGGAGCACGTACTGGGACCCCTAGGTGTAGGGCAGATGCTTGACCCTGCGTATGCGGACCCTACCATATCAGCATGATGTTTGCCACACTTCTTTAGGGAGATGTATGGGATCCCTGTGTTATGGTGTGTTTTAACACCTCAGCAGCAGCAGATGCCATAACACCAGGATGACATCTGGGACTCTCTGAGCAGGTCCTTAGCCTCTTGGGGTTGTGACAAAGAACTCTGATGTAATACATAGACAGCATATCAGGTTGTTTAACTGCTAGACATAAACTAGTTAGACTGCCTACATACAGCAGTATGCACAGCTACAATCAACACTGGATTTGTATGTGCATCCTGTCCCCATACACTTACCTCTCGTGGGTAGTCCGCAACATGATTGTAGTGCCTTGTGATGCGGTCCCAGGCCCTGCGTACATGCTCCAGGTCCTGTTGCCTCGAGGAGCCAGGAAAAAGTTTGCTTTGCCTGTTGCAAATGAGCCCTGCAAGGTGCCTTAACTCCCTGCGAGTAAACGCTGGTTTATGGGAATGGGTAACCATTTTGAGGAAAGCCTTTCCCACGCACGCAAGCACGCACGCATGCACGCACGCATGCAACGTGCCGCACGCACGCAACATGCCGCAATGCGATGCAACATGCCGCAATGCGTGCATCATGCACACACGCTGCAACGCATGTATCACGCACATGTGCCACAACGCATGCATCACGCACCCATGCCACCCATGCTAATGACATTAATATGCATTACGTGACACCATGGTCCATTTTATTCTTATGGGACATGTGGAAGAGTGCCATACTAATTTTAGCATGCATTATGTGTTAGAAAGAGGGGCCCCTAGTTTGACCTTTTTAAGCCTGACAAGTCATAGAGGACAGTGGTGTCATTATAATTCTTTAACTATAGCCCAATCTAAATCATATATGTATTTGAACTAATAATGTGTAAAGAACATAGAACATTGTATGGACACTCTACATTTAATGTTTTGCAGATGAGTTTTAAATTATTCCATTTGATTTTCAACCACATTAACTTTAATGCATATGCAACACAAATTGGATGCATTTGAATTTCATTTGATGGAAAGTGAAATGTACTGTGTGTTAGCAGCCCCAAAATAGAAAATTATTATTTTATGTATCCCCCAGATTGTAAGATCACAGTAATTTAAAGCGGAGAATGGTGCACAGCTGATAGCACTGTAGATTGGCTTATGCAAAAGCTAGAACTGTAGTCTTTTAATTGCATGTTTTAGGAAATATTATGTATACACTTCATTAAAGAAAAAAGGGATGTTTCCCAGCATATCAAAGCTTCCAGTATGACCAAAAGAGAAATGGAATGTGTGTGTGTATCTATGCCTTTAGATAAGTTTATGTCTGCTAGTAACTAAACTATGGGAATATGAACTTTGATGTATATAAATAACAATTTATAAAATTAAAACATATCTTGAAAACCTTTCAGAGTTCATGAAAAGGCAAATCTCCATCCTGAAATGTATTCCATCTGAAGCTATAAATTTTTCAAGGACTACAATAAAGACTCAAGGGGCCATTTCACTGACTTTTTTTCCTCAAGTACATTATGCAGTTAATGTCCACAGAGCCAGTTTGTCCACTAGGCCAGGGTTTCTGCCTAGGGCTGCAGAAACCCTTGGGCCAGCCCAGAATGTGCATTTCAGTGTGTGTCAATTGCTTCCATGGACGTGTGGTAATTGTTACCATGCAGACGGTACTACTATATTATAACGTGCTGAAACGTGTGTTAATTGCATATTCTGCAATTGGGTGGGGTCTGGATGTAGGCGTGGTTGAAGCAATGAGTGAGGATTGACTGCTCATTGTGGTTAGCAGAGGTGTCAGTAGTGTGTACTAATTGCTAAAGTTGCAAGTAGCGTAGGTACACCTACTTCCACCTTAATAGGGGGCATTAGGTGCACCCATGGTGATTGCTAAGGGCTGAAAAGCACACTAAGGGGCTTGCCTCCACAATAACTGTTGGGCACATGCTAGCCATGCCCCTGACAATTAGTGTGGTGTGGTAGCTCCTAATGTGTGTTGAGTTTTGACTCAAAATACATTGGGGCAAAAAAAAAAGCCATAGTTTAGTAAAAGGGTTCCAAAGTGTTCTTTTAGGCAAAACTGGAAAAAAATTCATGGACTTTGCTTCAAGTTTCAAGATGGAAATATGCATACACAAAGCACCTTTCACCAATGGTAATTTTTTAAAGACAGAGAAACAAAAAGCATATCAGTTCTAGAACAGTGGGAGGTTCCCCCTTGCAGTCCAGCTAAAATAAGGAAAATAGCACAAATCTAAAAACTGCCATGGATATTTACATATGGTAATATAATAACATGATAGATGATGGCAGATAAAGGCTTAAGTAGCCCATTCATTCTAACAAGTAACCCCTGCTCAGTGCGAATTACACTCCACGCCGTAGAAGGGTAAAAAGTCATCTATCTGTTTTGAGCTGAAACAGTCAATGCTTAGTCTCCATTCTCTTGCTACCTCCCTAGGACAGGCTTCCCCCTAATCCAGATTTTCTGTTTACCAAACTCTGTAGATATTTGGATTTCACACATGGTTAGCACACTGAATATCAGAATCCTGTGAACATATCCAGGTACGTCACTGGTAAGTACAGGGTGACCCACTTAATACTGGGAAGTTGGGGTGGCTATGTAAGAACTGGTTAACAAGCGCTAACTAGGCTGAGAGCATGCTCATTTGCTGATGCCTATCCAGGCATTTTTATAAAGGTAGCCAGATAGCCATGCATTGTGTTGTGCAGCACACAGATGTCAGGCTGTCCCACAAGGGTAACTTTACCCACAGCAGAGGAGGAGATAGCTTTTGGTCTATTTATGAGGTACCATGCCACTCTCTATGAGTCTGAGAATGCCTATATTAAACTGCATGCCTGGAAGGATATTGCCAGACAGGTGAATGCAGCACATGCAATGCGTGCCACCGAGCCAATGCTGACTCCCTGCAATCAAGTAGCCCCTGGGATTTCTTGGTAAGGTGTGACTTGATTAGATTGCCAGGCCTTTCTTCCAAGACAATGGAGGATTAAGTGACTTGTCCAAGGCCACAAGGAATGCCAGTGGGAACTAAACCCTGGTCACTTGGTTAGCAGGCTGCTGCTCTACTACTTATCATTTATTATATAGCACTACAAGGCATACACAGCGCTGTCCCTGCTCCTAAGAGCTTACAGTCTAGTCAAAGCAGAGAACACAAATGTGGATTAGAATATATCTAGGAGAATGGTAGGGAAACACATAGGAGGTGAACGGGAGATGAGAGAGATCAGGATCCAAATGAAGTTCCAAAGAAGCGAGTTTTTGCCTGGATTTAAACACCCTCTTGCACCGAGGAGATTTCTCCAAGGCCATGTGCCCATGAGGGAAAGGTTAGGATTGCCATTATAGTGGGTGATTCAATCATTCGGCATATAGATATCTGGGTGGCTTGTGGACATGAGGATCACCTCGTAACATGCCTGCCTGGTGCAAAGGTAGTAGACCTCACACGCCACATAGACAAGGTTTTAGATAGTGCGGGGGAGGAGTCTGCTGTCCTGGTACATGTTGGTATCAATGACATAGGAAAATGTGGGAGGGAGGTTCTGAAGGCAAATTTAGGCTTTTAGATAAGAAGTTGAAATCCAGAACTTCCAGGGTGGCATTCTCTGAAATGCTTCCCATGCCATGTGCAGGGCCCAAAAGGCAGGCAGAGCTCCAGAATCTCAATGTGTGGATGAGACAATGGTGCAAAGAAGAGGGGTTTGGATTTGTTAGGAACTGGGCAACTTTCTGGAGAAAGGAGGGGCTCTTCCGACGGGATGGACTCTACCTTAGCAGGGATGGAGCCAAGCTGCTGGCATTAACATTTAAAAAGGAGATAGAATAACTTTTAAACTAGATAATAGGGGAATTCTGACAGTTGCCCAAGAGCACATGGTTCGGAAGAATGCATCCTTGAAGGATACTAACAAAACAGGGAAGTTAGGACATCCAAACAGAGAGGGTCCAATAAAGATAAAAGTTACTCAGATGCCCTTAAGTACAGAGCTGAAAGATTTCAGATTATTCCTACCAACTGATAACCAGATTAATATGATTGAAATACAACCTCTAAAATGCCTGTATGCAAATGCTAGAAGTCTAAAAAATAAGATGGGAGAGTTAGAATGTATAGCTCTAAATGAGAGATTATATATGATTGGTATCTTAGAGACCTGGTGGAAGGAGGACAACCGATGGGACACTATGATACCTGGGTACAAACTATATCGCAATTATAGAGTAGATCAAATTGGTGGAGGGGTTGTGCTCTATGTTAGAGAGAGCATTGAGTCACATAGGATTAAAGTTTTGCAGGAAACAAAATACACTGTAAAATCTCTATTCTATGTAAAAAGGGGAAGGCAATGGCAGTGGGGATGCACTACCGACTGCTTGGCCAGAATGAACAGAAGGATAATGAAATGCTGAAAGAAATCAGAGAAGCTAACAAAAGTTACAACACAGTAATAATGGGTGATTTCAATTACTCTGGTATCGACTTGGTCAGTGTCACAGCAGGACATGCTAGACATGCTAGGGAGAAAAAGTTTCTACATTTATTTTATTTTATGTATTTTATTGAACATTTTTATACCGCACTTTCCATGGGATCAAGTGTGGTTTACAGTAAAACAACATGAAATAAATGACTGCTTCTTAGAGCAGCTGGTTCATGAAGCGACAAGAGGGGAAGCTATTTTGGACCTAGTCCTTAGTGGCATGAAGGATCTGGTGCAAGAGATAAGGATGTTGGGGCCACTTGAAATAGTGATCATAGCATGATTGCATTTGATTTAATAAATGAAAGAATGACGGCAAGGAAATCCACAACCTGGCACTTATGCTTGACTCAGGGCAGACGCAAAAGCCATGAGGCTCTTTTTTTTCTATAGTCGTGGCTTCCAACTGTAAAATGAGACGTCTACTGTGATTTTTTTAGTCATAACCAAAACATACCTAAGTCAAGTCCATTCCTCACCCCCTTGAAGTCTCTGCATCCTGAAGGTTCTAAATGGGCAAATAGTAGTGTTCTAATCAACTATTTTCATGTCTCTGCTATCTACACATAAAAAAGTTGTTGTTTTTTACATATATGAATGTTTCAAAAATGAGGACAATGTATTTTTAGCAGAATACCTATCATGTCTTTCTTCGCTAGGAGAACCTGACTTGGCCAATCTGCTTCTATATTGCCAGTCAAACATATTCTTACTTCAGATTGGACATCTAATATTTAGAAATAATCATAGCTTGGATGTTCTATTGTTATATCTGATTTTCTTTCATCGGGCTGCTTGGGAATAACGGAATGAATTCAGTTGCTGAAAATGTCAAGCTATATAAACAAGTAGGATAGTCTGTCAAGGTGACAGCATTTTCACACTGTGAGTAAACAAGGGAAAAATACAAGCATAAAAATGTTGGAAATTTCAATATATTATGTTTAAAGATAAGTGAATCATCTATGTTTTTAATCCCGGTGCTACTATACAACAAAACTCTTATATTAGATTCTCACATCAAAACACATATACATAACAAAAAGTGAGATTGCTACTAGAGCTAAATATTCAAAATGCAACCTGGGTAATACAAACAACCTCAGCGTTCAATGGGTATGTTAGGGCCTCAGACAGGGGAAACCCGCAATTCATCAGTCTTTATGCACAGGTATAAGCACTCCTCCAATATCCTTCATCAGCCCAGTGCAACTACAAATGTTCAAATTTCTAAATTCATTTAAAAGCTCAAAAACCACTTAGCAGAAAACTTAAAATGACCCCATGAATGCTGAAGAATTAACGGCTGAGAGACGATCAGTCGACTCGAGTTTTGCCACGGTAATTTTAAACGGCTGTCTCAGGACTTGTCAAACAGCAAAGATGAACCCAGCACAGATGCATGGAATAATCTACACAACCAACACAGCCATTTAAATAGAAGTGGTAATGGGTCAGCAGACATAGGTTGTCAATCAAATAATGTCAAAGAACTGAAAACTATTCCAGTTCTTCATTATATAGTAGCATAGTAAGATAGCATATGATGGCAGATAAAGACCATTATGGTCCATCTAGTCTACGCAGCAAGGTGGCAAGAGCAGGTCAGCCCTCCCAATGCCTTTGTTTAGGGGTGTACCCACTGCTCCGTGCAGGTCACCCCCAATGTTCCCTCTAATTTTCTGTAGGCTGTGTGCGCATAAAATATCAGTAGTGCAGCTTTTGAATGAAGATTTAATTTTTGTGCGCCACATAACGACACTCGGAGTTATATACTTTAAAATTTGACTACACGTCAGAATACAGTATGTACACCACATTGATTGCACTAGAAAATATTGTAGAACTTGTGAAAACCATAAATACACAACAACTTTTAAATTTTAAGATGTCTGTGTTGTTTTCTATCAGAATCAGAACCGTAATTTTTGTGCGCTCTGTTGTAAAGCATGTGCGCTCGCTCGGCGAGGTGTGTGCGTGCGCACACACGCACAGCTTAGAGGGAACAGTGGTCACCCCTATTTGTTGAGATAGCTAAGACAGTTAAGGTTATTTTGATTTTATCCTGTTGCTATAAAGGGATCCACTGTGTCTGTTCCATGCCATTTTAAATTCTGTCACTGCATTTGCCCAGACCACTTCCATCGGAAGGGCATTCCAAGCACCCACCACTCTTTCAGTGAAAAAGTATTTCCTGATATTGCCTTTCAGTTTGCTCACTTGCAGTTTCATACTATGTCCTCTAGTTTTGCAGTTTGCCCATCTTAGAAAAAAATGTGTTTGTTCATTAATACCCTTTAAGTATTTAAAGGTCTATATCATATCTCCCCTGTCTCTCCTCTCCTCAAGAGTATACATATGTAGGTCTTTAAATCTCTTCTCATATGTCTTCTGTCACAGGCACCAAATCATTTTGGTCGCTTTCCTCTGAACTCTTTCCAGTCTTTTTATATCCTTTGCAAGATATGGTCTCCAAAACTGAACACAGTATTCCAAGTGAGGCCTCACCAGCGACTTGTATAGTGGCATTAGTACTTCCTATTTTCTGCTGGTAATTCCTTTCTGTATGCAACTCAGCATTCTTCTGGCTTTGGCCACCAACTTGTCACACTGTTTCGCCACCTTGAAATCCTGAGAAACAATCACTCTGAGGTCCTTCTTCTGGTCCACACACACCAAACTCTCGCCCCCTATCACATACAGTTTCCCTGGATTTTTACACCTCAAATGCATGACACTGCACTTCTTTACATTAAATCACCCAATATGATCACTTTCCTCTTCATGGCTACCTTTATGATATCAACAATCAAGTCTCTATCAATTTCTTCAGTTTGAGTTGGAAGCTTGTAGACTACACCAGTATGGATGATAGCGCTATCTCTTCTTTCCAACACAATACACAGCACTTCTTCATTTCCTAAGTCCCCTGCATTTCTGCAGCTTCAATATCATTTTTTATGTATAGGGATACTCCTCTTCCTTTTCTACCTTCTTTATCTCTCCTAAATACATTATAGCCAGATATGGTTATATCCCATTCATGTGACTCATTAAACCATGTTTCTGTAATAGCCACAATATCCAAGTCAGTTTCTACCATTAGAGCTTTCAGATCAGGAACTTTGTTGGTTAGCCTTCCAGCATTTGTTCTATATGCCTCTCCTTACTTACTATTGATGTGTGGGTTAATAGTGTGGCTGTCTCCAATGTTATTATGTTTTTTTCTGGGAGTGACATCCTAGACTTGTTCTTCTCCATCCATCACCCCCTTTCCCAAGTTTAAATGCCTGTCCACATAGTGGCTGAATTTTTTGCTTAGAATCCTTTCCTTGGAACAGAGAGATGTAGTCCATCAATACAGTATAGCCTCTTGTTGTTCCATCTATTTCCCCAGTCGCCTATATATCTAATTCCTTCTTGTTTGCACCAGGTTTAGAGCCATGTATTAAAGTTGATTATGCGATGCAGCCTTTCTGCCCCCTTACCAAGAAAAGGTAGAACTTCTGAGAATGCTATAGTGTAAGCAATGGGTTTGAGTTTCTCTCCCAGAATCTGGAAGTCCCTCTGAACTGTAGAGGCACTGTTTCTAGCCAGGTCATTTGTGCCCACATGGATGATGACATCCATTTTGGAGTGCTCACTTTCTGCATTAACTATGCCAACAATTTGATTCATATTTCTGCTGGCTAAAGAACCTGGGAGGCATTTGACCATCTTCTTTCCTTTGAACTGTGTTCCCATTAAGGCCATTAGGTTGCAGCGCATCAAGGACAAATATCAAGCGCTGATCAAGACATGCTAGGCGACAATAGATTAGTAACCATCTAAGGTCTTACCATTGATGGGAGGCATCCAAACAATGCTGAACCATCAGAGCAGTAATGACATGATTGGCTAATCGAGACTTATATTCACTGAGTATGATTTTAATTATTCAACAGGTCCTTCCTACATAAATCTTTGCACAAGGACAAATAATTATATAGACTGCCCAATATGTACAATTGGTGATATTTCTCACCACATCGAGAACAGAATTCTCCAAAGAGGATGGGGTTGTTCAAACTGCTTACTTCCAAGTGTTATATGATAACAGGACACTGCTACTTCAAAAAGACAATCCTCTGACTATGGGTAAGCAGGTGTATGTATTGTGCTATACAGAAAGTGTGCAAGAACTAGCCCGTAGTATCTATTCCTATTGGCATATCCTGGCTGTATATATGATATTCAGAGAAGGCCTCTGTATTGCATTCACAAGGGGCAGGAATTTATGTGACCATTTGATACACTCTGTTTTTCAGTCTCGACACAATGACACAATCAAGGTAGACATGAACCATGTGGTCAATGTGTAATGTGTAGCACTTCATTAAACACAAATATCTGGGTCCCATATTCACCCAGTACTGTGTCGCTTAGCACACTGTCTCACAAGGATGCCGGATAGTCCCACACAGTGGCATACTGCTATACTGTATTCCATTCCCGTGCAGTGGCACTAATTTGGAAACCTTTTGACAGCACCTTTTATCTCCCCTCAGCCGTCTCTTTTCCAAGTGGAAGAGCCCTCGCCTTTAAAGCATTTTCTCATAGGGTATCCTTCCAATCCTTTAAAAGTTTGGTTGATCTTCTCTGTACCATTTCTAAATCTGAAATATCATTTTCAGATATGACAGTTGCACCATGGAGCTATATAGAGGCTTTATAATATCAATGCCTAGATCCTTTATATAGATGGTGGTTCCTAATGTGGAACCCAGTAGTTTGGTTTGTTCTTCCCGTGGAGCCTGATTCATAACATGCACGTTCGGCCCGTGGATAAGTCTAAATTAAAAACAGGCCCTATTTGTACCCAATTCCGCATCCATGGATCTAGACATCCCTGCAGGTCTGGAATTGGGGAGATAGCTGTGTTTGGCACTATTCAACTGACCTGTTCATGCATACGGTGCATGGCCTGTGCATGTGTGCAGGAACAGGCTATGCAAGATAATGGAGAAACACATCACCCATCAATATTATCAGACACGGGTAAATGTTTTGGATGTCCCTATGCCCACCATATTCTGAAAAGTTACATGTTTCAGATCCTATCCATTTCCACAATGTACCCATGAATGCTACGCCCCTCAGGAAAAATGTGCATCTCATGAGCTACTCTTCACACTGAAAGTAGTTTGCTGATGCAAACTAGATATAAATACTAATGAGAAATGTCTGCTGCTGCAACCTAGACCACATGTCAGTCCTCTACAGGCCATGAAAAGTGCTAGGTAATCCCAGTGCACACTAATATGGTATAAGAGAATGTAGATATGGTACTTGGCATTATAAACTGGTCCCAGTGATTCCTACCTTGGTCATTTCTACAAACACACTTTAAACTGCAATGGATGGACCCTTACCAAATGCACAAAACCTGAAATTAACATTGAAGTTTCCCAAAGAATGCATAATATTGCTGAGCAACAAATGTATGCCCTTTGTGTGCCTCTGGCCTATAAGTGCCTCATTCTGCTGCTCCGCACTACAATTCCTCTCTTCTCTCCCCCTACACCTCTCCTTCGGAACTTTGCTCTTCTTGCAGATTGCTTCTATGTGTGCCCTTCTCTTCTACTGCCAACTACAGACTTTGCAGCTTTTACCTTGCTGGTCCATATGCCTAGCAGAACCTTTCTGAGTCTGTACATCAGGCTACTTCTCTGGCCCTTTGCAGTTCCAGGCTGCACACTCATCTCTTCGTTGCCGCTTTTGGATCTGATCCATCTAAACTCCCATGTGTTTCCTTACCATTCCCCCTAAATGTATCCTGTCCACAGCTGCTGTGTTGTCTGTCTTGACTAGATTGTAAGCTCTGCTGAGTAGGGACCATCTTTAACATGTTTTTTATTTATTTATTTATTTTATTTATACTTTTCTTCTATACCGCTTTTTCCCAAGATCAAAGGCGGTTTACAAATAACATAATGAACAGTTTACAATTAACATAATGAACATTGTTTTACATAGAACATAGTATTTTCTTTAAACTATGTACAATTAACTTTTCATGAACAATAACATGGAGCATATAATTATACATATGCTGAACTATTTACATCAGTCAAATATTTACATGTGTCTGTGCAGCACTGCGTACGCCTTGCAATACTATACAAATGATCAGTAGTAATAGTAGTAGTATGACCTTCTGGCTATGGCATCCGATCCCCACATAGCTGGGTACTGGTAATTCTCATGGCAGCTACACCTGCCCCCTTATAGCATACGTTGGTCTGTATATATTTGCTATCTATAGGGCAACACTCTCTGCCTTCCCACAGTTTGCTTTGTGGCACTGCTCCCCTGGTCAGGCCTGTGTGGGCATGGGAAAGGAGATCCTCGTGCCATCACACCAAGTAGCCTGCCTCCTGATATATCACCACTCTCGCAGCTCTCATAGATCCTGGACTGGGTAGGGATGTAGGCTTCATGGAACAATCCGGGGAATGTTGGTACAACATCAGTCATGTTTCCCAGTACCTGGCACAGTGGATGTATGGCTGCCCTATCACACTGCCACAATATATGATCTTATTAGAGTACCTTATGAAAAATATTCCAGAAGGAATCTGACTAGGTTCCATATAGCTAAATGTCACAACATGTCCCTGTCAATAATAAGGGGCCCTCATAATATGAGCATTCAGCAGTGAAAACAGCACTAATAGATGTTCAACTGCAACAGCATTGGTCTCTAAAAATGTGCATTATAGACATGTATTTAGTGCTGTTTCCACTGTTGAATGCTTTTATTCTGAGGGTCCATTATTATTGACAGCAATATGTTTTGACATTTCACTATAGAGAAACTTCTCTGATTTTATCTGCCCGATCACACTGGCACCTGGAGACACTGTGGTCATCCACATGGTCCAGGTACTAGCCAGGCTTTCATGCCCCCCCCCCCCTGAATTGCAGATGAGCACACCAGATTCTCCCATGCACCCCTCAAACACACACACACTCTCATTTTCAGTTACAGAAACATAATTCTGCCAAATAGATGCCCTGAACCTATAAATAACTGCTATGACATAACATAACAGCACCAGGACGAGAAATATGATCTCCGTTTCTGACCCAGACAAGAATCCTTTCCCTACTCACGTCCATACTATACCTATATCAGGAATCCCATTTTTCAGAACATGGAAAGTGTTAGGGTCCCCTAGATTGGCTCCTTTAGCACAAACAGCACATTTCAGCATTGCCATAATACACACTATTGTTCTTCTGACTATTTCTGTAAGGGTATATTAGTGTTTCTTTACCATACAACATTCCCTCACCTCTGCTTTCTGTTCCTTAAAACTACATCTTATGTTTTTAAAGACTGCCGTCACACCAGTTCAGCTCATACTTGTTAATTACTTGTATATGGAACAAATTACAGAACACAGCAGAATATTTTCTAAGTCCAGGCCTTATTCCATGTTTCAGCAGAAATAACGTGGACATTTCAGGGAAACAATACATACCTGGGCCTTTCCTGAATATGCTTTATACATCCCCAGACTGACCACGCCCCTGTTCTGCCCCTCCTGGGCATGTTCTGAAATCCCAGTGCTAGTGTCATGTGCATGCACAATAGCAGTATTTCAGTATTTCAGAATATGGTCGGGGATGTTTTAGGCACATAAATGTCCCCGACACATGTGCAAACCCTTTATTCATGTTATGAATGACCCTCTAAGTGCATAAATTTGTATTTGTCCACATTAAATTCCATCTGCCACTTGGAAGCCCAGTCTCCCACATTCTCAAGGTCCTCTGCAATTTTTTACAATATTCTTGTGATTTAACAACTTTGAATAATTTTGTGTCATCTGCAAATTTTATCGCCCCACTTGTTATTCTTCTTTACAGGTCATTTATGAATATGTTAAAAAAACAGCAGGCGCATCACAAATCCCCAGAGTACTCCACTGAGAAAATTGGCTGTTTTCTATCTTTCAACTAGTTTCCAGTTCACAATAGAACGCTGCCTCCTATGCCATGACTTTTTAATTTTCCTTTCAAAGACTTTCTGAAAATCCAGATACACTTTATCAACCAGCACACATTTATCTACCTGTTTATGCCTTCAAAAAATATATCAGATTAGTGAGACAAGACTTCTTGGCTAAATCCATATTAGTGTTGTCCCATTAAACCATGATTTTCTAAATATTTAGTAATTTTGATATTTATAATGGTTTCTACCATTTTGCCCATCATTGATGTCAGATGTAACGGGCTGTAGTTTCTGATATCACCCATCAAACCCTTAAAAATCGGTGTTACTTTGTTGACTCTGCAAACTTCAGGTGCACTAGGCAATTTTAATGATAGTTTATAAATTGCTAAAAGTAAGTCTGCAGTTTAATTTTTAAGTTCTTTTTGGGATGTAGAGCATCTGGTCTAGGTTATTTTATTTATTTATTTATTTGTGCATTTTTTTTATACCACCCCTTCCAGAGATCAGGAGTGGTTTACAGAGAACATTTTGATAAATTATCAAATAAACATTACTTGGAACATTACATTGAACAATGTGCAACTGGAACAGATACATGAAAACCGATAACAATTATATACAATTTTTATAATATAAAGGGGTATGTTTACTAAAACCCTGGTAAGGTGCGGGCCCCGGTAGTGTGCGGGTGCCATATAAAGAGTGGGCGTTCCGTCCTGAAAAAGAAAAGCCGGAATTTAAATATGCGCTAAGGTGCGCGGCGCCCTTGTACGGGGCGCACCTTAGCGCATCAGATGGCTGCGCGGGAGGCATATGTGGTACGCTGATGGACAAGCAGAAAAACAGAGCCACAGCACAATGGTTAAGACACTGACCAATGGTGCAGGGATCAGTGCCCAATGAAAACAGCTGGCTGAGGCAGTAATTTATGAGTCGCAGAAATACTGTGCTGTGCACTGATGTTTTTGGCGGCATATTAATACTGGGCGGCCTAAGGCGGCGCGCTGATGTCTATGGAGGCAGTATAATACTGGGCGGTATAAGTGGCGCGCTGATGTGTAAGAAGAAGAGCAGAGCCACAGCACAATGGTTAAGACACTGACCAACAATGCAGGGATCAGGGGTTCAATCCCACACAGTGTCCAATGGAGGCAGCTGGCTGAGGCATTATTTTAGGAGGCATATAAATGATGGGCGGCATAAGGCGGCACGCTGATGGGCACAAGGCAGCGCGCCAATGTTTTAGGAGGCATGTTAATATTGGGCAGCATAAGGCAGCGCACTGATGTGTAATCAGAGGAACAGAACCACAGCACGATGGTTAAGACACTGACCAATAGTGCAGGGATTAGGGGTTCAATCCCCCAAAGTGCCCAATGAACAAGGCTAGCTGAGGCATAACAGATTATGGGGCAGATTGCTTTAGGAGGCATTTTAGTCATATTTTAATTGCCACTACTAGCAAACGCACTCCCAAAGCGTGTTAACATCAGGTGCCCTATAAGGCACATTTTAAAGTGCACTGGGGGTGCCTAGCCATGCTGTGGTCACTGCACAGTCAGGGTGAGAGTGATATCTCAGCAGGACATACTGAGGTCACCCTGTCTGTGTAGGTGGTGGCCGGCCACTAATATGTCCCAGTCAGTGCCCCATGCCCTGTGCAGATGCACCCTGGCCAGGCCACCCTGTCTGGCCTATACCCATGGTACCTTGCTCCTCATTATGCACATTGGCAGCCCAATACTGGCAACATTGCTGGCAGTGTGGGCTGTGGAAGGTGTTTGCAGCCACCACACACTGGATAGGCAGACAGCCACCCCCACACCTATGCCAGCATTGTGCTACTATAGAGGGGTCCAGCAGCCATACCCACCACACCAGTCCTGGGCACAGTACAGGCATGGATATGGTACACACTACTGTTGGGGGTCACTCCCCAGGGTGGTAAACACTGTCAGAGACCAGACCTGCAGCGCACACTGCAGACATCACAATGATTGTTATGGTGGAGATCAATGAGCAACATGTGCTTAACGTAGGAATTGATATCTGCCAGTTATCATGGGCAACGTTTGGTAGCTGTGTACCATATACCCAGGTGTAGGGTGGCAGTGCTAAGGTATGCAACTGCTAGTATTGGGGGATACAGGCAGGGCCCAATGTCCTGCCTCTCTAGGAGGCATTGGCCAATGGGGCCTGGGGGGGGTGTCTGGCACTGTTGGCTGCTGCTTTACGGCAGAGTGTCCCAACTCCAGTCCTGGTGTTCCAACCACTGTTCGGGTTTTCATGCTGTCCCTCATGAATATGCATGAGCTACATCAGCATACCATGGGGGTGGTGCATAGATATGCAGCACAGGCATCTTTAGTAGAGGCAGCATGGATCCTGAATGGTGTGGGGCCCTCCAGGACTGCATTTGGGAGACTCTGCTCTGGGTAATGCGGCTGTTTATGGTGTCTGTGTGTGGTGTGGTAAAATATAGGCATGTGAACCATGCGTATGTTTTCAGCAATAAAGGTTTCTCCTTACTATCACGGTTTAGTTGTAGGAAAAATAAGTGGACTGGATTGGTAGTAGCCCCAGCTGGGCTTTGAACCTGTGACCTTCTGTTCCTGCACATGCTGTCTGTGTGCACTGCACCACTGTGTTGCCACAGATGTGCTGTGCTCCCTGGGGAGTCCATGACTGTACATCCAACAGAGCCTGTCTGTTACGGTGGACGGTGCCAGCCTGCACAGGCCTAGGCCACTGTCTGCTGTGGTTTGCAGCCACTGCCCCCTCCACCACCTGTACCTTTCCGCCAACATGCAGACATGTCCCTATCTGGAAAAAAGCATATGACCTGATTGAGTTGTGGCACTCCAGGACTGAATTTGGGGGACTCAGCTGTCGGTAATGCCCATTGTTATGGTTTGTGTGTGGTGTAGGGTAAAATATAGGTGTTGGAACCATGCTTATGTTCTCTGCCATACAGGAGTGTCTGTACTATCACTGTTTAGTGGTGGGTAAAGCTATGGGGACTGGGTTGGAAGAAGCCCCAGCTGGGGTTTGAACTTGTGACCCTCTGATCTTACAGGCACTGGCTGTGTCTGCTGCACCACACTGTGGTCACAGAGACAGTGCAGTCTCTGGAGATAGGAAACCTGGCCGCACGAGTCAGACACCCTGCTCTGCACAATTTTACTGTGGGCTCGTTTACCTTGTATGGGGACAGGGGTGCAATTAAACCTCATAAATGGCCTCCAAAAGAAGAGGAAAAAAACCAAAGCCAAGCTGGACAACAGTGATATCAAGGGGCAACATGAAAAACACTCCCAGGAAAGCTCCATTGACATGCAGTGATTTTTGAAAGGGTCTACGGAGCATAGACCCTTCCAAAAATCATTTCTTTTTTTTGGAGCTTTCCTGGGAGTGTTTTTTATGGTTGCCCATTAATATCACTGTTGCCCAGCTATATTATAATTTATTTGACATTTATTGTGGTCATTTTTAATTTATATTTGCTATTTTGTTCTGTGCACATGTATCACACAGCTCACGTTTTGCAGGTTTTCCCGGTTTTGCTGTACATTGCTGACGGAAATGGCTTCTCTTCCCTTTAAATCGGCTCTAACGCGAGGGTTTCACTCGCGGTGTTTCTCATGCCAAAATTCAGCCCCGCTCCTGTGCGGGGAGCCTCTCCCCTCCCACTCTCCACTCTCCACTCATTGACCCCATCCCCCCGCCACTCGGGAGCCTTCCTCCGCCCTCCTTAAGCGTTTCCCCGCCTCTATTGCACATGAGCGCCCTGCACACGTGCGCCGGTCCGTTAATGTAACGCGCACGCGTGCGCGGTGCTTAAGAGCTCTTAAATGCATCATTAGCATCCGCTCTTGTGCGCCGCGCACGTGTGCGCAGTTTAGTAAACATACCCCAAAGTATTTAAAACTATGTAAACAATTTAAATTTTTTTTTACATATCTACATATTTAAGGATTCACCATTGTTTGGGTTATCATAATTTATGGTGAGTCGATTTAAGTGAGTATGTTCATGCTGGATTATGGAGGTTGGGAGACTATAGATAAGTCGTAGACGGAGTTAGAGTAGTACTGAGTGAACAAATGTGTTTTTAGATCCTTTCAGAATTTTTGCATATCTTTTATCTCTCTTAACTGATCTGGAATATTATTCCATAGGATTGGTGCTACAAAGGAGAAGGCACTGTTGCTTGTTGTATATTTGGTTTTCTTTATAATGTCAGGTACTAAAATGGTATTAAGATTCCTTCTTCATCGTATTCTATTTTCAGAGGGGTTATGGATTAGAGTGGATAGATAGGATGGGGCAATATTATTAATTAATTTGAAGGTAGTTTTCAATATTTTATATTGAATCCTGCTGGAGATGGGTAGCCAATGCAGAGAGTAAAGAATCGGGGTAATGTGGTCTGAAAGCTTAGCTTTAGTAATTATTCTTGCGGTAACATTTTGGGCCATTTGGAGAATTTTTAGATTCTTTTTAGTTATACCTTGAAGTATTCCATTACAAAAGTCGAAGTGTGGGGTAACCGAGGCAGGCGGACCCAACGCTTCGGGCCTCACCCTACCCCCCCCCCAATCCACAACAACCCCACCCACCCCCACATCACCCCACAAAAGACATCACACCATGACTTCGTGGAACACAATTGGTCGCAGCTTTTATTAGCCATAAACAATTAAACCAACCAACAATAAACTTGCTAACCCCAATTAGCGGCACCCGGCTGCACCAGCCATACCCTAGCAAAGTGCCTGCCACAGCTAATGCAATAATTTGCCACCTGGCAAGTTACCAAACCCCTCTCCCCGACTTCGCCATGCTAAGCAAAAGTCGGCCGAGGTTTTGACCGGGTCAGGGGCACCCCGCCCCCGCCCAAGTGTAGCCTGCTGCTCCGGACCCCGGAAACCTCCGGGATCCCGCCCCCCCCCAGCTGCAACACCCCATATGCCCACCGTCTAAGTACAGGGAGGGAGGGAGGGACGCCGGCACCTGGAACGCAGCCTCCGCACGAACTGGCCACGCGGAGGCTGCCCAGCCAGTACTCCCCCCTCACGCTCCCCAAGAACCACGGCAATGATTGGCTCCCAAGCGGCTGCGACCAACGGGAGCCAATCAATTTGAAAAATGCACGCGTGCGCCCCGCCCGGGCCACACGCGCGCGCCCTGCCTGGGCTGCACGCGCGCACCCCGCCCAGGCCGCGCACAGGGTCCCCGCGCCGGGCCGTGCACCCGGTTAATGTCGGCCGCCAGGACCCTGCACGTGGCCTTGGGATAACCGAGGCAGGCAGACCCGGCGCTTCGGGCCTCACCCTACCCCCCCCAATCCACAACAACCCCACCCACCCCCACATCACCCCACAAAAGACATCACACCATGACTTCATGGAACACAACTGGTCGCAGCTTTTATTAGCCATAAACAATTAAACCAACCAACAATAAACTTGCTAACCCCAATTAGCGGCACCCGGCTGCACCAGCCATACCCTAGCAAAGTGCCTGCCACCGCTAATGCAATAACTTGCCACCTGGCAAGTTACCAAACCCTCTCCCCGACTTTGCCATGCTAAGCAAAAGTCGGCCGAGGTTTTGACCGGGTCAGGGGCACCCTGCCCCCGCCCAAGTGTAGCCTGCTGCTCCGGACCCTGGAAACCTCTGGGATCCCGCCACCAGCACATAACACTGTTCATGTGCCGCCCCCCCCCCCAGGCCCCAAGCTGCGACCAGCGAGCATCAGTGCCAGACATATATTCCAAGGCCTCCTGCCAGTCGTTAAGAAGGAGGTCCATGCCAACTGGTGACAAATGAACCCCATCAGCCCGATAAAGCCCCGAACACCCAACGTCCACCCAGTCATGCAGGATCTGATAACCGCCCCTCTCACAGACCCAACGACCAATCTGGCGATTGATTTTGGTCAAGCCCCTGGACCAACGACGTTGGTCCCGGCAAGCTGGCCTTGGAATTATGTCTGACCACAGTACAATAACACCAGGAAACATCCGAAACACCAGTCCCAGATCGTCTTGCACCGCCCGGATCAGTTGCATGCAGGACCAGGACCCCAGGTCATTGCCGCCCAGATGCACCAACAGGGCGGCCGGCCACTGCGATGTCCTCCCATGGCGCTGTAGCAAAGGCAGCAGTTGTGGCCACCGCAGGCCTCGCATGCCCAGCCATGTCACAGCCACCAATGACGGGTCCAGTCCCAAATTTGCGCCGATAGGGTGGTCTGCCGCACGCCGACCCGCCCAATGGACGAAAGAATGGCCAGCAACCCAACATCCACCAGGTCCGACACCCCCATCTGAAAACGAAATAGACAGTTAAAGCCCCAACCCACAAACCCCTGCTCCTACAGCCGGACATAGCCCTTAAAAGCCGAAGAACGCCACCTCCCAATGTCCTGAATTACGTGCCCCGGCAATCCAGCCGCTGCCGCGCTAGTGGCAGCCCCAATCCAAAACGAGTGCGGAGCAAAACTCAGCAGGTCCTCACCCACCGCGGACAACACCAGGCGCAGCACCGCAGAAACCTAAAAACGGGTTAAAACCCGAGCATCCGCGTGCATGAAAAAACTGACCGCACCCCCTGGACGCACCGCTAAATACTGACGCAACGCCCGCACCAGGCAAGTCCACGGCTCCGCGACCTCGCCCAGCCACATCCACAAACCTTTACCAAGCGGATCCGTTTTGGACCTGGCCAAAAGGATCCGCACCCTCCCCCCTTCCACCCGGACGTGACGCGCCTGCAGCCCCCCGACGCCGCCGCCCCGGCCAGATCCCGCAACCAATTCCCCGATTCAAAATGCCCCAAAAAAGGCTAGGCAAAAAACCGCCCAGAACAGGGAAGCCTCATACGCCGACGAAGCCACCTGCTCCAAAGCCCCGCAAACCCGCACCAGGAGCCCATGCGTGATGGGCAACCGCAAGTCACACGGCGTAGGCTGCATCTGCTCCCAACCCTGCAAAAGCCAACGCATTAAAACTCCCCCAGCTGTGGAACCCCAACCCACCGCGCCCGCAAAAAAGTTAAACCCCGCCAAATGCACGCGCACCGCCCGACCGAGAAAACCCAGCGCCTTTGGCAGCCACAATGTATTGCCCCATCAAGCCCTCCGGAACCACCCCCGACTGCCACCCGCAAGTTAACAAAAAGGCGACCACCCGGTCACACCCCCTCCGGTATGAAGACCAGGTCCCTGCCGACACTGAGTTCTTCAGCAGACTTAGCATCTCTTGAGGCCAATGCTCCACAAGCTCTCTGGGACCACAGATTCGTCCTTGTCCACTTCGGGGGCCAGCGCCCGGAACCGCTCCCACTGAAAACGAGAAAGAGCATCAGCAATCTCGTTAGTGCACCCTGGTATATGCCGAGCCCGCACTGCCACATTCAACTGCAAACAAGCTAAGACGACTTCCCGTATCAAGCCAGCCACCTGCAAGCACCTCGGAGAGTAGCGGTTAACCACACTGACGACAGCCTCATTATCACACCACCAAAGCACCCTCCGGTTCCGAAGGCGCTTCGGCCAGAGCGCCAAAACCACATGAATCGGAAAGAGCTCCAAAAAAGGTGATATTCCTGGTCAAACCCGCCGCGCACCAAGACTCCGGCCATCAATCCACACAGCAGGCCCCGCCGAAATACACACCCAAACCCGCCCCCCCCCGCCACATCAGTGTACAACTGCAAGGCATCACTGGACACCTCGGACTCCAGCAAAACAGAAGTCCCATTGAAGTCCTCCAAAAAACGACCCCACACCCGCAAATCAGCCCGCATCGCCTCCGTCACCCTAATCCGGTGATGGGGCTTCCGCACCCCGACCGTCGCACAGGCCAACCTCCAGGAAAACACCCGCCCCATTGGAATCGTCCTGCATGCAAAATTTAAGGACCCCAACAGGGACTGCAACTCCCTCAAGGAAACCTTGTGGGCCAACAACACATTGGCCACCGAAATCCGCAAATGTGCAACTTAGTCTTGAGGCAAGTGCGCCACCATGTCCACGGAATCCAACTCCACACCCAAAAAGGTCAGCCGCGTAGTCGGACCCTCGGTCTTCCCATCCGCCAAACGTACCCCAAACTCCTGTGCCAGCTGCACAAACGCGGCTAACATCTCCTGACATTCCCCGGAGTGAGCTGCTCCCAAGAACAAAAAATCATCCAGGTAATGCACTACGGAAGACAGGCCGGATGAGCGAACCAACACCCACTGCAGGAAGGTACTAAACATCTCGAAATAAGCGCAAGAGACCGAACAGCCCATCGGCATGCACTTGTCGAAATAATACTCCCCTTGGAAGCAAAACCCCAATAAGTGGAAAGAGGACGGGTGGACAGGTAACAAACGAAAGGCCGATTCAATGTCCACCTTTGCCAGTAAGGCCGACTGACCGGCCTCCCGCACCAGCAAAGCCGCCTTATTGAAGGACGCATAGTGGACAGTACAAAACTGACGCGGGATAAAATCGTTCACGGAAGCCACGATCGGACAGGACAAATTATGAATTAACCAGAATTTCCCCGGCTCCTTCTTGGGAACGATACCCAAAGGCGAAATCACCATGTCAGGAAAGGGGGGCTCAGAGAAGGGGCCCGCCACCCTCCCCAACCGCAATTCCCCCAACAATTTGCCCCGGACAACCTCCGCCCAACGACGGACGGAAGGGGAGTTCCGAGTAGATGGCGCCGACACCACACCCCGCACCGGGATAACGAACCCGTTCTTAAACCCAAATCACAGAATCGCCGCCGCGCGCCTCCGGGGATAGCGACTCAGCCACCCCAAGAAAGCCTCCACCCGAATCGGGGAGGGGGCGCGCCCACGACACTCAGTGCCCCTTAGGGGCGGGACCGGAAATGCGAGGGGTGCCCTTCTTAAGGCACTTGACAGCAGAGTGGGGACCCCCGCACAAAGAACAGGCGTGCTGGAATTTGCAATCGGGAAAAGGGCATGTGGAGCGGTTAAAACGCCAGCACACGTCACCGCTCCTGGCCGAGCCTGCCTTTGGAGGCACCCCGGCCGCCCCCCCTCGAAAGGGATGCACCGCCCCCACTTTTACCCCCACCCACACCACCGGCGCCCGACCTAGCCGACATCTGGGTCAGCCACAGGTTAATGTCCTGCGTGCCCCACGAAAGCGATCGGCTCTCTTCCATCTTGTCCCTGAACTTTTCATCATAGTTCAACCAAGACCATCCGTCGTGCGTCTGAGACGCCTCCAGGATGGAATCGGCGTACGCTAGCAACATGCCATACTGCGCCGGATCGTGCTGGCCCCACACACTGGCCAACCGTAAAAAGGAACGTGTCCAGTTAACCACATTACGTGCCACCTTCCTAACCCAACCTGCCTTTTCATCGTCCTTTCTCTTCTTCCGACTTTCGCCAGAACGCTTCCTCCCTTCTAACAAGCGGAAGATATCAATGTAGCGCCGCTTCCGAATTTTACGCCGCAGCTTACACGGCACGCCCACCCACAATTCCGGCAAAGAAACCACCGAAGAGGCCCCCCCACCCGCACCGAGGCCCACCCCACACTCCCTTACCTGCCAAACCGCCTCCTCTCCCGACCCCTCGGACGAATCACTCGAAGAGGAAGAAGACGAGGATGAGTCCGAGCTGCGACACCGCCGACAAGACCGCCGGCGCTTCTTACGCGAACCACCCCCCACTTTCCCCCCTGGCGACCGCACCCCCACCTCACCCCCCTCCCCAAGGATCTCACCCGACCCGGCCGGTGCAGCAACCGGCTCACCAGCCACTGGCCGGTCCTCACCACCGGCTCGTGCGACATCTCTTGGGCGCCCTCGTGCCGACTCCACCGCCACTCCGTGCTGCATCTCCGCTCCAGCCGATGGATTCATCCAGCTCTCACCACCAGCAGCGCCCGAAGGCCAAGTGGGCTGCGCCATAACCTGCCCCTGCAGAGACAAAAAAGGGAAAACAGGGGGGCAACAGACACCGGCCAAGCCAGAGACCAAGGACCTCCCCAACCCGCCCGAGAGGTACCCTGCCCCCCAGACATCCACTGCTCCCAAGGGGAAGAACCCCCCGGCATGCCAAAGCCCCCGGGACCCGGAAACCACCCGGTGGCCCCACCGCAGCCAACAACCCACGGTGCACCATTGGGCCATAACCCTCCCTCCTGGTCCAGTGCCCCAACATTGCCCCCCGCCCCACCCACAACACCCCCCGCCCTCATGCTCCCCGCCGCTCCTGCCATGCCCTGGAGCCCCTCACCCACCCCCAGGGATCCACTGGGGGGGTGCAAACCCCTACCACCTCTCCCCCTCCCCGGCTGCGGAGCCCATTTCTGTCCTTTTTGGCCCCGCGCAGCACCTCCCCGGCCCCCTTGCCCCCCCCCATTCACACCCCCACCCCCACTCACAGGCCCGGGCAACCCCCTACCCCTCCCAGCCCCTCCCAGCCCCCCCGAGACCCCCACCCCCTCGCCCCAACCCTTGCAGGGGCCAAACCCCTGGCCCTCACCCTGCCACATGAAGCAGGCATCCCGCACCGCGCCAGGAACCCCGCAGGGCAGCAACCACAGCCTCGGGACTGGCTGTGCCAAGAAAATAAGGCAGCTAAGCTCCCTAAGCCCTAAACCGCAAGGGCCACGACCACCAGAGGAAAATGGCAACCGACCCAAAGCCCCCCACCAGAGCTGGACTGCAAACTGACCCCCCTTGCCCCAACTCACGACACCAGGGAACTCCACGGCCTGCGATCCTCCGGTGAACACAGAAGGCCCGTGATCCACCGAACCCTCAGTACGCCGGCACCCGGAACAACGTTGAACACAGAAGGCCTGCGATCCATCGAACCCTCAGCAAACTGGGGACCTCCTCCCTCTGCTTCTCTCATGCTGGTACCTGGAATGCAGCCTCCGCACCAACTGGCCATGCGGAGGCTGCCCAGCCAGTACTCCCCCCTCACGCTCCCCAAGAACCGCGGCAATGATTGGCTCCCGAGCGGCCGCGACCGACGGGAGCCAACCAATTTGAAAAATGCACGCGTGCGCCCCGCCCGGGCCACACGCGCGCACCCCGCCCAGGCCACGCACAGGGTCCACGTGCCGGGCCGCGTGCCCGGTTAATGTCGGCCGCCGGGACCCTGCCCGCGGCCTCGGGATTATTAAGGCTTGTGTGATAGTTCTAAAATCATCATATTCTAAGAAAGGCCTCAGCTGTTGAATGGAACGAAGTTTGTAATATATTGTTCTTGTTATTTTCTTAATGTGACTTGTAAAGCTAAGCGTCTTGTCAAGGGTGACTCCAAGGTATTTAATTTCTTCTTTCACTGGAAGGGTAAAATTTAGAAGTTTGATGTCTGTTGGTGGTGAGAAATTAGTATTTCTTGTTGTAAAGAGAACTTCAGGTTTTTTTTTAAATTGATGGTCAGATTATTTAGTCTAAGCCATTTATCGGTTTCTATGAGACAGTTTGTTATTTTATCATAGTTGGGATCATGTACGTTGATTGCAGAGAATAACATAATATCATCCGCATATATGTGGAAATTGATCTTATGTTTTCGGAATATGGAGCATATTGGTTGTAGATAAAGATTAAATAGAAGGGCCTATAGAGCAGATCCCTGTGGTATTCCTTGTTCTTGAGGAAATGGAGGTGATTGGGTTTGATTTATTTGTACATATTGTGACCGGTCAGATATGTAAGATTTAAACCAGTCTAGGGTAGTTTTCTTTAAACCTATTTGGTTGAGTCTTGATATGAGTATGTGATGGTTTACACTGTCAAATACAGCGGATATATCAAGAAATACCAGAATGAATGCTTGTTTTGTGTTGTCAAGGCCCTTAATGAGGGTATCAGTTAGAGCTAAGAGATAATGTTTCTACGCCGTGGAAAGGACGGAACCCGTATTGGTGTTCATCAAGGGGGGGTGGAGGTGTCTATATAATCTTGGAGTTGAAGTTGAACAGCTTTTTCAATGATTTTAGTTATAAATGGAATACTAGCAATCGGGCAATATGATGATGGGTCTTTTCCATTAAGGGTTTTGTTCTTTAATATCGAGCGAATAGCAGAGAGTTTGAGCTCTTTAGGTAGTACACCTTGTTGAAGGGAGTGGTTTACTTTGTCTAAGATAAAGGGGGCAAGTTCTTGTTTTGTTGTTTTAATCCATGAAACTGGGCATGGATCAAGCAAGGAAGTAGTTGTGTTGATTGATGATATTATATTAAGTAGTTGCTTTTTATCAATAAGCTGGAAAGAGTTCCACTCCTTGTTATTGTTTAATACGTATGGGGGATCAGGTATTGGTATTGGAGTTAATTTAAGTTTGTTAGCAAAATAGTTAGCTAGGTCATTTATGTTGATAGGATCCTATTGATAATTATCAGTAGGTGTTTTAGCTAAAGATTTTACAATATCAAACAGTTCTCTTGGGCGGTTTAAAGCTTTAGTTAAGATAGTCATGTGATATTGTTTTTTGGCATTGTTAGTTGCTGATTTATAGGAATTAAGAGTTGTAAAGTATAGATCTCGGAGTTCTGGTGTTTTTCTTGTACGCCATTTATGTTCTATTTTTCGGAGGTATTTTTTGATTGATGCTAGTTCCTGTGTGTACCATTTTTCTGATACTCTTTTTTAGGGCCTTTTAGGTTTGGTAAATAAAGGTACTGATGCAGTTTTTATAACAGAATTCCAATTAGCAATGGCTATGTCAAGGTTGTTAGTGTTTTTAACAAGCTGAGGTATGATTGAATTAAGGAAGTCTTCTGATAAAAATGGGCAAAATCTAGGTCCTTGATATGTTTTTGATTGTTGAAAAGAGGAGGTGGAAGAGATAGGGATGGCAAATTGAATCATAAAATGGTCAGACCATGGAATTTGGGTTATGGTAGGAGGAGAAATGTGGTGTTTTTTGGTCATATGTTCAGGAAGGAAAACTAAATCAAGAATGTTTCCTTTGATGTGAGTAGATTGATTAATTATTTGATTAAAACCTATGTCTTTCATTGATTCAAAGAAGGTTGAGGTTTGATTGTTATTAGAGGTTGCTAAGTTAAATTCTCCCAGAATGATGTGGGGCTTGCTTGTAGAGGCTTTACATGCCATTTCCAGAATGGCTGTTATGTTTTGCGCATCTGGTGTAGGGAGTCCGTAGCAGAGGCAGATAGCTAGGTTTTTATTCTCTATTTTCAGGATCTCTATGTTTTCTTTAGTATCACAGATGGTAGTGGAGCAGTTCAAGTTTGATTTTGCTAATATTAATACTCCACCTCCTTTTTTTTTATTATGATTGCAATTGAATAGAGAGTATCCATTTGTTTTTAATTGATTTAATAAGACTGTGTCAGTGTTGGATAGCCATGTTTCAGTTAGGCACAGATAGTCTGGTTTCTCATCAGAGATGAGATCTGTAATTAATGAAATTTTATTTCTAATAGATCTTACATTAATAAGAATAATTTTTAAGTTTTGAGTGTGTGTTGTTAGTTCTTTGAGATCATTTTCATGTTTTACTTTTATGTGGATTAATCTTCTAGTATGTGTTTCCGGGTACCGAGGTGGCAGAGTCTGATAAGAATAAGAGGATTTATTGTAATTATTAAGGTGTTTTTGTATATGGTGATATGGTATATTGTGTATGTGAGCCATTCCAACTTGATCAAGGGGTGGGTATGGCAATTGAAGACATATGCTGGAAGAGAGCAGTAAACACATAGCAATACATAGAGCATATAGGAATTGCATGGTAATGTATACAGGATCCATTGTGAGTTAGGCTAGGACTCAGTTCTGACTATACAGTGTAATAAGATAAAGGAATAAGAAAATACTAATATTTCAATTTGTAGCAGATTGCTGTTTGGTTTTGAAGCCTATTCTACTTTGCACAACAGATCCGTTAATTTAAGCAGCTACTTTGCAACAGTTATGTTGAGGTTACAACATTGTATCGACTACTTTGTTACAGCAGAACATCTACTTTGAATCAGTTACTTTGGAAGAGCTACCTTACCACAATTGTTTTGCTTCAGTTAATTTGTAACAGATATCTTGTTAATCAAGCTGCTGCAATGGATAGTTAAACTTATGATGGTGGTTATTGCAAAATTGTTTACAGTTTATCATATTATTTGTTTGATTTCAGATTAACTTACAGTCTCTGTTGCGGTGTTTGCAGTATTTTCTACTGTTTGGTTTATTGTTTTCCACTGGCACTCCTTGTGGCCTTAGGCAAGTCACTTTACCCTCTATTGCCTCAGAAAAAAGGCCTGACAATCCACTTCCAGTCACCCCTTACTAAGAAAACCCAGCTGCTGATGGATCATCCTGATTCAGCATTGACTCAATAGCACACACACGAACACACACACACACACACATACACACACACACACACACACACACACTCACAGGTGTTTTGCACTAAATGTATTTCAAAAAGATTTTACTATGCAGTTTTCCTTTCATGGCAAGCTTCTTTTCAAACTCTCTCTTTGTCTTCCTTATCAGTGCCATGTATCTAACTTTACAGCATATTGTTTCCTGTTGTTGTCATTGGCTCCTTTTTCCATTTTCTGAAAGATGCTTTTTTGACTATAACAGCCTCTCTGACCTCACCTTTAAACCATGCCAGCAGTAATTTGGTTTTCTTTCAAATTTTATTAGTGTGTAATACATCTGATCTGGGCTTCTAAGATTAATTTTATTTATTTAACAAGTTTTTTATACCTTCCTATCATTAATTCAGTGCAGTTTACAGATAACATTGTACCAAAAGATAGTATTTTAAAATAATTGTCAGGCCTGATGTGAACTCTTCCACATAATGGCTGAATTTTTCACTTATGATCCTTTCCCTGGAACTGAGAGATGTAGTCCATCAACACAGAATAGCCTCTTGTTGTTCCATCTTTTTCCCCAGTCGCCTATATATCTAAATTCTTCTTGTTAGCACCAGGTTTGGAGCCATGTATTAAAGCTGATTATGTGATGCAGCCTCCTTTTAGTTTTTTCTTAACCATTTTCCTCATTTTATCATAGCCTCCCTTTTGAAAATTAAATGCTAGCACAAGGGATTTCCTTGCTATCCTCCCTCCTTTTATGAAATCAAATCCAATCATGCTAAGATCACCATTGCCAAGTGGTTCCCACACTGTTACCTCTTGTATCAGATCCTGTTTTCCAATAAAACCTAGGCCTAAAAAAGAACCCCCTCGTGTTGGTTCCTGAATAAGTTGCTCCACGAAGCAGTCATTAATTTCATCTAAAAACGTTATCTCCCTTGCATGTCCTGATGTGATATTGACCCAGTCGATATTAGGGTAATTGAAATCACCCATTATTACTTGGCTGCTCATTTTTTTTTAGCTTTTCTAATTTCTGTAAAGCATTCCTTCATCTTTCTGTCCATTCTGGTCAGACAGACAGTGGGACACTCCCACTGTTATTCCCTTCTCCTTCTCACATTGTATTTCTGTTCTACAGTACATTTTGTTTCCTAAGAAACCTCTATCATGTTTGACTCACTATCCTCTTTAACAAATAGCAGCATCCCTTCACCAGTTTGCTCTGCCCTATCATTGCAATATAATGTGGACCCTCATATCTGTGTTCCACTTATCCTCCTAGCAGTCTCTGAGATGTTGATTATATCTAACCTTTCATTCAGTGCAATATATTCTAACTCTTCCATCTTATTTTTTGGACTTCTAGCATTTTCATACAAGCATTTCAATGTTTGTTGTCTGTTCATATTAATGATCTGGTTATCTGTTGACAGGGGTAATTTGGAATCTTTCCCAACTAGTCTGCTCTTTACTTAAAGGCACCTGGGTTACTTTTACCTTTATGGGAACTTCAGCCGGATTCCCTAACATCCTTGTTTGCTAGTATCCTTCAAATTAACAATCATTCTTAACCATGTGTTTTCTGGTGACTATTGGCTTTCCCCATTATCTAGCTTAAAACTGCTCTATCTCTTTTTTGAGAGTTACTGCTAACAGCATGGTTCTGCTCTGGTTAAGGCGTACTTCTTCCTTTCAGAAATGCCCTCCCTTCCCCAGAATGCTGCCCAGTTCCTAACAAATCTAAAACCCTCTTTCCTACACCATCATCTCATCCACATGTTGAGACTTCAGAGCTCTGCCTGCCTTTGAGTCCTGTGTGTGGAATGGGAAGCATTTCTGGAAGTTCTAGATTTCAACTTCTACTTAAAATCCTAAACTTTGTTTACAGAGCCTCCATTCCACACTTTCCTATGTCATTGGTACCAACATATATCAAGACAGCAGACTTCTCACTAGCCCTATTTAAAATCACCTTATCTAGGTGACCTGTGAGATCCACTACCTTCACACCAGGCAAGCAAGTTACCAGGTGATCTTCATGCCCACCAGCCACCCAGCTATCTACATGTCTAATGATTGAATAATCATCTATAATGGCCATCCTAACCCTTCTCTCATGGGAACATGCCCCTGAAACACCCCCTCAGTGCAAGAGTGGGTGTTTTCAGGGGCACCAAGGTGATGTTCTCCTTTCAGTTTACCTTTCTTCTCCATGGGAGCAGAGAGGCTGTCAGATTGGATGTGGGACTTCTCTATTATGTCCCTGAAAGTCTCCTTCATTTACCTCCCTGTCTTCCTCAGCTCCTCCAAGCCTGCTACTCTAGCCTCCAGAGATCAGACTTCTTCCCTAAGAGCAAGGAGCTCTTTGTACCTAGTTCACACATACAGTAGGACCTCTCACCAACTGGGAGATAATCATTTATGTGATACTCAGAGAGATTAGCCTGCCAATTGTCTGTGTCCACAGAGTAGTCTGTATAATGATCCCCCCTGTGTCTTTGCTGAGCTTTATCTCCCTCCTGTCATGGTTCCTGTACCAAACCACTGCCCATTTGCAACCTTCAAGCCCAAAACATCCCCTTCCCTCCCCTCACTGACTCTAAACACCACTTCTTGCCCAGCATCTAGGTGGCCCCCTGTGAGTCCAAACAGCCCTAGCTTCTTTTTGTGCCTCTTGTGTGTAGCCCTGCTGTGAGTGTGAATGTGTCTATGTGTTCCATTGTGGAGGTGAGCTGGTATGTGAGTGACCTGTCAGTGTGTGTGTGTGTGTGTGTGTGTGTGTGTGTGTGTCTGTCTGTCTGTCTGTCTTTGCATCTGTGATCAGAGTGCACTGGGCACTGTTGGTGGGTTAAAAAGGGTGGTGATGGCAATAGTCATGGATGCTGTGATGACATGGCTTGTGCTGGCCCTGTGGCAAGAATCCCACAGGGAGAAAAGGAGGAAGAAAATAGGGCACCTGTTACAGAGGGTTTGCTAGTCTAGGATCCTATACCCGGACCTCCTTATGAACAGTGTCTAACAAGTTCATATTTTACAAAACTGTCTTTTATCATTTATGTCAGAAGCTGGATCCTCTTCTCCGCTCCTCCACAAAGAGGGACCAACCCTTGCATTCCTGGCCATAGTCAGCTTCCAATAAGTTCTGGCAGTCATAGCAGGTTTCAGCCAGTCAACTGTGCCACTGTGCATCTCCCAATTCCTATTAGCCTTTCAAACCAGCAAAGCTGATTATATAGCTTGCCCTACCACTATGCGGCAGAGGCCACAAACTATGTTGCAGTTCCATGATGTGGTATGGTTTCCAGCTGCATTGGGGTTGATTGACTGTACACATATGGCTATCAAGCTCTCACAAGGAAAATAAGTCACCTGTCTCTGCTCCATGAAGATGCAGGTAGCCTGCAGTTCCTAGAGTGAGATCACAGACATCTTCCCCAGGTTCCAGACTCCTGCCACAATTTATATATCCTCATTCAATCTAGGATATATGAAAGGTTCACAAATGAACACATCTCTGCAATCTGGCTGCTGGATATGTGATCTTGCATGCCATGCCAAAGATTGTGAATGTGCATGGAGGGTGCCAACCCTGACAACCAGTAACACCAGGAGAATGTCCTAACATGATGTGCCTCAAGTGATCCCGCAGCATAGCTCAATAATGAGAGCAAAGGCTAGTGATACAGGGGAGCCAAGTCTAAAGCCCACTACCACCCAAATGAGTATAGAACCAATCAACCCCCCTCCCCCACCCACAATTGGTCAACAGGGGAGAGAAAGCAGCAAGCATATACAGGCCCAGCACTAACACCAGAGGAGACTAGGTGGTTAGCTGGTATTACAGATTTGTGGTTTTGGGGGGCATCCATGAGATACAGCAAAAAGCAACACATGAGATCCTGATAGCAGCACAAACTCTAATCTTAAACTTAGCTGCAGCAATAACAATCACCAAAAGACATACCAATCACAGTCTAATATTTCTCTGTAAGATGACCAAGTATGCATTTTGACAGGAGTCGGGATGGAAGGGAGCTTTTCTGTATAGAAAGATTGCTGAATGTCATCACCAACATCTTGGGAAGAAGGAAAGTGAGTTGACATAAGGTTGGGCAGTGTTTCCCGTAGCTACATACTTGCAGTGGCCTGGGGATGATTCTGGCAATATGTGATCTGAAATAGTATGCAACATGAGACAGAGATGGGGGCCTCATATTTCTCATACATCTTATGCTCTTTCTTCAAGATCCCTTGCAGGTGACAGAGGATATCCATTAAGGAGCTGGCTGATGACTATCATAGTAGTGCCAAACAATGAGACTGAGGAATGATATAACAGGGCCCATAGGCATATCATAACCTTCATCAAGAGGGTGTTTGGTCAGCTGAAAGGCTGCTTCAGGTGTCTGTATAGATCATGGGGAGCTCCTATATAACCCCACCAGGATTTGCCAACTATTTATGGCATGCTATATGCTGCACAACTTGGCACAGAGGAGGTGCCAACTCCTGCCAGCTGGGTAGGAACCAGTAGACACAGATACCGAGGAGATCTAGTCCAGATCCTGGTTGATTATCACTAATTGTATAACCAGGATCTGGATTACACATTGTAAATGCCTTTGACAGTGTACTTAGACATGGTTTCATAGAGGTTCTGGCTCAAGAATGGCAAAAGAAAAATCTTTGGAGCAAATATCTACAGTTAGCAGTTTCCACAGGGCTTTAAAACAGACAAACTTTGAGAAAATCAGAAAAGAGGCAGGAAAATCACCAGCAATACAAGTGTTAAAAACAGACTGACTAGAACCAGCTTCCCTGGGTTTGAGGCAAGCCTGTGATAAAATGAATCTGAAAACTGTATTTTTCACTGTCATGTATAGATTAAAAACTATATGAAGCCTCTACTTTGTTGACATTTCTCAAGTTGTTTCAAATGAATGCACATCCCTAGATTATAAATAAGGGAGAGGGAGGCTGGGCAGTGTTCTAGAAAGTAAACTGAATATGTTAAAAAGCATGTTTGTTTCCAACTTTTCCAGATTGAGAATCTATAGGGAAGTTCTACTAAAGAGCACTAAGCAGTTAACATGGGAATTATGGCTATATCTGTGCTATTTTAATTGTTTTCTTGAATATACTGCTGTTTTATTTGTCTTACATGAAATTTTTCCTTATAAAATCATGTATACTACCTCCCTGGACCTAAGCAAAATATTCTACGTGTTTTACAAAGTGTGAACGTGAAGTCACATGTGAAATATAATCAATAATAAACTATCAGAAAAGCCTTAATAGCACAGATCAGCTCCAATGTTGCTCCCTCCAGATAAGCTGATGCTTCCCTACAATCAATAGTTTACACACTGCAGCAATCATCAGTATCTTACACTGCACACATACATGCATTTTATATTGATAATGATTATTTTATGTTATGCTCTCCTAGAACTATGATACATTTAATAAAATCAATACAGAACAAATTTAATTCTTGCCTCTAGAGGTTGAATAGCAAAAAATATTTACTTTTTGCCAAATAACAATGGTAAATATTAATTAGATATTTAGTAAAGAAAAAAAAAACCAAGAGATGTTAAGCATGTACAGGAGGTGGAACCACCATCAATGTTTTATTAATACACTCCACTCTATAGGCAAAGATAAAAACACATCTTCAATGAAATACATACTGTATGAATTTTGAAGTTACCTCTGGCAATAATCAGATCCTGTTGTGTTTACTTCTGTTGTAGGCAGTGTACCTCTGAGCTTGATCACTGCAGTCATGGATCACCCATTAGTTCTGATGGGAGCAGTATGATGATTTAACATCCTTTCTTTCCCTTCTTTGTGTGTAATGAAGCTCGTATTATATTAAGTAATACAAAGCATGGAACAGTTTGAAAATACACATATAGGGGATTCACTTGCACTTTCTGAGATATTCAGGGCCAGTAAGACACATTTTATAAACACAATTACACAATTACAATGGGGCCTAGGTTCAAAGGGTTAATTTGGTAAACATTTTGAAGGCAGGGCCTCGTGGATGGCTGAATGCAGGGTATACATAGGCAGATGGTTGTAACATCCATGATAAGACAGATATTGTGATATGCAGCAGCTGGCGTGGGCAGGTACAGGGCAGTGTGGAGCGAACAGTGGCATGTGCACACTGGACATAATGGGACCAGAACAGTGTGTGCGGGGCAGGTGCGGCAGGAGCATACAACACACACATGACCCATACCGCAGTGGTCAGCCACCCCAGGGTCACAGACAGGGATGTGACATCCCTGGGGACTTCCCAATGCCCACATCAGTGCAGGCTGGCGAGGAGAATAGCCAAACGTGGCATGGATGCATACTCCTCTGTGCCATGCAGTGCCCAACCAAATGTCTGGTGCAGGGCCATGTCAGGCATCTGTCTCCCATCCCCTGTGTTGCACATGTGCGACCCTGCCCACAAGGCCCCAAATGGATATCCCTGTGTGTAGGCACCCAGTAGCCACGAACATACCTTCTCACCCACACCTGCTCCAGCCCTGGCCATGCCCAACCTGCCCCCACCCCATCAACCAGCAAGGCATGCTTACCTCATTCAAAGTGTATCCGCAGAAGGTTCAGCCATGCCTTCACATCCCTCTGGTATGCTGCATCATGCTCTGGCTGTGATGCCAGGTTGTCAACATCCTCATCCTCTGGCTCGGCCTCTGCTGCATCAGGTGCTGGCCTCCTCCACAATAGTGCAAAATTATGGAGCATGAAGCAGGCCAGGAACATCCTGCAGACTGGTCCAGGCATAAGAAATGGCTCTTCAACAGGCCAAATGTATGCTCGATGACAGAACGCGTCCTCTGATGTATTCTGTTGTACCTCTGCTCCTTTGGGAAGTGTGGTCTGATGATCGGCATCATCAGCCAGTCCCACAGTGGGCATCCTCTGTCATCTGCTGAGTTGTTGTTTTTTTTTTCTTTTTCTTTCTTTTTTTTTTTTTGGGGGGGGGGGGAATTATACAGTGTTGTGAGGTGGTTTGCATCATGAATGCATGCCTATTCATGCACCTCATCCCTACATGGCATACCCAACATTCATGTTGTAGGAAATATTATCAGTAGCAGATAAATACACCTTTATAAATACTTGGACTGTCAAGGGGAAAAACTGCTACACTCCTTTCCTAGGATTCCATAGGACCATCTGGCAGACAAATCACATGATAAAACAAGAACAAGCTCTGTTTGTATAAAACTTAGACTGATAGCAAAAATAGTGGAAACACTAGAATAAACACTAGTATGTTATTCAGTCCTATGTTATAATACCAAGATACCTAATCTCTTTCTTTATAACCAATGTCACTGATTCACATGCACTCTGATGTATGAAAATTATCTGCCTGTCTAAGCTAGCTCCAACCTCAGGTAAGTTAAAGACCAGTACCTTAGCTTGTGCCAATATACCTCTGGCTGTGGTCCGGGTCTCAGAAAAAGAACATAGTCGAGGTATGGCAGAGGCCCAATGTTAGCTGAAATGAGTTGCGTGGTCACACACTGAGCTGCCTGTCTGTGGGAGAAATTCACTCCATCTCGAGGCTTTGGCCTAGAACACTATCTGACTTTTTCAGCCAGAGAGAAAAGGCAAGCGAACAGTCTATATCAGAAGTTAGCATTCCCAGGTGTTCTTTCTCTTTCCTTGTAAGTGTTCTGAGTCTTCGTCTGTCTGCCTCTCTGCCCTCTGAGTTCCGCGTCTCTTTCCTGAGCTCCGGGTTCCAGTGGACAGCCGTATAATTCTTTGTCCAGAAGACCTGGTGATTGGCTGAACTTGAACCCTGTATGTCATCTTTAGTCCTTCAGCAAACAAAGGTCCAATCATGCTCAAAAACTGCTGGTATGCAGGTTCATACATTGTTGCCAAAGCCAGGCACAGAGAAGATTTCATCCATGTTCTTCTGCATGTAATCAGCTGGAAAAAAATAGTTTTACTGTGAAGTATCATAAACTGACAGCATTGCTGGATCTGCAAGTTTTAATGCTGAATTATAACAAAACAGGATTCCATCTTGTTTAATTCAGTCTTCGGATCAGAGCAGGCCCTATGGTTCAGGCTTTGGTTTCTGAACAGGCCCCATCTTGTAAAAGGAAACCATGCTAGTGGTTCAGATATTAGTTTTTGAACAGGTACCAGCCCTACATTTCCCCCTCTTTTAAGATGAGAATAGTCACAAGGAGGCATATTCCATCTTAAAACCTAACTGTCAGTAGGGTTTTTCAAGAGGGCGGCAACAACCTTTATTGCATGAGCACGCATTGCTATGGGGAAGAAGCGTAAGGGGAAGGGTGGGTCGTTGCCCTCCCAACACTCCTGTACCTCTATGCTGGTTTCTAACTCAATTGTTGGTCCTTTGGATGCATTCCTGTTTCGTATGGCTCGAGGTTCAGATGAAACTGTGGGAGTAAGCTGGGCTGCAGTTTCGCCGGAGTCGGGGCACTCGGCAGCTGCTTCGGTGTCATCTCTCTCCCCAGCATTGAGCCCGGTGCCGAAATTGCTCTGCAGTCAACCTCTGCGAGAAGGATTCCTGGAGCTAGTTCCTCCCTCAGCACAGGGTGAAGCCAGTCTCTTGGGAGGGTCAGGAAAGGAGGGGCCGGCGTAGCCAGAGATTGCACTTCTTGGGAGGCACTGCTCAATTTCATCATTGTCATCGACAAGTGAGGAGCGTGCAAAAAGGAGTCGTCAGCACAAATGGAAGCTGTATTGCTAGCAGTTGAGTCAGTGGTGGCTTTTTTCTTACAGCGGCCTATGAATTTCACCTTAGAGGCTATTTGGAATGCTATAGTCTCACTTGGAAAAGTTTTATTGCCTCAGGTAACTTCCTTAGCTGTGAAGGTGAATACCTCCCTGTTTGCAGTTGAAGAGCTGGAAAGGAAAGTTTCGGAAATTCAGGTGGAAGTGGAAGAAAAGTGTAATAAGGTTACTTATCTCGTGGAACACTCTGAAGCCTACAAAAAGAACTTTTCATCTGTTCAAGTTAAGTTGGAACATTTAGACAATTTGTCTAGAGCAAATAACTTGAGAATAAATAATTTTCCAAGGCTGGTTACAGTCTCAGCTAGAGATATGTTCAAACAATACAGTATTTGGTAGATGTATTATGGGTTTCTCCTGAATTTATTCCACCTCTTGTTAAGATTTATTATTTACCTAAAGCAAAGTTAACTCCGTCTTTGGTTAATTTGGGTGGGGGTCAAGAACAGGGGAATACTTTGAATGTTATAGATCAGTTAGAAAATTCAGCGTATGAGTCTCAGGTTCCTTCCACATTGTTAATAACGTTTGCACTGTTGTCTGATAAAGAATGGTTGTTGAAACTTTTTTTTTCAGAAAAGGAAGCTATTGTTTCGAGGCCTAGCGATACGCATCTATCCTGATTTAGTGAGAGATACCCAGAAGCGGCACAGGGAATTTCTCCTGCTCCGCCCTGGTATAGTACAGTTGGGTGGGCTCTTTTTCCTAAAGCATCCATGCAAATGTTTAGTGAAATATCACTCTGTTTCTTATATATTTTATGAACCCTCATAGCTGTTGGCTTTCATTAATGCTAGGTGCCTGGAGTCCTCCATTGACGCCTCCTAGGTGCTCTTATTAGGTATTGATCCAGATTTTTACTGCTTGCCTATTGTTTCTTATACATTTGGTTAAAGCGTATAAATGTGATAATCCCCTCTTTGTGGGCTAGGGTGAGCCGAAACATTTTATTTTCTGTTTGAAAATGCTTCATGATTTTTGCTTTCTAATGTGTATCTTGCAAAAAAGTATTTTTCTTGGTGTCTGCTCTGTTTCTGCAAGAATGGTTTTTGTAAACTTTATTGGTTTATTTGTAAAATTTCATAAATATAAAATAAAAAAAAACCTTACTAACTGGCAGGCTACAGTGCAGGTCAGAACCAAATGATATGGTTAGCTAAAGTCTAATAATAGTTACTCTAAGCATAACAGTTGCATGGAAGCAATACTGCATGAGTAATTATATTGTGCATACACACAAGCAGTAAAAGAAGTTAATACTGAAATAATATGTAAGATCAAATCAACTCAATTAATGTAATGAGTATAACTTCAAAATTGATAGTAGTGTACTTAACCTACTCAATGTATACCTTGGCATATAGGTTATACAATATAATGTGTCAGTGTTACTTCAGCTGAACACCTAAATGCATCAATGTGTTAGTAAACAGAAGACAAGCTTTCAGTGATGAATGAAACAACTCAGTTAAAAGTAATGCATAACTGAAAAGTTAATGGCGTCACTAGTCAATGAGGTGAATTTCCGGTAGATAGCGGAGGTCCTTGGCGTACAAGATATCACAGAGTACAAATCTGTCTTTTCTGATATAAGGAAATAAAACATTGGATTGCCAGGAGAAGGGCAAAGATAGGCACAATGACAAGAGACATAACATCAGTCTGTAAAATGTCCATATCATGCGATTCAAAGTTGTAATCAGTGACTTCAAAGCTCTCCTGGTCAATGGACAGTTCAACTGTGTGAGAGTCCTTACAGTCCAATTGGTACTACAAGGCTTCAGTGAAGTTAATGTCATGGCCTCGAAACACATCCAGCACCTGGATTTCCATAGAAACAGCATTTGTATCTAAATTAAACAGAGCTACTCTACCAATAGTAATAATGGTGTGCTTGAGAACATCAATTAAGCAAACGTTGTAGGGTTTAGGTACTTTCTTAATGATTTCATGTTTATTCTGGTATCAGCAGACTCATAGTCCATGTGTGCTTCTAACCACTATTGTGTGCTAGGTGTATGTGGGTCATAGTAACAAAGAATATAATGGCAGATAAAGACCAGTATGGTCCATCTAGTCTGCCCAGCAAGGTGGCAAGAGTAGGTGCACTTGCCGCTTTGTGCAGGTCACCCCTCCCCATGCCTTTGTTTAGGGGTGTACCCACCACTCTGTGTAGGTCACCCCTATTTGTTGAGATATAAGAGATAGTTATGCTTATTTTGATTTTATCCTGTTGCTATAAAGGGATCCACTGTGTCTGTCCCATGCCATTTTGAATTCTGACACTGTGTTTTCCCTCACCACTTCCATCAGGAGGGCATTCCAAGCATCCACCACCCTTTCAGTGAAAAAGTATTTCCTGACATTGCCTTTCAGATTACCCCCTTGCAGCTTCATGTTATGCCCTCTAGTTTTACAGCTTCCCTGTCTTTGTAAGAGGTTTGTTTGCCCATTATTATTCTTTAAGTATTTAAAGGTACTAATCATATCTCCCCTATCCCTCCTCTCCTCCAAAGTGTCAGACATGTTAAAGTGTTTCTGTAAAAGATGAGGTGGATCCAGTGACACAAAGACTTTCTGTGTGACAGTATAGGACTGTGTGATCAGGCTTTCCAGATGTATCCTGCAGCATGACACCAGAATCAGGAAGAGGACTTTCAAGATTTGGTTCTCCATCTCTAAAACAAAGCAAACAGGCTATCCTGTTCTAGGTTAGTATTTGTTCTCCATTGGTAGCTTCCTAGAATGATATGGTTATAGCTGATTGAAGTGGACCTATTTAAGGGAGCCTTCCCCCTCAATACCCTTCTTTATTTGAATCTGATAAGCTACAGGGGAGACTTTATCCACAAGAGAATATGGACCATTCCAGCTAGGGAGAAATTTATTTTCTTTGAACCTATTCTTCCCAAAATTATAATATAATATCTTGTTTATTTATTTATTTAACATTTCTTATATACCACGTTATTTGTCATCAGTGCAGTTTACATTGTAGCAATAAAACACATAGGTCAGATAATTTGGCCTTCGTTTACAGATAACAGGGAAATAACGGAGTTAAACAGAGGAAACTATATACAATCTTGGTAACTATCTGTTGGTACATATGTCGGTTCTATGCATTCATATAAAATAGGTATGGGGTTGTGAGGAAAAGGGGCAGAGCGGGGGAGGGATATCCGGAGGCTTAAAATGTGTAGTAAAGAGGTGGTGTTTGCCTATTTGGTATTCTTTGTTGCCTATTTGGTATTCTTTGGAGGTAGTTCTCAGATCATAGTAGGTTTTCCTACCCCTGGCAGCACTTTCCAAATTCTTTTGGACAAAGGCAAAGTCACTTTGCAAGTGTCTTAAATGGGTAACATATTCATGGGCTGTTGTAGCACATGCTAGGTTTACATCATTGGTCTGATACAGAAGATGGAAGGGCAGAACCATGTCCACCTGTCATCACGCTGGTGGATCGATGACGGTGGCTTTGATAGCCATCAGGACCAAAGGTAACTTAATGTCCCAATCATTCCCAGAGGAGGAGACATATTCCTTCAAGATGCTGGTGATTGTTTTGTTTGCTCTTTCCACCTGGCTGGAAGACTGTGGTCGATAAGCAATGTGGACCTTGGCCTATACTCCTAATAGCTTCCACAGATGTTTGAGAACTTGACCCTTAAAATGGGAACCTTGATCAGATTCTACTCACATGGGTAGACCCCATCTGCTGAAAACATGATTTAACAACAGGGTGGCTGCCGTCTCAGCAGTGCAGTTGGATACTGGAAGGCACTCACTCCACTTGGTGAATAAGCAAGTAGCAGTCAGCATATATTTGTTACCTTGAGAGGTTCGGATTATTGGGCCGATCCAATCAATTTGGAGGTCAGACCAAGGCATGGTCAGACCTTTGTTTCTCAAAGGTGCCCTATGGTATGGAGCAGCAGGTTGAAATCTGCAACAAGTTAGATAACCTTTGGTATATAATTTGACATCCTGGTACATATGGGGCCAGTATGCAACTTGTTTCAACATTTCATGGGCGTGCCAAGGCTTGCCATGGGCATGTTGCAACATAACTCCTCAAAAGGCCTGAGATACCACCCATTATATAATACCATGTTTACTCATGCGAGTTAACAGGTCCTTCTGAAAATGGAACTTATCCTTGGAGATGTAGAGGATTCTCAATTCCTCATTATCTTGACAGCCTAACAGTCTTCCAGGGTTAATGGATACTCCAGGAGGATCTAGAGAAAGGAATAGAAACGTCCGAGGGTAGGATCTTGTTTTTGGGCCTGCACTAGGTTGATATTGGCGATCTTACCACACCACTCTACCACCTGAGGGGTGGCTAGCTGTTGAGCTTGTTGTCAAGTGACTGCTTTGACAGACACAGTTAGGTTGTCCAAAGGAACCTCCAATTGCCAAAGGTCTCCAGAAATGGCACCTTCCTTGGTAAGTTGGTCAGCCAGATTGTTCCCAACCTTGTCAGGATTGTTAACACAGGCATGGCCTTTCACCTTCTTCCAGTAGACCATCATGTCATTTTCCTGTGCCACTCTGTCTAAGGATAGTATAAGTTTCTTGTTCTGGATGGGTTTCCCTTTGGAATTCAGCTTATTGTTGATTTTCCGGATAGGGAGGTGTGAAACAAAATTGTGTCAGACATAATCGGTGTCAGTGCAGATTGTTAGAGTGCTGCCTCCCTTTGGGCAGCTGCCTGAAGAGTGGCCAGAGCTGCAGCTAACTCAGCATATTGATATGTTTTGGACCCCAAGCAATACTTTAAGGGTTTGCAGTGGTGGTTCTCTTCCCAGACCACTCCTGTAATTGCGACAAGGACCTGGTCAGTTTCTCGATGGAAAGCACAACCGTCCACATACACCTTGGGAAGGTTCCTGCAAATATTCTCATCATAAAAATGATGACAAGTTGGCTCAGATGCACTTGATTCCTTCCTGAGGTCTGAATTATCCACCGATGGCTCACTGACGGTGCAGTCATGCAACTCCGCCAGGCCTTGTGCAGCATCATTTTTGGGGTTCTGAGCATATCTCACCTCCAGGGGCCATCTTTGCAGGGCTAAAGTCCAGGAGATGATGCGGCTGTTGGAAATTTGCCCAGACTTTATTTGATCACTGCCAAGAAAACTAATGGGCTGGTGATGGGTTTCCACCACTAACCTCTCACCTTGGATATAGCTACGGAAGTGCTGAAGGGCCCAGACAATGGACAACAAGGAGTTTTCACAGTCTGAGTATTTCCTCTCCACTTCCATAAAAGCCTTGTTGGTATATGTGATAACTTTCCTGTCAGTGTCATGTGTTTGATACAAGACAGCACTAATAGAGCGGTTGGTGAAACCTAGTTCCACCAAGAATTCCTTGCCACTTTCTGGGTAAGCGAGGCAGGACACTTGATTCAGGGCAGCTTTCAGCTCCCCATGGTGCTTTCTTGTTGAGGTGCCCAAGGTTCATCCTTTTTGAGGAATCTGACCAGGGGCCTAGAAATCTACGCATATTGGTCCACAAACTGGCGGGAATAATTACAGATGCCCAAGAAGGTGCGAAACTCACTTATGTTGGTTGAGCTTTGAAGTTGTTGCAGGGCCGTGATTCTTTTCTTTTGTGGATGCAATCCATCAGCAGAAACTTCATATCCCAGATAATTGAGATATTTTGGGGCACCACTGACCCTTTGTCAGGGATAAGTTTGCTCCTACAGCCTTTAATTGTTAGAGAACATGTTTGATCTCCTATAAATGGTCAGAAAAGGTGGTGCTCTTCACTAAGATGTCATCTACATACACAAGGGTGCCCCTAGCCTCGACATCAGGCAGGACCTTCTGCAGAAAAATATTGAAGTCTGTTGGTGCATTCAGATACCCGAACGGTGTCCGATTCCAGGTGTACTGACACCTGCCAAAGGTGTAGGGCCAGCTTGTGTTGGTCCTCAGGATGGACAGGAACAGTCCAAAATCCTGATGCAAGTTCCAGGCTGGTGAAGTATTTTGCACCTTTGAAGGTAGCGAGATTCTGTTCCAGATGAGTCATGGGCCATCTGGACAGGGGTACTCTCTTGTTAAGCGTAGTCCAGGGCTAAGTGCCATCTTAAATCTTTCTTGAGGACAGGCCACAATGGTGCATTATATGTACTGTTGCACTGGCGTATAATTCCCTTCCTTTCCAGGGAATTGATGATTTCCTGAACCGATTCATATGAAGCCAGGGGAATTTTATACTGCCACATAAAAACAAGATTACTGTTTGGATCAGTAGGTATGTGGGTGACATGTAAGTCTGTAAGATCACAGTCATAGGTGTCAGTGGCAAAGAGGTCCTTGTATTGATATAGCAGTTCCCTAAGCTGAGTCTTTTCTGACTCATCAGAACAGGTGTCTGCCTCAGCAAGCTTTTCCTTAACCATCTCCTCAAACCCTGGAAAGATTTGATTCAGGGGAATCTTGACCTTTTCCTCTAGCCCCACCTGGAGACAGAGAGCTTTGATAGCTTGGACCAGCTGGGGCTCCTCCCCCTGGTTGGTGTAGGAACTGTGGGACTCATCAAGTTTCCTTGACAAGATCAAATGGTCCTGTTCTAGGTGCACCTGGGTGGATGCAGTACTATGAGGCCAGGCAAACTGTAGGGTCAGGAGGCCCCGAGGTGAGGTTCTTACACACTCGGGGTCTCCCTTCCTTCAGAGAGATTCCAAGTATCTGGGGACTCTCCAATAATATGGAGGGTCAGCTCTATGCTGGGGAATGCTTCTCCTATCAAGTATCCCAAGGATTCCCCTTTTGCAATGCTAACAGGTTCTGGGCCGGCGTTGGTGACCAGCAGATGCAACATTGGTGCAGTGGTCTCCATACAGGGGACAGGGCCATTAATCAGGCCCAGCTCCTCAAAATGGACTTTAGTGTGGAAGAAGGCCAGGGGGTGTGAAACTGTTTGCCCCCTTGCTACCCGGACCTTGAGGGGACAATCCTGTACCTTCCCTGGTATTTGAACATCCTCCATACTCACCACTTCACAAACCTGAGGAATGGTTTGTCCAGCCTTCAATGATGGATGGGTGCCAGGCCACTCCACTGGCTCATCCTCGATCCTACTCTAGAGGAGGACATTCACCAAATCCACATATGCTCCGAGTCTAAGAAGGCAATCTGAGCCTATGTAGAGGGGCACTTCAAGGCCTCTCATGATAGAAAAGGTGTGGTTGAGGCATTTACCCCCAACTTGAAAGGGAAGTTCACAAACTCCTACCCATGTCTTGGGGCCTCACCAGGCCCTTGGAAAGAGGTCAAGGTTCTCCTAACCCAATTAAGGGTGGCCTGGTGATTAAGGTGCCGGAAAAGGGTTTCACTGATGAGTGAGTGATCACAGTGCGGTAACAGGTAGGTTCTTTCCTTCTGAGGCGTGCCCAACCACACACCCACTCTGTCTTGAGGGTGTGGCCTTTCTGGCCGGCCTGGAAATCTGAGCTTGCTATACCTGTGAGACTGTGACCTGTGGAACAGAACCAAAACCAGTTAGTCATTCACTGCCATCAGAAGGGGTAGGGATTTTAGCTTTTGGCACCTTTGACTTGTTAGGCCTAGGGTTGCTAGTAGGCCCAGCAGACTTGGCCGGTGCTTTTTGTGGCTCCTTGTGACTGTGAAACTTTCCTTTGGAGACTGTCAACAGCTGCCTTGACTTCCTCTAGTTTCTTTAGGAAAAGCTGATCCATATCACCATGTCCATGTCACCAGGCTTCCTCCTCCACTTCCAGGTCTGCATAGGGGAAGGCTGGCCACCAGAGCCCCACTTAGGCCCAGATGTCTTATCCCTCTGAGGGGGCCTGGAAGGAGCCCGTGGAACAAAAGGAGAAATACTTTTTAAAGTAAGGTTGGATTTGACAGTGCTGACACTCTGATTTGGCTCCTTAGGCCAGCTAGAAGCCTTTACCTTGCTGTTGCTGTCAGCAAGGGTCTTAACATAAGCTGTATAAATCCCCTCAGCGTGCTCTATCAAGTAAGAGAGTGGCTCATTGCGCCTGTCGTACAGGTGTGCTTTGGTAGATGACAACAGTGTCTTATAAAAGAGATCACAAAATTCCCGGTGATGCTCTATGACCTCCCAGGAGAGATCACTTTGAAAGAAGGTCTGCCTGAGCCTGTAAGCATAATCTCTAGGTGATTCATCCCTCCCGCAAGTCATACCATAAGCTGCATACTTGGCACTTGCAGGATTGGGGTACAACTCAAAATGTTTTGTTAATTCCTCCTCTACAGTGGCAAAGCCATTCCTAATATTCTGTGACATTGCACGGATTGCATGGCGGGAAGCTCCATCAAATGCCCAGGACAGATATTGGAGCATGTATCTCTTACTGCTTACTTCCAGAGCCTGGAAGGCCTCTTTTTCTTCAGCCAAATATTCAATTATGGGCACTGGCCCACCCTTCTTAAAGGGCGATACCATGTCACGCAGGGCTCTAATCACCTGACTTTGGACTGCAGAGGTGGGAGCACCATGGCTCTTTTGTTCCTTTTGGCCTCAGGGAAGTGAAGAACTTTGGTTGCCTTCATCCCTACAATGTGTGCTTCAACTATGCCATGCTGCCATGCTCATGCAGGATGGTAGCCCCAGATCATGCAGCTCACATGCTTGTGTAGCACATGCTGTGTTGGTCGGCACCCACCGGTAGGGTGTGTCAATTTTGGAGATGTTATAATTTTAAAAAGCACTAGTTTAAAATTGTACAATTTCATGTGGCAAATCAACAACTAGCTTTAAATGTTGTATAATATGTTATTTACCTACCTGACATTTCTAGGCAATTACACAAAAATGCACATATCACTGAAATATGTTTAAGTGCTCTGAAAATATTTTTTCTGTGTTTGCATTGCATATTATTGCCTTTTGTGCCTCAATTATCATAACCTGAAAAGAAAGAATCGAAAAACATAACAGTGATTGTAGAGTTCTGTGTTGGGTTTACATGGTGAACTGGTTCAATAAAAAAAGAAATAGCAATTGGACACAAGGTCCCAGGCATCTCCTTTTCCAGTTGCAACTGTTGAAAGAACAGTGTGAAGAGGTAAGGAAGATAGTCACTGCTACAGTGAGAAGGTCAGCTTGGTATGGTTACAGCGAGTCTGCTCTGCAAGCTATGTTGTGCAGTAAAGAGGAAGATGAGAGAGGAGATGCAGTGGAGAAAATACTAATGAGTAGAAGTGAAAGATGAGGAGACAGCAGTGTGAGACCCAGGAAAACACCATCCATCAACACTGAGGCAAATACACTAACCCAATTACTTGAATGGAGCTCCGAAATCTCTGAGCCTCCTGTTCCATTTATTAATTTATTTTATTTATTTATTTCCAAGGTTTTGTATATCACCCCTTCCGGAGATCAAGTGTGGTTTACAAATAGCAAACTGATACATTAAACTTACATAAAACATACCATGACAACAGCAGAGATCATGGCATTTCTGAGCAAGCCCATGGTGGTTCCAGACTGGCCATCGCACACCCAGTCCATAGAAACATGTGTAAATATGACAACTGAGGCATGCTAGTCAATGCAAGGAACCTTCTCCTCCTCAGCCTGAATCAATTCATCCTCAACTTTATGCAGTCTATCTCCAATCCAGAACCATCAATACTAATGCCGCACCGAGTCCCACACCTAGTTTCATCTTCAACCCACAGTCCTTGCTAACAGAATTTAACCCTCCATCAGAGAAATACATCACAGATCTCATCGCTACGATCAACACCACTACAGCTCCAAATGATCCTTGTCCAGCATACTGGATCAGAGCGATGCGCGCGGAACTCAGCCCAACCCAATCCTACATCATGAAGCTCTCCTTCTCATCAGGAACATTCCCAACAGCTCTTAAACAGACATCCATACGCCCCCTCCTGAAAAACAGCAGACTTGACCTGACAAAGACAAACTCATACCGCCCGATTTCGAGCATACCCCTTCTAGCTAAACTAATTGAGAAAGTGATACAAAGACAGATTCAACAACATATCGACATTTCAGCCCCCCTCGATCCTTGCCAACACAGGTTTCGAGAATCACACGGTGTTGAGACCCTACTAGCAATGCTTACCAACACCTTAACCAGAGGCATAGACAAAACAGAAAATGGGTTTGTACTTATCTTCCTCGATATCGCTGCCGCATTTGATTTGGTTAATCACGAGCAACTCCTCACCCGACTCCATGAAAAGGGAATCCAAGGCCTGGCTTGGGAATGGTGCAAATCCTATCTTGCTGACCGATGGCAACTTGTTCGGATAGGTCCATCAACATCTGACCCATTCCAGCAACAACAGGGCTCCTCCCTCTCTGCCTTACTTTTCAATGTATATATGCAGCCCATATGTGATATTATACGTTCATTTAACATTTCCAGTCTGATATACGCAGATGATGTCTTGCTATTCACTCCAATCAAAATTATGCAGCCTAACCTCTCCCTCCTAGTTGATTGCTTCAATGCAATCACCAACTGGCTCCTAACTCAGAACTTACGCATACATTTTAAGAAAACTGAGGTATTATTTATCACGAAGAACAAGAGCTTCTCTCCCCCCACTACTTTGAAAGTGAGATGCAGAGCTTCCATGCAAAAATGTGATACGTTACTTGGGAATCACGCTTGACCAACAGCTCAGCTTTAAGGAACACATAAAGAACACCACCAAGGCTATTTACAATAAAATCATAACGTTAAGACACCTCAGACCTCTGTTGGCACCAGGTGATTTTAGAACACTATTTCAGTTGCTTGTAACACCACATTTCGATTACGGAAATATTATCCTTCATGGTCTCCCCAAGAGCACACTCAACCCATTGCAAATGGCGATGAACTCAGCAGCCCGTATTCTCTGCGGCTTATCGATAAGAGATCACATCACGCCCATACTTATGGAGTTGCACTGGTACCGCTGGACAGCAGACTCACCTATAAAGCACTACTCTTAACTTTTAAAGCAATCAACCTCATAGCCCCCTCATCCTTAACCGCCCTCATCACTACCACCCCCAACAACAGACTCAGGAGATCAGTATCTACAAACACACTGATTATACCTTTGGAAGCGACAAAATGCACACAAACTACCAGAAATAGATCTTTCGCCTTCTTTGCCCTGAGATGCTGGAAAATCCTCCCTCCACATATCAGAGCAATTAAGGACCTTTCTCAGTTCAGGAAAGCTCTTAAGCACCATTTGTTCCTCCTACACTTTTCCAACCCTAACCCAACGCAACCACCCCCATACCACATCTCACTCACGAGGATACTAACACACTCATAACATGATTTATACAAAGCACAAACCAGACCCTTCTAGCATGGGTTATATATTGTAAATAATCTCCCAACACTACGGTGATACTTGTATATAGTTATACTGCAACTGTACATAGTTCCCCAGTTCTTTCCCAAGTTATCCATCCTGTTATAATGTAAGCCTATGGCCGTTTTGTCTGTGGCAATTTTTCTGTTATTTATAAACCGCACTGATACGAAAAAGTGCGGTATAGAAGAACTGTAAATAAATAAATAAATAAATAAATGTGTACAATTAGGAAAGGAGGGAACATTATATTAGGGGTTGGATGGTCAACAGGGAGCTCATGAGCTGGAAGAAGTAAACAAGATATGGGTTCCTTGCTGGATTTTGTTAAACAACATTATATTAACTGCATAAATGACATCTTAAAGACAACTATGTGGCTACAGGTGTTGTTCAGACTATTTTTACGTTCAAATAAACATGAACTAATTCCCACATATTTTAACTGTGATTTGATGTAGGTAAGACTCACTTTAAGCAGCAAAACTACATAATTTGGTCACTAGTAGTTTGTAAAGTTTGGAAAAATAAAAATCTACCCCTAAAATTGACACACTGGCATTCCCACGGGTGATATGCAGTGGAGTGAGTAGTATTGGGGCCCCTGGTCATTTCTGTGTGTTCAGGAGCCTTGTGCATCACCATGGTGATTACGGTCTGCCTGCATGCACATGGCAGGCCAGGCTCCTGTGCCACAGGGGGCCCCACATGCATGTGGGTGTATTTCTGGGCAGTGCCCACCTACCAAGCAGCCAGCCACTGATGATGTCACCACCCTTGAAAGCTTCATGTATCCCAGACTGGGACAGGATGTAGGCATTATGGCAGGAGCCAGAACAGAGTGCCACGACATCCATAATCTCCAGCTGGGCATCACAGATCACCTGCATATTCATGGAGTGGTAGGCCTTCCGGTACGGGTATGCTGCCTCATAATGGCATAGTGGGTGTAGGGCCACATGCATGTAGTCAATGGCACCCAGGACAGATGGTGCCTGCAGCCTCATAGAACTGCAGCATGACCCGTTGCTGCTGCTGTGGGATGCGCGGGAAGGCTATGTAGTGTGCGCACGGTCCCACAAAGGCATTTAGGAACTGAGTGATGCAGTGTGGCACAGCTGCCTGGCTAAGGCCTACTGCCATTGCCAGCAGTGGCTGGAAAGTTCCCGTCACAAGTAAAGCTAGGGCTGTGAGCACCTTCACATGGACAGGTACTGAATCCAGTTTGTGTGTGTGTGATGCCAGGTCTGCCTGCAGCTCTAGGCACAGGTCGTGTATGGCAGCACAGTCAAACCTGTAGCGGGTTACACATAGCTCATTGCTCAGGTCCATGTACTGTCAGCACAGCCTAGGGATACTGGGATATGGGTGTCCCCGCATAGCCTCCCCTGTGATCATGATCCCAGCAGGGCTGTAGCAAACCACGCCGTTGTCTCCCCATGCAACATCATCAGGTTGGGCATCACAGCAACAGACACCTGTGGGGGGAAGCAACAGATCAGGCCATGTGCTGGGTGCAGGATGCCCCTCTGCAGATGATAATACCATTGACATTGGACCAGACATCTAGGGTGGTCAACCTAACATGTAGTCTGATTGAGCTAGACCGGCAAATTGGCCTGGAACATGGGAGCTGGGTCTCCATTCTGGAACATGCAGGGTCCTGCATGTGTGCATCAGGGGCCTAGGGGAGCACTAGAGTAACAGGGGTGGAGTACCACTGTCTACAACAGACATTTGGTACCAGATTAGGGCTGTGTCCAGTGATCCTACAGTGGCTACATGGGTTGAGAATGTGACAGCAAAGGCAGGCTGGCAGCTGGAGTGCTGGGGTTCGGGATTGGCCTGCAGAGCACTGGGGCTGGGGATTGGCCTTATCTGTTGCTTCCCCCCACAGGTGTCTGTTGCTGTAGGTGTCAGTGGTGACACCTATTTTGGTGTAGTGTGTACTATGTGGGGGTCAACACTCTCAACAGGATCTCAACAGACTGGGGTCAGTGCAGAGAGTGGATACCAGACTAGTCAGTGGTCTGCATCATACACCATGTGGTGCCAGCCTACGGGGACCTCAACATGCCCATCTTGGGGGGGGGGGGATGTAGGGAGGATATGACAGGAGTGTATCTGGACCTTGTGGCATCCTTGCACAGGGGGGTAAGCTGCCTCCCTTGCATGGATGCCCTGGTACGGGGACATTAGTTATGGGTGAGAGAGGGATGGACCATGGGGTGATATGCAGACATAGTCATTACTAAAGGAGTGGTAGCTGCATGGCACAGTCTCCCAATGGGGTTGGTGGTGAGGGGGGATGGTTCATGCGTTCAGTATGGCATGGGACACACACAGCTGTTCTTTCAAAGAGGAAGATGGGACTATAGTGGCAGATATTGAGGGGTGGGCATTTTAAGCCATATGCTCTTTCCCTGCCACCATGATTCTTTGTTTGCTACATAGGACAGCAGGTGGGGTTCTGTGGCAGTGTTCGGCTATACCTCCCAGTGCCAATAGCTGTGTGTGGCCTTTGCACCCATCCTCCCTCTCACCTTCCCTACACGTATCACCTTTGGGGATACCTTTTCACCTGAAGTGGTGGCAGGTGCATAGGGACACCTGCAAGAAGGCAACTGACTGATCTGGAGTGTTGCATCCTGGTGACTGTTGACTCTGCAACAATGGAGGGCATTGGTGACCTGGACACCTCACGGATGCCTCAGGACCAGAGTATGTTCATGATCTGTCCCCTACCTACAGAATGTCCTCTGTCAACATCCTGTGTCTCTGGTTTTGGGACACCCTTTCATCCCACTTTGCACCTTTCACATCTATCCCCTCTGGGTAGGTATGGGGTATGCATGGGAATGTCGCACTGTCACATTTGCCTCTGCTGCCCTGTTGTGGGGGGCTCTGTGGTTGTGGGCCTGCATGGTGGTACATGGCTGTGCCTCCACTGTGCCTCCAACTATCCACTGCTGTGTCTCCGGGTCCTTCAGCCTACATCTCTGCATGGGTGTGTGAGAGCTTGTGCCTCCATCACTGATGGATTCATCGTTCATGCCTCTCTCAACAGGTATTGATGCAGATGCAGGATACAGCACTACCCCCATGCCTGCCTTCCTGCCACCCGCACGACCTCTGCTGCAGTCAACTGCTCGAGCTGCACTCTCCGTAGTGCCAGTGGAGGGGGATGGATCACATCCAGACAGCCCTATTGACATGCCAATAGGGCCTACTGACACAATGGGACAGGAGGCAGTCATGCATCTTGGGCCCCATTCCACAGGGTATTGGGCTGCCTATGGTGTTTCCCCCTTTCTGGGAGGGAACGGCAGGGATAACAGCAGCAGCGGCTCATCCTCAGAGGACACATCTTCCTACCAACCAGTGCATGTCCCAGCACAAGGGGCAGGTGTGGTGGGCTCAGGGCAGGGGAGGGCAAAAGGACAGTCAAGGAACAAGGGGGAAAGAAGTAGGCCTTAACTGGTGGCCAGTTTGGTGCGCCAGAGGTTTGGTTGCTCTTGTGTTTCAGGGGTTGGTGATTGTGTGGGGTGGGGGGTGGTGGTCTGCCGTGGGCAGTGTGAGGTCATATGGGTGTGTGGTGTGGGCACTGTTGTGTTCTGGGGTATCACATGGATATGGGGGAGGGCCTGTGTGATGTGGCTTGGGTTGGGCAGACCTGCGTATTTGGGGTATTGCCTGTGTATTTGTACCATGCTGTCTCCATGTTAATACATCATTTTCTTCATCACCTGCCTGTCTCTATGTCTCTTTCTGCTGCATTTGCCATGAACATACTCATTTGTGTCTGTGGTCCTGGTGCAGGCCCCTTGCCTGAATGCAGTTGTTTTTTTGTCTATATCTTGCTCTTATGTTATGTTTCTGTTGGTATACTTTGGATGTGTAGACTCTGGAAGCTATGCAGACATGGGCACATTCAGAATATAACCTGGATGCCCCTGTGGGTGGCCACAGGGGTGGCCCAAGAGGGGTGCGGGGCCATGTGCGGAGACTTGGTGCGGGGTCTCATTTGCATAAGGGGCATCATGTGCATAAATATTTGCATAATGTTATCATATACTATCTTTTAGTAAACATGCCTCTTAATGAGTGTATGGATAAAGAAATACTAAAAGATTTCTACATTAATATAATCCAGTGCCAACCGCCAGGCACAATAAGAACTACTACAAACACTGCTCATTTAGAACCCATTAAAAATCCATAAAGTATAAAGATTCCGACAACAAAACGTCCCCTTATAACTTTCTATATATTTCTCAGAACATGCTTCGAGTCTACAGATGGGCACCCTTTCAGCACCTATAGTTGAGCATTGTTTGAAGTATCATCATGACTTTAGTTCACTACGGTGGCGTGTGCTGGATTTTGTACCTTTGGATCCGAGAGGAGGGGATCGTGAGCAACAACTACAACTACGTGAGCAGAGGTGGATTTTTCTACTGAACTCGGTATCCCCTAGAGGTTTAAATCAGCAGATCGATTGGTATACTATCATTTAAATTACAACTAAAAGCTCTTTTACACTGCTGTCTAATGGAGACTTCCCTGTTTAGTGTGATTCATCTATTGGCTAAGGTGTTTGAGCGTTTTGATTGGTGGTCAGCAGTCTTCTGTTTTAAATGACATCAGATGTCGAAGTTTATAGGAATGGAGATGTTCCCATTCTTTTTACATTGAAGTTTTGTAATGAATGGACCTGAAGTAGGGTTATGGAATAATTTGAACTAACCCGAAACGTGTGGCATGTCGTCAATTTTGTGTACCTGGCAAGAGCTTTTTAAGCTGTTTTTGGCTTTTTCAATGAAAGCACCAACAGAGCTAAGTTATATTTTGGCAAAACATATGAAAAAATGTGTTAATTTAAAGTTTTCTGATTAAAAGGAGAGGTCGAAGTGGTGTATGGAGAACTTCTTTACAATGTGCCGACTGGCTCCGACAAAAAAAATATATAGAAAGTTATAAGGGGACGTTTTGTTGTCGGAGTCTTTATACTTTATGGATTTTTAAGGGGATTCTGGTTTGGTTTGTTTTGAGTAGGATTGCACCTTTTTGAACCATTTAGAACCCATAGAAAACCCGCCGTATCATAACAGCACTACCAGGCCCCACAAAGCACCAGATCCTAACTATCAAAAGGCATCAATGCAAATATTAAACCAATACATTTCAGAGAATAACAATACATGACCTACTGGGGAAAGAGAACAAGTGCAATGTCAAATAGGAATTACATAAACAGAATACCTCAGCTCAGTTACACATGCAGAACATAGACCATCACCAAACAAGGAATCGCAATTTAGAAACAGGAAGATAATAATTAAACTGGGAACCCCAAAAGCCAAACTTGGAATGTACAACAACACTGTAGAAATAAAACTATAAATTAATTTCCTCTTGTACTAAACAAAGCGCAGACGTTAATGATGCACATTTCCCAGAGCTGACATATTCCAGTTAATAAATTCAAAATAAAGAGATATCTTTCTACCTTTTATGCATCTTTTTCAAGTTGCAATTGCTCCAGCTACTTTCTTCTGGTTTCTTTGTGTCTTCTGCTAACTCTCCATCGTCTGCTGTCCATTTGTCCTTTCTTCTCCTAGTTTTTTTTTCCATTCTCTTTCTACATCTGCTTTAACATACTAATCTTTCTCCTTTTGCTCTTTCCTCATTCCTATTTCATCCACTCAAATTTTACCCCTACATCCTCAATCCCCACTTACTCTCCCAATACCCGGCCAATTGTAGATTTTTCTTCCCTCCCACACAAAATATTTTTACCCTCTCCATTTCACTCTCCCAGCCCCATCCCATTCTAATCTTCCCCCAACATCAGCTCCTTTCTAGTTCCAGCCCCACCCAGCATCCGCTTTCTTTTAATCCCCGCATCAGCCCATTTCTAGTCCCAGCCCCCCATCAGCCCATTTCCAGTCCTAGCTCCCCCATCCATTTCCAGTCCTATCTGAGTCCCTCCATCAGCTCATTTCCAATACCAGCTCCCCATCAGCCCATTTTTAGTCCTTTCCTAGCCCCACCATCAGCCCATGTCAAATCCTAGCACCCCTCAACTCAGCCCATTTCCAATCCAAGCCCCCCATGAGCCTACTTCCAGTTCTAGGCCCTCCATGAGTCCATTTCAATCCAAGCCCCCATTACAGCCCATTTCCAATCTTAGCTCCCCCCAGCCCATTTCCAGTCCTATCCTAGCCCCTCCATCAGCCCATTTCCTGTCCTAGCTCCCCCCACTCAGCCCATTTCCAGTCCTAGCTCCCTCCCCTCACAGCCCATTTCCATTCCAAGCCCCCTCCCCATCAGCTATTTGCAGTTCAAGCCTCCCCTTCTACTCAGCCCATTTACAGTCCTAGCAACCCCCAACCCATTACCAGTCCTAGCCCCCGCAAAGCCCATTACCAGTCCTAACTACCCCATCAGCCCACTTCCAATCCTAACCCCCCATCACCCCATTTTCAGTCTTAGCTCCCCTCCATAGCCCATTCCTAGTCCTCCCCCCCCCCCCCATCAGCCCACAGCCCATTACCAGTCCTAAACCCTCTCCCCCCCCCCATCAGTCCAGGGAAAGTTTAAAAAAAAAAAAAGCTGGCTGGCTGCTGCCGCTGACGCTATGGCAGCAGCAGACAGCAGAATCAAGTGTTCTGCGGCCCCTCCCCTCCACCCGGCAGAGCCCTTCCTCCCTGCATCAGTCTCTTTGGCGTGGCTTTCAAAGCCGCGAAGAAAGAGTTTCTCCCTCACAGCTCTGTTAAGCCCGCCGGAGCTGATGGGAAATGGGCATTTCCTGTTTCCCATCAGCCCCGGTGGGCTTAACAGAGTTGCAAAAGGGAAATTCTCCCTTTGCGGCTCTGAAAGCCGCATCAAAAGAACTGAGGGAGGGAGGGCTATGTCGGGCAGAGGGAAGGTCGCAGGACACTCGATTCTACTGCTGCCATGGCGGCAGCGGCAGCAGCCAGCCAGCTTTTTAAAAAATATTTACTTTTAAAGCAGAATGTTGTTTGCACGGGGCCCCCTGAAACGCGGTGCCTTGTGCAAAAAACATTCTCGCTCAATGGACGGGCCGGCCCTGGGTGGTCACAGCACAATCCCATCCCTCATATGGTTGTTTTGGGCTCCCCGTCCATGTGGCCTGTATGTGCATGTGACTGGCATTACAGAATACGTGTTTGCGCACCTACAGCGGTTACACATATACTATCCACGTCCATGTGCCTTATTCATGGTTCAGAATGACCCCCAAAGCACATTACATTTTCCTCTTAACCTTAAACTCCTAAATGTAGCATTTCATGCTTAAATATTTGCATTTCAAAGGTTTCACATATCAACTTGCAAGCCTGAGGAAATAAGGCTAATCTTTTAAAATGTTAATCTTTTAAAAGCACAACATAAGAAAAGCAAACAAATGAATCATTGAACACTTTCTCTTCTAATACAAACAACTTATGTTTAAGGTCGTGGAACTCATCTTTTTGTTTTTCTTGAGACTTTTCATGTGGCATTGTCTCCCACCATGTAAGGATGACCCACTCGGGACTAATGTACAGTCTTTCTAAATCATTGACCGCCATTTCATATTTCAAGCAGCACAGTTTATCTCTGAAAAAGTTCCTCCCAAAGGAAACTAGAGTGCTTCACTACCACCAATCATTGTGGTACAGGGTCTATATCAAGATCACAATGCTTATCACGTATACCCTTCTTAAATACTATAATCCATGCCTTTTCTTGCCATTCATGCAACTTAGTTCTATTTTGCCGGGGACTGAACAAATTACCCATCATATTCATGGTTCTCCTGATAAACCTCTGACTTGATTTGGAGCCAGAGAAAGAATCTGAGTATTCATGGCACAAACTGGGTCCTTATACTCCTGACCAAGGGCAACAATGCAGGGATTCTTCCTCAGCCCTTGGTTTCCTAGCTCTGGTCCCTGGGCAAGAGAGAAGAAATGAAAACACAACACACACAGAGTTATACCATAACAAAAGTCTGCTACAGCTTTAGGAAGGCAGTTATGGGCCTGCAAATCTGAGCAGTCTCCCGTAATTCCCTTGATCTGCAAGTCCATGGTACGTTCTTGTATTAGGAAAAAACTGCCACATTATACATTTTTTGCCTTATCACTGTGTCATGTGTTTTGCTTTACTTTTTGTTTATCTATATCTACATTTTAAAGGTCAAGCCAAGCACACAAACATATTGTTCACATTTAATAAGGACAAGCTTCCTGCAAACTGAAGCTCCCTGTCTTGCAAGATGCAACTTTCACTGTCTCACTTATTCATAAACATCCCTTGTCATATTGCCATCATATTCAGAGCTGTTCTCACACTCTAAATTTTCTCTGTTAAACCCTTGCCCCCTTCTACAGAGCCTCTTGCAGAAATTAAAATGTCATGAGACAGGAGGCAGTGCACTATTATGAATTAGGAACTGGTTAAAAGACAGAAAAAAAGTGGGGCTAAATGGACAATTTTCTCAATGGAAAAAGGTGAATAGTGGAGTACCCCTGGGATCTGTGCTAGGCCCATTGCTTATTAAACATCTTCATAAATGATCTGGAAATGGGAATAATGCGTGAGATAATCAAATTTACAGTTGACACAAAATTATTCAAAGTTGTTAAAAACACAAGAGGATTGTGAAAAATTGCAAGATGACCTGATAAATTAGAATACTGGATGTCCAAATGGCAGATGAAATTAAGAACATAGGAACATAAGAAATGCCTTACTGGGTAAGAGTAATGTCAATCAAGCCCAGTATCCTGTTTGCAACAGTGGCCAATCCAGGCCACAAGTACCTGGCACGTTCCCAAGGAGGCACACAGGTTCCACAATGCTTGTCCGGGGCAAGCAGTGGATTACCTGGGTCCTCTTTAATGATTGTTTATGGGCCTTTCCTCCAGGAACTTGGGCAAACCTTTTTTTTTTTTTTTATTTAAAGGCAACAGAAAATTACAATGAAACAGCAAATACAATACCAATCAAAACAACTGGGAACTCAAAGGCAAAATTCTCACGGCCTTTTTTTTTTTTGTGAATTATAATTAGCCGGTTATCGCCATATAGCGACCCCAAACCACCCTACCCACCCACCCTAATTACCTCCCTAAGCCCCCCTCCCCCTCCTTTCACCACCCCCCACCCAGCTCAAAAACTCTCCCTGCCTATGAAGGATGGTGAGAGGGCTTCAACATACCAGATCACACGGAGTGGAGGAGGAGCCAGGAGACACCACCTCCTGTAATTGGACTAAATCAGCGTAGCCAGAGAAGGGAAGGACCCCTAAGCACTCAGGAACCATACTTCAACACAAAGGCTTCCCACACTTGTTCAAACTGGGGGAGGCGAAGTTTTCCAGCCGCCACCCCGCGTTCCATGGTATACGTATCCCACATTCGCTCCAACCAACTACAGAAGGAGGACGCCAGGGCCTGCTTCCACGCAGCCGCCAGTGCCAGCCGAGCAGCGTTCAAGCCATGGCGGATCAGGGTGAGCTGGGGCGTTCTGGCATCCGGGACACTCACACCAAAAAGAAAGATACCTGGATCCCAAGGAATGTGCAGGCCAACCAATTGTTTTAAATGATACTGAATCCCCCTCCAATAAGTATGAATACGGGGGCAGAGCCACCAAACGTGCGCCAAGGTGCCTCTCAGTCTGCAGCCCCGCCAACATAAGTCTGAAGCCCCAGGATATGCACGCGCTATCCGGTCAGGCGTCATGTACCATCGATATAGGATTTTATAATTAGTTTTGCGGGCATTAATCGCCACCGAGCTTTTCCATAATCTACGTTCCACCTGCTCCCATCTCTGCTCCGCATAGTGGAGGTTCAGATCGTGGCTCCACTGCTCCCTATGCTTGCCGGGTTCCGACTGCCGCTCTTGCAACTGGGCATACAAAGCCGCAATAAGGCCTCTCGTGGTGGTACTCCCCTCACAGAGGTGCTCAACATCCGAGAGGTCTTGGGCAACCTGAGATCGAACCACCCGTGTCCGCACCCAATGGGCCACCTGCGTATACTGGAAAACATGACAGTCAGGTAGGTCAAAGTCCTCCTGGAGTGCTCAAAAGGAGCGTAACCTTCCCTCTTCGAACAGTTGCCCGGTTCTGCTAAGTCCCTTATGCCCCCACCTTCGGAATACTTGATCACTCATCCCTGGGGGAAACATAGTGTTGTCCACTATGGGTGCCAGCGGGGTCAAAGCTGCCCCCTGGGGCCGAAAGGACTTGTCCCAGCAGCGGAGCGTGTGTAGGATATAGGGGTTACTTGTTCGCTTGCCCCCTCGCAACCTAGAGCTGAGCCATAGTCTATCTCCCAGCCCCGCCCCCCCCATAAGGTGCTGTTCCAACTGGACCCATCGCTTGGGTCTGTCAGTGTTCATCCACTCCACCCCTGCACGACATTGTGCCGCCATATAGTACCACTGAAGGTTGGGGGTTCCCATACCTCCGCGGCGGATCTGCTTATAAAGAGTTTGGCGCGTTATGCGGGGCCGACGAGATCTCCATATAAACTTCATAAGCATTGCTTGCCAAGTAGCCAAAACTCCCCATGGGATTGGGATAGGGAGTACCTGAAAGAGGTATAAGAACTTCAGAAGAACCACCATCTTAACCACCGCTATACGCCCGAACCAGGACAACACCAACCTATCCCAAGACTCAAAATCTTGCCTAACCTGTTGAAGGAGGGGGTTATAATTATCTTTATAAAGCGCCGCTCGTTCAATCGTTAGATTAACTCCTAAGTAGCGTAAGGCCCCTGATACCCAACGAAAGGGATATGTGGCCTTCAGTTGTAAGCAGACCGCTTCCGGGACCCCCACATTTAGAATCTCAGATTTAGTATAATTAATCTGGAACCCGATACCTGAGAGAAGGTAGCAAAGAGTTGCATAGCGGCCGGGAGAGACGCAACCGGGTCCACCATGGATAGAATGATATCGTCTGCAAAAAGCTCAATTCGATAATCCTCCGGGCCCACTCGAACGCCCACTATATCTGGATGATCGCGGAAAACGCTGCACCAAGGGCTCCATCACCAGCACGAACAGCAATGGCGACAAAGGACACCCCTGCCCTGCCCCTCTCTAACGCAAAACTCGTGGAGTGACCCCCGTTAGCGCGGACACGAGCCCTAGGTTCTTGATAAAGGCAATGAACCCATCGCCAAAAATTAGGGCCAAACCCCATTGCCTCCAACACACTCCACAGATAGTCCCAGCTAACACGATTAAACGCTTTCTCAGCGTCTACACCCACCAAGGGCGCCGGTTGGGGGTCCTGCCGAGCAACATGGATATCCTGTAGCATTCGCTGAATATTGTCCGTCGCCTGGCGGCCCGGCACAAACCCTACTTGATCTGAGTGTACTAAAGCTGGCAGGATTCGGTTTAGTCGGGCAGCCAACACCGAAGCCAGAATTTTCACATCCGTATTTAACAAGGAGATTGGGTGATAAGAGGCTGCCTCCTGCAGGGGTTTACCTGGCTTAGGTATCATTGCAATAAGAGCTTCGCGCTGAGAAGGGGGGAGCGCTTCCCCCCGCAGCACCTCATTAAAGAGCACCATCAAAGTCGGGGCAGGCTGTGTTCTAAATTTTTTATAGTATTCGGCAGGAAAGCTATCCGTGCCCGGTGCCCCCCCGGATTTCAATCGCCGGATTGCAATCTCCACCTCTTCCACGGTGAGTTTGGAATCTAATTGAGCGACATCGGACTCGGCCAGGTGAGGTAGCGCAACCGACCGCAAATACTCCTGCAACTGCTGTTTATCTACGGGTTCAGCTTTGTACAACCGTTCTAAAAAGTCAGCAAATACCTCGCGTATCTCCCTGGAGATCACCCTCTTATGACCCCGTGAATCTCGAAGTTCACGAATTATCCTCGAGGTGTGTTGCTGGCGAAGCTTTAGGGCCAGGTATCGACCAGCTTTATTCCCCCGCTCATAGAAGGTTTGGCACATTTTCCGCCTTATGTTATCTAAGTTACGCTGCCTGCAGGCCTCCAACTTAGCCTACACTGCCCGCCATTGGCGCAAGATACATTTAGAGCCTGTCCGAGCATGCTCCAATTGAAAACGCCGGGACTCCGCCTCTAGCTGGCAGGATTCCTGCTTCCAGGCCCGGCGAGATCGGGCGGCTTCTGCTATCAAATGACCCCACGCGGTAGCCTTAAAGGCGTCCCATACCGTCGGCAAGGGAACTTCCCCAGTATCGTTTTGTTCAAAAAATTCTTTTAGAAAATGGCCATGGTCATAAACGGCACGCTGTCGCCGTAAAAAATTAGTATCTAAACGCCAGAGCCGGTGCTGTTCGCCGCAAAAATCCGCAGGTAGGGTGAGCCAGCACGGAGCATGATCCGACCACGTCAGCGTCCCATGCCCGGCCTCGATTTTCTCGCCCAACAGGCGCTGATCTAATAGAAAATAGTCAATACGGGTATGTACCTGATGTATGGGTGAGTAATATGTGTAACCTTTTACCCCCTCGTGTGTATCCCTCCATATGTCTCGCAAGCCTAGGTCATGCATTAAGTTCCACAATGCCTTATGAGGCCCGTGTGACATCCCCCCAACCAAACTCGTCGAATCCAAGTGAGGGTTCAAATGAACATTACAATCCCCACCCAGTATGATAGGGCCGGTTGCGAACTCAGCCAGCTGAGCTTTGAGCTGTGCAAAGAAAGTCACTTGACCTGTGTTGGGGGCATACACATTAGCTAATGTCAGCAAACGGCCTTCCAAGCGTACATTCAATAAAAGCCATCTCCCCAAGTTATCCCTCATAATGTTTTCTACTGTGAGGGATAGACCTTGGTGAAATAGCAGGGCCACACCACACTTCTTTCGCCCCATGGTGTCTGAAGCCACCCATACTTCATGATAAGGTTTGCATTTCAACCACCCTTGCTTGCTAGAACGGAGGTGTGTCTCCTGCAAAAACACTATATCTGCTCTCAAGGATCTCAATTCCGCAAAAAGCAGGGAACGTTTTCCTGGGGAATTTAGACCCTTTACATTCAAAGAAATGATCTTCAACATGACAAGTCCACTATTGTGCCTCCATAGCCCACTCCCCCCGCATATTCAAGAATTTGATACGTAGAAACATCCTCACATCTACCCATCGCTTAGCAGCAATCAGTGGTAGTCCCCATCACCACCACCCCCACCTACCATCCGTTAAGGTTATTGAAAAGACCCCCCTCCCTTCTCCCCCAAAGCAGTCTTATAAGTACTTCTCCCCTACCCCACCCCTTTTCCCCTCCCAGCTGTACCACCTGCCTGCTAGACGGACAGGGCACGGTAAAGCTAACCCCTTGTCCCTCTCCACCCGGTTCCCCATGCAAAAAGATATTAACATGTAGTGTGATGCGATGTCCCCCTTGAAAAGTATATAGGCCTAGTAGGGTGCAATTCACCCCCCATTCCCTAGCACAATTACAATTTCCTCCTCCTCTCTTTTAACACTAAACAATTTCTCGAAACCCCATGTGAACAGTAAACCTACAATAAATTAACCATTAATGTGTTATAAAGCTGACATAATCAAACACGAGACTGCTAGTGCTTTGCAATATCAGTAGAGCTAATTTGTACTCCCTCGATACATGGGAGAGGTGCTTTTTTTTGTTTGTTTGTTTTTTGTTTTAAGTGATCCAGGGAAGTTCAAGCAGGTCTTCCCACATGAGTCCATTTCGAGCGGTGGGGTTTGGTTGCCGGAGGTTCTGGTAGTGCAGTATCGTCCACCAGGCCCGCTTGCCGCAGCGCTCTCCAAGCTTCCGTATGGTCTTTGGCTGAAATTTTTTTATTTCCCAAGAGGAAATTCATCCGAAAGGGGAAAGACCAGGAGTAGCGAATCCCTTTGTTGTTAAGCACCGCTGTGATTGGTTTCATCTCTCTCCGGCGGGCCAAGGTGAAGGCCGATAGATCTTGGTACACGTGCACCGCTGCTTCCTGAAAGTGGATCACTTTTTTCTCTCGGCCTCTCCGCAACAGAAGCTCTGCATCCGCATACCGCAGGAATCTGGCAATAACATCCCATGGTTGGTTGTTGGGCGGCTTTCCCAGGGCACGGTGCACCCTCTCAATCTCCATCCCAGGACCCCGGGATGCAAGTTCCTCAGGTGTAAGTAGCTGTTCTATCAAAGTCTTAAGCACTATCTGTAGGTCTTCAGCACCCCCTACCACTTCCGGGATGCCTCGGAAGCGCATGTTGTTGCGGAGAGATCTTTTCTCTATATATAAGTCAGCTCCATTGCTTGCAGGTGCTGCCTGTCAGCTGTACATTGTAAATCCACCAGAGTACCATCATGGTCCGCCATTTTTATCTCAACCTCTTCCACTCGCATGCCTAGGTCTTTTATGTCAGCTCTAAGTTCAGCCATTGTGCTCATCACTTCTTCGCGCATGGAGCGGAATTCACTTGCTAGATCTTTAAAGCCCCTACGAAGCTCCCTCTGTAGAAGCACGTGGGATGATGAAGCTGCTGGATCTAGATCAAGCTCACTCGTTGTTTCATCCCCTGATCCGTCCGACAGCGCCTTTTGGGGTGGGGAGTTGAGGGTTCCAGTTTTGCCCTGCAAGCGCTGAGAGGCCCGGAGTCCATCTCGGGCCTCAAGCCCTTTCGCTTTAGCAGCCATGAGATCTACCACACGTGGCTTAAGAACAGTGAAGGGCTGTTATTAGGGGGCAGTTGAAAGTAAGATGGGCTAAAGTCCCGCTTTGGACCAGTAGATGGCACTCCAGCAAAAAAAAGGCTGTGATCAGTAGATGCAGGGGTGCTCTGCAGGCTTTTCAAGAAATATATTGTCAGCTACCCATAGTTAAACACTCACCAGGGTTGAATCAGAAGGCATAGAAGGGGCTCCGGCCCGAAAATCTGCACTCTGTACGCAAGTGGCAGGTGCCAAATAGAGGATTCAGCGCAGCACAGGGTCTCTGGTTAGTCTGCTCCCGCCAAAAGGACCTGGGATGCAAAGACGTTTAGGCGCTCCCGGAGCACATGGTGAGGGCCTCCAAGCCGGCCCAGCAGGCCTCCGGGGTTTAGACGACTTCAGGTCGGGGAGCCTGGGTCGGCACTCTCCTCCTCCAGTGACAATGGCAATTTTTCGGCTGTGCCGGGAGCCGATGGAATGGCCAGAGATGAATTTCCGTAGTGAGGAGCCCGGGCCCTCCCAGCGATCCGCTTTAGCAGCACCGGGCCCGGTGCCGAGGTCTGTGCATCTACCAGCTCGCAAGCCTCCGCCCGCGCTCCTTTGAGGTCGCTGAAGATGAGCGGTTCAGGAAGAATCGGCGCAGCCGATGATCAGCTAGGCACGATTGTAGCCACGGGGATCTGCGGTTGCTCTACCGGGGCTCAGTGCGGCTTCAAGGAAGTAGTGTGGAGCAGTTCCCGCTTTGAGGGCAGGCTCCTCGTCCTCCAGCCCCCCGAAAACGCCACCGATCACTCTTTCCGGCTCCCGAAAGGCTCCGCTTGCTGTTTCCAACCGAGGGCAGGTATGCATGGCGGAGAACGCTTAAAATCACTAATGTTAGCTTAAATTAGGGGAAACCCAGGACAGAGCTGTTCTAGGATGCGGCCATTCCTTCGCGGGCTCACGAGCGGCCCCCCCTGTGCAAACCTTTTTAAAACCCAGCTACACTAACAACTTTTGCTACATGCTCCAGTAACGAATTGCAGAGTTTGATTACAAGTTGAGTAAAAATATTTTTTCTCTTATTAGTCTTAAATAGGTTACATTGTGGCTTCATTATGTGTCCTCTAGTCTTTCTGCTTTTTGATATCATAAACAACCAATCTATATTTACCATTCCACTCCATTCATTAATTTATAGACCTCTATCATATTCCCCCTCAGCCGGCTCTTTTTGAATTTGGAGAGCCCTGACCTTTTACAATGTCCTCATAGGGGTATCCTTCTATTCCCTTTACCATTTTTGTCGCTCTTCTTTGTACTTTTTCTATTTCAGCTATATCATTTTTAAGATATGGTGACCAGAATTGCACACAATATTCAAGGTGTGGTTGCACCATGAAATGATACAGAGGCATTATAATATTCTTTGTTTTATTCTCTTTTCCTTTCCTTATGATTCCAAGTATTCTATTTGCTTTCTTGGCCGCCGCTGCACACTGGGTGGAGGGTTTCAAAGTATTATCTATGATGATGCCTAAATATTTTCCTGTGTGGTAGTTTCTAAGGTGGTACCTTGCATTGTGTAACTATAGTTTGGATTGTTCTTTCTTAGGTGCATAACTTTGCACTTGTCCACATTAAATTTCATCTGCCATTTGGATGTCCAGTCTTGCAATTTTTCACAATCCTCTTGCTTTTTAAACAACTTTGAATAATTTTATGTCATCTGCAAATTTTATCATCACACTCATTATACCCATTTCCAGGTCATTTATAAATGTTATAAAGCAGCGGCCCAACACAGATCTCTGGAGTACTCTATTCATCTTTCTCTAATGAAAAAATGGCCATTTAGCCCTACTCTCTGTTTCTATCTTTTAACCAGATCCTGATCCACAATACTACCTTATCTCCAATCCCATGATTTTTAAATTTCACCAAGAGTCTGTCATGAGGGACCTTATTAAAGGCTGTCTGGTAATCAAGATATACTATATAAACTGTCTCACCTTTTGTCTAAGTGTTTATTCATACCTTCAAAATTTAATATGGACAAGTGCAAAGCTATGCATGTAGGGAAGAACAACTCAGACTACAGTCACATGATGCCAGGTTCCACATTAGGAACCACCACCCAGGAAAAAGATTTAGGCATCATAGTGGATATTATGTTGAAACCCTCGTCCCAGTGTACAGTGGCATCCAAGAAAGCAAATAGAACACTAGGAATCATAAGGGAAGGAAAGGAGAACAAAACAAAGGATATTATAATGCTTCTGTATCATTCCATTGTGTGACCATACCTTGGATATTGTGTACAATTCTGGTTGCCATATCTTAAAAAGGTTATAGCAGAATTAGCAAAGATGCAGAGAAGAACCACTACATGGTAAATGGGATGGAAGGATACTCTTATGAGGAAAGGCTTAAAGATTAGGACTCCACTTTGGAAAAAAGACAACTGATGGAAGATATGACGGAAGTCTATAAATTAATGAATGGAGTAGAATGAGGAAATGTAGACTGGTTGTTTACTCCATCGAAAAGTAGAAAAACTAGGGACCATGCAATGTGCTACAATGTAATCCATTTAAGACTAATAAGATTTAAAAAAAATCATTCAACATGTAATCAAACTCTAGAATTTGTTACCAGAAGATATAGTAAAAGCTGTTAGTGTTGCTGGGTTTAAAAAATGTTTGGATAAGTTCCTGGAGGAAAAGCCCATAAACCATTATTAAAGATGACTAGCAAAATCCACTGCTTACCCCTGGATAAGCATTGTGAAATCTGTGTATCTTTTGGGTAATCTGATAGGCACTTACCACCTGGATTGGCGGTGTTGGAGATAGGATGCTGGACTTGATGGACCTTGGTAAGACCCAGTATGGTACTTCTTATGTTCTAATGTTCATAGACAGGACTAGAGAGGGGAGCTATCTCTCCCAGAGATTATAAAGCATGGTGCTAAAACAAGCACAACCAAGCTCCTATTAACCCCAGGTGTTTTATGTCTTCAAAATCTGGCCATCTAAGCAGTTGCATATGTTGCCAATTACTAAATCTTGTCCTGTTAACTGGAACAATAACTTTGTTTTGAATGTTAATGGACCGATATGAGAGGGTGGCAGCAGAAACGAAGGGGGCTTGCAATCATTTCTGTAATTGGAATTTGTGAATACATCTCAAAGATGGTAGGGATTATATACAAGTTATGTCTTGCACAACTTGAGTGGTTAATGCTGCTGCATTTATTCTATGATGAGATATAAATTGTCTCCAATAAAAATATTCTAGGTCCGATTTTCAGTTAGGCAGGCTATGCGCCATGTCGGCACATAGCCTGTCCGCTGACCCCCTTAATCCGGATTTTCACTTCCGTGGTGATGGAAGTGAAAATCTGGGTTTGGCTGGATGCGCCAGCAGCCGCCAAGGCTAAATGTGTAGCAGTGACTTTTGATGCTACCCGCTTAGCCCCTGCACCTGAAAGATAGGCGAGGAAAAGCTTTGCCTATCTTTAAAGTGCAGAGGGTTAAGCGGGTAGCATTTAAAATCACTGCTACCCATTTAGCCCTTTCCTCCACTCCTGCCCTGCCCCGGAACGCCCCCAACATGCCAATTGCTAACCTCATAGCATCTGGGCGCGTTAAGGACTTATCAGGGATTTTTCAAAGGCACTACCCATGTAGGTGCTTTTGGAAAATCCCAGGTAAGGCATTTGCACGGGTAACTAGGGCAGTTACCTGTGTACATGCCTTTGAAAATGCTGCCTTTTAACTTTAAGGAGTATGTTTACTAAACAGGGCTAATGGTTAACCTGGGCTATCTGCCACTAGGTCCCATATTATTCATTGGGACCTTGTTGCAGATAGCCCGGGTTAACAGCCCAGTTTAGTTAACATGCCCCTAAGACTGATTATGGTGTGAGGCTGTCCTAAGTTAACTGAGCAAAGTTATGCACATAACCTTATTTGGCAGACATGTACTTGTAGACTTTTGAATATTGTCCCCAGTTTTATTTCCAGCATTCTATGAATAGCTTTTCGTTTACATTTTTCTAAGCCCTGAAGTTGAGTGAACTAAACCCTAGAATGTATAATTTTATAACAGGCTGCTGATGTGTGAAGGCCAAGAAGGCACCCACGTCTACCCTATTTTATAAAGGCACATAGGCATCTATGCACCTTTATAAAATGGTAAGGGTAAACCAGAAGAAATCTTGGCTAAATTGAAGCCATGAACATTTATGGCTGTTCAGTAGCAGGTGTAAATATTAGCAAAATCTGCACATACACTTATGTTTCATAAAATATGCTCCAAAATTGTGACTCCACCTATGTTCCATCCAAACTCTACACGTAAAATTGCACACCGTCTTGTCACCTGACATATTTTTACACATGCAACCCTGGAGTCATTTTATAAAAGCCCTTTTACTCACACAAAAAGACATTTATGCGCTTGTTGTGATTGCGAATCTGTATACAATTTCTCCACTCTTGAGGAGAGTCATTAGAGGATCGCATTACTTTTGGTAATGGGTAACAAAAATGCTATTTAGAAAAGCCATAAATTGTAGTAGACACATTCTATGGGTGTTTGATGAGTTAAGGTTTTTAAGAACTTGGCCATATTGAAAATGTATAACATCCTTAGCAATATGATTTGTAATGAATTCATTTTGTCGTGGTTCTCAAATGATTCATGAATAGAAATAATTGGTGAAACACCATTGAAGAAAATTGCCATGTTATATTAATTTTCAGAAATTGCTGTTTAATGGTGTATTGAACCTGAGCTGACATTCCTGACTGTTACAGTTTTTGACCAATCTGTCTAATTCGTTTTGAATTCAGTTATACTATTTGACTCTGTGATGTCTGATAGCTTCATGTGGTTTACCAAAATAAAAACTAACCCAAACTGAACTCTATTAACTGCTTCACCCCTTAACTGAACCAAAACAAGCTTGACTCCATTACATATAATATTTCTTATAAAAAGATTACTGTTATGTCTAAGAAATGTTTGAATCTAGTTAACTATAGCAATGTTTCTCCCCATCTTACAGCTAGTGAGTCAAGGAACCTTGGGTCATTTCACATATACAAAAATCTGATAGTTTTCTTGAAGAATATGAACAAATCAGAGCTAGAGAGTTTCAAGAAGTTCAAAGAAGTTAGATTTTTTCTTCAACTGGATTAGATTTGGTTCTGAAAGCTAAAACAATAAAAACAAAAATAGTCAGGACCCCTTCTTGTCACAAAGAAAGCTGAAAACTGGTGACCCTGTCCAGGGATCTTGCGGGAGAACCATAGATAGTTACTACTGGACACAAAAAGACACATTTTATAGGCTCGGGGAACAAGGGAAGTAGCAGCCCTATCTGGAAGCAAATGAATGGAAGCTCCATCTTGAGATCAGGATCAAGAGCACTCTGAGTCTTCAAGATAGGTCAAATATAATGCAGATAATGGAAGTCCTACAGTTCTTTAATGATGCCACAGAGGAACTGAGTTCCACAAGGGCTACCCTGAACATTCTCATCCTGGTACTGAACATTTTACAGGTGAAGTTAGAAGGTTTTTGACAGTGACAGGAATTCACTACAGAGGTTTTGGTGATATTGGACCACTTGTATGGTCAAGTATAATAAAGGTTGTGACCTCTTATGAGGGTGAATGTTTATATGTTGGCTGGTCTGTAACTCACAGATGAAGGTAACTGCCACTTCACAAAAATCTGATAGTTTCCCTTTAAATCTGCTCTAACGCCAGGGTTTCACTGGCGTTAGTTTTCAGCCCCGGAATCCGCAGCGTTAGTGTGCAGGGAGCCTCTCCCCTCCCACTCTCCGCCCATTGACCTATCTCTCCGCCCCTGGGGAGCCTTCTTCCGCCCTCCGGGAGCCTTTCTCCACCCTCAGCGCTCATTTGCGCCGCTGCGCGTGTTATCGTCGCCGGTTGCACATTAAGACAGTTTAGTAAACATACCCATTTGTCTTTAGATAATGTATATTATTTACCCAGGGGGTTAAGAGTAATGTGGAAGGTGAAAGGTGCAGAGTGTTTAGATCGAATGTCCCCTGTAGATAGCTTGGCGTTATCTGTTTTGTTTTGTTTTTAATCATTAAGGATGAGATTCCTATGTGTGCTACTTTATTAGTTTTATTTAATTCTGACATTGATAAAAATAAGATTTTGAAACTATATTTTCTGAAACAAAGTGCCCTTTTCGGTGGACAAATGGTCAGTATTTTCCCTGATGTCTTCAGGCCTACCCAGCAGAGATATAAGGCCTTTCTGATTTTAAAACTTTGAGTTTTAGGCTTAGGAACAAAGATTTTCTTAAATTTCCGTGTAAATGCCTAGTTAGCTTTCAGGGCAATATCATACCTTCTTTGATGAAATTAAATTAGAGGATTTCTTGAAAGCTAGAAATGTCTGAACTTTTCATTTTCAGGTTGATTAGGTATAATGACGTTAATATTTTTCCCAGGTACCAAATGCTGTATCTTGAATCTTAAGTTTCTTATATTGATTTTTTCCTCCTGGGATGTGGGCTATACTTACTAGAATTATGAGGATGTATTAATGGTATTTCCTTTGTTATTTTCTTGATTTTCCTGTTCTGTTTCATTTGTAATAAAGTGCAAAGATTAATAAAAAAAATCAGGGTGGGGGGATCAGCAGCGAGGCAAGCTATGAGAGCATGCCAACAGAAAGAAGCAAGGGGAAAGAGGATTTTCTGTTTTGGGGGTTTATTTCATTTTTTTTATTTTTTTACTTTTGCTTTGTGGGCCTAAATAAACACATTCAGGCTTATTCAGTCCCGGACATAGATCTCCTCTGTACATCTGGTCTGAATCGGACGTACAGAGGGGATCGCGATTCTGATCCCATGGGGTACATCTAGTCCTCTGGGATCAGAATCGCAAACAGTCCTGTACATGCAGGCCAGGACTGCAATTCAGCCCAGCCTGCACATAAAGGACTGTACCTGGCTAACTCAGTAAAGGCTCTTCAATAGAGCCACGGTGCCTTGGTGTCATGTTGCCATGGCACCGCGGCTCCATTGAAGAGCTGTGATGTCTGCCACCGGACTTCAGGGCTTCATTCCCCATAGCCCGACCCCCGATCTGGCCTCCAAAGGCAAGGGTCGGGCTGCAGGGAATGCCTTCAGGCCCCTCTGCCCAATCCAGGTCCAGGGCTGCCGAAGAAAAAAGGTCCAGGGAAGTTATTCCACCTTGGAGGTGGAATAATTTCCCTGCATATGTAGACAGCCCTGGACATACAGGGCCAACATTAGAATCGGCCCTGTACATCTAAGGCTGGTAACCGCCCAGACTCTGCCCCCGAGCCGCCCCTTCCCCACCCCATTTAACTTCCCCACACAAATGACAAGGAAGTTAGACACGGACAGAGAAGGACGCCCATCCCTGCTATTCGTGACACAGAATGCCAATAGAAATATAATAGCAGGCCAGAGAGCAGCTGTGTTGGCAGGAACTGGATTTCCCACTGCTACAATATGGCAGTGATTCAAATCTCAAGAGCAGGATTGGATGGCAGCAAAGGGGTAAGTTATGACAGAAATGGCAGAATAGTGAGACCGGCACCTGCGGCAGAGGGAGACTTCTTTTAGTTCTTTTTGTATTATTTCCTTTCTGTTTGTTTTGTTTTCAGTATTTTTATTCCTTGCAAAAAATGTGGCATTACTCATATGCAGGGATCTGTCATTAATACATTAGGGTCATAGGTCAATTTTAGCAAGCAATGAAAAAGATACCAGTATGCAGTACCACCGAGTACCCCCTCAAAAAATGCCCTGGGGGATTTTAGATTTTTTTTTTTAAATTTCTTGCAAGTTTTGGCATGGGGAGCTCAACGACAGCCATTGGAAATGGACACCACCTGTTGGGACTGCAGTCAAACTGTCAAAAAGCACAGCTAATAGATACATTTAAGGCAGGGAGTGTGAGCAACTGCCCCTCAATATAGCTGTATACTCAATCCTTCTCCCAGTCACATGAAAAAGAAGGTAAACCAAGCAAGAGGAGGTTTGTCTTCAGAAACACTAGCTTTTCCACCAAGTCCTGGCTCTCCATAAATGATAGGGAGACAAATATCCCCAGCTATGGAGACTATAGGGGGGGGGGCATTTTTGCCCTAATCGTGATTTTCACATCTAAAAATGCCCATTCAGATATCAAAATCACATGGGCGTCCCCTGAGCCAATTTAGAAAGCCTCAAATATGCATGTGCCTGGCACGATCATGTTCAAGTTGCACAAGGACATGCCAGAGATGGGATGAAAAAGATATACAAGGTGGCTCAAAAAAGTGAGAACATCTCTTAGCATATAAGTTATTTCAAAATTTAAAAAGACAGATGTAAACGATTGACAAATTAAAAAAAACAAAGATGGCGACCGGAAATTGTCGAAATAAAGACGTTATATAGCTAAAAAAAAGGTAAATAAGTAAACGAAGCTTTTAATTTACGAGATGTTCTCACTTTTTTTGGGCCACTCTGTACATCCCTGGCAATACCTTCCTCAGGTTATGAAATAGACTCACAAAAGTGTTCATTTTAGCAAACCAACAACTGTAAGGTGAAAAGGTAAACACCCCTCTCATTCCGCTTTTGTATGCAAAAATATCAGGGGAGTGAGGGGCATGTCCCCATTTGCAAAATAGAAGTCCGGGACATGTAAGGGGAGGAGGAATATACATGGGCACATTCTGAAATTATGCTGCTGGCACGTCTATGCGCCTGGAATGGCCGACATCCATATCCGACACATACTGAAATCGGGCAAAAACCTGCACGTGTCTTACCTATAATTCCACACATTCCCATTTGGTCTTTTACGATGCAGACCTGTATCTTTCAGGGTGGAAACAGGCTGATTTTATTAAGCACTTACACGTGCCATCTTTCTCTGCTGACCCTCCCATTAAGCATCAGGCATTCTGACTTGAACATCCTAAATTTCACCTGCACAGCCTTTCTAAAATATGCCTTCATATGTTGACTGGGCACACTGGTTGGGGGGCAGGACAGGAAATGCTATATAACCTTGACCAGACTGTACCCACTATATTAAAGGATCTATGTGAATGGTCTTTTCAAATTAGCATGTCACTGAAATTTGTGATAGAGGTCAACATGTGGTAGGTTGATCTCTGTAGCTTAGCACTGTAGCTAGGGCTTCAGTCACCAAAGATTTTCGCTGGCTGGGGCTCTTGTAAAGCCAGGAGAGGGGAATGGTAGATGTCAAGGTGGTACTCATGGCATCAGTACTGCTTGTGGCAAACCTAATATTTCCTCTGCTGCATCACCACTGTCATTTCCCCCTGCATCTGGGTCTCCTTCTCCTCCACCTCACTCACCAGATTTTCTTCCAGTAAGTCAGTGAGCTGCATCACAGAGTGTTAATTCCTTTCATCCATGGTCACAAAGACCAGATAGCATATAAGCATCCTCCTTCAGAAGGAGTTGTAACTTTTTTCCCCATTTGACCATGCAAGAAGTCCACCATCACCAAAACCTCCACTGTGAATTCTTGTCGCTGATGAAAACCTTTTAACTCAGCCTATAAAATATTCACTGCTGAGATGATAAGGCCTGAAGTAGCCTTTGTAGAACCCAGCTCCTCCATGGCAGCTTAAAGGGCTTTAGGACTTCCATCACCTGTGTGATATTTGCCCAGTCCTGGTGACCTGGGATCTGTCAGTGCTGATCTTGATTTCTGATGACATCTGATGCAGTGCTGCCCATTGCTCCACTAACCTCTCCAGCATGCCATAAGTAGAATTGAAACTGCTGCCAACATCCTGCTTGAGCTGGTGAGCAGACCCCTTGTTGCTTCCTACTTCTCAGTCACCTCACATTCACCGTTCATACTGTGATGAAATACCTTGCTGGGTTTTTTTTATACTTCTTGATAAGTTTCCTCAGGAGAGGGCTTCTGCTTGCCTTTCTCCCTAGGCCTAAGGAGTCTCTAACAACCAGGTGCAACAATATGATCCAACAAAAGCCCCCCTCCTTCACTGCGTTGACCATGTTTTTCCCATCATCTGTTACAAAGAAAACTGGAAGCACACTGCTGTGTTGGTGCCCTATTTGTCAGCCCCGCATCATTGCCCTTATTTCTGCTAAGGTATGTATCTACATACGCTGTCATCCATTACCTGGTTGTGCAGCACAGCTTAACAGTACCCTCCTGCTGTTGCTCTTCTATTAGACCTGGAACCTTTTCCTGTTTTAGCCAGCTTCCATCATTGTACTGTCGAGGAGGTGAAGGGATGTGTAACACTGTGACTAGTTCAGATGTCAATAGTAAAATTCACCTTAGTTCCACTCTCTGCTTTGGCCAGCACTGCCTGCAGCTGATTTTGCAACTGATTATATAGGCTGAGGATTAGTGTCGGCCCAAAAGTTGGTTCAAGATGTTGATGCCCTCGACACACTTTAAGCCTTATTCCCCCTTGATTGTCAGAATCTATTGTTCGGCTTTGAATGCCTTGCTCTTTGCAACCCCACCCCTCCCAGAAGCTGCCACCCTAGGCTAATGGCTTGTTTGACTGATGGCTACACCAGTCCTGCTCAGGATCACTTGTCTACTAAAAGTTGTCCAGCAACACACTTGGTAAGCGGCAGCCAAGAGATACAATAGCCTCTTTAAATCCCACCTTCTCAACCATGCTCAAGGGATAATTATGAATGGCTAGCATATTCCTGATGTACCTGATCACCACCCTCATTGCTGCCTGCTTCCTGCCCAATGACAGTGCTAACAAGCACTACCCCATGTCTTCTATGGTGGCTTGCTTTGATTGTTTTCAAGCTTGTTGCTATGCCATTTGATTTATGGGAGAGGATAGAGCCTTAACTTGGAATAGGGATTTCATTTCTCTTTCAGCTTCCCCACCATTGCTATTTCCAGACCTGAATGCAGTCCCCAGCCTAGGATCGGTGCTCTCCTTTGTACTGAGCTAGAATGGGTGCTAAATTTCCAAATAATGCAGCAAGGCCCTGTTTTGTTTATTTATTTATTTATTTACTTACTTACTTACCTAATTTATTTAACAGTTTTTTGATACCACTTTATCCTACCATCAAAGCAGTTTACATTGTAACAGAATATTATACATAGAACAGGGAGATCAACTTGGAAGTAACATTAGCTTAAGTTTATAGGTCTAGGGTATCATAAATGACTGGAGGTGACCAAGGGGGAGGATGGAGAATTGGGGAAGAAAACTTGGAGGGGGGAGGGAGCAAGGGGAGAGCGGTAAGGTAGCTGGTTGGTAGATGGATAAGGTGATGTTGTCAGAGAAGCAGTCTTTGAATATATGAATATTTAGATCTTTTCTGAAGGTTACTGTGTTCATTGTAGTCCATAGTCTGTCAGGAATAGAGTTCCATAGGTGTGGGCGTGAAGTGAGAAGGCTCTCTTTGAGGTGTTGGAGCTGGTTTTTGTAAATAGTGGTGGCATGCATAGTTTTGTAAGATGACCCATCGGCTTTCCTCTGCTAATGGACTCAATACAGTAATTGCATTTTGTATACCACAGATCACCAAGCACTTTAAAATTCTTCCATATCTGTGAGGTTTTATGAGACTTCCAAATTTAGTTCCTTGGTTGGGTGGGGAGGGGGGGGGGGTTGTTGCTCTTGATGCTGGAGATGGGCCCATGGCTAGGGGCAGAGGAGAGTATGAACAACCAGTTATATTCTTCCCACTCTCTATTGAGCCCTCTATTTATTTTTTTCCCCTCTTATATACTGCGCTATTCTGCATCAGTGTGGTTTACATTGAACAAACTGAAATTACATTGAACAGGACATTATAACCTGGAGATAACTATTTTACAGGGAACATGGGCTACGGAGGGTTAAGTGGCTTGCCCAAGACCACAAGGAGCACCTGTGGGACTAGAAACCCTAGTCCTTCCAGCCCAAGGTTGCTGTCTTCTAGTGGGATTTGAACCCCCGACTTTCTGGCCTGAAGTACCTTGCCCCAACCACTCCTCCACTCCACTCCACTCTATTTAGGCAGTATTCCTGATCTTGGCACGATCAATCCAACTTTATAACTCATTCCTGGTTGGCACAATAACAATTTCTTCCAACACCCTCTTCAGGCAATACACTTTCAATATTTAATGATTCAGATGTATATTCTACTCATGTGGTCTGTATCTGCCAAAATCATATCCTCATACTTTTCAGCATGAAATACGTTGTACCTGCTGTGAGGCTGCATTGCTTCATCTCATGCTTCTCGTTTCTCCCTACCTTACACCATGTTAGCTTCCTTTTGCCCCTCTGTGGAGATGGCATCAAATCCTGCTCTTCACAGTTGCACCATGAAGTGCAGTTCTTTTTAATCTCCTTGTAAAAACATCATTCTTTAGCTTTGGCAGTGGACTAGAAGAGCCCATAGCCATACCCTTGGAATGTCCTGTCTCTTTCTGCATACTTATGCCAATACCACTCTTGTCTTCCCTCCCTTCTTTATTTATTTATTTATTTATTTACATTCTCTTATATACCGCGCTATTCTGCATCAGTGCGGTTTACATTGAACAAACTGAAATTACATTGAACAGGGCATTATAACTTGGAGATAACTATTTTACAGGGAACATGGGCTATGGAGGGTTAAGTGGCTTGCCCAAGACCACAAGGAACACCTGTGGGACTAGAAACCCCAGTCCTTCCGGCCCAAGGTTGCTGTCCTCTAGTGGGATTTGAACCCCCGACCTTCCGGCCTGAAGTACCTTGCCCCAACCACTAGGCCACTCCTCCACTAGGCCACTCCTCCTCCACTAGGCCACTCCTCCACTCCAATATTTCTATGACCATTTCATTTTCCACACTTACACTTCCCAAGCATTATGCCCGGGGTAAACCCTGATCTGCCCAGTTAAGCTGCCTGTCTACTAAAACTCTTCAAAGAATCTAGGAGAGGGGGGATGTGTTTGCCTAGCTAATGCTCCTATGAGACTAGATTCCTAGCTCTTGGCACTATGGACTGATTCTCTTTTAGCGTCATTCAAGTTAATGCCATCCTGGAGTACCATCACCCCAAATGTGCTGCCTTAGATACATTGTCTGGGGTTACATGCCCTTCCTGAGCTAGACCCTGCACTGCCCAAATTCACTAGCTGCTTGCGGAAACTCTTCACGGGACTGGGGAGAGGGTAGATGTAGTTTCCAAACTAATGCTCTTTTGAGATTAGATTCTCAGCTCTAAGCACCAAGGACTGCCGGTCTTTTAGCACCCTTCAGGAGTACTATCACTCAAAGTGTGCTGCCTGGAACACATACCAAACCTTGTCTAGGCCATGCACTGCCCAGTTATACTTTTTGCCTACTAAAACTCTTCAAAAATACAAGGAGAGGGGAATGTGGTTGCCCAGCTAATATTCATATAAAACTGAATTCCCTTTTCTTGGCTCCATGACTGCCTACCTTTTAGCTTTTATTTTATCTTTTATCTTTATTTAACTGTATTCTCTGAACATTAGTTGAAATAAGTAAGATGACTTTCCATTTCCACAATTCCTTTGACAAACAATATATGAACAAGATTGTTGGAAAAACATAGTGCACTATTTTATTTATTTAGACAATTTTGTATACCGCCTTATCCTTCAATCAAAGTGGTCACAACACAATTGGGGGATACATTTAACACACAGGGATATGAGACACATACACTAATACTTACAGGGAACATGGGCAATGGAGGGTTAAGTGGCTTGCCCAAGACCACGAGGAGCATCTGTGGGACTAGAAACCCCAGTCCTTCCAGCCCAAGGTTGCTGTCCTCTAGTGGGATTTGAACCCCTGACCTTCTGGCTTGAAGTACCTTGCCCCAACCACTATGCCACTCCTCCCTTTTCCCTCCCTCACTATATCTTCTGATTGTACAATGGAATATATAGATTTTGATATGGTGACCTCTCCTTCCACCACTGCCACTGGCTGGTTGTAGAAGCAAACTCTGCAACAATAAGGGAATCAAGATTGCTAAAAAAAACCCAACCCAAAACAAAACAAAAAAAAACCCAGCTTGAATCTTTTTTATTAAGCTTGCAAGTACCAAAGCAAGTAAGCCCCAGCACCTAGTCCTTCAGTGCCACAAAGTCAAACTTCAAGTTGTCTGTTTTTATCTCTTTTAAAATCATCCTTTGCTCTAGAAACAGCCCTAGCTGAGTTAACAAATTATATTCTCTTCTTTCCAGTCCTAAACCCCAGCTACAGCTAGCCACAGCCAAGCTGCTATTTCTCCCTTCCAGTCCTAAAGCCCAGCCAGCACTCCTTTCCCACTCTGAAGTCAGAGACAAAATGGTTGTTTTGGGCTTGGCTGGGGGGGGGGGGTGCCCAGACCCTGTTGTGACCTCATCAGTCATAGGATTTGCAGAAATCAGGCAAGGATGGGTTTCTCTGACTACCTATCAAGGATATGCAGTATGATTGGCTCAAGCGCCTCATATTGGCTATTGGTGACTCCTTCTTGACCTCTTCACCCTCCAAAATTGGCTCCAGTACATTCACTGAAAGGGTGGTGGATGCTTGGAATGCTCTCCCGATGGAAGTGGTGGGGATAAACACAGTGATAGAATTCAAAATGACATGGGACATTCATAATAGATTCCTTTATAGCAACAGGATAAAATCAAAATAAGCATAACAATTCTTATATCTGAACAAATAGGGGTGACCTACACGGAGCGGTGGGTACACCCTTAAACAAAGGCATGGGGAGAAGTGACTGCACAGAGCGGCAAGGGCACCTACTCTTGCCGCCTTGCTGGGCAGACTAGATGGACCATGCTGGTCTTTATCTGCCATCATATACTATGTTACTATGTTACTATATGTACACGTGTCAAAAACAAATTTTTGTGAATGGTGATTCATCCCAAGCATAGTCACTTGATTAATTGATGCCAGGACAAATAAAAAATCACAATTCTCATTTATTTTCTCATTCATACAAAATTTTATGCATATGCCTAGTGAATATGATTCTGGATATATAATAGCATAGCTAAGTGATCTTTTGGAGCCAAATATAGGTATACGTTTGCAAGGGGATGGCTATCAAATTATTGCCAAAGGACAAGTAGCAGCTAAAGGGCTGTAAAAAAATAAGAACAGCATAAGTGGGATGCTTCAGCCATCTAACCAAATTCATTCATGTTCTAAAGGGTTTTTTTACCATTTCTGTTTATGGGAAAATGCTTTATACATTGACACCTTAGTCAGACGCTGACTGTATGCCAATGATTACTTTAATGTTCTGACATAGGCAGTTTGGTATGGATATAATAAAATGCAATAGAAATTATTCAGAATTTAAATAAATATTGGCAAATACAATTATATAAAATATGCAGAAACTAATAATAATAATAGCAATGCAATATAAAAAATACAAATAGATAAAGAAAGGTAGAAAGTGAAGCAAAAGAGCATATGCTATTTCTTGCATGTTTGATAATACCAGAAATAAAGACAGCATTAGACCATTTGCTCATTTTTTAGCATGTACCTTACATTTATTGTCAAGCACTGTGCATGCTAAAAAATGAGCACATGATCTAATGCAAGTGTTATATTTTTAAAGAATCCCCAAAAATATAGGTTCAATACCACAAAAAAACAAACCAATTCCCATAAACAATATTTTTTGTCGGACCAAGAACCTCAGGCAAGAACACTCAACTGAAGGATTGCGTCCTTTTTAATCAAAAAAGCAGTAACATTTTAAGTTGCTATGTAAATGTTTTTTTTTGATTGAAGAAGTACTTAACTGAACCACTGCGCTCATAATACAGTCCATCAATAGTAGTGGAGATAACGACACAATCCTGCGTTTCGGGTTGTCAAACTTCCACACCCTGTTTCAGGTTTAATGTCCACCAACTAGCGCAAGAAATCAGGGAAAAGCTATGACATTTTAAATCCCGCAGTGTCTGATGTCACTTCTGAACAAAACGTTACTACCGGCAAGAGGCGGGAGCAACGAAAATGCTGACACCAGATTGCCGACCAGTTAGATCCCTTCACAGAAGACATTGCCAATCTTGCTCCAAATTTAGACCATATAGCGTTACAGTATTCAAATGGAAGATCCACTGCTGTTCACATTTCAGCAAACACGATAAACGATTACCCCTATGAGGCAAAGTAGGTATATAATCGATCACTCTCCAACTAAAACTGGCAAAATCGGAAGTACATTGCACAGCGTGTTGAAAAATTGGAGCAGAAAGGGTCTGTGTGTGGATCCGAGATGCATGCTCAGCGAGTCTTTTCTTAAAAGGTCTAGATGTACAACCTACATACTTTATCCCACATGGACATATGAGTACATAAACAATAAACAGTGAACCACAAGTGGTATGATGGCGAGACAGCCATATCTTACCAGTGGCCGGATCCATCCAAGACTCCCCTGTCAATGAACCAGAGCAATAAAGGCAATGGCCACAGGGAAAATAATCAGGTCTCTCCACAGGTTTCCCAGGATCTAATAAGGGATGTACCAATCAATCATGCAGGTTCTTTCCTCGAGTGTAAGCCAAACAAAGATGTTTACAAAAACAATCATGAAGCTGTAGAACACTCCAATGTTTACGTAGAATTTGTTGTACAAACATAGAACGACTAGTGAAAGGTAAAACTCCTACTATCTTATCTTCCATCAAAGAATCCCTAGGCTTTAAAATAGGAGACAAGAGCCAGTCCCTATGATTATAAAGGGCCTGTTTATAAGCCAGACGGACCACAGCCCTAGGGTACCCCCCGAGTATAAAGGCGCTGGCTAAGTTCTTCAGCATGACGCTTAAAATCATCTACAGAAGAACAGATCCCGCGCAACCGAAGAAATCGTCCGAAAGGGAGACCCCGTTTTAAAGATGGAGGATGGAAACTAGAAAAATAAAGTATTTATTAATTAATTAATTAATTTATTTATTTATTTATTTAAACAGATTTCTATACCGCCTTCTCCTGTAATCAAGACGGTCTACACAGCAAACAATCGATAAAATATTGTGTCTAGTGTGTGCATGCATTGAACAGTGAATGCGTGTGTGTGTAGAGTGTCATTGATTCTTGGTGAGCTATTTACAACATGCACTATATACAATACTATGTACATCAGGGCTTTACTTCAATACTATATATGTGTCGAGAAGGGAGGGTAGTTGGGCTGTGGTACTGTCTGTTGCACAGTTTAAGTGAAGTCACCATAGTGTTCTATGAAGAGGGTCTTCTTGAGCAGTTTCCTGAAGTCCTTAATGTCTGTTGTTGACCGTAGTTTATCGGGGAAGGCGTTCCAAATTGTTGGTGCTGCTTTTGATAGGGCTCGTTTTTCTGTGTCCTTGCGTACCTTGGCAAAGTCCTTTGGTGTGTTGACGCGTTTGGAGGTGCCTCTCCTCCTCGGAAGTAAGGTGTTTTGTTGACTGGCTTCCAATATAGAGTAGTAGATAGTATTCCCTCATGATAAACAACAGAAACATCCAAAAATACCACAGTACTTGTATCATACTGCAAAGTAAATTTGATATTATCATCCACAGTGTTCAAAAACTCCACAAAAGCTATCAGTTGTGGAGCACGGCATACCTTTCCCGTGATTTCTTACGCTAGTTGGTGGACATTAAACCTGAAGCAGGGTGTGGAAGTTTAACAACCCAAAAGGCAGGACTGTGTCATTGTCTCTACCCCTATTGATGGACTGTATTATGAGCACAGTGGTTCAGTTAAGTACTTCTTCAATCAAAAATGTTTTTACAAAGCAGCTTAAAATGTTACTGCTTTTTTTATTAAAAAGGACACAAACCTTCAGTTGAGAGTTCTTGCCTGAGGTTCTTTGTCCAACAAAAAATATTGTTTATGGGAATTGGTTTGTTTTTTTGTGGTATGGAACCTGTATTTTTGTGGATTCTTTAGGATTTGGGCGACAGTGTTCCTTTTTGCCCGGGTTTTTTTTTTTATGTTGGTTTCACCTAGTGTTATATTTTTGACATTATGAAACATGCAAAAATAGTGTGTTGTTGAGCACAGACCACACTATTTCCCATGCATATATCAATTAATCATTTGCATATGATGCTCCTTCATTTGCATAGGCATAGTGAGTAATTTTAGCAAATTTCCCCTGGTGCCTTTTTCATCTTCTTTAGCATGCAAGATAAATAGAATGTTATCCCAAGTGCATGCAAAATGGTCTTAGTGTGCTCATAATGCTTTATTGCAAAGGAATTCTAATATCTAGAAACAATTTTTTTCATTTGAATATTTAAAATGCTGACTGAAAAGAAAACCAAAGCATGTCCCACCGTGATTTGCTGCTACTGCATAATTAAGCAAATCTGCTTTATTTTATAAAGCATTTTATGACCAGAGAGAGAACACAGCTGGCTTGTCAGCTGGCTTGCCCAGGTTTAACACAATATGATAGGAAACATCTGTACTAGCATTACACCCTAAGGTTTGTACAAGGAATAACTTAAGCTGATGGATATGTGAAAAATAATGTATTTTCATTCATTTGTAACTCCATAAAAAGATAAAGTTAAAAGTGTGTCCTCAATGTAATAGACCCAATGTGCTGTATACTAATATGAGGATATGACCATCATTGATATAAGCTCAAGAAATTAAATAAGAGTGCACAGACGTTGTTGAATATAGAAAAACACTGACAATGCTGTTATGCAAAGGAACACTTACATTATGTAAAAGTGTGGTATTTAATAAAATATCATTCATTGACTAGAGGAAGAATGCTGTAAATTTTGCCGCCATTGAATTTGAATCCTTGCTTTCTGCTTATTAAAATATCTGATTTTCTATTTCACATGGTTCAGAAGTCACATAGGGTTATGTTTACTAAACACCGGTAATGTTACCCGTGTTAAGTTACCCGGTAATGTTACGGATGCCCATATAAAGGAGTGGGCGATGTATCGTTAAAGCAAGCCGTGTCAGGTAACGCGCTTTACAAGGTGCGTAACACGCAGTACAGTGCACGGTACAGTATGCCATGGACCCACCGCTCGTGAACACCACAGCTGACAGGAAGCAGTAGTGCATCCGAAGGGCATGCAATCTAAGGCACGCTGACAGTAGAAGATGCGCTGAGGGATGTGCAGACATGGTGCCACATGAGAAATGGAGCTGTATGTGTAAGACCACAGACCACAGGCAGCTGATATTGCAATCTGCAATGGGGATGTGAGCCACAGTTAACACATGCACAGACACCAGGAAATGGTGTGCAGTGAACCCAGCATGCAGAGGAGTAAATAACGGTAATGGAAAGGGCGTCAGGAGTCAGTCTGAAGGGCCAGCTGTGTGGATGGTGCGTGTATAAGTGCAAAATGGGCAGCAAATCCAAAAAGGAGTAAGAGAGAATCAAACTGGCACTCTGAAGAGCCCAAACACAGCTCACTGACACCAATACCAAACCACTGAACCATCTGCCAACCCAGACAACCCAAAGAAAGGGAGCATATGCAACAACTAGCATGTGACGGATAAGCTGCTTGGAGGGGACATTGCAGTGTACAGTGAAAAGAGGGAAGGGTGCGTGGAGAAGGGAGAAAGCCAGAGCCATTGTATGGTAAGGAGGGCAGCACAGATGAAAAGAAACCTGTGGGACCCAATCCCACAACCTATGTTGGTTCCACACACATCTGCAACCACTATCCCAAACAACCACAACAGTCACAAGGCAAATATGTTCCACCAGGTGGCCATTGTGTCTGCTAGATTACCACACAGTGGTGTATCCTACACGTTCTGCCTCGTATGCGCTTTGCGGAGAATGTGCGTAGCAGGGTATCTGATGCGCAGCGCACACAAGAATGCGCATGACGTCAGAGAGCTTTCTATGTGCCATATGAGATACATCTAGGTGCCTTAGCATATGTGGTCAGATTATGGCACGTAAGAACGCACATTCCAAACAGACGTCATGTGTGTTCTTGTGCACGCTGCAATGCGCATTCACCATAACGCGCATAAAATGCCACACACACATGCCACAATACTGCGCACTACCTGTCCATTGCCCTTCCTCTGTGCTCCCACCAGGTCTAGGACTACAGCTGTTCCCCAGCCCCCAATCATGGTCTGACATCCACCAGCAGCAGGCACAGTCAAACTGTACTTGCTGTACCACACCAGGTGTCCCAGCCATGCATGAAATAAGCGTGGACACTCTGCTAGCCAGTTTATCCTACATGCTCACAGTAGAACTATGTGCCCCCCAGAATGGGGACACACATATATCACCTGAGACAGATTCTATGCAGCACTATGTGGGAACATAGCCATGCCATGGTCACTGTTTGGTCAGTGTGAGTGTGCCCAACAGCAAGACGTGCTATAGCCACCATGTCCATGCAGATGGTGGTTGGGCACTACAATGTCCCTGCCATTGCCCTATACCAGGGGTGTCCAACTCTGTCCTGGAGAGCCACAATCCTGGCAGGCTTTTGGGATAGCCCTAATGAATATGCATGAGATACATATGCATTAGAAATATTCTGCCAACCTGACTGTTTTGTGGCCCTCCAGGGCTGGATTTGGAGACCCCTGCCTTACACCTCTGTTATTTAAGATTGTGAGTGGGCAAGGTACAGATGTCTATTAGACAACTTTTTGGTGGTGGTGAGAATTGAGGAGGAATGTGACAAAGTCTATCTACCCTTTTGATGTCTAGGATATCTGCACCTTGCCCACTCACAATCTTAAATGACAGAGATGTAAGGCAGGGGTCTCCAAATCCAGTCCTGGAGGGCCACAAACCAGTCAGGTTGTCAGGATATCTCTAATGCATATATATTTCATGCATATTGTCACAGGGTAGACCTAAGGCAACCAGAGAAAGTGCAGATCAGTGTGAATGATCACAGTAAAAGTGACAAGGTAAACAGAGGAATGTTTGATGGTTGCCAGGGACAACCTAGGCACACGTGCACAGAGCCCAGAAAGACACACCCAGAGAGCAAAGCAAGGGAATTTGTTTTGCCCAATAGAGTGCAGCTGAGTGAAGGTGGAGTCAGGAGACACGCAGATAAAATAGACTCCCAAACAATTAGAGATAGGGAATCCTTGAGAGAGAGGAAATCCTCGAGAGAGAGGGAATCCTTGAGAGAGAGGGAATCCTTGAGAGAGGAGTTGAGGCAACAGAGGTCACAAGCTGAAAGGCAACAGCAGATACGGTTGAAGCCATGGAAAGCCTGGAGCTGGTGTGACAGAGATGAAGACAGTGAGAGTGAGTCAGTGAGGCAACAAGGGAGCCGGTGCGAAAGTTGGAAAGAATCCAGAGACCTGTGTGGCTCGGTGAGAAAGCAACACCCTGACAGCGTGTTTGTGCTTGAAGGACGAAAGAAATATAATAAGACTGCAACAGCAGGTACAGGGGCAAGGAGTGAATACAAGGGCTATTTGCTATCTGAGAGGGAGGAGCCCTGGAAGCATAGAAATAGCCACATAAAGCCCAGATATTTAGAGGCTGACAATAGTTTTTTTTCTGGTTATAAAAATACTAAGAGAAGAGGGTTTCACTCACCCAGAAACGTTGAAGATTTCCCTTATCACTGTGAGCTCCCAGCTTCTAGGGAAACACCGTTACAAGCTTTCCAATCTAGCCCAGCTGAGTCTAGGAAGCTAGTGCAGACCCGGCAAGGAGCCTGCCGTAATTACCCAGCTAGCAGGTCAAACAAGGACCTGAGCTATCTATTAAGACACCAGCGGGGGCAGAGCTCTGGAAGGCACAGCTCAGGGTTATACGATACTTCCCAGAGAGGCAGTGCTTCAGAAGGGAAAAGAAACTTCCTAGGGGACGAGGCAAGCCTGCCATACTTTTACCCCACGTCTGAAGCTGATAATGGAGAAGTTAATGAACAGGAATTAATGGAGTATGAAAACTCAGAAGTATTAGAAAATCCTGAATTGATGGAGTGTTCTCTCACTGTAACAGAGCCAGAATTCTCACTGAGGTAAACGTGATTGTGTGACCTTAACTCCAGTGTATGAGTTGCAAGGCTGCAGCTTACTCTCTCTCTCCAGCCAAGCAGACAGTTAGGCTGTTTGTTATTTTGTTTTGTTCAAAGTTATAAGCTGAAGGAAGCTGTTTTTGTTGTTCATTTATCTTTTGTTATAAGCCAAAATGGGCTGTTAATTTCTGTTATCTTTGGAAGAAGAAACCTCAAGGGACGGGGAATAAAACCCTAAAAAGAAAAGAAGTTTTCTGTGTGATCTATATAAGTAAGGCACAACTACCACTCTTAGAAAGCCCAACAATACCAGTATTCACCGCTGGGGCTGATGAGGGATGACAATATTCATTAGGGGTATCCCAAAAACCTGCCAGGATTGTGGCCCTCCAGGACAGGGTTGGACACCACTGCCCTACACCCTCCGCAGATGCATCCTGCCCAATCCGCCATGCCCGGGCCATAACCACAATACCTTGCTCTTCATTATGCACATTTTCAGGCTAACGCTGGTAATAGTGGGACATTGTGGGCCCAGTGAGGTGTATGCAGCCACAAAACAATGGATAGACATACACACACACACACACACACTCCTATTGCAGCATTGTGCAAAGATAGGGGTAGTTGGCAACCCTGCCCGCCACACTGGTCCTGATCACAGTGCCAACATTGCCAAACTGTGCAGGAGGTAGTAATAGTACCCTGGTGATAACTGTGGCTCCGTGCTGGGGCCAACAACCTGACTCTCCATTGAGCTTTGGATAGTGGAGCCTGTGTAAGTGGGTGTTTGTACCCCTGTTGGCTGCTGCTTTGGGGATTGCACATGTTGATGTTGTATATCCATTGTAGGGTAAAACATAAAGACATGCTCTGCAGGATCAACAGCTGTGGCTTGAACCTGTGACCCACTGCTTTGGGACACACTGGCTGTGTGCACTGCACCACATTGTTGCCATGGATGCACAGCAGTCCCTGGGGCTACCTTTACTTCCCCTCAGCCAGACCTTTTCTGTTGCACTGCACACCATGTACTGGTACAGGGCATGGCCTGGGTGCACTGCCGGCAGATTCCACTGCCCCCACCAGCACCATCACATACTCCCCTGCCATGCTGCCTGACCATATGCTGTCAGTGCTGGTAGTGCGCAGTCCCAAGCCATCCACTGTGCAGGTTGCGGCCACCTAGGGAGCGGGGTATGGGGTGGAGAGGCATACATGGACATCCTCACATTCCTCCCATCATCGCCTACCAATATTATGTCCCTTCCACATGGGGGAGGGATGGCTGGGGGTATGTCAGGTCAGTGCCCTAACAACTATTGGCTAGGGTGGCCAGATAGATGTAGGTGGATTGTGTTTGGCCCTGGCCAGCTGCTGTCTTGCCGATATCTAGTTTCTAAGTTTCTATGTGCCACCTAGACAACAGCCTAGTCCACCCTGTGCCCCAGCTGTCCCCACTACATGTCCCGCCTGCAGCCCCCTATGCCCCATGTGCACCATCCAACCTAAGAATTTTGATCTAATAAGAGAACTATTCCTGGCTTATTTTTTTTTTTTGTCGGAGCTGCCATCAAAGTGAACAGAACCAGTCTATACACCACCGAGGCTTCTCCTTTTTAATCAATTAATGTGTAGAATCAAAAACCACTGTACTTAGCTTTTTTCTGACAAACTGTTTCTTCAAGCTTTTAAGGAAACCGCCAAAGTTTCAAAAATGACAACTTGTCACGTTTCAGGTTTGTAAATCGTCAACCCTGCTTCAAGTCAATCCAAGTGCGGTAAATTCAAAGCTTCAATAAATTCTTGCAAAAGAGGAAATGTCTTAAATAACCAGGCCCGGCGTCTGACCTCACTCATGATGACAAACAGCCATCTATCAATCAAACCGGTTTTATAAAGACCAGCCAATCAGCGAGGGAGAATCCCATTGAAAAGGGAAACCCACTCAAAAAGATTGGCTGTCCCTTACTTAGAATCAGAAAGATGAACAGATGAATCAAATGATTGTATACCAGTCAATTTGAGCATTCAAGCCCTTAGGGCTAACTGTATCAAGTTAAAATATCCACCTTTGCTCCAACTTTTGTAAAAGTTGTACCCAATCTCCCCCTCTCGGATCAACTGGTATATGATCCAATACACGCCAGTACAATGACTCAAAGGCATGGTTATTTTGAATGCAATGTTCCACCATAGGTGTAGTAAGCACTCTTGTCCGTAAACGTGATGCATGCTCAGTGAGTCGTGTTTTTATGGATCTAGTAGTGCGTCCAACATAATAGAATGTACATGGACAAATAATTAAGTAGACCACAAAGGTAGATGAACAAGTTGTATACCATCTAGAATGGTAAATCCGAGAAGTATGAGAGTCAGTCCAATCAGGACCCGATAGCAAACTGGAGCAGAAGGTGCAAGTGCCACATGGAAAATGTCCCTTAGTTTCATGTGAAGAAATCGGTCGATCTAATTGAGGAGTAGTTTTCAGTATCAAATCTCTAAGATTAGATTTGTGAGAATAAGCTGTTTGTAAACGTTTGTCTCGAAAACAGGGATGTAGCCCCAGGACTGGCCAAAAATGATGAAGCAATCTAGCTACTTGTGCAATCCCTTTAATATAAGGAAAAACCCCTGTGATGTTATCCTCTTGAGATATTGATGCCGACCCTGAAAGAAGCCATTCTCAATGCGTGAATCTGGCCCTTTTATAGGCTACCTTAATTATATTAGAAGGATAGCCAGATTCACGCATCAACAATGGCTTCTTTCGGGGTCGGCATCATGAAGATATTTAAACATCTCAATCATATCACCTCTAGCCCGCCTTTCCGCTAAGCTGTACATATTAAGATCCTTAAGTCTGTCCTCATATGCTTTATAATGAAGACCACTAACCATTTTAGTAGCTACCCTCTATACTGACTCCATTATATCCTTTTGAAGGTGTGGTCTCCAGAATTGCACACAATACTCCAAATGAGGTCACACCAAAGGCTTATACAGAGGCACTATCACCTCCTTTCTTCTGCTGGCCATTCCTCTCCCTGTGCACCTAAACATCCTTCTAGCATTTGCTGTCAACTTTTCTACCTGTTTAGCTACTTTAAGACTGTCAGATACAACTACGCCTAGGTCCCACTCTTCTTTAGTTGACAAAAGTACTTCACCCCCTAGGTACTATATTGCTCCCTTGAATTGCTGCAGCCCAAATGCATGTTCTTGCAATTTTTAACATTAAATCTCAGCTGCCAAATTCTAGACCATTCTTCAAGCAGTTATGCAGGCAGGATCAGGATTTGTGACCACTACAATATGACTATGGTTTGGCTTAGGAGCAAGACTAGCAACAAAAAGACAGGCCATGACCGAAAATGTAAGGACAGTGAGACTGGCACCAGCAATAGCAGGAGGCATTTTCAGTGCCTTCTGTTTTATTTGCTTTCCATTTGTTTTGTTTTTTGCTGTATGTGGTTTTGTTTTGTTTCTATTTCTTGCTTTTTGTAAGTTTTGTCATGGGTAGCTGAAAGATATGAAAGATAGCCAATAGAAATGGGCACAATCTCAGATAGACTGTACTGCAAACTGTCAAAAGCATAGCTAGTAGATACACCAAAGACAGAGAGTATGAGCAACTTCCTCTTTGTATAGTTCTACTGTATACTCCTTCCTCTTCCCAGTAACATGATGATAAAGGGAACCCAAACAAGGGGAGCTTTGTCTTTAAAACCACAAGATTTTCCACCAAGTCCAGTGCTAGCCACAAATGATGGGTGACTACGACATCCCCTGCTACGCCAAAAATACATTGACTAGGTGCACTACTTGGAGGGCAGAACAGGAAATGCTGTGCAGCCTCAGCCAGGTCTGGCCAGACTAATGACCTCTGTACTCAGCATGCCAAGGGATCTATGTGCAGGTCTTGGTGGTCTCTGCATGGTAACTGATGAGGATAAAGCGGAATTGCTTAGCAAATATTTCTGTTCTATGTTTACAGATGAAGAACCAGGAACAGGACCTCAGAAAATACCCACAAACAGGAGCAGAAGTGAGGGGCATCTTGAACAATTTTCAGAAGACTGTATTCATGAGAAACTAGCTAAACTTAAAGTAGACAAAGCAATGGGACCGGATGGGATACACCCCAGAATACTGAGGGACTTTGGGGACATTCTAGCAGCTCCAATGACTGACCTTTTCAATGGCTCATTGGAGTCGGGAGTAGTACTCAAAAGCAGAAGTAAGGATGTGGTTGAAAGCTGCAGGCTGGTTAGTTAACTTCGGTGGTGAGTAAATCATTGGAAGCTCTGCTGAAAGAGAAAATAGGTTTGTGGAGACCAGCCGATTACAGGATCCGAGGCAACATGGATTCACTAGAGGCAGGTCTTGTCGGAGCTGTGCATATTCAAATGACATGGTAATGAGGTCATTAGCTATTCCTCCCGGATGCAAAGAAGTACACAGAAAACTGAAAGGTCGAATGCAGAGTTTCATAGAACCATTATTCGAATGCCGGATCAGAGGTGAAGTAAAACTTTGATGTGTGTAGGAAAATCAAACGTAGATGCATGTAGGAGAGAAAAGAATTGATGTGTGAAACCTCAGCATGTACAGTATAGGAGAAAACAGATCGGTGTGTAGAATAAAAAATGTTTCTGGTGTGATTTACTCGCTGATGGCTTTACAGTGGGGTCTATTCCTTATTGTGCCTACAAAAGGTATAGGTGCCCTTCACAAGCCTTTGCTTCAGAACCTAAAATTAGGCACACAACTTTCCCAACAACTATTTAAGTAAACAATTATTACTGTATGCTGAAAATTGCTATTTTAAACATAATGCTGTAAACTTTTAGTTTAAATTGTGCAATAGATATATCACTGTTAGAAGAGAAGCTTTCAGTGCATGAATCTGGAACTGCTACTGGTGCATACACTTTCTGCAAGTGCCCACTGCATATTTAGTACAGAAGATATGTGCACAACATGATGGTCAATCACAGCCCGTCAAGACTGAATTGAGAACCTGCTGATACATTGCAGGCAGATACATACATACATACATTCCCTTTACTAGTAAGTCTTCCCATAGCAAGTGCTATGCAAGCTTAGCATAGTGGTTAGAGCACTATGATTGGACACACTAGAGGACTGATTCAATTTCCACAGGTTGTTTTCTGTTCACTTTGTTCTGGGCTGGTGCAAATACCATCCGAAAGTGGTGCAGGTTTGGCACAGCCCCAGGCACCTTTGCATCTATTCAGTGTGATCTATTCTATTTATGCTCTTTTCAATCCAGGCTATCAGCCAGGCAGTGTGCAGCCTCAGCTGTGGCCCATTGGAGAGTGTTGGTAATGTGACTGCAGCTGATGCATGACCCACACAGTGGACAGGCTTGGGAGACTGGAGGCTAACTGTTGGGGCCGGTCTGGGCCTCCATTGCATATACCCAGTCCAGACCACGTGGTTCAATAGGAAGGATTCTTTTATTAATAAATAACCTACAACAGCCCAAATTGCCTGACACAGGCTGATACCTTGCAGCTTTAACATAGTGTTTGCACATTCCAGAGGAACGGTTCAATGCCCACAGGTTTTTTTTTCTGTTCATTTTTTTCTGGGCTGGTGCAAATACCATTCAAAAAGGTGCAGGTTCGGCACAGCCCAGGCACCCTTGCATCTATTCAGTGTGAGCTATTTTATGCATGCTTTTTCAATCCAGCCTATCAGACAGGCAGAGTGTGTGGCCTCAGCTGTGGCCCACATCCCACTTACTGACTACAATATCAGCTAGCAAACGTTCATCTGGTCTATCAACTACCACTTGTCCGTCACCTTCAGATTGTCTTCCATTGATGCTCCTTTATTCAGAGTTAGCATTACAGCCATTTCTGTGCCTTTAGATGCATGCTTGTCAACTTGAAGCGCCTTAAAACACTTGACCATCTTATATTGGGTGCCTAAACCTCTTAGGGCACCTTAACGTCATACACCTTAACCCCTCAGGGTGCTTTAACCTCAGGTGCTTTAAAACCTTCAAGGCGCCTTAACTTCATGCGCTTTAACCCCTCAGGATACCTTAAACTCAGGTACCTGAGGTTAAAGTGCCTTAAACCCCTTGGGCACCTTAACGCTTGTGCCATTACTGCAAATTAAATGGTCAGGATGCCCTGTTCTGTGCATTACTCAGCCCATAGCTCCCTTTACACCAGCCCACCGCCACCTGCCCTTAGCCTTATATGACTTCAGGAACCTTAGCAGTGCCCTCCGGTGACTTTAACGCAGTTTAGTAAACATCCCCCTTAGACTAAGCAAAATAGAGTATTATGTACAATAGCTATTGTCAGGCAGTGGCCAGTCCACCGCCTAGGGGGAGCGGGTCTGTCCGCCTGATGACCCTTTCACTGAAGGAGTAGTTGTGGACACGAATGGGTCAGGTACAAGATAGGATTTTATTTCCCCTCCCGGGGTTGGATTTTCGAATATACAACACAACAAACTTAGGACAATAAAGCCATACACTCTGGCATGTGATAAAGGAAAATGAAAGACAGCTTCTTCTTGCTTATTACTCAAATTATATCCACAGGAAACAATATTCTCAGCATACAGTTCCTTTGCAAATGAACAGCAAATCTTGTGATCTTTACAGCTAGCCTTAAGCAATGCACAAACGCTGGCTTAACACAAAGAAGTAATCTTGTATGAAATGGTTAGCGTACAATCCATTAGATCATCAAATGAATCTTCACTAGCAGAATCAATTATCATAGGCTCCTGCTGACTTTCAGCTGGACAAACGTTTTCTTTATTGCACAACGTTTGTAAACCTCCTTCTAATGTATCTTCACGGGGCTTATCCAGCCAGCCCTCTCTAAGGTAAGAATTACTGTTACCATATATATCAGAGTGTGAGAGAGGAGAGACCCACCTTCCAGGATTTTCAGCATATAACTTTTTATAAGAGCTTTTCCCTTTAAAGTATTTGCTTGTCCTACCTTCAGGTTTTGGCTGAGGATAATGGAACTGCTCTACCCTGTTAGCAAAGGGTTTTGCCCTTGGAAGCTTTCTCTGAGTTTTAGGCTTTTCAAACTCTTCTTCTTCTGACATGCAGATATCTTCTACACAATACCTCTCCCTCTCAGGGGCTTGTAAAAGCTCCCAGGCTAGCTCTCCTGTTAAATCCTTCTGGTGGCCTTCCCAGCACGGCACCAGCCTTGGACATTTCCCACGAGGCTTCTGAGCATTAACTCTCAAGGTATTTCTGCTGCCAATAAGTATCCTTAAGTCTGGTTCAGAATCACTTCCAGGGTCACAATTCTCAGATACATACGGTTCCACTCTCTCAGGCTTCCATTCACTCTGCAAAGCACGTTGCCTCTGAGATCCAAACTGCGTCACAGCAAACTGACTCTCACAGCTGTTTCTCGCTCTCTCTCTGAGTCTGTCGCTGGATCTCTCTCTGAGTTCCTTCCTGTTTCTTCCTTCTCCCCTTTCTACCTCTACTGAGTGTTTCTTATAGTGCTGATTAGCACTTCCCCCACTCAGGTGAAAACTATTTGCTTCAGGAGCTAAGGATTGCTCGCTAGTTGGGCGGGGTTGCAGACCTCGTGGCTGGGTCTGTTTACGTTGCTCCTGACAACTATTGATCATGTGGTTTGCCTGCCTGTCAGATTCTGACCTAGTTCTCACAGAATCCTGTGTTTTTAAGGCCCAGGATGGATCTTCCCCATTACACTATGTATGACATTGTTATTTCCTATGACCTTTATAACAAAAAATAGCCATCCTAATAGTTTAAAATGTTTAAATCTACAAAGTAAATGCGTTTGAGTAGAATGGATGGGTCAGTCAAGTAAATTAAATAAGGACAGAAGCTGTGAATTTCAAAGCAATCTTGTTGGTTATAGTTTAAACTAATCTTCAGAGATCATGTGATGCTCCAGTTTTTTGAGTTAAGAGCACACTGCTTTCTATTTTGTATCTACTCCCAAGTATCCTACTAGTGATTATTTCCCTATGTCCTTGCAAAGGAAATCTGTTCCTATGCTTTCTTCTCAGCTAAGCTCTGACAGTTTCATAATATGAATGATCAATTTGCTCAGCATTAGTACTTTTATTTAGATATGTCACCTCCCTTGATGATGAAGGTTGCTAGGAAATCTTTATACTGACATATGTAGATGATCTAGACATTTTTATTTATTTATTTAACATTTTTTTTATATACCGCCTTTCAGATTCTCAAGGCGGTTTACATGGAACAGAACTTGTTTACATAAAACGTTTCATTAGAACTACGTACAAGCTGTTAACATTGATTACATTTAACAGTTAACTATTTACAGTTCTGTCTGTGGTTATAGACAATGTTTTAGATGGCTGGAGGGTTATGGAAATGCTCATATTTCTAATTATTTTTATCTGCAAAGCATCAATAGAGCACCCTAGCTATAAGAAGGGCTGTCACTACATTAGTGGGATATAGCATGGTGCTAGTAGCTTGGACATTTAGGGCCCAATATTGAATGGGCAGGCTATGTGCTGATACGGCACATAGCCCTTCCCGCCAACCCTCAACCCTAGATATTCAAAGTTGCGGTGACGTCATTGAATATCTGCGGTTGCCGCACATGCGATATTGCACCGCTACCCAGTTAGCTTTCACAGGTAAAATTAGGCCAGCTTTTGCAATGCCTGGTTTTACCCGCCGATCACTAACCCTTCCACAAGCCCCAATACTAACTGCATATAAAATCTATGATCATTTTTACGCATGGCAGTTGATGCAGAAAATCACCATTAGAACTGTGTGCTAAAAGTCATATGCAGTTTTCTAGTGTGAGAGCATCTCAAACATTGTGTGCCGATATGCCTTAAGCAAAACATATATGCAAATGAGCTACTGTATGCACAGAATGTCTGTGCTAAATATGCAGTGGGCACTTGCAGAACGTTTATGCACCAGTAGCAGTTCCTGATTCATGCACTGAAAGCTTCTCTTCTAACAGCGATATATCTATAGCGAAATTTAAACTAAACATTTACAGTGTTATGTTTAAAATAACATTTTTCAGCATGCAGTAATAATTTTTTACTTAATTGTTGGGAAAATCGTGTGCTTAATTTTAGGGTCTGAAACAAAGGCTTGTGAAAGACACCTATACCTTTTGTAGGCACAATAAGGAATGTACCCCACTGTAAAGCCATCAGCGGGTAAATCACACCAGAAAAAAATTATATTCTACACACCGATCTGTTTTCTCCTATACTGTGTCACCAGTGGCCTACCCTGGGTCCTAGGGCACGCAGAGAGGGTCAGGCTGGTGACTATCCTGAGCCAGGAAGTTGGGGTAGTGCAGGCATAGTAGTACACACACTCTGGGTAATGAAGTCCCAAACACTCCCCAAGCAGAGGAATAGAAGTAACAAAAGTGGTAAGGTCAAAAATGAGGTTTTATTTCCCCGTCCCTGGGTTTGGTAAGCACAAAGAACTTAGGACAAAATAACCATGCGTCTGGTACAAAGAAAAGTAAATCAGGAACTGAAGAAAAATAACTCCTTTTTCTTCCAGCTTTCACTATACAGTCCTTTAACACAGGAATCAATAAATGTTTCTTTTCAAAGGCAGCAATGCTCACTTTGCCTCTCAATGCTGTTCCTACAGCTTTATACATCCAACTCAGCAAAGTGATTCTACATTATCTGCTATAGTCAGTGTACAATCCATGGGTTCATCAATTATATATTCCTCTATGGATTCAACTTGCATATCTTCCAGCCCTTCCCCTGCTGGATACATGGGAACACATTCACACAGGGATTTAAAACAATTCTCTTTACCTTTAAGAGAGTCCTGGAGAGCTTTACTATCCCAGAGAAAACCAGTAGTCTTTGTTTTCTCCCTGTTCCTTTTACAGAAACCACTTTCTGGCTTTTGCCTGTAAAGTTTACTTGGCAGTGCTTCTTCAATATCAGCAGAGTCTAGAGATTTGTACCTTCCTCTCACCGGAGCTTCTGGGCACACACAAACTGACTTTCTGCATGGCTTTTCTCTCCAGTTACCTTCAACACCAGGCTTTAACTGAGAGTAGCTTTCCTGTAGTCTTTGGGTTTGAGTTCTCTGTACCTTTTCAGCTGAAGCTTTTCCTGGTCGGTTCTCAGGGCTGCTTAAATCACTCTCAGCCTCTCTGCTATCAGTCCTTCTAACAGCTCTCCTTCCAGTTCCCATTTCAGTTCTCCTTCCAGAACTGCTTCCAACTCCTACTCCAGATCTCTCACTGCTTTCTAATGAGTGCTTTTTATCAGCCTTAGGGCTTAGCTTCATTCCTCCCCCACCCAAGTGAATCCTATTACACTCAGGGCACAGGGATTGTTTGCAACTTGGGCGGGGCTGCTGCACTCGTGGCTGGGTTTGTTTATATCTCCCCTGACAACCTGTAGCCATGTGCTTTACTTGGCTGTCAGAATCTGACGTACTTTCCTCAGTTTCCTCTGACTGCATGGCAAGGGACGTATCTACCCCATTACATATCCCCCCCCCTTAAGATATTACGGGCTGCTGACTTTTTAGTCTGCCAGCACGTAATCCTATACTGGTTGCACAGACGTTCTTCTAACTTAACTAGCCTCGCCGTTGCTGATCTGTCTTGCCAAGGTTTCAATACGTTTAGGTGGTATACTTGGTGACGTCCCTTCTCATTCTCCACCCTATAGGAAACAGGACCTACCTGTTCCACCACTGTACAGGGTCCTTTCCACCTAGATTCAAATTTTGGCCCGGCATCTGCAACTAAGATTATCACTTTATCTCCTACAGCTAATTGCCGTGTTTTTGTTCCTCGGTCATAGTAGTGTTTTTGCCTGCGCTGGCTGGCCTGCAAATTCTCCATAGAGACCTGGGATGTCCTCTCTAGGCAGTTCCTAAGATTCCTCAGAAACAGGGTACCCCTACCTCCTCTGTTTATGGCTCCACCCATTGCTCACATAGGATGTCTAAAATCCCCATCGGGGCCCGGCCAAACAAGAGTTCATAGGGAGATGCCCCCCAAGCACGCTTGCACGCGTTCTCGGCACGCATACAGGACGAATGGGAGTAGATTGTCCCATTCAGACATTTTTCCCTCTAGGCCATGTCTCAACATTTGCTTGATAGACTGGTTCATCCTCTCTACCAGTCCATTGGACTGAGGATGATAAGCAGAGGTCCGGATATGACGTATTCCAAAAGCGTCCCATACCATAGCCAAATGCTTAGACATGAAATTGCTCCCCTGATCAGTGAGAATTTCCCGGGGAAATCCAATCTCGCAAAATAACTTGACAAGTTCAAGGGCTATCGTCCTTGCTAAAATATTACACAATGGGATAGCCCAGGGAAATCTAGTAGCCTGGTCTATGATTACTAAAATGTACTGGAAGCCCCTTGGCGTCCTAACCAGGGGTCCTACTATGTCCATGGCCAGGTGACGCACTGGTGTAGAAATAGTGGGCGTGGGTATCTTTGGCACAGGTTTGGGGCTCGTGGCAGTGACCCTTTGACAAGCGGGACAGGACTCACAATAACGGGCCATTTCCTTAAAAACCCCTGGCCAGTAAAAGCGGGTCAGGATCTGGTCCAACGTCCCTTGAATACCCTTGTGACTGCCTACAGGGTGGTCGTGGGCCAACCGCATAACTACTGCTTTAAAAGTAGTTGGCACCACCAACTGTTTTCTTACAGCTCCTGTATGCGGGTCAGTGCTCTCCCTGTACAATAACTCCCCCTCTAAGAAGAACCTGGGAAGGAAAGTCCAATCTTCCTGAGCATATTCGAATGCTAGTTTTAAAGCAGGATCACTTCTTTGTTCTTTTGGGAAGGAAGGGAACTTCTGGTCGAGCTCCGCAGGAACCCAGGGTAACCCCTCTCCGGCTTCTAACTCTGCCCTCCCTTGGGACCTACGTCGCCTCTCCTGGCACCTCTGGGCCTTTCCTTTCCTATCTTTAGAGGGAACATTAATCAAATCTTCATGGGAGGGAAGTATATCAGGTACTTCCTCTTCTATTCCACTTTCACCCTCCAGGGGCTCTTCCCTATCTTCAGGTGCTTCCTCTGCCTTGACCTGAGATCGGGTAGAAACCAGGCCTGTTTTCTCACTCAAGCCCCTTTTTAACCCCTTGTGAAAGGGAAGCCAATCCCTCCCAAGGACAATGTCACGCGGGAGCCACGGGATTACGGCCACCTGCACCTTCTCATTAGTGCCTAGCCCTTTCACAGATACTTTGTATAAAGGGTAATATGAGGATGCCACATTAGGAACCACCACCCAGGAAAAAGATTTAGGCGTCATTGTGGATACCATGTTAAAACCCTCGGCCCAGTGTGCAGCGGCAGCCAAAAGAGCAAATAGAATGCTAGGCATGATAAGGAAAGGAATGGAAAATAAAACAAAAGATATTATAATGCCTCTATATCGTTCCATGGTGAGACCGCACCTTGAATATTGTGTGCAATTCTGGTCGCCGTATCTTAAAAAGGATATAGCGATTTTAGAAAAGGTTCAGAGAAGAGCCACCAAAATGGTAAAGGGGATGGAAGGATACTCCTATGAGGAAAGGCTAAAAAGGTTAGGGCTCTTTAACCTGGAAAAGAGACGGCTGAGGGGAGATATGATAGAAGTCTATAAATTAATGAACGGAGTGGAACGGGTAAACGTAGATCGATTTACGTTATCAGAATATAGAAAGACTAGGGGACATGCAATGAAGCTACAGGGTAAACTATTTTAGACTAATAAAAGAAAATATTTTTTCACTCAACGTGTAATCAAACTCTGGAATTTGTTACCGGAGGATGTAGTAAAGGCTGTTAGTGTAGCTGGGTTTAATAAAGGTTTGGACAAGTTCCTGGAGGAAAGGTCCATAAACCATTATTAAGAAGTGACCGAAGATATCAATGCTTGACCCAGTACAAGCATTGTGGAACTTGTGTCTCTTGGGGAAACTGCTAGGTACATATGACCTAGATTGGCCACTGTTGGAAACAGAATACTGGGCTTGATGGACCTTGGTCTGACCCAGTATGGCATATCTTATGTTCTTATGTTCACACCTCACTTTCACACGTCCTTCTGCTTGACTCGGGGTAGACCGGGCATGGGCATTAATGGTCTGCCACAGCTTTTGCGAGACCATGCTCTAGTCTGCCCCTGAGTCCAGCAGCGCCAGAGCCTCTATGCCCTCTATCTTGACTTTCAGTAGGAAGCCTTCCCCAACGTGATTCTCACCTCCTGACACTAGGGCAGTTCGTAACTTGCAATCCCTACGGAAATGTCCAACCTGGCCACAATTATAACATTTGCCTTTAGAAAAAGACTTTGCAGTATATCCATCAGATACTTTAACCTTTGGGGTCTTTTCTAATCTCCAAAGGTTGTTAATGCCCGCCACCTTCAAAATACTTCCTCTTGAAGTCCCGGCCAACTCCGCCTCAAAGTAGTGCTCAGTGAGGTTGGCCGCTTCCTCCGTGGAATGGCATTTTTGGAGCATCAGAAAAGCCTTTGCTTCAGGAGGCACAGCTTCTAGGTATTGCTCCAGGATGATGGTGTCCATTATGGAATCAACAGTCCTCCTCTCTGGAGCAAGCCACTTCATAGCCAGTCCTTTTAACCTCTGAAACAGAGCTTTAGGAGTCTCTCTAGGCATTAGCCTAGCTTCTCTAAACATACGCCTGTAATGTGTGGGCGTTAACCCCAACCTATCTCTTACAGCATTTTTCACCTCCAGATAATTTGACGCTAGATCAGCAGGCATCGTTTTGTAGGCTGCCAAAGCCTCGCCTGTCAGGGATATGGCAAACCTTATGGCCCACTGGTCTACCGGCCATGTAGCTGCACCAGCAATGCGTTCAAACGCATCCGCAGAGTCATCAAAATTATCATGGTCAGTCATCTGTCCTAGTGCAAGCGCACTACATTCAGGTAGTCCTACCCCCTTCCGCACTGAGGGAATAGTCTCCTCTGGGTCCTTAGACTTTTTCACCAAAGCCTCCAATAGTTCCAGGAGTGGCTGCTGTTGCGCCGCCATTCCTGCAGCAGTCCGCTCTTGGGTCAGCCTCGCCAGCTCGCTTTGTTTTTCCCACTGGGTGTTCATCCAGCTCAGGACATCTTGTGGATCCATCTCGGGTTTTCCTGCAGGGATAGAGAAAAAAAAAAAACAGGCCCACCAAGTACGGCACACAAAACCTTTTTTTCTGCCTCCAATCTGCAGTACAGATGTTCCCCCTTTCTCACTGAATCCTTCTACTCCCGTGCCCACCTACTATTACCTGAGCACAGTGTAAATTCCAGCACTAAGAAAGGTTTCTTTGTCCTCCGGGTCAGTCTGCTGACGAATCCAGTCCGTCTTTTCCTTCTTTTCAAGATAGCAGAACTTCTTCCTCTTTCAAAGCTGGTATCTCCTGAGGTTTTCCTTTCTTTTTAAATGTCCTTATCTTGTGCAAAAATCCTGCCAACTATGCCAATCTTGTCACCAGTGGCCTACCCTGGGTCCTAGGGCATGCAGAGAGGGTCAGGCTGGTGACTATCCTGAGCCAGGAAATGGGGGTAGTGCAGGCATAGTAGTACACACCCTCTGGGTAATGAAGTCCCAAAGACTTCCCAAGCAGAGGAATAGAAGTAACAAAAGTGGTAAGGTCAAAAATTAGGTTTTATTTCCCCGTCCCGGGGTTTGGTAAGCACAAAGAACTTAGGACAAAATAACCATGTGTCTGGTACAAAGAAAAGTAAATCAGGAACTGAAGAAAAATAACTCCTTTTTCTTCCAGCTTTCACTATACAGTCCTTTAACACAGGAATCAATAAACGTTTCTTTTCAAAGACAGCAATGCTCACTTTGCTTCTCAATGCTGTTCCTACAGCTTTATACATCCAACTCAGCAAAGTGATTCTACGTTATCTCCTATAGTCAGTGTACAATCCATGGGCTCATCAATTATATATTCCTCTATGGATTCAACTTGCATATCTTCCAGCCCTTCCCCCGCTGGATACATGGGAACACATTCACACAGGGATTTAAAACAATTCTCTTTACCTTTAAGAGAGTCCTGGAGAGCTTTACTATCCCAGAGAAAACTAGTAGTCTTTGTTTTCTCCCTGTTCCTTTTACAGAAACCACTTTCTGGCTTTTGCCTGTAAAGTTTACTTGGCAGTGCTTCTTCAATATCAGCAGAGTCTAGAGATTTGTACCTTCCTCTCACCGGAGCTTCTGGGCACACACAAACTGACTTTCTGCATGGCTTTTCTCTCCAGTTACCTTCAACACCAGGCTTTAACTGAGAGTAGTTTTCCTGTAATCTTTGGGTTTGAGATCTCTGTACCTTTTCAGCTGAAGCTTTTCCTGGTCAGTTCTCAGGGCTGCTTAAATCACTCTCAGCCTCTCTGCTATCAGTCCTTCTAACAGCTTTCCTTCCAGTTCCCGTTTCAGTTCTCCTTCCAGAACTGCTTCCAACTCCTACTCCAGATCTCTCACTGCTTTCTAATGAGTGTTTTTTATCAGCCTTAGGGCTTAGCTTCGTTCCTCCCCCACCCAGGTGAATCCTATTACACTCAGGGCACGGGATTGTTTGCAACTTGGGCGGGGCTGCTGCACTCGTGGCTGGGTTTGTTTATATCTCCCCTGGCAACCTGTAGCCATGTGCTTTACTTGGCTGTCAGAATCTGATGTACTTTCCTCAGTTTCCTCTGACTGCATGGCAAGGGACGGATCTACCCCATTACAACTGTACATGCTGAGGTTTCACTCATCAATTATTTTTTCTCCTACATGCATCTACATTTCCTTTTCCTACACACATCAAAGTTTTGCTTCACCTCTGATCCGGCATTCAAATAATGGTGCCATGAAACTCTGCATTTGATCTTTCAGTCTTCTGTGTAGTTCTTTGCATCCGGAAGGAATAGCTAATGACCTCTTTACCATGTCATTTGAATATGCACAGCTCATTATAATGTAATTTTAATAGGTGCTGTGTTACTATCTGGCAGTCATTTCTGCATAGACAGTTCTCGCTCTAATCCCCTCTCTGCATTGTGGTGCAGTAGGAAGCATGCTCAGAGGTCGTCGTGCTAACTAGCTAAAATTTCTGCATCGGCCCAATGGAGTTTGTACCAGTAATCAAAGGAAATCAATACAGATAAATTGGATTGAATTTTTGTCTAAGGGAAAATTACTTAGGAAAACATTCTCCTGCCATTTCTGCAGGCAGTCTTTCCAGCAAAATGATTTAGGTCAAAATTTAAAAAAAAAACCAAAAAACCCAAACCTTTCTAGTCAGTATTGGATGTGGACAGTGGGATGTTCAGCAGCACTAACCATTTAGTGCAGCTGGATATCCCCTGATACCCAGTTTGAATGCCCCAATGCTAACTGCTTAGGGCTCCTTTTACTAATTGCACCTAATGTGCCAAAAGCGCCAAAACTACAGTGTGTTAGGTACAACACCGCTGCATTTACTGTTGGAGGTGTGGAAAGCATTTCCCACATGGTTAATGTGGAACACTTTCCCCTAACAGGGGCTGCATTAGCGAGGGTGCACATAACTTCTCCGATTGAGGTGGCATTAGATGAACTTGTGCTAATGTGGTTAGCATACGGTGTGAACCCAGCGCTAACTGCACAGAGCTCACCACTCCCACTCTCCACCCCTAACCTGATCACTCACGACCCTAACACCGGTTGCACAGTTAGTGTGGGAATCATCCCGTTATAGCTGTGATGACCCAATGCTAGTTGGCAATGCATGTGCCAGCACACCTTCAGTGCATCCCAGAACACACAGTCAGCTAGTGCCCATTAGCAAAAGACCCCCTTAGTATCAAGGTAGTCCAGGGGCAGAGCAGGGGCAGTACCGAGTATTATCCAATCAGCGCAGATGTTAAGCCTCTGGCTGGTTAACCCTAACCGGATAAAGTAGGCCTAACTTTAATCAGTTTAGCTACTTGACCAGTGGCTGGATAGCTAATTAGCATTGAATATCAGGGGTGTGCAGGCAACAAAAAAAAGTTTTCTTTTGTTTTCTGTTTCATTGGCAGGTTTCTTATTATATTTGTTACATTTTAATATATTTTCATTTTGTTTAATTTTGTTTTTATACATTTTCATTTCAGGGCAATTTTGTTAATTAAAGAGGTAGCTGCAGCCCTGGCCCACCCACCAGGCAAACTAGGCACTTGCCTAGGGTGTAAGACACTGATAGACGGAAGCACCACAGTGCGCTTTAAAAGTTACAGCCTGATATCTCCAAGGAAGTTGTGTTGTAAGGGGCAGGAGCAGCAGGCCGTTAGGTGCCTTGTTAGGTACCTTAAAAGGTGCCTTGTTAGGTACCTCATAAGGTGTCTTGTTAGGTGCCTTGTAAGGTGCCTCATAAGGCACTCTGTAAGGCGCCCGTGTTAGGCACCCCTTGGCAAGGCACCTTAGATGGCACCCTGGGTTACTGGACCATAGGTTAAGGTGGCCTAACAAGGTTACGGTGCCCTAGGTCAGTGTGCCCTAAGGGCTGCAAGGTGCTTCAGGATATGCATGACATGTGAGGCATAGAGACAGAGGTAGCCCTAACACTAGATAGAGCACAGAGGAAAGGCAATGAACAGGTGAGTGAAGGAGGGAGAGCTGGGAGCTGCTGTACCTGCCATATCTGCGGGCATCCCATGTGGCTGCCAGTACTGTTGACAAACATGGTGGGGTCAACTGTACCACAGCACAGGGTGTTGGCAATTTAAAGTACTGGAAAGACAGTGGGTGGCAGATGATGGGAATATGTGTTCCCCAGTGGAGGAGGAGGTGGCAGGATAGTTACAATGATGGGTGGACAGATGAGTGGTGGTGCCATGCAGATCAGGCACGGGTGAGGCAAGCACAAAGAGGCACCATGCAGGAAAGGGTAGCAGTGCAGGAAATGGGGTGGCAGCCTGAACAGGCAGACAGGACTCTACACAGCTGACAGATGCAGATAGACAGACCGAAGGAATGTTGGCAACTGTGGCAAGGGTATTAAGGGCTTGCAGCACAGCTCTGCAAAAAAAAAAAAAAATGACTGTTACAGGCATGCAAACTATTTTAGTAGAACAGGCATGAAAGGAGGGAACAATAAGGAATTGAACCCATGAACACTGCTGAGAAAGGCATTGTACTAACCAGTAGGCTATACCTCCATGGTATAGCTCACAGCAATGGCTGGATACAGAAAGACTTCAGGTCACCGCACAAACTGTCTGCTCTGAGTGCCAGGATAGGGCAACCCCACCAGTACCCATGATGCAATGCACATGCTGAATAGCTGTCTACAGCTGATACCAAATGGGGTCTGCACCTCCCCGGTACCTCTGCTTGGAAAGACGAACTGACAGTGCATGATACTGGCACAGAGTAGCTATAGACCATGCCATTGTGCAGGTTCTGTGTTCACGGTAAGGGATAGGATGGGCACCCATCACTAGGTCCGCAATACATGTGGTGCTAGAGATAAGTCCTGCTGTACGTTCCTGTCACTGCTAGTGTGTGACAGGTGTTCCTTACAGTGCATTTGAAGACAATTTGGTGTCCATCTGTATTCTGCAGTCACATGTGGTCCTTGGGACTACCCACCACCCACATTAGTGTGTACCCAGTGTTAGGGTCTGGCTAACATGGGCACCTGTTATCAGAGCAGAGGGGTTTCTAGACTTGCATGAAGTTTGTGTAGTAGTGCCTCTACAGGTCAAAGTGGTATACACTATATACACCAATGTGCCCATAATCACCCTTTTCGTAGGGAAGAAACAGATGCCTGAGCCCCGGTGCAGTAATCTCTATCATGCTGGTATGAGACAACCCACCAGGGGTGATGGGCCAGAACCATGTTTCTGACTGGGGCAGTGGCAGATCTACAGCAATGCTGTGGTTAGGTCTTGAAAACCTCAACTGCCACACACCACAGTCAGACTGCACCTGCAGCACCTTACAAGGTATTCCAACCATGCACAGACTAACTGCAGATAGTCCACTAGCCAGTCTCACTAGTGCATTCTCATAGAAGAACTATGTGCACCAGGCAGGTATCTCAGTGATTAGACCCTAGCACTAGGAACACACAAGTATCACTAGAAGCAGATAGCATAGAGCACTATGTGGGGACCTAGACATGCCATGGTCACTGCTCGGTCAGAGTGAGAGTGTCCCCACAGAATGACATGTTTTGACCACCCTGTCCATGCAGGCGGTGGTCGGGCACTATAGTGTCCCAGCCATTGCCCCACACCCTGTGAAGTTGCATCCTGGCCAATCCGCCCTGCCTGGGCCATACCCACAATACCTTGCTCCTTATTATGCACAAAGTCAGGCTAACGCTAGTAACAGTGGGACATTGTGGGCCCAGTGAGGTGTGGGTAGCCACAAAACAATGGATAGACATACACACACACACACACACACACTCCTATTGCAGCATTGTGCAAAAATAGGGGTAGTTGGCAACCCTACCCGCCACACTGGTCCTGATCACAGTGCCAACATTGATAAACTGTGCAGGAGGTAGTAGTAGTGCTCTGGTGATAACTGCAGCTCCGTGCTGGGGCCAACAGCCTGACTCTCCATGCATCTTTGGATTATGGAGCCTGTGTGAGTGGGTGTTTGTACCCCTGTTCGCCGCTGCTTTGGGCTTTGCACATGTTGCTGTTCTATCTGCTTGTAGGGTAAAATATAGGGACATGCTCTGTAGGATCCACAGCTGGGACTTGAGCCTGTGGCCCTCTGCATCTGGACACACTGGCTGGGTGTACTGCACCACACATGCACAGTAGTCTATCGAGCTAAATGTACTTTTCCTCAGCCAGAACTTTTATGTTGCACTGCACACCACATATTGGTACAGGTCATGGCCTAGGTCCACTGCAGGCAGGTGCCACTGCCCCATCCAGCACGGGCACACACCCCCTGCCATGCTGACATGAGCATATGCTGGTGTGTTGGTAGTGCGCAGTCCCTGGCCATCCACTGTGTGGGTAGGCGGTTGCCTAGGGAGAGGGGTCTGGGGTGGGGAGGCTTACATGGGCATCCTTACATCCCCCCCATCACCGCCTACCAATATTATGTCCATTCTGCTTGGGGGAGGGTTGGCTGGGGGGATGTCAGCTCAGTGACCTGGCAACTGTTAGCTAGGGTGGACCAGGTAGATGTAGGTGGATTGTGTGTTTGCCTTTGTCAGCTGCTGTCTTGCTGATGTCTGGTTTCTATGTTCCTGTGTGCCACCTAGGTGACTGCCTAGTCCACCCTGTGCCCCAGCTGCCCCCACTACATGTCCCGCCTGCAGCCCCCTATGCCCCATTTGCACCATCGCCATAGTGGCCTTTCATACTTGGGCACTATGCTGTTGCTGCAAATGGAGCACTACTATCACTTTTCTTGGGCTCCCTGCCTATGTTGTACATTGCTGATGCTGAAATGGTTTACCCTCCTGTAAATGTGCATCTAACAACAGGTTTTCAGTCCTGGTAATGTTTGGCCCTTCATTTCCCCGTGTTAGTGTAAAAGGAGCCTCTCCCTGCCCACTCCCCACCCATTGACCTCTTTTCCCCACCCTCTGCAGGACTTACCACAGCAGGTAACGTTAACGCGCGTTAAGTAACGTTAACGCGCGTTAACGTTACTTAACATGTGTTAATTTAACTGCTGCTTTGTTACCGCAGTTTAGTAAACATACCCCTAAGTATACTCTCAGAGACATTTACAAAGCCTAATGCAAATTCTTGCTGATCATCAATATTTGGACAGCTGGGATCTGGATTAGGTTTGCTAAATATCTCTGATAGTGTACTTAGGCATGGGGACGTCCACAGACCCAGCTTCTAAAATGTCTCTGGAGACATCTCTGTGATTTTGACATCTACATGGCCATTTGTTGCCATCAAAAGCACATATGGTGCTTTTAAAATGATCCAGCTTATGCTTCTGGTTTTAGGTTTTAGCTGATAAAAACTGGTAAAATACCCAAAATGCAAAAAAATTATGTTTATTGGATAAACACCAGTAAAACATTACCTTGCCTGATACTCTTTCATCCCTTCCTTGGCTTCTTTTATATCTCCTACTGTTTTTGTGCCTTTTCTGCATTGATGACCTTTAAATGACGTAATTGTAAATATTTGATGACACCAGAAAAGGTATCCGGCAATAGTACCTGTGCCAGGAAAACATGAATAAACTCTAATTTGTTGCCTCCTCAAAGAACTTTTAAGTAGCTAGAAAATAAACAACAAAATTTACAGGGGAGGTGGGGGTGGCGTCCGACTATAACCAGACAGCGGCAATATTGAGCTGCTGTCTGATTATTGCTAAGCGGCAAAGGTTAAGTACCCGAAAGCAATATCGCTGCTGCCCGATTAGTTTTCAGATTCTCTGGTTAACCCAGATATTCAATGCCAGTGCCCAAATATAGCCCTAGTATTGAATATTCGGGTGCAAGTTTCAGTAGCAGTGGATAGCCACTGTAATTGTGCTAGCTGCCGCCACTGAATATCTTCCCTACAATGTTTAAACGCCTAAGAATTGAAGTCCTGCACATAAAGATCTAATTTTAATTATATTTTTTTCTTACACAGAAAAAATGATTATTAAGAGAAGGAAAAAAACTCAGAATATATTGAATGGCAGATCTTGGGGGCAGGTTTACTAACAGGTGCACTATATGTGTGCAATAAGGGGCTGGATTTAGCGTTGCATCCCATGCTAACTGCTGGAAGTGTGCCTGACATTTTCCCCAGCAGTTAACATGCTGAAACCATGTGACACCATGCTAAATGGCATGTGGGTGAACCCCTTGAGGAGGGGAGAAGGGCAACAGTTGTGGTCAGCATGCACCAATGTCACCCCTGCTAACTGCAATGTGCAGAGACTACCCATAGTCTTTCCTAATCCCATTTCCCAGACCATTGACCCCTAAGGGGTTAGTGTGGGATTTTGCACTCCTTAGTGCAGTTTAGGAAATATGTTTGTTAGACTGCTAAATGGGATCTAAAATTTTGCATTAATTATTATTTGAATCTTCTCTCTTTTATTATTTACAGTCATATAACAGTTCATTTGTGAGTGAATAACCTCTGTGTATAGAAATATAACCTTTTTAAATAATTCAGTAAATTGGCAGATTTTGTAGGAAGTTATATTAAGGGTCCTTTTACTAAAGGTTTCAAAGTACGTTAACTGTCCACAACCCTTTTATTTCTATGGGCACAATGGCACTTATTATGCGTTAATAATCATTAATGTGCATTAACCTTTAGTAAAAGACCCCGTATGTTTTGTTCTATAATGCATGGCTATAAATGCAAAAAGTGATGAAATTCAAAATAGCATAGGACAGAAACAGTGGATCCCTTTATAGGACGAAATCAAAACAAACAGACTTAAATATCTTCTATACTTCAACAAATAGAGGGGTGACCTTTATGGAATGGCAGGTGCAACCCTTAACAAAGGCATAGAGGGATGTGATCTGTATGGAGTGGCAGGTCCATCCACTCTACAACTGCTATTACAATTAATTTATCTATTTAGTTGTCTGAACTTTTATACCACGTTTCATTGAGGTCAAAGCGGTGTACATGGAACTTAGTTAAACAATGTTTACAATGAACAATAACTTTTACATTAAGTTTTGAACAAAGCCACGTCACCTTTAACTTATTTTCAAAATGTTCTTGGTTATGGGGGTAGAGTAGGTTGGTTAGTTGGAGTGTTTGAAAGGGGGGGGGGGGTAGGTGCTGGGTCTAAAGTGCTGGGTGAACAGGTGGATTTTGAGGAGTTTGAGAAATGTTAGGGGGTCTTTGGTGTTTCTTATTGTATCGGGGAGAGAGTTCCAGCTGGTGGGTGGGTAGAGCTCAAAGGATTAGGAGCAAGCTTCTTGGGTACTTCTTGATTTTACTTGGGAGATAGCTAGGGTGTTCATAGTGGAGAATCTTCATGGTCTATTCATCTTGGGGAATCCGATGATGGTTTGTAGGCTTTTGTATAGTGTTACAAGGCATACGCAGTGTTGTACAGACACATGTAAAAGACAGTCCCTGCACATCAGAGCTTACAATCTAGTCAAGACAGATAACACAACAGCTGAGGACAAGGATATATCTAGGGGAATGGTAAGAAAACATATAGGAGACTAAGGGGCATATTTACTAAACTGCGTTAAGACGCGTTATGTAACGTTAACGCGCGTTAACGTAATGTAATGTAACATTAACGCGCCATAATGTTACATAACGTGCCTTAATGTTCCTGGCCACGGTAAGTCCCACAGAGGGTGGAGCGAGGGCGGAGAGAAGGGGTCAATGGGTGGGGAGTGGGCGGGGTGAGGCCCCTTCCACACTAATACGGGAAAATGAAGGGCTGACTCCTAACACAACTGAAAACCTGGCGTTAGCACACATTGGCAAGAGAGAGAAACCATTTTAGTTTCAGCAATGTACAGCTTAGGCAGGGAGCCCAATAAAGGTGATAGTAGTGCTCCATTTGCAGCAAAGGCATAGTGCCCAGCTATGAAGGGCCACTATGGTGATGGCACAAATGGGGCATGGGGGTTGCAGGCGGGACATGTAGTGGTGGCAACTGGGGCACAGGGTGGACTATGCAGATGCCTAGGTGGGACATAGGAATGCAGAAAATGGAAAACAGCAAGACAGCAACTGACCAGGGTCAAACATGCCCATGAGACTGTGTTCCACAGTGTCCCATCCAGAGGACAATATCCAGAAGGTACCCCAAGGGGCAGATAACATTGACAGGCGGTGCCGGGCAAGAGTGGACAGCTGTGTAGGCACTCCTTCCCAAGAACCCACACCATAGGCAGCCGCCTACCTACTCCCTGGATGGCCTGGGACTGCGCACCACCGGCACCGACAGCATATGGGCATGGCGGCATGGCAGGGGGAGGGGTGTTCATGCCGGAGGGAGTAGTGGTACCTGCCTGCAGTGGACCTAGGCCATGACCTGAACCAGTACGTGGTGTGCAGTGCAACAGAAGGGGTCTGGCTCGGGAAAGTAAGGGTAGCCCCAGGGACCACTATACTGCTGTGGCAGCAGTGTGGAGCAGTACACTCAGCCAGTGTGTCCAAGAGCAGAGGGTCCAAGGTTCAAGTCTCATCTGTGGATCCTGCAGTGTATCATCCCATGATTTTATCCCATAATGCAGCCACAACAACAACATGTGCATACACCCACTCATACGGCCTCCACTATCCATAGCCTCATGGAGTATCAGGCTGTTGGTCCCAGCACGTAGCTGAAGTTATCACCAGAGCACTACTACTACCTCCTTCACAGTTTAGCAATGTTGGCACTGTGATCATGACCAGTGTGGCGGGCAGGGTTGTCAACCACCTCTATCTCTGCACAATGCTGAGATAGGTGTGGGTGTGTGTGTATGTTTCTCCATTGTTTTGTGTCTGCCAACACCTCACTGAGCCCACATTGCTCACACTGTTTCCAGCGTTAGCCTGCAAATGTGCATAATGAGGAACAAGGTATTGTGGGTATGGCCCAGACAGGGAGGATTGGCCAGGATACATCTGCACAGAGTTGAGGGTAATGGCTGGGACACTGTAGTGCTCAACCACCACCTGCATGGGCAGGGTTGCCACAGCATGTCACGCTGGTAGGGCACTCTCACTCTGACTGAACAGTGACCATGGCATGTCCATGCTCCCACATAGTGCCACACATTATTTGTTTCCAGTGATACTTGTGTGCTCTTGGTTTTGGGGCCAAATCATGGCAATACCTGCTTGGTGTATGTGCTGTGCATCCCATCTCTGTGCGCACAGGGTCTCCCTATGAACAGACACTATGGATTGGCAAGTGGGCTGCCTGCAGCTAGTCTGTGCATGGGGGAGCACTTGTAGGATGCTGCAGGTGCAGTCTGATTGTGCTGTCTGCTGGTGGATGACAGACCATTGTGTGGGGCCGTTGAGCCTTCCCCTGCCCACCCCAAGCATCACTGCTGGTTTACCACTGTCATAAGCATGGCTCTAGCCCAGTGGTCCCCAACCCAGTCCTATGGGGCCCACCGGCCAGTCAGGTTTTTCGGGATAACCCTAATGACTGTGCATGAGATATATATGCATTAGAGATATCCTGCCAACCTGACTGGTTTGTGGCCCTCCAGGGCTGGATTTGGAGACCCCTGCCTTACACCTCTGTCATTTAAGATTGTGAGTGGGCAAGGTGCAGATGTCCAAGACATCAAAAAGGTTAGATAGAATTTGTCACAGTCCTCCTCATTTCTCACCACCACCAAAAAATTGTCTATTAGACTACTTTTTGGTGGTGGTGAGAATCGAGGAGGAATGTGACACATTCTATATACCCTTTCGATGTCTAGGACATCTGTACCTTGCCCACTCACAATCTTAAATGACAGAGGCATAAGGCAGGGGTCTCCAAATCCAGCCCTGGAGGGCCACAAACCAGTCAGGTTGGCAGGATATCTCTAATGCATATATATCTCATGCATAGTCATTAGGGATATCCCGAAAACCTGACTGGCCGGTGGGCCCCATAGGACTGGGTTGGGGACCACTGCTCTAGCCCATCAGCCCTGGAGGACTGTTAGCGGTTAACAGGACAGTGCTTGTTGGTACTACAGCCCTTCCCCAGGGTGCAGGCACCTGTCCCAACACACCTTCATCTACAAAAGGGGTGATTGTGGGCCCCTTGGGGTATATAGTGCATATCACATAGACCCATAGAGGCAGTGTGACCTCAACCTCATGTGAGTCTAAACACGCTGCTGTCCTGATAACAAGTACCCATGGCAGCCAGACCTTAACACTGCATATGCACTATGCTGGGTGGTGTCTAGTCCCACAGGGCCACATATGACTGCAGAACACAGATGGGAACACCTGTCACACACTGGCAGTGACAGGGATGTGCAGCAGAACCTATTTCTAGTATCACATGTACTGTGGACTTATTGTTGGGTGCCCATCCTATCTCTCAGGGTGAACAAGGAACCTGCACAATGGCATGGTCTGTAGCTACTCTGTGCCAGTATCACGCACTGTAAGTCCATCTTACCACACTGCAGTACCGGAGAGGTGCAGACCCCATTGGGTGGTCAGCTGTAGGCTGCTGTTCTGCATGTGCAATGCATCATGGGTGCTGGTGGGATTACCCTATCCTGGCACACAGAGCAGACTTAGGGGTATGTTTACTAAACTGCGGTAAACGTGAATAACGCATGTTGTATGACGTTAATGATCGTTAGCGCGCTATAGCGCACGCTATAGCACATTAACGATCGTAAACACGCTATAGCGCGCGCTATCACGCGCTAACGAGCGTAATGCTCCGAGGCACGGTAAAACACCGCAGAAGGTAGAGAGAGGACGGAGAGAAGGGGTCAATGGGCGGAGAGTGGGCGGGGAGAGGCTCCCTTCATACCAACGTGCTGAATTTCAGAGCTGAATTCCATCGCGAATGAAAACCTACTGGTAAAAGCACTTTAAAGGGGAGAGAAACCATTTTTGTGTCAGCAATGTACAGCCTAGGCAGGGAAACCAAACAAATGTGATAAGTGTGATACATGTGCACAGAACAAAAGGGCACAGAAACACTGAAAATGACCCCAACAAACTGGAAAAAAACAACAACCAAGCTGGCCAATAGTGGTAGCAATGAGAAACATCACCCCCCCCCCCCCCCGAGTAAGCTCCATAGAACAGATATAATTCATGGAAGGGTCCATACTCCGTCCCCATACAAGGTGCATGGGCCTGCAGTGAAATAGCGCTGCTCAGGGATTTCCCCACCATCGGACAGGGTTCCTATGGCATGCACATGTCCCACAACATCAGGACGGGCATGTTGGAATGGGCAACCGGGCAGATGCTGGAAAAGGGGATACAGAGGGCTGCAGGCGGCTCATGCTGTGGTGCAGCTGGGCCACAGTGGGGACTAGGGTGATGCCTAGCTGGCCCATAGGAATGCTGAAACAGTAGAGCAGCCAGACAGCAACTGCTGAGGGCCCAACATGGGCAAGAGTGTGCTTCCCTCAGTGTCACAGGGAATAGTACCCAGCAGGTACCCCCAATGGCACGGAACATTGGCAAGTGGTGCTGGGGGAAAGAGTGGACAGCTATGCAGGCACCCCTACCCCAGAATCTGCACCATAGGCAGCCGCCTACCTGCACACTGGATGGCCTGGGACTGCACACCACCAGCTCCACCAGCAGAAGGGCATATCAGCATGGTGGCTGAGGGATACTGGTGGTGGAGGGGGCAGTGGCAGCTGCCCACAGCAGACCGTGGCCTAGCCCTGTGTAGGTGGGTGCCGTGCACTGCAGCAGACAGGCCCTGTCTGACCAACAGTCATGGTAGCACCAGGGAATGCACCATCTCTGTGAGAACGTGGTGGTGCAGTGTACAGAACCAGTGTATTCAGAAGCAGAAGGTCACAGGCAGAAATCCCAAATAAGGACATGGGCGATACATCGTTACAGATAACGCGCATTACCAGGCACCATAGCCTAATGAGCGTTAAAAAAACATCGTGTGGAGTGCCACGCAAGGCGCCCTGTATGGCGCCCATAAGGCATTTGATAAAGTGTCTAGCAAGGCATCTAGAGCTGTAGCACAATGGTTAATACACTGATTAATGGTGCTAGGGGTTGTGAGTTCAATCCCCTGGGGGTCTAATGAGTAAAGCTGGCTGAGACATCACCTTCTACTTTAAATCAGTGCTGTCTGAAGCATTTTGTTTGTTAATTTTAATTAGTGCTGCCAGCAAACACACCCTCACAGGGCCATAACCTAAGGTGCCACATAAGGCACCCTATAAGGCACCGCAGAGGGCACATTATAAAGTGCACTGTCTGCCAAGGCACCCTAGAATGTCCCCTATGGGGCACCCTACAGGGCGCATCAAAGGGTGCCTCACAGGGCACGTGAAAGGGTGCCTGATGAGGCACCGTAAGGAGACAGCACTGTGAGGGTGATGTAGCTGGCAGCACCATTTCAAATTACAAAAAGAAAATGCCTTACACAGCCCCACCAAATAACCCCACTGTGGTATCAAACCCATGACCTCTGGCTCCACAGGCAGTGAAGTAACTAGTGGGCTATATCGCTAGTGTGACTAACAAATCCCTAATAACGATGCGGTCAACCTATGGAGTATAACTGTCAAATTTTCAAAAGTTGCACTCCAGATCAACAACAGTTTCTCTACGTACAAACACAGAATGCTTGTCAATCAAACAAACCAAGGTCTCAGCAAACAAGAGCATATGGCAAACACGATCAAGACCAAGGTCAAGATCATTACCAAAAATAAAAAGCCCAATAACATCACCGACCTTGTCAAACACTGAAAGCTACTAGCAAAATCCAAGGAAACACTCAACTTACTATGAATATGTGGATACAGACTAGCCAGACGCTTGTTCCCCCAGCACTAACAAATCCCTGGCTGGCTGCTGAAGGACGTCAGGTCACCACACAAACTGCCTGCTGTGGTGGCCAGGATTTGGGTTAATGCACCCATACCCATGGTGTACTGCATATGCAGATCAGCAGTCTATAGATGAACACAAGATTGGGTATGCACCCCCACAGCACATTGGCCTGGTAGGGGGAACTGACTGTGTGTCTCACTGGCACAGAGTAGCTACAGACAGTAGCCTAACAGGGTGCCCAATAAGGCACATGAAAAGGTGTCTAGTAAGGCACCCAGAGCTACAGCACAATGGGTAATACACTGACTGATGGCGCAGGGTTCATGAGTTCAATCCCCCTGTGGGTCTAATGAGTAAAGCTGGCTGAGACATTACCCTGTACCGTAAATCAGTGCTGTCCAAGGCATATTCCGTAATTTTAATTAGCGCTGCCAGAAAACACACCCTCACAGGGCTGTAACCTAAAGTGCCACATAAGACACTCCAGAGGGCACATTATAAAGTACACTGTCTGCCAAGGCACCCCATAATGTCCCCTATAGGGTGCTTGGTAGGGTGCCTCATAGGGGACGTTATAGGGTGCCTGAGGAGGCACCGTAAGGAGACAGCACCATCGCCAACACACATCCAAGCCATGTTGCAAGGCCACCTACCTGGTGCTGCCTGTGGACCCCAACCATCCTGCCTCCCACACCACTGTTGTCTCCCCAACCCCTGGCCCCCATTCCGTCACCCGTCCCAACCAGACTGTAAGATGCGATGAGGAGGGTGCCAGCACGACACTTCCCCACAGTGCCCACCCCCACCGTATGCACAGCAGTCAACATCCCCAACACCCCACAGACCCAGGTTGAAACATGCAAAGTCAACAGGGACCATGCGAAGTCACCAGTGACGTGTCAATGTTCCACAATAATGCAAAGGTGATCCCCCCAGCTGCAATCAACAAAACACTCAGACACTTCGTGGCAGCGACGGTGTGTCAGTTCCCCCAGTGACAGTCAAAATAGCAGGCCACCAATGAGGTCCAAAAAAGGTCTGTGTCCAACTCACAGAGGTCCATCTCCCAGTGGCAACAACACCCAGGGACAGTTTCACAGAGGTGCTGTGTCCAAACAAATGTGGCTGATGGGGTCTCCAGATGCAGTGTAGTAGATGTGCCATGTATGTTTGCTGTGTCCTGTGTGAAAAGGGGTAGAAATAAGGTAAGGGAATGGCACACCCACACCCACCATCAGGTCACAAAGGACACAGTGACATCACAATATGTGCATAATGAATGCTTAAATATTACAACATGACACGGCCACAACACACAGCATAGTGCACATGGACCACAGCAGGAGATGGCCCTGCAGACCAGGACACCATCCCAACATGGTCATGTAAATGCCCATGTCACACATGCATCCCAGAGGTCCACAGCATGTCCAGCAGTGGTGGTGCACAGAGATACCACAGAAAGGCACATTGTTACTAACAGGCCAAATGTAGTATCTGCACGTGGCGTATGTCCCAGAAGATGGAAAGTGAAACCTACCTGAAAGGTATAGCATTAGTCTGATGGGGAAAGCCCGAGTCAGGCAAGGGCACAAGGAGCCCCAGTAGAGGCTGCAGACGTCAATGAACTGCGTCCATCACCACGTCCTCACGGTCAGCTGTCAGTGGAGCATGTCCGAGGAATGCTGTGGTACGTGGAAACAAAACGGTGACATGCAGTGTCCTGCCAGCAAACATGAGACACATCAGGGAACAATATATGACACATGCACACAATGTACAGAAGGGCATAAGCAGAAGGGCATAGAGAGATGGGTGAACATGACTGGACAGGTGGCCAGACACATCCCTGAGACAGACAAAGGCAGAGGGGAGCAGAAGGTACCGTCAGGTAGAAACGTCCCAAAGACACAGAGACACACACCGTGAGACAAGGTAAGCATGCCGCAAGCTGCAGTTGGCTGGACTGTCGACAATCAGGGACAAGTGGAGACATGGGTGCACCGAGGTTGTCTAATGCCACAATGGCAGTGAAGTCTGTACGTGCGCCCAAACAGTACAATGCCCTGTGTCCGGAGACACACACAGCCTGGTAACATGTGCACTAGGTACAGTATGTAGACCCCCAAGATGTGCACAGGCAATGATCACATGTGTGTCAAATGGAGCATATGGTGGATGGAGTGGTAGGCCAAAGACATGTGCAACACCAGAGGAGCAGTGGAGAGGGAAACACATATATGTGTCATGTGGTGTTGCCACCACAGCACACCTACCTGTATGTCCACCCACCCCAGTCACCTGCATGTTGCATTGGCATACACACAGTCCCTACATGCACCACAGCATTGGGCAGTATCGGCAGCCTATCCTTGGGAGCCCAGAACACAGCAGCCTATCCTGGGGAGCCAAAAACACAAGAGACATATAGAGACATGTCATGACAGTGCCATGAAACACACAGATCAGCTCACACATGGTGACCCAGAAGCACATCCCTACACATGCAGAACTTACAGGAGAAGAGCTCCTCGATCAGATGTTGCCTGGCCGCCATCCCCTTACGTGTGTCACCATGGCCATGTGCAGGAGGGCACCCAGGATTCTCCCCGAGATCCTCACTAATATCGACTGGGACATTGTGCCTAAGAGCAATGTTGTGGAGGATGCAACAGGCCAGAATGATCTTTGCCACAGTCAGGGGTCCGTACTGTAAGGCACCGCCAGTCCTATCCAGATACCTGAAGCGACTCTTTAGAATGCCAAAGGTGCACTCAATGACTGAGCGGCTGGAGGCATGGGCCTCATTGTACCACATCTCTGCACCTGGCTGAGGGAGACACACAGGGGTCAGCAACCAGGCACGACACCCATATCCTGCATCACCTGCAGAAAGAAACATTGTAAAGTCACAAATGAGATGATGGACCCATGGAATCACTGACATAGCAACATCCAACTGGACAGCAGAGAAGCATGGACACACACATATGATGTCACATCATTGCACACGATGGCAGTGCACCAGAGTCTGATGCTGGGAGACCCAGAGCCCCAGGGAAGGCCAATGGGGGCAATGCACACCTACGGTACCATGCCCAAAGACACGTCGCAAACCTGTGCCCAGACAGCAGCAGTGTCTGCTGTGAGGGCATCTGTCCGCCAGTGGCATGGCATACTCGGAGGGGCAGAGATGCGCAGGTGTGCAAGTATGTGACCATCATGATACAGCGCACACAGAGCAGAGGCCAATGGAACACATCCCCGGGGAGGCCAGGTGGGAGTGGCCGTGGAGACAGGATAAAATGGACAGACATGCAGCATACATGTGTGATAGCAGGTGCGCCTACAGCTCAAGACACATGGCGAAAGAGAGGAGGCCCCATACACACTGTACACCATGTGGATGGTTCTGTGCCCCCAATCCCCCCCCCCCCCCGGATGGCACATGCACAAACCTTTGGCACATGGGGTGGGAGAGGGACACACCCCACAGGCAGACATATGTACAACTTCCCGTGCATTATGCCCGAGGCCAGGTGCAGGAGCCATGGGCAAGCCAGAGGTGTTGCACGCAGCCATGGAGGGGACACACCATACGCGTCCAGAGTGCCCCTGGACACGAGAGCTTGGTAACTGAACAGCAGAGGCAGGGAACAGCCCATACCACATGTGTGCTGGGACACCCAGATGAGCACTAACACACACATGGTAGGCAGAGAGACGTGTGGCAGCGCACAGAGGTATGTGACCCCATCCCTGGTGACAGGGTGTGATGTAGTGTGAGGCCCAGAATAGACTGCACCCGGAAATACTACCACAATGTAAGGCATGCAGAGGACACAGGTGACAATGGGGCCCCATCAACCATATACGGTAGGCGCACGTTAGATATGGTGAATACCCACCCAGCAGGATGTAGTCCTCATATTGTCCAGCCTCAAACTGGCCGAACAGTGCTGAGTGCTGCAGGATATAGGAGTCATGGGCTGACCCTGGGAACCATGGAGCCACATTCAGAATACGCATACTTGCATCACAAACATCCTGCACATTCAGGGAAAGGAAGTGTTTGCGGTTGTGGTACACAACCTCCCTGTCGCGTGGCGGGACCAGGGCAACATGTGTGAAATCTATAGCTCCCATCACATGTGGTATCCCTGCAATCCGCTGGAATGCCTGTCCTAGGACCACCCAATGTTGCCTACTGTTGGGAATTGCAATGTAATTCCCAATGCGGCTGACCATGGCCCGCAGTACCTGGTGGAGGCAGCAAGAGAATGTTGGCCTACTCATCCCACCCACTGTGGCCACTGAGGATTGTAAACAGCCAGAGGCAAAGAAATGTGGGGCAGCCAGGAGCTTGGCCAATCCCGGTATAGCATGTGACCAGGCAGTCTGGGGCTCGAGGTCAGGTCTGAGATCCTCGTAGAGCTCCCTAATAGCCCCTGTGTCCAGCCGGTAGAGGGAGATTACCTGGTCCTCTCTCATGTCCTGGAGCATGGGCCTGTGCCTGTAGAGGCGTTGCAGGCAGGGCCGTGCCTCAGCACACCTATGGTGCCGTTGTTCTCCCACACCTGCCTGTGGACCCCCCACAGCTGCAGGCCTGAGTTGCAGTGGGATAACACCCATGCCCAGTGCCGCAGCCCCAGGTACATCATCTCCCTCCTCCAGAAAGTGCAGCCCAGCCAGCTCAAGCAATGCAACCACCGCACAACCTGCATTCACAGTCTGAGCCATGATAGACACAGGATGGAGGACAGGTGGCTGGGAAATAGGGTACGGGGCAGGGACAGAAATCACAGTAACGATACACACCTGGTGAGCCTGGAATGTCCATCAGAAACCGCATGGGCCAACAACCTGTACGTATCGATGCAGCGCGCGCAGGAGCGCACGTTCTCACAATGCATCCTCCGAAAGGCATGTACGTGAGTGGGTATGTGGGATGAGAGTGGGGGGAGGAGGTGGTGTGTCCCTGTGATGCAGCAGGGTATAAAGATTCTGCATGTTACACCGCATACCTTACCCAGATGCCAAGGTGTGAATGGCATACAAGACGCGTTCCCACGCACATACACATAGTGTGCAACATACGTCTGACGTAGTGTGCGTGACACACATTGCAAGATCTCCATACACGCGTGGTAATGCGCCGACAAACCCCACACAATGAGATCCTATAGAGCATGCGAGTAAGCAGCAGCAAGCATGATGGTGGTAAGAGGGCGTGTGTATGGTGCGGTGCACACCACTATTGCCAATACTGAAGGATATTAGGATGGTGAGTGTAGAACGCTGCCATCCATCCATAGTAATGCATGCAGGATACGTCAACACGACACATACTTGTGTGCGCAAGGGGAACGCGTGCCGCACGGTGCATGCACAAGGGGAATGCGTGCCACACAGCGTGTGCACAAGGCGCGTAGAGCCACATCCAAGGTAACCTATAAGTATAGCAAGCTCAAAATGGCAAACACCTCAGCACACATAACCGCAAAAGTATGGAGTGCAGCGACAGAGGGACCCAGGAGGCTGAAGCAGAGCACATACCACACCCACCAGTGCCCAACCCTGATGGTGAGGGAGACAGCGAGAGGCCAGGCCCATCTGGGGCCCTGCAAAACCCCAGTGAACAGGCCATGAGTGCACCAGGGCAGAGGCGCCGCAGGGCCCCAGTGCCAGAGGAGGTCCGGAAGAGGACAGTGCACTTCAGCCAGGAGGAGAATGATCTCCTCCTGGCCAGCATCCTTGAGCACTATGAACTGCTGTCCGGACGCCTCAGCTCCACCACGACCATTGCCACACGCACCAGGGCATGGGCTGAGGTGCAGGCAGCGGTGGCATCAGCAAAGGGACCCCAACGGGATGTTGAAAGCCTAAGGAAGCGCTACTGTGACATTAAGCACAACATTCGGACCGAGCTCGCCAGGGTGAGGTGTGGGGCACAGGGCACTGGAGGGGGCACAGCATAGGTGGCCAACCTAACTAAGCTTGAGCGGCGCCTGGCGGAATGACTTGGGCCGATGTACATCCATGGCCTGCCCCCTGCGTTGGACACAGCGCACCCACATGCTGGTATGTCTGAGTGAGCTGCACCTGTGGGAGACACTACACGCACATGTGCAGGGGCAGACCAGGGGTGGGGGGGGGGGCATTACGTGGCTGATTGGGAACCAGGGGGCGACACTGGCATAGAGTTAGGGTTTACGTACCAACACCCAACCCACCCTCTGTGGCTCAGGGTGGGACACAGGATTTCCAACCAACAGATCAACATTTTACCCCCCTACACTGGTGACAGTAGAGGAGACCATTCACCCCAGTCCTGCCGGGGAATGGACACCACTACAGGGCAGTCTATGCAGATCTGTACGCCGCCATACATTGGGCAGTGACAGACAGACAGTAGACCTGGTACTGTACAGCTGCCCCACACCACTATCTGGCATTCTCCAGCAGCAAGCAAAGTGAGTCACCAGCCGCTGCACCCTGCAAGGTGTTCCAACCACACACATACTAACTGTAGACAGTCTGCTTGTTAGTCCATAGTGCATGTTCCTGGAGGTGACGTGTGCACCCACACCTGGGTTGTGCACACACCCACCAAGTAGATGGGTCAGTGATTGGGCTCCAGAGGACAAAGTTCATATATATCACTTCAGAGAGACACTATACAGCACTATGGGGGAACCCAGCCATGCCGTGGTCACTGCACAGTCAGGGTGAGCATGACCTCCCAGCATGACATGCCGTGGCCACCCTGTCCATGTAGGTGGTGGTCAGGCACTACAATGTCCCAGCCATTGCCCTGGGCCCTGTGCAGGTGCATCCTGCCCAGGCTGCCCTGTCCGGCTATACCCACATTACCTTGCTCCTAATTATGCACATTGGCAGGCCAATACTGGCAACAGTGCTAGCAGTGTGGGCTGCAGAGGGTGTTGGCAAACACCACACACTGTTTAGACTGATGCAGACCCCCACACCTATGCCAGCATTGTGCACCTATATAGGCTTTTGGCAGCCCAGGATACCGCACCAGTCCTGGGCACAGTGCAGGCATGGCTATGGTATGCCGTACTGTTGGGGTCTCTCCCCAAGGTGGTGGACACTGTCAGGTACCAGACATGACACACACTCCACAGACATCACAGAGGTTGGTATGCTACAGCCCACTGGGCAGCTTGTGCTAACCTTAGGGATTGCTATGTGCCAGTTATCATAGCAACCTTTTGCTATCTGTGTATTCCCGGGTTTTGGGTGGCATTGCTAGGGTATGCAAGTGCTAGTATTGGGAGATGCACACAGGGCCCAACATCCTGCCTCTCCAGGAAGCTTTGGCTAATGGGGCCTGTGGGTGCAGGTGTTTCCGCCCCTGTGGGTCACTGCTCTTGGACAGGGGTTCCCAACTCCGGTCCTGGTGGGCCGCACCATGTTCGGGTTTCATGCTGTCCCTGCTGAATATGCATGAGATACATCTGCATACCATGGGGGTGGCGCATCGACATACAGCACAGGCATCTTTATTGCAATCAGCATGGAACCTGAATGTTGTTTGGACCTCCGGGACTGCTTTTGGGAGACTCTGCTCTCGGTAATGCGCCTGTTTGTGGTGTCTGTTCTCTGTAGTGTAAAATGTAGGTGTTACAGGCATGTTTATTCTATCAGCAATAAAAGGTTCCATCTTTCTTACCACGGTTTATTACTGGTAAAAAGTATGGGGACAGAGTTGACAGGGACCACAGCTAGGGTTTGAATCTGTGACATTCTGCTCCTGAGCACACTGGCTATGCTTACTGTGCCACAGGGACAGATCATTCCCTGGAGGTACCATGACTGTTTGTCATATGGAGCCTGTCTGTTGCAGTGCATGGCACCCACCTACATGGGTCTGGGCCGTGGCCTGCTATGGTCAGATTTCACTGCCCCCTCTGCCACCAGTACCCCTCCACCACCATGCTGCCATGCCCTTCTGCTGGTGGTGCTGGTGGTGCGCAGTCTCGGGCCATCCAGTGTGCGGGTAGGCAGCTGCCTATGGTGTGAATAATGGGGTAGGGGTGCCTATATGGACGTCCACGCTTCCCCCCAGCACCGCCTGCCACTGTTCTGTGCCCTTAGGGGTAGCTGCTGGGTACTGTCCCCTGTGACACTGCGGGGGACACACTCGTGCCCATGTTGGGCCCTCATCAGTTTCAGTCTGGCTCTACTGTTTATGCATTCCTATGGGCCAACTGAGCATCACCCTAGTCCCCACTGTGGCCCAGCTGCACCACAGCATGTGCCGCCTGCAGCCCTCTGTATCCCCTTTTCCAGCATCTGCCCAGTTGCCCATTCTGACATGCCCACCCTGCTGTTGTGGAACATGTGCACGCCATGGGGAACCTGTCCACTAACAAGGGGAAGCCCTGATCTGCGCTATTTCACTGTGGCATCATTCACCTTCTATGGGGTCAGAGCATACACCCTTCCACAGTTAATATCTTTTTCTGAGGCTTTCTCAGTGGTATTTATTGCTGTTTCCCATTGATATCACTATTGGCTAGCTTGGTTATGTTTTTTTCCTCGTTTCTTCTGGTCATTTTCACTACTTATTTACCCTTTTGTTCCGTGCACATGTATCACACTTATCACGTTTTGTGGGTTTCCCTGCCTATGCTGTACATTGCTGACACTCAAATGGTTTCTCTCCCCTGCAAATGTGCATCTAACCCCAGGTTTTCATTCGCGGTAGGATTCAGCCCTTGAGTTCAGTGCGTTGCTGTGCCTGGAGCCTCTCCCCACCCACTCTCTGCCCATTGACCCCTTCTCTCTGCCCTCTCTCAACCTTCTGCGATGTTTTATCGCGCTGCGGAGCTTTACGATCATTACGCGAGGTTACCGCGCGTTCTGAGACGTTAACGATCGTTAACGTCTCAGAATGCGCATTAATGTCACGTAACAATCGTTAACGTTACATAACGCGCGTTATGTAACGTTAACACAGTTTAGTAAACATGCCCCTATGTGGTCTATTCTGTAACATGAATAGTGGAGATTGTCTACCCTTCTCATCCCTGAGAAGCCTCCCTGAACTAACAAGCAGTTTTTATGGGGAGGTTAGATGGGGGCAGGGAGAGGACTGGGCAGAAACAGAGTTAGGGTAGGCAGTGGGTGTTCTGCAGCCCTGGACATACAGGGCTGATTCTGATGTCAGCCCTGTACATCAGGGGCCAGCAAACTAGATGTGGAACTTATCCCATCTCTGAGATGGAATACGTTCCCCTAGATGCCAGGGGACTGCAGGCCCATGGAGTGACAAAGGTTGGAGGGGGTACAGGAGATTCCCCGCAGCTCGATCCTGGCCATGGGAGGCCAGATCGGGGGTCGGACTGCGGGGAAAGAACAAAGTCATTGGCAGCTGGGGATGGCGGGTTCTGAATGGAGCTGTGGTGCCATGGCAAATGGATGCCATGGCACCACATCTCCATTCAGGAGCCTGACTGAGTTAGCCGAGCGCAGCCTGTACTTGCAGGCCAATCAGAATCAGGTCCCTGCCTGCATGTACAGGCTTAGTCGCAATTCTGATCCAGCAGGGGCTAGACATGCCCCACGGGATCAGAATTACATCTATCTCTGTGCATCCGGTTCAGAGACATGGACACACTTTACAGAATGTGCCTGCACCTTACAAATAATTGTCATACATTGAAATGATGTCTTTTGACACTAAGGGGCATGTCTACTAAATCACGGTAGCCTCTTGCAATAAGTCCCAAACCTTCACGGTATCTGTGGGGGATATTACAAGTTTTCCCCCTTTAGATACCGTGGATGTGTTGGACTTATTTATTTATTTATTTATTTTATTTAGCTGTATTTATATCCCGCTTTTCACCGGCTCAAAGCGGTCAGTGACTTATCATAGTGACCTTGATATCTGCTTTGGCACTTAGCACAGGAAGTTCCGTGGTGCGTGCCAATTCAGGTATCATGGGTTTCTGTGATAAATCCAAGGAGAGGAGAGGTTGGAATTGGGTGCACAGAGTTCTCACTAGCTCTGACCCAGTTACTACCAAGCCCCCTGCCAATGCTGAAATCACCCCCCAATCATACAATATTGTTGGTGCTGTTGAGGTACACATCTGTGTCACTGACAACATGGAAAAAATGTCCCCCTCCCTTCAGCACTGTTCCCCCTTGGGTAACTCCCTATTCCCATTGGGAACCATCGGGGGAGATCAATGTACCCTTTACAAACTCACATATCCTTGCTAGTCAGTTGGGTGCCAAAAGGCCTCCCTTCTCCCATTTCCAAAAAAGTCCAACTAGGCAGTCGGGGTCCTCCCTCTACCACATTCAGAACTAGAAATCCCGGCTAGTTGGTTGACCTTTGTGGCCTCCCAGAACCTCCCCCAACCAGTACCTTAAGCAAATCCTTTTGGTCCAGTGGTCACTGGGGGCAGAATGGTCCTCACTGCTCCTGTCCCCATCACTGGCCTGGCACAAAATGGCTGTGTTACACAGTGTTGTTCCCTAACATCCTGATGCTAGAGGGCAGTACCATGAGATTATGGCCATATTTGTGAGTACCGTGAGGATAGTAGGAGCTAAGGATCTGTTTGGCTGCTGTATTGACACTTTTTGGGGTATTTTGGGGACCTGCAGTCAATCTATGTGCTATGCTAGTCCTCTCTGCATATTCTGCCAAGTGTTTTGGGCTGAGATGCTAAGCAACCCAATTCCAAGAAAAAAACAAACTCAGCTTATCATTGGGAAACTACTAGACACTGCCAGTGATCCTTAAACTCTTTCTTCAATGTTCTTTTCAAATATACTTTATTGCACTTTTTAACTATTGATCTCCTGGCACTAGTATTAATCTTACATTTTAGGACATTCCAGCCTATCTTGCTGCTGTTTTGACCCTTTCTCTAGTATCATGAGCCCTCACAACAATACTGCCCCTCTTTCCTTTCACTGTCACATATTTTAGTGCCTTCACCATGGCACATCCTCTGGTATTTATTTAAATCCCTCAGGATCATGGCCAGTGCAACCATTAGCAGAACTAGGTGATTGCCAAGAGTGCCAGCATTTTTAGGTGGCCCATTGCTGCAGCTGATTCCCTTCCCCAGGACCTGCAGAAGTGGTAATGACTTTAAAACAGCAACACGGTACTTACCAAAACCTCTGGTGCCATGTCTTGTTGGACCATCTGCTTCTGCCCCCATGCAAATCAGAAGTCTGCATTGGAGGGGGACAGACGAGGCAGCTTGTAGAGAACAGGAACCATGACACAATGCTAGAGATTTCAGGTAAACTCTGTGTTGCAGTTTCAATGCCATTGCAGCTACTGTGGGTCCCAGAAATGGGTGGCAGTGGTAGCACTGGAGGTGGGGGTGGCAGTGAGGTGGGGAGACAAGACTGAGGGCCCACCTATGCACTGTATGAGTATGTACAAATGGGTTCATGGGGACTTTCAGTCCAGAAGTGTGCATCTGAGGGAGGCGGAAGCGCAGTTCTTAGAGGGCACGAACTGTGACATAGTGCCATAGGATTCAGGTACAGTAAGTGCATGAATCATGGTTTCAAAGCCTTTACCATTGCTGTAGGTATTCAGAGGGGCAGCAACCACAGCAGTAGAGCACCATGGAATGTCAGCACACTAGGAGGTATGTTTACTAAACTGCGGTAATCGTGAATAACGCATGTTATGTAATGTTAACGATTGTAAGCGCAGCATAACGTGCATTATGCTGCACTTACGATCGTTAACGTCATATAACGCGCGTTATGATGCGCTAACGATCATAAAGCGCCGGCGGCGCGGTAAAACAACGCAGAAGGTGGAGAGAGGGCGGAGAGAAGGGGTCAGTGGGCGGAGAGTGGGCGGGGAGAGGCTCCCCTCACACTAACGTACTGAATTTCAGGGCTGAATTCCAACGCGAATGAAAACCTGCCGTTAAAGGCACATTACAGGGGAGAGAAACCATTTCAGTGTCAGCAATGTACAGCCCAGGCAGGGAAACCAAAAAAAAGTGATAGGTGTGATACATGTGCACAGAACAAAAGGGCACAGAAACAATGAAAATGACCCCAACAAACTGGAAAAAAACAATAACCAAGCTGGCCAGTAGTGGTATCAATGAGAAACATCAACCCCTCCCCCCCCGAGTAAGCTCCATAGAACAGATATAAATCGTGGAAGGGTCTATACTCCGTCACCATACAAGGTGAATGGGCCCACAGTGAAATAGCGCTGCTCAGGGTTTTCCCCACCATCGGACAGGGTTCCTATGGCGTGCACATGTCCCGCAACATCAGGGTGGGCATGTCGGAACGGCAACTGGACAGATGCCGGAAAAGGGGATACAGAGGGCCGCAGGCGGCACATGCTGTGGTGGAGCTGGGCCACAGTGCGGACTAGGGTGATGCCTAGGTGGCACTTAGGAATGCTGAAACAGCGGAGCAGCCAGACAGCAACTGCTGAAGGCCCAACATGGGCACGAGTGTGTTTCCCAAAGTGTCACAGGGGATAGTACCCAACAGCTACCCCCAAGGGCACGGAACATTGGCAGGCGGGTCTGGGGGGGAGCGTGGACGTCGATGCAGGCACCCCTACCCCAGAACCCGCACCTGAGACTGCGCACCACCAGCTCCACCAGCAGAAAGGCATGTCAGCATGGTGGCTGTGGGATACTGGTGGTGGAGGGGGCAGTGGCAGCTGGCCAGAGCAGACCGTGGCTTAGCCCTGTGTAGGTGGGTGCCATGCACTGCAACAGACAGGCCCTGTCTGACCAACAGTCATGGTATCACCAGGGAATGCACCCTCTCTGTGATAACATGGTGGTGCAGTGCACAAAACCAGTGTATTCAGAAGCAGAAGATCACAGATTCAAGTCCCAGCTGTGGTTTCTGCCAACCCAGTCCTCATATTTTACCCACTACTTTAACGTGCTAATACAGACAGAACCTTTCTTGCAGATGACGTAAACATGCCCAAAACACCTACATTTTACCCTACAGAGCACAGACACCATAAACATGCACATTACCTAGAGCAGAGCCTCCCAAATGCAGTCCTGGAGGGCCAAACACCATTCACGTTCCATGCTGCCTCTGATAAGGATGCCTGTGCTGCATTTCTATGCACCACCCCCATGGTATGCAGGTGTATCTCATGCATATTCATGAGGGACAGCATGAAAACCCGAACAGTGTTTTGCACCGCAGGACTGGAGTTGGGAACCTCTGCCGTAAAGCAGAAGCCAACAGGGGCAGACACACCCACACCCACAGACCCCATTATCCAAAGCCTCCTGGAGAGGCAGGACTTTGGGCTCTGCGTGAATCTCCCAATACTAGTACTTGCATACCTTAGTAATGCCACCCTAAACCTGGGAATATGGTACACATCTATCAAAAGGTTGCTATGAGTACTGGCAAATAGCAATTCCTAGGTTAAGTACAATTTTCGGAGTGAGCTGCATCATAGCAATCTTTCTGATGTCTGTGGAGTGTGCTACAGGTCTTGTGTCTGACAGTGTTTACCAATCTGGGGAGTAACTCCTACAGTATTGCGTACCATAGCCATGCCTGCACTGTGTCCAGGACTGGTGTGGTGGCCTGGGCTGCCCAACACCTCTATAGTTGCACAATGCTGGCATAGGTGTGGGGAGTGTGTGTCTGTCTATCCAGTGTGTGGTGGCTGCCAACACCCTCCACAGCCCACACTGCTAGCACTGTTGCCAGTATTGGCCTGCCAATGTGCATAATGAGGAGCAAGGTACCGTGGGAATAGCCTGGATAGGGTGGCCTGGCCTGGCCGCATCTGCACAGGGCATAGGGCAATGGCTCGGACATTGTAGTGCCCGGTACCACCTGCACGGACAGGGTGGCCATAACATGTCCTGCTGGGAGGTCACTCTCACCCTGACTGAGCAGTGACCATGGCATGGCTATGTTCCCCCATAGTGCTATATAGCATTTCTCTCATGTGATATTTTTGGGTTTTCTTTTGGGGCCCAATCACTGACCTATCTGCTTGGTGTGTATGCTGATATCCCAGTTTTGGGTACATGCATCTTCTCCAGGACTATGGACTAGCTGGTGCACTGTCTGCAGCTAGTATGTGTCTTGTTGGAACACCTTGCAGGGTGCAGCGGCTGGAGGCTTGCTGCTGGAGAATATCAGATAATGGTGGGGGGCAGCTGAGCATTTCCAGGCCTGCTGTCTGTCTGCTATTGTATTATGGATGTGTACCGCTCTGTCTGTTCCCCAGCAGGACAGGGGTTTCTGGTCCCCTCTACTGCTGCCATTGTAGGGAGGTAGACTGTGGATCTATTGGTGGGTGATCCTGTTTCCCACCCTGTGCCCCAGAGGGTGGCTTGTGTGGTGGTACATGATCTGCCCATGGGTCCATACAGCCCCCCCCCCCTTCACCTACAGCAGGTAACCATGGCACCAACACAGGATATGCACTATTCTGGAGGCATCATCGCCCATAGGGACTGGACATGACCGGGACATACAGCAGGGCACAGATGTATCCTAGGTGTGTCTAAAGGAGCTACCTATCACACACTGATGGGGACCTGCAGCATGGCATAGTTCAGCCATGAATGGTGCTGTGGACCTGGTGCTGGTTGCCCCACCTCAACCTTAGGGTGGGCACAGTACCCGCACAATGTGACTGTCTGTGGTAGTACCACACACGGTCTGTTCCCCCTACCTGGCTGAGGTGCTGTGGGGGTGCATACCCAATCTTGTGCCTATCTGTCGACTGCTGATTTGCATGTGCAGTGCATCATGGGTACGGGTGGGTTAACCCTATCCTGGTAACACAGCATACAGTTTGTGTGGTGACGTGCAGTCCTGCAGCCAGCCAGGGCTTTGTTCACAGCCTTATAAGGTGTCCTATAGGGGACATTATAGGGTGCCTTGGCAACAGTACACTTTCTAATGTGCCCTATGGAGTGCGTTATGGGGTGCCTTATGCGGCACCTTAGGTTATGCCACCGTGAGGGTGTGTTTGCTGGCAGCACAAATTAAAATACATGTCAAATGCCTCACCAATCACAACTTAAATGTAAAGGGTGCTGCCTCAGCCAGCCTTATACATTAGGCCCACTGGGGAATCTAACCCATGACCCCTGTACCATCCGTCAGTGTTGTAACCATTGTGCTACAACTCTGTTGCTGTGATTGTATGCCTGCGCGCCTTCGTAAGATTAACATGTGGTAATGTGCCCTGTAGCGCTCGTTAATTTATGGCGCCTTGTAATGCGCGTTCTCGGCGTGTTCTCGGCAACGATGTACCGCCCATGTCCTTATTTGGGATTTCTGTCTCTAACGCGGCTCCTAACGAGAATCGCACTAACGAATTGCACTAATCGCATACCCCTAGGTAACTGCCTAATTAACCTAAAAGAACTGACGGCCCTGATCCCATAGACCCTGTTGTAGAAGTATTTGGGTTGATCTGTCACTTTCAGGTGGACAACATTCAGATCTTCAGACTAGCATTTGGGAGTTTGCAGTGTTTGCCAGTTGGTTCAAATAGCATTTTTTAAAACTGAATCATATAAATACAAAATTCCCTTGGGTTAACCAAAAAGCTTATAAACTGGACTACTTGTCATAAAAAGCTTTGAGATTTTAAGGAATCAAAAACTCACAGTTGAATCAACAATATCTGCAGTTGTTCAGAATGTGTTTTTAACTCTCTGCAAATTCACCAACTGTGCACTAATTTAAAGAAAATCTGAGAAACTCTAGTAATGCAAAAATGTGATTACTGTAGCATTTTGTATTATGGAGTATCAAGAGTTAATCTAAAATTACTGCAAATGGAGCTCATTTTGCACAGAAATTTGCAAAGGAAATTGAGACATCCATGTCGGGATGTCCACATTTTTGCAGAGCACATCCAGTGGGAACAGTGCTTTAAAAATCCACACCACTAACCAGTGTAACCCTTGAATCTTTGTTGAAATATGGTTTAAACATTTTAACATAGAAATTACGTGGGCAGCAACGTTTTGAGCTCATTTTAAAGGTTTAAGCACGATATTTGAAAGACTTAAGAAATATCATTATAGTAATCTAAGGATGGCAACATTAAAGCTTGCAACATCTTTCTAAATATCTCTTGGCTAAGATTTTGTTTCAAACCTCTTACCATTTTGAAGTCCCATCCCCCCCCCCCCAAAAAAAAAAACCCTCCTAAAATACTTTTTATATGAGGTTGAAAGGATAATTGGACTCTTAACATAATACCTAAATATTGTACATCTGACATCAGCAAAATGTGTCCATTAGGTAATGTGATTTCAGAGAGAAATTGAACATCTTTACTTTTAGCTATTATTAAGGATTCTGACCTCCAGTAGTTGATAAGTAAACCATTATCTTGCAATGAAGAGACAATACAGGCAAAATAATTTATGAGAGAAATATTTAACAGATGCTCATGTAGATCAAATGGGGCAAATAGCAGGACCTCATCATATAGATTCAAAATGGTACCTGAAAATCCCTCAAAATCAAACAACAACATGTAAGATAGATGTTACATAAGGCCACTGACCTGTGGAGGCCAATTCCATTTTGCACGTCCTGTGCCTGTGCAGCCGGGCAAAATCGGAGTGTACAGGGGTAGCACCTGACTCTAATCTCACGGCAACTAGATGTGCCCATGGGATCAGAATCGGGTCTACTGGCCTGGATGTGCAGGCCGGGCCCCAATTCTGATCAGCTGCACACCCAGCCACATACCTGGCTAGCTCAGCCTGGCTCCTGAATGGAGACGCCGTGCCATGGCATCCCCTCACCATCGCACTGTGGCTCCATTCAGGAGCCGCAATCCCCGACCGCAGAAGGTAACTCTTTTCCCTGCAGCCCAATCCCTGATCTGGCCTTCCATGGCCAGGGTGAGGCTGCAGGGAACCACCCTGCACCCTTCACCTCTTGTGCGTGGCCCGGCTCTACCATCTCCCAACGTCTAGGACAGGGGTGGGCACCTCCGGTCCTGGAGGGCCGCAGACCAGTCAGGTTTTCGGGATATCCCTAATGAACATGCATGAGATATATATGCATTAGAGATATCCTGCCAACCTGACTGGTTTGTGGCCCTCCAGGGCTGGATTTGGAGACCCCTGCCTTACACCTCTGTCATTTAAGATCGTGAGTGGGCAAGGTACAGATGTCCTAGACATCGAAAGGGTATATAGAATGTGTCACATTCCTCCTCGATTCTCACCACCACCAAAAAGTTGTCTAATAGACAATTTTTTGGTGGTGGTGAGAAGTTAGGAGGACTGTGACAAATTCTATCTAACCTTTTTGATGTCTTGGACATCTGCACCTTGTCCACTCACTATCTTAAATGACAGAGGTGTAAGGCAGGGGTCTCCAGATCCAGCCCTGGAGGGCCACAAACCAGTCAGGTTGGCAGGATATCTCTAATGCATATATATCTCATGCATATTCATTAGAGATATCCCGAAAACCTGACTGGTCTGCGGCCCTCCAGGACCAAGTTTGCCCACCCCTGGTCTAGGAGGACTTATTCCACCTCCGAGATGGAATAAGTCCCTCATCTACCTGGCCAACCCCGGACATACAGGGCCAACCTCAGAATTGGCCCTGTATGTCCAGGGTCACGTTCTTGCCCACTGCCTCACCTCGCTACTCCCCCAGCTCACCCCCTCACTCCCACAAACAGAGCTCCCCACACAAGTCGGCTATATGTGCAGGGAGCTCTGTGGCCACCAGCATTATCCAGACATGTAGTGGGTCTGGATGTCTGGATCACATGTCCAGACCCGCTAAACACGGCTTGGAATGACCCCTATTGTCAATGATTATTTGCCAACATCATGATAACACAGTTACAGCAATTGTTTTTTAAATTTATTATTTAGAACATTTTTACAAACTTTATGAAGAACAAACTTGTACTGAAAAGGTGTTGACACCAAGAAAAAAGAAAGAATACAAAATTGCTCCACGCAGAAACAATATACAAAATGCCAAGACCTATAGTCCACAATGGGACGTGCACATCAATAATAAAAGAAAACAACTGAATGGGTTGAGAAAACCCCTCCAGTTAGGAAAGGAAATAAAAAATAATAGCAAATAGCAAACAAGAGGGCTGCGGAGAATCTGAAGCTACTCATTACTGATGCATGATCATATCTTCTCATCCCCCTGAGATGAAGGTGAAAAAGTAATAGGTAATCTTGCATTAATAAATGTAGAAAGGTCTGCCGTCTGAAAGAAAATAAATCTTTGTGATCTAAACATCACTATACATTTACAAGGAAAAAAAATGTAGCACCTAACACAAGCACATCTGGTCTTAATAGCAAAAATTGCTTCTGACGTTTTTGCGTGTCTTTAGAGACATCAGGAAAAATTGCAATTTTTGCCCATAAAACAAATGAGACCGTTTAGTATAATATAATCTAAGCAACCAGTCTTTATCTGATGATAAAGCAAATATGACTAATAAAGTGGAAGGTTTCAAAATAGGTGGTCCAGAAGACTGCAGAATCTCAGAGACATTTATAACATCCGTATTAGTTAGACTTCACAAATTTCCAATATCCCTTTTACCGGTGGGAAAATTTTGCTGACACAGTCAGGTTCTCTGACATATATCTTTTAAAGAGATCTGCTAGCAAAGTCCCCTTAACTATTGGAAAGTTCAAAATTTGAAGGTTTGAAGCCCTTGCAGCATTTTCAAAATTTTCCAACTTAGCGCTCAATATGGTATTGTCTTTAATCAAAGCAATATTGGTATCACCAATAGAATTCAATATTGTCTCATGTTCTTCCAACTTCTTTTTGAGTGAATCAGTTATGATTACATACGAGTCCAACTTCTGAGAAACAATGTTTACCTGAGACATATGTCCAGCATTGTAACGAGTTAAAGCCTCAGATAACGTCGAAATGGCCTCCCAGATGTTATCCATGGAAATAGTCTTAGGGCATACCAACATAAAAGGAGCAGGCAAATTAGGAATCTCGACCGGTAAGACCTTCTACGGACTCCCTTCCAACCAAGGCAGGCTCACCAGCAAAACCACCAGCTTTAAAAAACGTAGAAGGCAATAGGGTAGCTACTTCACCTCCTTCCGCCCCAGCTCCTTGCAATAGCGTGATGGGGAGGCCGCCTTCCGACTCCACACTCACACCAGCCAACGGGATCGGGGTTACAGCAGCAGCAGGAGGTGGTGGTGGACTCTGCATCTCAGGAGACAGAGAAACCTCATGGGCGGGCAGGGAAGCAGAATCCTCCAGCAACTCCCCTGTAACGCCCGCACGAATCTCCCATCACTCAGCTTCAGTAACTGTGACAAAACGATCCATAGGACCCGAACTGGCTGGCCGGGGATCAGCAAGGTAAGCCGAGCCTTCCCTTTACATTTCGGCATAACAGCAAGAAAACACAGCACTCTCCTCACGCAGCCATCTTGGACTCAACCCCAGTTTCAGCAATTCTTAACTTTTCCTGGAGGGGTTTCATTTCAAGGAAAGGTAATTTTGTGTCCTTTACTTGAAGTTCTCTGCCTGAGAGTTATTGTAAAAGGGGGCTATTTTTGTTATGTAACATTTTTATATATTGCTGCTTATGCTACTGGTTTATTTTGCACAGCTGTTTTCAGAAGGGGATTTTTCTTTATTGATGTTTTTTTTCCTCTAGCTGTTAGGATTTAGAAGTTCAACATGGAGGGAAAGAAACTAATACTTTTTGAAGCCACTGTACTGCTGAAGTGATATATCACTCCCTTCCCAGATCCAGCTCCCGCATACCCCAGTGTTGAATCTTCCTATTAAAGGGATGAATAGATAGTTGTATTTTTGGGAATGAAATTTGAGGAGTTAAGCAAATATGTTAAATTTAGGTACTCTGTAAATGAAAAAAATAAATATATTGCAGGGGGCTTTCATGAGTAATATCTTAATAAAACATTGATATAATTAGACAAAGAGAACAAGCTATACGTCATACCCCAGATAAATAAATGTTGTAATCAGAAGAGATAAGGTAATAAACTGCAGACCCAAATAACAGGTGAGCAAACAAGGACTACAGGGAATGTGAAAAAAGGTATTAGCTTTCACATAAAAAGGCTAATTTTTATTTACAAGATATCTGAGAACAGAGCAGGAACATTAGTAGGATTTTTTTTCCAACAGGTACCAAAGCTCCAACAGCAGAAACATGGCTGGGAAACATCACGGTGCCAAAACTGTCACCTCTACTACTACTTCTGCATCTGTCCAGATGGACAGCCAGATCCAGGGTATGGAGCCAGTTCAGTGCGTGAGATGCCTGCAAGTTGAGTCCCACACGAAACAAGCAGAGGGACTGAGAGAGGAGGTGGCGAGGCTAGGAAGCATCCGTGACAAAAAGTACATAGATGAAATGCTTTTACAGGCTTCTCAGATCACCAGCAGAAAGGAAAATGCTACTTTAAAAAAATAGGATAGCTGGACACAGATCACCAGAACCTGCAGAGCCGATACCATGAATCCACATTCCCTAGAACTGAAGAACTGGTATGCTGCCCTGGAAGTGGAAGAGGCGACAGCATTCCGGGAACAGGAGGTGCAGGAGTTGAAAAAAACCAATACTGCAGGATCAATGCACCCAATGCACTAGGAAGTGAGCAGTTAGTGACTCCTTTCTGAGAGGCACAGAGATGCCCATCTGCCATCGAGACATTCTCAGGAAGTATGCTCTCTGACTGCTGCTAAGATTTAAGATGTTAGAGAGAATCTGTCAAAACTCCTGAAGCCTACTGACTTTTATCTAACGCTGTTCATCCAATTTATCCTCCGTGATGACTAAATTAATAGAAACCTTCCTAAAGTACAGAATGGTATAGAAGAGCGTACAGGATTGGAAATTGCAGATTGGAGTGTTCTGAGATTTCAGCAAGGCCTTTGATACTGTTCTGCATCAGCAACTTATAAATAAATTGAGCATCCTTGGGATGGACCCTAAAGTGACTAACTGGGTAAGAAGCTGGTTGAGTGGGAGGCAAAGGAGTAGTAGGAAATATAGTTCACTTTGAAGATTGGGTCATTACCAGTGGTGTTTCACAGGGATAAGTCCTTAGGCCTCTTCTTTTTAACATTCTTGTAAGCGATATTGCAGATAAGTCACATGGGGGGCATGTTTACTAAAGGTTAATGTGTGTTAATGAAGTTTATGCACATTAAGGGCCACAAAGCCCATAGAAATATAAGGGCAATGGGCACTTAATATGTGTTAACCTCTTTAACATGCATTAAAACCTTTAGTCAATTTGTCCTGTGGTCATTATCTGCCCTCATTTTCTGTGTTTGTTTCAGAAGACAAAGCCAGGTTTGTTTTTATACCTTTGATTAATGCATCCAATAGTGAAACCAGCAAAGTTTTCGCAATATGGCCCTTTTGAAATCCATGTTGCCAACAGTCCAGAACATCATTCTCATCTAAAACTTTATCCTAACAATTTGCTCAATTAATTTCCCTAAAAAAAAGATATATTAGAAATGGAACGAAAAGAGGCACAATCATTTAAATCATGCTTCCCTTTGTTTTTTTTTACTAGGCCAAACCATGGAGATTTTTAAACTATGGGGCATGTTTACAAAAGGAGTTAACAAACAATAATAAAATTAACGGGCTTTAAGTGACCAGGCCCATTTTATTTCCATGGGTACATTAACACATATTACCTTCGGTAAACATGCCCCATGAAGAAAAAAAAACTTGTCAGAGATATTTACCACATCATTAAGATAATGAGCAACAGAATGTCTGCAACTTATGCAGCAGTAATTAGAGTTAAATCAAGTGCACTTGTCCAGGCACACATTTTTTTTTCTATTTTTTTTCAAGTTCAACTCTGAAGAGCTCAATGTGAATTCACTCCAACAAATGGTCCCAGATTTGTTCACTCAGATCATCTTCATTAACTACCAAAGAATGAAAAGGAAGTGGGTAACGATTGTGTTTTGGAATGATAATAATTAGCAGATTCTTGTGCAGTCTATTATGACTGCAGAATAGATATTGCTGGTTAGGTCAAAAGATGGTGTATGACTGAAAATAACTCTGCTGACACTAGAAAATGCAGTTTCCGTCTGTGAGGTGTAGAAAGCTTGCTTAGGTTCATCACAAGCTAACTTATAACTGTTAAATAAAACAAAAAAAAATGCTTCCAGTTTGAACTTTTCTCCATTTTCTCTCTGCCTCAATAATATTTTCTACTATGGTCATTATACTGTGAAGCCACAAAATTCTGTTGCTCTCACCTTCGTGATCATGTTAATAAAGAGCTATGCTGAGACACTGATTACTCCGGCTATTAAAAGTCGGATTTGTATCCAGGTTTGTAGGTGTTACCTTCTTACTAAGACCAACTTTCACCATCTGAAATTGAACATGACCAAAACTGAGCTCCTTATCTGTCCCCCTAAACCCACCTCCCTCCTCTGTTTTTGTGGATAACACCACACTCCTCACTGTTTCCTCAGCTTGCAATCTTGGGGTCATCTTTGACTCTCTCTCTTTCTCTGCACACATCCAACAGAGAGCTAAAGCCTGCTGCTTCTTCTATAACATTAGCAAAATTCTTTCCTTTCTTTCTGAAAACACTAAAAAAAGACCCTTATCTAGTCTCTAGTCACCTCCCATCTTGACTATAGTAAACTGTTCCATGCAGGTCTCCCTCTGAATCATCTCTCTCCCCTTCAATCTGTTCAAAACTCTGCTGCACATCTTATTTTCCACCATTGTCGCTATGCTCATGTAACCCCTCTTCACAAGTCACCTCACTGGCTCCCCGTCTGTTTCCATATCCAGTTCAAACTTCTCCTACTGATCTGCGAGTTGAATTCATTCTGCAGCTCCTCACTACCTTTCTTCGCACCCTACGCCCTTCCTTGGGAACTCCACTCCTCTGGCAGATCCCTCTTATCTGTGCCCTTCTCTGCCACTGTCAACTCCAGATTTTGTTAATTCCACCTTGCTGGCCCATATTTATTTATTTAAGAGGTTTTAACAAGTCTCATATGCCTGGAACAAACTCCCTGAGTCAGAACGTCAGGCTCCTTCTCTAGCGCTTTTCCAATCCAGGATACAACCCCACCTCTTCAAGGCAGCTTTTGGATCCTGATGCCCCTCACTCTCTCATTCACCACGTATGTATAATTACCATACTCTAGTCCCCAGCTTTGTGATGTTTTCCAACTTGATTAGATTGTAAGCTCTGATGAGCAGGGATCGTCTCTTACATCTACAGTATAGGTACAGCATTGCATATGCCTTGTAGCGCTATACAAATGATAAGCAGTAGTTGTAATAGTAGGGGCAGAGAGTGGATCTGGTGACTGCCACGCTTTCAATGCATGGGTGCACACTGCGCCCTAATGGCACGTCTTGCATTTAGCATAGGCCCCATTACCTCCACCTCAATAAATGAAACTAATTGCACCCCTGATATTGCCGCCCTTCATTACTGAACAGCGCTGTGCATTGCCTATCAGGGAAATTCTGTCCATACCGCCTACAGGTAACAAGGTGGCTTTGCACTTAATGCACCATGATCGTGTGCGCTATTGGCGCATTAGCTGCAAAAGCACAACACGCTTTATTAAACGGGCTCTTATGTTTTTCTCTCTTTCTGCCTCCCCATCTTTCTATCTCCCTTATTATTTCCTACTTAGGTTCAAATTTATAAACTTACACAACATGATGCAGTAGTAAACACAAATAATGAGGAACTTCCCTTCTCGGGCAGTGTTTGACTTCTTCTAAACTAGGTCATTATTCTGGTAGTACAAATAGTGCTACCAAATTGATCTTATTAAGAATAATGAGCAAATGGTCATCAGTCTTCTTTCCTGTGACTAGTACTGATTAAGTAATTAAAGAAATCACTGGCTTCCTTAGGAATTACAAATGTGCTTATAGTGTTTCTAGGACATTTAAAAATACTGTCTTGATTAGTTTGTTTGGTTAATGAGGTTTAAAAAGTAATACTTTATGCTAGTTTGCTGTTTACAAAAATAACTAATCACATACCATTTGTATACACGTACCATGCAAATGAAGTAGGGCAACAGCATCAGTAATTAAATCTTTAGGGCTCTGTTAAATGAATTATTTGCAAAAATAAGTGGGAAGGCCTATGTACTGTCAAATAGCTTTTCAAATGTAATAACATGCTCAAAAACAGAAAATAATACACACAAAACTGCAAATTTTAATGTGTTCTAATTTCTGAATGTATAATTTTGTGTTCCTTCGTATATTCTCATTAATGGCTTCAGCATAGTAAAATTAAGGACCACCTTTACCAAAGCCCTTTAGCCATTAACAGGTGTTTTAACATGTGGCAAAAGACAGTCGGGAACACTAATGCCCAATAGTGCCTGCCTTTGCGCACTAAAACCCACGTTAATTGGCAAATACGGGATGAGGCGGACAGTGGTTGTAGAGAGAATATTGCCACTAGAACCAGGGCAATTGCTACGCATTCAGTGGCAATGCAGTTCCTAATGCGGATTCACCTAATGACTCTACTGTAGCAGACGTTAAGTGAACCCAACCTAGTGGAGTGCATGTTGGGAAACCCTATTGAGTGTTAGCTGCCAGGGACATCCTGAACACGCCCCCAGCAGCAAACCTGCAGCCTTTGCCATTAACAAACATTGATGCAATTTTGTGGTGGCAGCTCATGTCTGTGAACAGATTAACAGGTGAGTACATTTGCCTCTCTGTTTGCAGATAGTACCCTCTCCAGTTTTATAAGTATTAGTTTGCACAATGTCCGAATGTGGAATCAAACAGGACTTTCTTCATTATAGTGATACGGGATTCGATAAATGTTCCCTGAAGTACTACATCTTCAAAGTGTTGCACACCTATACAAAATGTATTTATTTATCCATTCATTCACTCATTCATTCATTTGCTTATTTATTCATTGGCCCTTTTACTGAAGTTCCTTAAGTGATTAACATGCTTTTAGCACACAGTACAGTAGCTGTCAGCACAGGCCCACAGTAACTGTTACCATGCAGACATGACAGTTACCATGTGTTAATTTCCAAGGTAACCACAAACGTATGAGGTGGGGAATGAGTGAACTAGGGATGAAGAGTGGAGGTGGAGAGTACATTGTGGTTAGCATGGAGAATTTACCATGCATTGTCAATGTTGCAATTAATGCGGGTGCACATAATGACACCTAAGTGGGTGGCGTGCAACCACATTAATTGTGAATGCCGCTGCCATGTGTTGAGTGACATGTCCATGTGGTAACTGCTGGGATGCTTCACACTTACCGTGTGTTACTTTTAGCACTACACACATGGTAAGTTCAAAATCCTACTGCACTTTAGTAAAATGGCCCCTTATTTCTTGATAAGGACTTGATTGACACTAGGGATCATCATCAGCAGTAATGCAGATAACAGGATCTGAGTTTGATATGCTCTCTATTAAAGAGGGAATCAACCTGCCACAATCCGGCTCCCTGGTCCCTCTAGACCCTGACTCCCCTCTGGCCTTCGCTGGCGGTTAGTGGAGGGAGAGAGGAATGATCCGCAGATGTTCCTGCCCTATAGCACCCAGGTTCAAAATGGCACCTCTCACCCCCTAATAGTAGTTTTGCTGTACTATGGCTAGGATATCAGGCTGCATGCCCTAATTTAGCAGGTTGATCCTTAGCAATAGCACTGCAAGACAACTGTTAGAGAATCAAAGGCACCATTTTAACCCCACTGCCAATGGTGTAGGAACATTTGGGGACCATTTCTGCCTCCCTAGTAGTCACCATGGAGACCCCTGGCAAAACCTCAAGAGTTCGGGAGGCTGGAGGCTGAGCGAATGTTGGGGAAATAGAAGAGTTGAAGGGATTTCTTGTGTGCCAGGGTGGAGGATTGGGGAGATGGGGAATTTTGTATGCTATTTGCATATGCTTACAAAATGACCTTAATAATATGCTATGGGGCAGAAAATGAGAGGGTTATGGATGAGGAATCAGTGTGGATGCACTTCCATCTAAACAGTAGGTCATAAGTAAAACAACATTAAAGGGGTGATCTTTGGCCCCTATATGCGCAAGACTTGATTTTCTAAGACTGCAATGCATGCATGGGCACTTCCAAACGTGCTTTGGTTGAATGCCATTCTATAAGCATGTGAGGAATGCCCACTGTGTGCATCTTGACCTGAGGCATGCACAGGGGCATGGTTTGTGTGAAGCCTAGGTCTGGCCTTGATGGATACACAGATGTAATAGAATACTATGACATACACCTCTAAGGCAGGTGTAACTGACACACCTAGCTTCTGGCAAGTCAGTATACAGGTATTTTATAAAGTGAGACATATTTTATTTATTTATTTTGCTGTATTTATATCCTGCTTTTCACTGGGTCAAGGTGGTCAATTGGGGGATACATTTAACATGAGGGGATATGAGACACATATGCTAATACTTACAGGGAACATGGGCAATGGAGGGTTGAGTGGCTTGCCCAAGACCACAAGGGGTGCCTGTAGGACTAGAAATCCAGTCCCTCCAGCCTGAGATTGCTGTCCCCAGGTGGGACTTGAACCCCCGACCCTCTGGCCTGAAGTACCTTGTCCTAACCACTAGACCACTCCCCCCCCCCATATGTTCCTCACTTTACAAACTGTCTACGCACATGCAGGGATGTGCATTAGCTATGTGGGGGTTATGAAATTATCCTCTAATTGCAATATACTACTGTGTGGTAAAGCACTTTACTATGTGATAATTGTAACGTTTCTTTGTAGTAACTGGGGATGCCTCAATATTGAACCCACAAGCTTTGCACTTACTACATATTAGATTTTGAATTTATGCATATGGAAGGTAATTTTATAAACTTGCATTTAGTTAACACACATTTTCATATGCCCACTTTACTCCTGTTTTATAAAGTCAATTACATACATACTTGACTTTGCAAGATAAAGCGTAAGTGCAACTCTTCTCAGCCACTAATGCAAATTTCACACCAATAACAAACTGTTGCAATGCAATTAACCATTGGATCTCTGAACACCAACTCACAGAGGTATGTTTACTAAACTGTCTTAACGTGTGCTCTGTAATGTTATCGCATGATAAGGTACCTTATCGCGCAATAATGGCGCTTTACAAGGCGCAAGGTACCTTATCGCGCGATAACACGCGCTGTGGAGCAAACGAGTGCTGAAGGCGGAGAAAAGCTCCCGGAGGGTGGAGGAAGGCTCCCCAGGGGCGGAGAGAAGGGGTCAATGGGTGGAGAGTGGGAGAGGAGAGGCTCCCTGCACACTAACGCTGTGAAATCTGAGGCTCAAAACTAACGCCAGTGAAACCCTGGCGTTAGAGCAGATTTAAAAGGAAAAGAAACCATTTCCATCAGCAATGTACAGCAAAACTAGGGAAACCTACAAAAAGTGATAAGTGTGATACATGTGCACAGAACAAAAGGGCAAATAAACCTTGAAAATGTACAGAAGAAAATGTAAAAATAAAATAACCAAGCTGGCCAATAGTGATATCAATGGGAAACATAAAAAAACACTCCCAAGAAAGCTCCAAAAAAAAAGATATGAATTTTGGAAGGGTCTATGCTCCGTCCGCATACAAGGTGAATGAGCCCACAGTGTAATTGCGCTGAGCAGGGTTTCCGACTCCATCGGCCAGGTTTCCTATGGCATGCACATGTTCCACAACAGCAGGGCGGGCATGTCGGAACGGGCAACTGGACATATGCTGGAAAAGGGGACACAGAGGGCTGCAGGCGGCACATGCTGCGGTGCAGCTGGCCCACAGTGCGGACTAGGGTGATGCCTAGCTGGCCCATAGGAATGCTGAAAGAGTAGAGCAGCCAGACAGCAACTTCTGAGGGCCCAACATTGGCATGAGTGTGCTTCCCACAGTGTCACAGGGGATAGTACCCAGCAGGTACCCCGAAGGGCATGGAACATTGGCATGCGGTGCTGGGGGGAAGCGTGGACAGTTATGCGGGAACCCCTACCCCAGAACACGCACCATAGGCAGCTGCCTACCCACACACTGGATGGCCTGAGACTGCGCTCCACCAGCAGAAGGGCATGTCAGCATGGTGGCAGAGGGATACTGGTGGTGGAGGGGGCAGTGGCTGCTGCCCAGAGCAGACTGTGGCCTAGCCCTGTGTAGGTGGGTGCCATGCACTGCAACAGACAGGCCCTGTCTGACGAACAGTCAAGGCATCACCAGGGAATGCACTGTCTCTGTGGCAACACAGTGGTGCAGTGCACACAGCCAGTGTGTTCAGAAGTAGAAGATCACAGTTTCAAGTCCCAGCTGTGGTTCCTGCCAACCCAGTCCCCATATTTTACCCACTACTAAAACGTGCTAATACAGACAGAACCTTTATTGCAGATGACGTAAACATGCCCAAAACACCTATATTTTACCCTACAGAGCACAGACACCATAAACATGCGCATACCCTAGAGCAGAGTCTCCCAAATGCAGTCCTGGAGGGCCAAACACCATTCAGGTTCCATGCTGCCTCTAATACAGATGCCTGTGCTGCATTTCTATGCGCCGCACCCATGGTATGCAGATGTATCTCATGCATACTCATGAGGGACAGCATGAAAACCCGAACAGTGTTTGGCACACCAGGACTGGAGTTGGGAAACTCTGCCGTAAAGCAGCAGCCAACAAGGGCAGACAAACCCACACCCACGAGCTCCATTATCCAATGCCTCCTGGAGAGGCAGGGCATTGGGCCCTGCGTGCATCTCCCAATACTAGCACTTGCATACCTTAGCAATGCCATCCTAAACCTGGGAATATGGTACACAGCTATCAAAAGGTTGCTATGATTACTGGCAGATAGCAATTCCGAGGTTAAGCACAATTTTTTGATTGAGCTGCATCATGGCAACCTTTCTGATGTCTGTGGAGTGTGCTACAGGTCTTGTGTCTGACAGTGTTTACCACCCTGGGGAGTGACCCCAACAGTATTGTGTACCATAGCCATGCCTGCACTGTGCCCAGGACTGGAGCGGTGGCCAGGGCTGCCAAACACCTCTATAGTTGTACAATGCTGGCATAGGTGTGGGAGTGTGTGTCTGTCTATCCAGTGTGTGGTGGCTGCAAACACCCTCCACAGCCCACACTGCCAGCACTGTTGCCAAATGTGCATAATGAGGAGCAAGGTACCATGGGTATAGCCTGGACAGGGTGGTCTGGCCAGGATGCATCTGTACAGGGCATAGGGCAATGGCTGGGACATTGTAGTGCCCGGCCACCACCTGCACAGACAGGGTGGCCACAGCATGTCCTGCTGGGAGATCACTCTCACCCTAACTGAGCAGTGACCACGGCATGGCTAGGTTCCCCCATAGTGCTACACAGTATTTTTCTCATGTGATGTTTTTGGGTTTCCTTTTGGGGCCCAATCACTGATTTATCTGCTTAGTGCGTATGCTGACATCCCAGTTCTGGGTGCATGCATCTCCTCCAGGGACATGGACTAGCTAGCAGATTGTCTGCAGCTATTACGTGTCTTGTTGGAGCACCTTGCAGGGTGCAGTGGCTGGAGGCTTGCTGCAGGAGAATATCAAATAGTGGTGGGGGGCAGCTTGGTATTTCCAGGCCAAATGTCTTTCTGCTATTGCTTTATGGATGTGTATAGAGCTGCATTGACTGCTCTGTAGGGTGTCTGTTCCACAGCAGGACTGGGGTTGATGGTCCCCTCCACTGCCACCATTGCAGGGAGGTAGAATGTGGATATGTTGGTGGGAGACCCTGTTTCCCACCCTCAGCCCCAGAGGGTGGGTTGGGTGGTACATAATCTGCCTATGGGTCCATAAGGGCTAAACCTGACTGAGAAATACAGATGTATCCAAGGTGTGTCTACAGGAGCTACCTATCTCACATACTAGCACTGCTGGCGACCTGCGGCATGGTCTATTTCTGTCATGGAAGGTGCTGTGGACCTGGTGCTGGGCGCCCCACCTCACCCTCAGGGTGAGCACAGTACCCGCACAATGTGACGGTGTGTAGCTACTCTGTGCCAGTAACACACACGGTCAGTTCCCCCTACCCGGCCGAGGTGCTGTGGGGGTGCATACCCCATCTTCTGATCATCCGTAGACTGCTGATTTGCATGTGCAGTACATCATGGGTACTGGTGGGTTAACCCTATCCTGGTGATCACAGCAAACTGTTTGTGTGGTGCCGTGCAGTCCTTCTGCAGCCAGCCAGCCAGGGGTTGGTTAGCATCTCAAGAGCTGTAGCCCCCTGGTTACTTCACTGCCTGTAGAGCCAGCGATCATGGGTTCAAACCCACAGTGGGGTTGTTTGATAGGGCTGTCCAAAGCATTGTCTATTTTTAATGTACATTAGTGCTGCCAGCAGAAACACCCTCAGAGTACTGTAACCATAAGGTGCCTCAGAAGGCGCCCTATAAAGCTCCTTCTGAGGCACCTTATGGTTACAGTCCATATAAGGTGCCTTATAAGGTGTCCTATGGAGCGCCTTATATGGTGCCCTATAGGGGACATTATAGGGTGCCCTATGGAGTGCCTTATAGGGTGCCTTATGCGGCACCTTAGGCATGTGAGGGTGTGTTTGCTGGCAGCAATAATTAAAATACAAATAAAATGCCTCAAGAAACAATACATACGTGTCAAAGTTGATGCCTCAGCCAGCCTTAAGCATTAGGCACACTGGGGGATCAAACTCATGACCCCTGTACTATCAGTCAGTGTATTAAGCATTGTGCTACACCTCCATTTCTGTGTTTGCATGTCTGGGCACCTACTTAGGAGTACCGCGCGTTAACGTGCTTAGCGGCGCTTCGCCCGATAATGTGTGCAGCGCGCGCGTTATCGCTCGATAGTCCCGTTTTACTACTTTAAGACTGCAATGCCCACTCCTTTTATGGCAGCCTGCACACTATCGCCGGGCGCACGTTAAGACGGTTTAGTAAACATACCCCACAATTAACTACTATAAAACTGAGGTCCTCTTTATAACCTGAGATAAACACGTCTCCCCACCGATTACATTAAGAGTTGGCAATGACGATTTGTTGGTTAGATATGAAATCAGATACCCATGGAGCAATCATTGACCAGCACCTCACATTACAATCTCACGTAAATAAAGCAACAAAAATCATATATAATAAAATCTGGACTCTCCAACATCTGCAACGCCTTCTTGAAACTTTCAGAACTGTCTTCCAGATGATGATACTCTCCCACATAGATTACTGTAATACAATCCTCCATGGCATACCTAAAGGTCATTTACAACCACTACAACTTGCCCTGCATACAGCTGCAAGAACCCTCATTCATGCACCCAGATACAGCTACATCATCCCCATTGTAAAGGAACTTCACTGGCTACCCCTGTCTAGTAGAATAAAATACAAAAGCATAATGAACATCTTCAAAATCTGTCATGAGTTATCCTTGCATTACTGCAATCTATTATAGCGAGAACATCGAATAAGCGACATAGAAGAAGCCCTGAACAACATCTACTAGCACTCCCTTCAGACTTCACCAAATTCAACCAGTTCACGTGCATTCTCCTTCTATGCACCCAGCCTTGGGAACACCATACATGGACTCATAAGAGCATCCACTGATACTATAACTTTCCAGAAGTTATTAAAAACTTCCCTCTATAGAGAACACTTTGGAGGAAGAACTTAGACACTCTCCTAGACATGAACTTCATGAGTATTGAATTCTGGTCTACCTACCTGCTCCCACCCTGATCACTTAGGGGTATGTTTACTAAACCGTCTTAATGTGCGCTCTGCCACGTTATTGCGTGATAAGGCGCCTTATCGTGCAATAATGGCGCTTTACTGGGCGATAAGGTGCCTTATTGCATGGTAACGTGCTCAGTGGTGCACAGCAGCGCAAACGAGCGCTGAAGGGAGGAGAAAGGCACCCGGAGGGCGGAGGAAGGCTCCCCAGGGGCGGAGAGAAGGGGTCAATGGGTGGAGAGTGGGAGGGGAGAGGCTCCCTGCATACTAACGCTGTGGATTCCGGGGCTGTAAACTAACGCCAGTGAAACCCTCGCGTTAAAACTGATTTAAAGGGAAGAGAAACCATTTCCGTCAGCAATGTACAGCAAAGCCAGGGAAACCTACAAAACGTGATAAGTGTGATACATGTGCACGGAACAAAAGGGCAATTAAACATTGAAAATGACCGTAATGGGGGGGGGCGGAGCCCGATGTCCAGCGGGATGGTCGCATAACGCTGAGGCTCCCGAGAGGCCTACTCAGAATCCTGAATTAACACCGGACAAACTTGAATTTCTGCTCTGATCTTGCCGGGGCACATTGGTGAGATGGCGGGGACCAAACCCACGCGCCTGGAATTTGGATATCCAGCGGCTTCTCACGGTAAACGCTCCAAAACTGAACCCCCGTCCCCGCAGAAGGGACTGGCTTTGCGCGAGGGCCCCGAAATGCAGCAGGAAATCCTCGCAGAAATTAGAGGGGTTAAGGACCTCGTGCAGTCAAACGGTGAAGCACTTCGAGCGCTGAGGGAAGATCTTGGTGTACTGCAAGGCAGGCTAGAGGGGCTCTCTTCGCGTCAGGACAAAATGGAGAGTATATTAGACTCCCATGCGGTCCGGCTGTCCAAACTTGACAAAGTTGAACGTCAGGTGCGGGCTTTGCAGAAAGAAGTGGAAGATGGCAATAATAGAGCGCGCCGCAACAACCTACGACTCGTGGGCATACCGGAGGGAGCGGAATTGGGAGACATGAAGGAGTTCTTAAGTAAAATCCTCCCTTCCCTGCTCCAAATCACCTTTACCAAAGAATTGGAGATCGATCGCGCTCATCGTGTACCCACAAACATAACGCTCAACAGGAAGACCCCGCGGCCTATCATCTTTCGACTTTTGAGATATCAACATGTGGAACAAATTCTCAGTGCCTCCCGGGCAAAGGGCCATATGGAGTTTGAGAGCCACAAGGTCTCCTTCTATCCTGACTTGGCTAAACCCACGGTCGACCACCGAAAGCGCTTTCTGGAATTTCGACCGAGGCTTCAACAACTACAAGCACGCTATGGCCTGATGTACCCGGCCAAGCTCCGAGTCACGCTTCACAATCAGACAAGAACATTTGAGGACCCTGATCTACTAGCGGAGTTTTTGGACTCTAAAGAAGCCGACTTGATGCGCTGACTTCCAGAATATTCCTGCCAGTACTCTCACATCCGCTGTACCTGCCATATTGGATTTACCGCGGCTCAGCGAAGAGTCTGTCGAGGGCGGTTTGTTGCCTTATTTTGAAGATATCTGGGACCCGACTCCATCTACCCATAGTAGCCTCGACGAGTATCAGAGACAGTGTTTCTTATGGACTCTGTTGTTTCTTTTCTTTTATTATGTCTCTATCTTCCTCTCTAGGGCCTCCTCCCGCAGACATCTGGTCGCCATATTCATTGGGGGTTTTGCTTCTTCTCTAAGTTACTTTGGTACATACTTTTCAATATGGTGTATTGGCCAGCATACTTGGTGCTTATGTCATTATTGTACAGATTCTGATTATGTTGTAAGTTTTCAAGCGCTCTTACCTAAAATGTCTATTATCGATTGATGGCACCATGTAAGATTTTTCATTGAACGTACAAGGAATCAATAATCCGATAAAACGGAGGAAACTCCTAAGCTATCTAAGTCATGAAGCTGCGGACCTGATTTTCCTCCAAGAAACACATTTCAATTTGAAGGAAACTCTCAACCTCAATATTAAACCTTACATGGTGGCCGCCTATTCCCCAGCTGTTTCTAGGAAATGTGGGGTTGCCATATTGGATAGGAAATCTCTGCATACTACTATTGTTGCGACTTGCTTAGATACAGCGGGTAGATGGTCCAGAGTTCACCTCAAGATGGGTAACTTTACAATTACATGTATATGCCTTCATGCTCCTAATCTGGATGACCCTGCCCTTTTGCTATTACTGCTCAGGCTGCGCTGGCCTCTGCTAATTCTTCATTGATATTGGGGGGGATTTCAATTTAGTTCTTGATCCCCTGATTGACAAATAGCCGCCCAGGACAAGGGGTCCCCCCAAGAGTCATATCGCGCTTACCTCTGTGATCAAAGATATTGTTCTAGTCGATCTATGGAGGTTACTACACCCCAATGAGCTTGACTTTACCTTCTTCTCTTCCCCTCACAAATCCCAGTTTCGCATAGATTTCTTTCTAATATCAACACTGTTAGTTCCTCAGGTGGACGCTGCAGCCATATGTTTAATTACGAGGACTTGGAAGGATAGCTCTCGACTTACTGTCAATGAATAGTGGAACCTTGTCTGCTTATATAGTAAATATGAGCAGATATCTCGGAGAGCTATTTTCCATACCCAAATTCATTCTCGCTTGTCTAAATGGCAGATGCTCAATGATCATGTACAATCTGCTCATTGCTTCGACATGTCTGTTTAATGTACACTCATCATGTTTCAGATCGCCGTAAGGTTTTGTAACACAATAATGTCAGTACACGCCCTTTTCGAGAATGCTTTAGTTTTCTAGAGAAGAAGCAGGGGGGAGGGGGGTGGTAGGGGTTTACTTTGGTGTATGTATCACATTCCATGTATGTATTTGTCTTTTAGTTGTATGTCTTCCTTTCCTTTGTTGTTGTAAAACGAAAATAAAGAATTAAAAAAAAAAGAAAATGACCGTAATGAAATGGGAAAAAAATTAACCAAGCTGGCCAATAGTTATATTAATGGGAAACATAAAAAACACTACCGATAAAGCTCCACAAAAAAGATACCAACCTCGGAAGGGCAATGCTCAGTCCCCATACAAGGTGAATGATCCCACAGTGAAATAGCGCTGATCAGGGCATTCCCTTGGAACTGGACAGGTTACGTATGGCATGCACATGTTACGCAACAGCAGGATGGGCATGTCAGAACGGGCAACTGGACAGATGCCGGAAAAGAGGACACAGAGGGCTGCAGGCGGCACATGCTGTAGTGCAGCTGGGCCACAGTGTGGACTGGGGTGATGCCTAGGTGGCCCATAGGAATGCTGAAACTGTACAGCAGCCAGGCAACAACTGATGAGGGCCCAACACGGGCACGAGTGTGTTTCCCACAGTATCACAGGGGATAGTACCCAGCAGGTACCCCCAAGGGCACAGAACATTGGCCGGCGGTGCTGGGGGGGAGCGTGGCATTGCTAAGGTATGCAAGTGCTAGTATTGGGAGATGCACAGAGGGACCAAACTCGTGCCTCTCCAGGTGGCTTTGGATAATGGAGCCTGTGGGTGTGGGTGTTTCTGCCCCTGTTGGCCTCTGCTCTAGGGCAGAGGTTCCCAACTCCAGTCCTGGTGGGCCAAACACTGTTCGGGTTTTCATGCTGTCCCTACTGAATATGCATGAAATACATCTGCATACCATGGGGGCGGCACAGGGAAATGAAGCACAGGCATCTTTATTAGAGACAGCATGGAACCTGAATGGTGTTGTGCCCTCCAGGACTGCATGTGGGAGACTCTGCTCTAGGTAATGCGCATGTTTATGGTGTCTGTGCTCTGCAGGGTAAAATATAGGCGTTTGAGGCATGTTTATGTTCTTTGCAATAAAGGTTATGTCCATATTAGCATGGTTTAGTAGTGTGCTCTGACACGTTATCGCGCGCTAACGCGCTCAGCGGCACAAACGAGTGCTGAAGGCGGAGTAAAGGCTCCCTGAGGGCAGAGGAAGGCTCCCCAGGGGCGGAGAGAAGGAGTCAATGGGTGCAGAGTGAGAGGGAAGAGGCTCCCTGCACACTAACACTGTGGATTTCGGGGCTGAAAACTTGCGCCAGTGAAACCCTGGCGTTAGAGTAGATTTAAAGGGAAGAGAAACCATGAAACCATTTCCATCAGCAATGTACAGCAAAGCCAGGGAAACCTACGAAAGGTGATAAGTGTGATACATGTGCACAGAACAAAAGGGCAGATAAACATTGAAAATGACCTGAACAAACTGGAAAAAAAACATAACCTAGCTGGGTAATAGTGACATCAATGGGAAACATCAAAAAACACTACTGAGAAAGCTCCAAAAAAAAAAGATATCAATTTTGGAAGGGGCTATGCTCTGTCCCAATACAAGGTAAATGATCCCACAGTGAAATAACACTGATCAGGGTTTTCCCTTGTTACAGGACAGGTTTCCTATGGAATGCACATGTCCCGAAACAGCAGGATGGGCATGTCGGAACAGGCAACTGGAGAGATGCTGGAAAAGGGGACACAGAGGGCTGCAGGCGGCACATGCTGTGGTGCAGCTGGGCCACAATGCGGACTAGGGTGATGCCTAGGTGGCCCATACGAATGCTGAAAGAGTAGAGCAGCCAGACAGCAACTGATGAGGGCCCAACACGGGCACGAGTGTGTTTCCCACAGTGTCACAGGGTATAGTACCCAGCAGTTACTCCCAAGGGTACAGAACATTTGCAGGCGGTGCTGGGGGGAAACGTGGACATCTATGCAGGCACCCCTACCCCAGAACCAGCACCATAGGCAGACGCCTACCCGCACACTGGATGGCCCGAGACTGCGCACCACCAGCAGAAGGGTATGTCAGCATGGTGACAGAGGGATACTGGTGGTGGAGGGGACAGTGGCTGCTGCCCAGAGCAGACCATGGCCCAGCCCGGTTTAGGTGGGTGCCATGCACTGCAACAGACAGGCTCTGTCTGACAAACAGTCATGGTATCTCCAGGGAATGCACTGTCTCTGTGGCAACACAGTGGTGAAGGGCACGCAGCCAGTGTGTTCAGGAACAAAAGGTCACAGGTTCAAGTCTCAGCTGTGGTTCCTGCCTACCCAGTCCCCATATTTTACCCACTACTAAAATGCGGTAATACAGACAGAACCTTTAGTGCAGATAATGTAAACATGCCCAAAACACCTACATTTTACCCTACAGAGCACAGACACCATAAACATGCGCATTACCTAGAGCAGAGTCTCCAAAAAGCAGTCCTGGAGGGCCAAACACCATTCAGGTCCCATGCTGTCTCCAATAACTATGGCTGTGCTGCATTTCTATGCACCGCCCCCATGGTATGCAGATGTATCTCATGCATATTCATTAGGGACTGCATGAAAACCCAAACAGGGTTTGGCCCACCAGGATCGGAGTTGGGAACCTCTGCCCTAGAGCAGAGGCCAACAGGGACAGACTCACCCGCACAGACAGGCTCCATCATCCAAAGCCACCTGGTGGCAGGATTTTGGGCCCTGTGTGCATCTCCCAATACTAGCACTTGCATACCTTAGCAATGCCACCCTAAACCTGGGAATATGGTACACATCTATCAAAAGGTTGCTATGATTACTGGCAGATAGCAATTCCTAAGTTAAGCACAATTTGCTGATTGAGCTGCATCATAGCAACCTTTCTGATGTCTGTGGAGTGTGCTACAGGTCTTGTGTCTGACAGTGTTTACCACCCTGGGGAGTGACTCCTACAGTATTGCGTACCATAGCCATGCCTGCACTGTGCCCAGGACTGGTGCGGTGGCCAGGGGTGCCAAACACCTCTATAGTTGCACAATGCTGGCATAGGTGTGGGGAGTGTGTGTCTGTCTATCCAGTGTGTGGTGGCTGCCAACACCCTCCTCAGCCCTAACTGCTAGCACTGTTAGAACATAAAAACATAAGATATGCCATACTGGGTCAGACCAAGGTCCATCAAGCCCAGTATTCTGTTTCCAACAGTGGCCAATCTAGGTCATATGTAGCTAGCAGTTTCCCCAAGAGACACAAGTTCCACAATGCTTGTACTGGGTCAAGCATTGATATCTTCGGTCACTTCTTAATAATGGTTTATGGACCTTTCCTCCAGGAACTTGTCCAAACCTTTTTTAAAACCCAGCTACACTAACAGCCTTTACTACATCCTCCGGTAACAAATTCCAGAGTTTGATTACACGTTGAATGAAAAAATATTTTCTTTTATTAATCTTAAATAGTTTACCCTGTAGCTTTATTGCATGTCCCCTAGTCTTTCTATATTCTGATAACGCAAACAATCGATCTATGTTTACCCGTTCCACTCCGTTCATTAATTTATAGACTTCTATCATATCTCCCCTCAGCCGTCTCTTTTCCAGGTTAAAGAGCCCTAACCTTTTTAGCCTTTCTTCATAGGAGTATCCTTCCATCCCCTTTACCATTTTGGTGGCTCTTCTCTGAACCTTTTCTAAAATCGCTATATCCTTTTTAAGATATGGCGACCAGAATTGCACACAATATTCAAGGTGCGGTCTCACCATGGAACGATATAGAGGCATTATAATATCTTTCGTTTTATTTTCCATTCCTTTCCTTATCATACCTAGCATTCTATTTGCTCTCTTGGCCGCCGCTGCACACTGGGCCGAGGGTTTTAACATGGTATCCACAATGATGCCAAAATCTTTTTCCTGGGTGGTGGTTCCTAATGTGGAACCTTGCATCGTGTAACCATAGTTTGGGTTGTTCTTCCCTAGGTGCATAACCTTGCACTTGTCCACATTAAATTTCATCTGCCACTTTGATGCCCAGTCTTCCAATTTATCAAGATCCTCTTGCAATTTTTCACAATCCTCTTGGGTTTTAACAACTTTAAATAGTTTTGTGTCATCTGCAAATTTGACAACCTCACTCGTTATTCCACTTTCCAGGTCATTTATGAATATGTCAAAAAGCAGCGGACCCAGCACAGATCCCTGGGGTACACCACTAATCACCTTTCTCCATTGGGAAAATTGGCCATTTAGCCCTACCCTCTGCTTTCTATCTTTTAACCAGTTCCTGATCCACAATAGTACACTGCCTCCTATCCCATGACTCTTTAGTTTTGCCAAAAGTCTCTGATGAGGGACCTTGTCAAAGGCTTTCTGAAAGTGCAGATACACAATATCAACTGACTCACCTTTGTCCACCTGTTTATTCACTCCTTCAAAAAAACATTACAGATTAGTAAGACAAGATCTTCCTTGTCTAAAGCCATGTTGACTGTCTCCCATTAGGTTGTGACTATCTACATGCTGAGTAATTTCATTCTTTTTGATGGTTTCTACCATTTTTCCTGGTACTGACGTCAGGCTCACTGGTCTGTAGTTTCCCGGATCACCCCTGGAACCCTTTTTAAAAATTGGTGTTACATTGGCGATCCTCCAATCTTCAGGTATTAGAGATGATTTTAATGATAGTTCACAGATTACTGATAGCAGGTCTGCAATCTCATATTTCAGTTCTTTTAACACCCTTGGATGTATACCATCTGGCCCACGTGATTTGCTACTCTTCAGTTTATCTAATAGTTGTAAGACATCTTCCCGATGTATCGATATTTCCTTCAATTCTTCCGCACCTTTAAATATCACTTCAGTCATGGGTAACATCCCTACATCTTCCTCAGTAAAGACCGAAGCAAAGAATTCATTCAGTCTCTCCGCTATCGCCTTGTCGCCTCTTAGTGCTCCTTTAACCCCTTTATCATCTAATGGACCAACTGACTCTCTCACAGGTTTTTTGCTACGAATGTACTTGAAAAGGTCTTTATTTTGCATTTTTGCTTCCGCAGCAAGCTTCTTCTCAAAATCTCTCTTTGCCTGCCTTATCAATGCCTTGCATTTGACTTGCCAGTGCTTGTGCTGTTTCCAGGTTTCATCGTTTGGCTCTTTTTCCATTTCCTGAAAGATGCTTTTTTGGCAACAACAGGCTCTCTGACCTCACCTTTAAACCGTGTTGCCAGTATTGGCCTGCCAATGTGCATAATGAGGAGCAAGGTACTGTGGGTATAGCCCGGACAGGGCGGCCTGGGCAGGATGCATCTGCACAGGGTATAGGGCACTGGCTGGGACATTGTAGTGCCCGGCCACCACCTGCACAGACAGGGTGGCTACAGCATGTCCTGCTGGGAGGTCACTCTCACCCTGACTGAGCAGTGACCATGGCATGGCTAGGTTCCCCCATAGTGCTACATTATGTTTCTCTCAAATGGTATATATGGATTTTTCTTTTGGGGGCCCAATCACTGACTTATTTGTTTTGTGGATGTGCTCACATACCAGTTTTGGGTAGACACATCTTCTCCAGGAACATGCACTGTAGACTAGCTAGCAGACTGTCTGCAGTTAGTATGTGTATGGCTGGAACTCCTTGTAGGGTGCAGTGGCTGGAGACTCACTATGCTTGCTGCTGGAGACTGTCAGACAGTGATGGTGGGCAGCTGAGCATTTCCAGGTCTACTGTCTGTCTGCTGTTGCCTTATGGAATGCTACAGATCTGCACTGACTGCCCTGTAGCACATCTGTTTCCCAGTAGGACTGGGGTTGTTGGTCCCCTCTACTGCCACCATGGCAGGGCTGTAGAATGTGGATCTGTTGGGGGGAGATTCTGTCCCCCACCCTGCTCCCCAGAGATCAAGTTTGGTGGTACTACATAATCTGCCTATGGGTCCAAACACCACCCCCCTCTTGAACCATGTGGCCATGGCACCCACAGAGAATATGCACTATTCTGGTGCATCATAGTCCACAAAGGCTAGACGTGACTGGGATATACATATGGGCACAGGTGTATTGTAGATGTGTCTGAATGAACTATCTATCACACACTGGCACTAATGGGGACCTGCAGCATAGCCTATCTCAGGCAGGGCAGGTGCTGTGGACCTGGTGCTGGGCACCCCACCTCACCCTCAGGGTGAGCACAGTACCCGCACAATGTGATGGTCTGTAGCTACTCTGTTCCTGTAACGCGCACGGTCAGTACCCCCTACCAGGCCTAGGTGCTATGGGGGTGCATACCCCATCTTGTGATCATCTGTAGACTGCTGCTTTGCATGTTCATTGCATCATGGATATGAGTGTATTAACTCTATCCTGGTAGCCACAGCAGACAGCTTGTGTGGTGACCTGCAGTCCTTCTGTGGCCAGTCAGAGGTTTGCTCATTGTTGTAGAGCTGTAGCCTACTGGTTACTTCACTGCCTGCGGAGCCAGAGGACTTGGGTTTGATGCCACAATGAGATTATTTATTAGGGCTGTCTGGGGCAGTTTCTTTTTTTAATCTGAATTAGTACTGCTAGCAAAAACACCCTCACAGTGCTATAACCTTAAGGTGCCTTATAAGGCGCCTTATGGGGCACCTGAGGATTACAGCACTGTGAGGGTGTTTTTGCTGGCAGTACTAATTTAAATTAAAAAAAGAAACTGCCCCAGACAGCTCCAATAAATGACCCCACTGTGGGATCAAACCCACAACCTTTGGCTTTATAGGCAGTGAAATAACCAGTGGGCTAAAGCTCTGAACAAACTCCTGGCTGGCTATAGAAGGACTGCAGGTCACCACATGAACTGTCTGCTGTGGTTACCAGGATAGGGTTAATCCACTCGTACCCATGATGCACTGCACATGAATATTACAGCACTGTGAGGGTGTTTTTGCTGGCAGCACTGCTTTAAAGTAAAAAGGAAAATGCCTCTAGCAGCACTGCTTTATAGTAAAGGGTAATGCCTCAGACAGCCTTACTCATTAACCCCACTGGGGGATTGAACTCATGACCCCTGGTTCAGCAGGCAATATATTAACCATTGTGCTACCCCTCTCTTGCTGTGTTTGCTGGCCAGCACGCCAACTTCAGGCTAACATGGCTCCCTTTATCGCATGGTAACCAGAAATGCTACGTTAAGACCGACATGCCCACTCCTTATATGGCATCCTGTACACTAACACCGGCTGCACATTAAGGGGTATGTTTACTAAAGTGAGTTAGTGTGATTCACGTTAGGAGCCGAGTTAGAGACAGAAATCCCAAATAAGGACATGGGCGGTACATTGTTGCCGAGAACGTGCCGAGAACGCGCGTTACAAGGCACCATAAATTAACGAGCGCTACAGGGCACGTTACCATGCGTTAATCTTAAGAAGGCGCGCACACATACAATCACAGCAACAGAGCTGTAGCACAATGGTTACAACACTGACGGATGATACAGGGGTCATGGGTTAGATTCCACAGTGGGCCTAATGTATAAGGCTGGCTGAGGCAGCACCCTTTACATTTAAGTTGTGATTGGTGAGGCATTTGACATGTATTTTAATTTGTCCTGCCAGCAAACACACCCTCACAGTGGCATAACCTAAGGTGCCACATAAGGCACCCCATAACGCACTCCATAGGGCACATTAGAAAGTGTACTGTCCACCAAGGCACCCTATAATGTCCCCTATAGGACACCTTATAAGGCTGTGAACAAAGCCCTGGCTGGCTGCAGGACTGCACGTCACCACACAAACTGTATGCTGTGGTTACCAGGATAGGGCTAACCCACCCGTACCCATGATGCACTGCACATGCAAATCAGCAGTCGACAGATGGGCACAAGAGGCGTAGGCGTAGGCGTAGGCGTAGTGGTTGGGGTGTAGCCTGATGGTTGGGGCAAGGTACCACAGGCCGGAAGGTAGGTGGTTCAAATCCCACTAGGGGACAGCAACCTTGGGCCAGAAGGACTGGGGTTTCTAGTCCCACAGGTGCTCCTTGTGGTCTTGGGCAAGCCACTTAACCCTCCATTGCCCATGTTTCCTGTAAGTATTAGTGTATGTGTGTCATATCCCCTCATGTTAAATGTATCCCCCAACCGCTTTGACCCGGTGAAAAGCGGGATATAAATGCAGCTAAATAAATAAATAAATAAATAAAGATTGGGTATGCACCCCCACAGCACCTCGGCCAGGTAGGGGGAACAGACCGTGTGTGGTACTGCCACAGAGTAGCCAGAGACACTCACATTTTGCGGGTACTGTGCCCACCCTAAGGTTGAGGTGGGGCGCCCAGCACCAGGTCCACAGCACCATTCATGGCTGAACTACGCCATGCTGCAGGTCCCCATCAGTGTGTGATAGGTAGTTCTGTTAGACGCACCTAGGATACATCTGTGCCCTGCTGTGTGTCCTGGTCATGTCTAGTCCCTATGGGCGATGATGCACCCAGAATAGTGCATATCCTGTGTCGATGCCATGGTTACATGCTGTAGGTGAAGGGGGGGGGGTGTATGTACCCATGGGCAGATCATGTACCACCACACAACCCACCCTCTGGGGCACAGGGTGGGAAACAGGATCACCCACCAATAGATCCACAGTCTACGTCCCTGCAATGGCAGCAGTAGAGGGGACCAGCAAACCCTGTCCTGACGGGGAACAGATAGAGCAGTACACATCCATAATGCAATAACAGACAGACAACAGGTCTGGAAACGCTCAGCTGCCCCCATCATTATCTGACATTCTCCAGCAGCAAGCCTCCAGCCGCTGCACCCTGCAAGGTGTTCCAGCAAGACACATACTAGCTGCAGACAGTCCGCCAGCTAGTCCATAGTGCATTGTCCTGGAGGAGATGCATGTACCCAGAACGGGGATATCAGCATACACACCAAGCAGATAGGTCAGTGATTGGGCCCCAAAAAACCCCCCATAAATATCACATGAGAAAAATGCTAAACAGCACTATGGGGGAACATAGCCATGCCATGGTCACTGCTCAGTCAGGGTGAGAGTGACCTCCCAGCAGGACATGCTATGGCCACCCTGTCCGTGCAGGTGGTACCGGGCACTACAATGTCCGAGCCATTGCCCTATGCCCTGTGCAGATGCGGCCAGGCCAGGCCACCCTATCCAGGCTATTCCCACGGTACCTTGCTCCTCATTATGCACATTGGCAGGCCAATACTGGCAACAGTGTTAGCAGTGTGGGCTGTGGAGGGTGTTTGCAGCCCACACTGGATAGACAAACACACACTCCCCACACCTATGCCAGCATTGTGCAACTATAGAGGTGTTGGGCAGCCCAGGCAACCACACAAGTCCTGGGCACAGTGCAGGCATAGCTATGGTACGCAGGTTGGTAAACACTGTCAGACACAAGACCTGTAGCACACTCCACAGACATCAGAAAGGTTGCTATGATGCAGCTCACTCAGAAAAGTGTACTTAACCTAGGAATTGCTATCTGCCAGAACTCATAGCAACCTTTTGATAGATGTGTACCATAATCCCAGGTTTAGGGTGGCATTACTAAGGTATGCAAGTGCTAGTATTGTGAGATGCACGCGGAGCCCAAAGTCCTGCCTCCCCAGGAGGCTTTGGATAATGGGGCCTGTGGGTGCGGGTGTGTCTGCCCCTGTTGGCTGCTGCTTTACGGCAGAGGTTACCAACTCCAGTCCTGCGGTGTAAAACACTGTTCGGGGTTTCATGCTGTTCCTCATGAATATGCATGAGATACATCTGCATACCATGGGGGTAGCGCATAGAAATGCAGCACAGGCATCTTTATCAGAGGCAGCATGGATCCTGAATGGTGTTTGGCCCTCCAGGACTGCATTTGGGAGGCTCTGTTCTAGGTAATGTGCATGTTTATGGTGTCTGTGCTCTGTAGGGTAAAATGTAGGTGTTTTGAGCATGTTTACGTCATCTGCAAGAAAGTTTCTGTCTGTATTAGCACGTTATAGTAGTGGGTAAAATATGAGGACTGGGTTGGCGGAAACCACAGCTGGGACTTGAATCTGTGACCTTCTGCTTCTGAATACACTGGTTTTGTGCACTGCACCACCATGTTATCACAGAGATAGTGCACTCCCTGGTGATACCATGACTGTTGGTCAGACAGGGCCTGTCTGTTGCAGTGCATGGCACCCACCTACACATGGCTAGGCCACGGTCTGTTCTGGCCAGCTGCCACTGCCCCCTCCACCACCAGTATCCCTCAGCCACCATGCTGACATGCCCTTCTGCTGGTGGAGCTGGTGGTGCGCAGTCTCAGGCCATCCAGTGTGCAGGTAGGCAGCTGCCTATGGTGCCGATTCTAGGGTAGGGGTGTCTGCATTGACGTCCACGCTCCCCCCCCCAGCCCCGCCTGCCAATGTTCCGTGCCCTTGGGGGTAGCTGTTGGGTACTATCCACTGTGACACTTTGGGAAACACACTCGTGCCCATGTTGGGCCTTCAGCAGTTGCTGTCTGGCTGCTCCGCTGTTTCAGCATTCATATGGGCCACCTAGGCATCACCTTAGTCCGCACTGTGGCCCAGCTACACCACAGCATGCGCCACCTGTGGCCCTCTGTATCCCCTTTTCCGGCATCTGTCCAGTTGCCATTCCGACATGCCCGCCCTGATGTTGCGGGACATGTGCACACCATAGGAACCCTGTCCGATGGTGGGGAAATCCCTGAGCAGCGCTATTTCACCTGAAGGGCGAGCATGTCGGAACGGCCAACTGGCCAGATGCTTGAAAATAGGATACAGAGGGCTGCAGGCGGCACATGCTGTGGTGCAGTTGGGGCACAGTGTGGACTACGCAGATGCCTAGGTAGCACTTAGGAATGCTGAAACTGTACAGCAGCCAGACAGCAACTGATGAGGGCCCAACATGGGCACAAGTGTGTTTAACACAGTGTCACAGGGGATAGTACCCAGCAGGTACCTCCAAGGGCACAGAACATTGGCAGGTGGTGTTGGGGGGGGAAGCGTGGACGTCTATGCAGACACCCCTACCCCAGAACATGCACCATAGGCAGCCACCTATCTGCATACTGGATGGCCTGAGACTGTGCACCACCAGCACCACCAGCAGAAGGGCATGTCAGCATGGTGGCAAAGGGGTACTGGTGGTGGAGGGGGGCAGTGGCAGCTGCCCAGAGCAGACCGTGGCCTAGCCCTGTATAGGTGGGTGCCATGCACTGCAACAGACAGGCCCTGCTGGACGAACAATCATGGTAGCACCAAGGAATGCACTGTCTCTGAGGCAACACAGTGGTGCAGTGCACACAACCAGTGTGTTCAGAGGCAGAAGGTCACAAGTTCAAGTCCCAGGTGTGGTTCCTGACAACCCAGTCACCATAGTTTACCCACTACTAAAATGTGCTAATACAGACAGAACCTTTATTGCAGATGACGTAAACATGCCCAAAACACCTACATTTTACCCTACAGAGCACAGACACCATAAACAGGTGCATTACCTAGAGCAGAGTCTTCCAAATGCAGTCCTGGAGGGCCAAACACCATTCAGGTTCCATGCTGCCTCTAAGAAAGATGCCTGTGCTGCATTTCTATGTGCCGCCCCCATGGTATGCAGATGTATCTCATGCATATTCATGAGGGACAGCATGAAACCCCAAACAGTGTTTGGCACACCAGGACTGGAGTTGGGAACCTCTGCCGTAAAGCAGCAGCCAACAGGGGCAGACACACCCGCACCCACAGGCTCCATTATCCAATGCCTCCTGGAGAGGCAGGACATTGGGCCCTGCGTGCATCTCCCAATACTAGCACTTGCATACCTTAGCAATGACACCCTAAACCTGGGAATACGGTACACAGCTATCAAAAGGTTGCTATGTATACTGGCAGATAGCAATTCCGAAGTTAAGTACAATTTTCTGATTGAGCTGCATAATGGCAACCTTTCTGATGTCTGTGGAGTGTGCTATAGGTCTTTTGTCTGACAGTGTTTACCACCCTGTGGAGTGACCCCAACAGTATTGTGTACCATAGCCATGCCTGCAGTGTGCCCAGGACTGGAGCGGTGGCCAGGGCTGCCAAACACCTCTATAGTTGTACAATGCTGGCATAGGTGTGGGAGTGTGTGTCTGTCTATCCAGTGTGTGGTGGCTGCAAACACCCTCCACAGCCCACACTGGCAGCACTGTTGCCAGTATTTGCCTGCCAATGTGCCTAATGAGGAGCAAGGTACCATGGGTATAGCCCAGACAGGGTGGCCTGGCCAGGATGCATCTGCACAGGGCATAGGGCAATGGCTGGGACATTGTAGTGCCAGACAGGGTGGCCACAGCATGTCCTGCTGGGAGATAACTTATACCCTGACTGAGCAGTGAACACGGCATGGCTAGGTTCCCCATAGTGCTATATAGTATTTCTTTCATGTGATATTTATGGGTTTATTTTTGGGGCCCAATTGCTGACTTATCTTCTTGGAATGTATGCATCTCCTCCAGGAACATGCACTATAGACTAGCTAGCAGACTGTCTGCAGCTAGTATGTGTCTTGCTGGAACACCTTGCAGGATGCAGTAGCTGGAGACTTACTGCAGGTGAATATCAGATAATGGTGGGGCTCTGCTGAGCATTTCCAGGCTAAAGTCTGTCTGCTATTGCTTTATGGATGTGTACAGAGCTGCATTGACTGCCCAGTAGGGTGTCTGTTCCCCAGCAGGACTGGGGTGGATGGTCCCCTGTACTGCCACCATTGCAGGAAGGTAGAATGTGGATCTGTTGATGGACAATCCTGTTTCCCACCCTCAGCCCCAGAGGGTGAGTTGGGTGGTGGTACATAATCCACCTATGGGTCCATAAGAACTAAACCTGACTGAGAAATACAGATGTATCCAAAGTGTGTTTACAAGAACTACCTACCTCACACACTAGCACTGCTGGTGACCAGCAGCTTAGCCTATTTCGGCCGTGGAAGGTGCTGTGGACCTTGATCTGGGTGCCCCACCTCATTCTCAGGGTGAGCACAGTACCTGCACAATGTGACGGTGTGTAGCTACTCTGTGCCAGTAACACACACGGTCAGTTCCCCCTACGAGGCCGAGGTGCTGTGGGGGTGCATACCCCATCTTGTGATCATCTGTAGACTGCTGATTTGCATGTGCAGTGCATCATGGGTACGGGTGGGTTAACCCTATCCTGGTGACCACAGCAGACTGTTTGTGTGGTGACATGCAGTCCTTCTGCAGCCAGCCAAGGGGTTGTTAGCATCTGTAGCCCACTGTTTATTTCACTGCCTGTAGAGCCAGAGGTCATGGGTTCAAACCCACAGTGGGGTTATTTGATAGTGCTGTCTGCAGCATTGTCTATTTTTAATGTACATTAGTGCTGCCAGCAACAACACCCTCAGAGTACTGTAACCATAAGGTGCCTCAGAGGGTGCCCTATAAAGCGCCTTCTGAGGTACCTTATGGTTACTGTCCGTATAAGGTGCCTTATAAGGTGTCCTATGGAGCGCCTTATAGGGTGCCCTTTAGGGGACATTATAGGGTGCCGTGGCGGACAGTGCACTTTATAATGTGCCCTATGGAGTGCCTTATAGGGTGCCTTATGCGTCACCTTAGGTTACGGCACGTGAGGGTGTGTTTGCTGGCAGCAATAATTAAAATACCTCAAGAAACAATACTTACATGTCAAAGCTGATGCCTCAACCAGCCTTATGCATTAGGCACACTGGGGGATCAAACTCATGACCCCTGTAATAGCAGTCAGTGTATTAACCATTGTGCTATATCTCTATTTCTATGTTCGCATGTCTGTGCGCCTGCTTAAGATTACCGCGTGTTAATGCGCATAGCGGCGCTTAGCGTGATAATGTGCGTAGCAGCGAGCGTTATCGCACGATAATCCTGTTTTGCTACTTTAAGACTGAAACGCACACTCCTTTTATGGCAGCCTGCACACTATCACCGGGCGCACATTAAGACTGTTTAGTAAACCTACCCCTAAGAGTGGTATCTGACTCTTTGGGGTATGTTTATTAAACTGTCTTAATGTGCGCTCTGCCACGTTATCGCACGATAAGGTACTGTATCATGCAAGAATGGCGCTTTATCGGGCTCAGAGGTACCTTAGCGCACGATAACGCACGCAGCGGCGCAAATGAGCGCTGAGGGTGGAGAAAGGCTCCCGGAGGGCAGAGGAAGGCTCCCCAGGGGCGGAGAGAGAGGGTCAATGGGCAGAGAGTGGGAGAGGAGAGGCTCCCTGCACACTAACGCTGTGAAATTCGAGGCTGAAAACTAACACCAGTGAAACCCTGGTGTTAGAGCTGATTTAAAAGGAAAATAAACCATTTACATCAGCAATGTACAGCAAAACCAGGGAAACCTACAAAAAGTGATGTGTGATACATTGTGCACGGACCAAAAGGGCAAATAAACAGTGAAAATGACCAGAAGAAAATGTAATAAAAACATAACCACGCTGGCCAATAGTGATATTAATGGGAAACATAAAAAAACACTCCCAAGAAAGCTCCAAAAAAAAGATATGAATTTTGGAAGGGTCTATGCTCTGTCCCCATACAAGGTGAATGAGCCCACAGTGAAATTGCGTTGAGCAGGGTTTTCCCTCTCCATTGGGCAGGTTTCCTATGGCATGAACATGTTCCGAAACAGCAGGGCGGGCATGTCAGAACGGGCAACTGGACAGATGCTTGAAAAGGGGACACAGAGGTCTGCAGGCGGCACATGCTGTGGTGCAGCTGGGCCACAGTGCGGACTAGGGTAATGCCTAGGTGGCCCATAGGAATGCTGAAACAGTAGTGCAGCCAGACAGCAACTGAGGGCCTAACATGGGTATGAGTGTGCTTCCCACAGTGTCACAGGGGATAGTACCCAGCAGGTACCCCAAGGGCACAGAACAATGGTAGGAGATGCTGGGGGGAAGCGTGGACAGCTATGCAGGCACCCCTACCCCAGAACCCACACCATAGGCAGCCGCCTACCCACACACTGGATGGCCTGAGACTGCACACCACCAGCACCACCAGCACAAGGGCATGTCAGCAGGGTGGCAGAGGTGTACTGGTGGTGGAGGGGGCAGTGGCAGCTGCCCAGAGCAGACCGTGACCTAGCCCTGTGTAGGTGGGTGCCATGCACTGCAACAGACAGGCCCTGTCTGACGAACAGTCATGGTATCCCCAAGGAATGCACTGTCTCTGTGGCAACATGGTTGTGCAGTGCACACAGCCCATGTGTTCAGGAGCAGAAGGTCACAGGTGCAAGTCCCAGCTGTGGTTCCTGCCAACCCAGCCCCCATATTTTACCCACTACTAAAACGTGCTAATACAGACAGAACCTTTATTGCAGATGATGTAGACATGCCCAAAACACCTACATTTTACCCTACAGAGCACAGACACCATAAACATGTGCATTACCTAGAGCAGAGTCTCCCAAATGCAGTCCTGGAGGGCCAAACACCATTCAGGTTCCATGCTGCCTCTAATAAATATGGCTGTGCTGCATTTCTATGCACCGCCCCCATGTTATGCAGATGTATCTCATGCATATTCATTAGGGACAGCATGAAAACCCGAACAGTGTTTGGCCCTCCAGGACTGGAGTTGGGAGCCTCTGCCCTAGAGCAGCGGCCAACAGGGGCAGACACACCCACACCCACAGGCTCAATTATCAAAAGCCTCCTGGAGAGGCAGGATGTTGGGCCCTGCGTGCATCTCCCAATACTAGCACTTGCATACTCTAGCAATGCCACCCTAAACCTGGGAAAACTGTACACAGCTATTAAAAGGTTGCTATGATAACTGGCAGATAGCAATTCCTACGTTAAGCACAATTGGCTGATTGAGCTGCATCATAGCAACCTTTCTGATGTCTGTGGAGTGTGCCACAGGTCTGGTGTCTGACAGAGTGACCCCAACAGTATTGCATACCATAGCCATGCCTGCACTGTGCCCAGGACTGGTGTGGTGGCCAGAGTTGCCAAACACCTCTATAGTTGCACAATGCTGGCATAGGTGTGGGGAGTGTGTGTCTGTCTATCCAGTGTGTGGTGGCTGATAACACCTTCCTCAGCCCACACTGCTAGCACTGTTGCCAGTATTGGCCTGCCAATGTGCATAATGAGGAGCAAGGTACTGTGTGTATAGCCTGGACAGGGTGGCCTGGCCTGTATGCATCAGCACAGGGCATAGGGCAATGGCTCGGACATTGTATTGCCCGGCCACAACCTGCACCGACAGGGTGGCCACAGCATGTCCTGCTGGGAGGTCACTCTCACCCTGACTGAGCAGTGACCACGGCATGGCTAGGCTCCCCCATAGTGCTGTATTGTGTTTTTTTCCAGTGAAATATGTAGGTTTTCTTTTCTGGGGCCTAATCACTGACTTATCTGCTTGGTAGGTGTGCTCATATTTCTTCCAGGATCATGCACTGTGGACTAGCTAGCAGACTGTCTGCAGTTTTATGTGTATGGCTGGACTACTGTGCAGTGGCCGGTGACTCACTGTGCTGGAGAATGTCAGATGGTGTTGGGTGGCAGCTGAGCATTTCCATGCCTACTGTTTTTCTGCCATTGCCTTAGGGATGTGTACAGCTCTGCATTGGCTGCCCTGTAGGGTGACTGGGATTGATGGCACCCTCTACTGCCACTGTTGCAGGGAGGTAGAATGTGGATCTGAGGATGGGTTGGGTGGTGGTACATAATTTGCCTATGGGTCCAAACACCCCCTGTCACATACATCATGTTACCATGACAAACTATGCACTATTCTGGGTGCATCATAGCCCATTAGGGACGACCGGATTGACAACCTCAGATAGGCACTTATGAACCCTAGGTGTCTTTCTTTTTCTTGTTTTCGCTCTCTCTCTCTCTCTCTCTCAAATGGACTATTACAGCTCTTGAAGTTGCTGCGGACCTGGTGCTGGCTGCTCCACCTCACCCTCAGGGTGAGCACAATACCCACACAATGTGACAGTCTGTAGCTACTCTGTGCCACTAACACACACTGTCGGCACTCCCTACCAGGCTGAGGTGCTGTGGGGTACATACCCCATCTTGTGATCATCTGTAGACTGCTGATATGCATGTGCTGTGTATCATGGGTACGGGTGGGTTGCCCCTATCCTGGAAGCCACAGCAGACTATTTGTGTGGTGACGTGCAGTCCTGCTGTAGCCAGCCAGGAGTTCACTAGCAGCTGTAGCCCACTGGTTACTTCACTGCCTGTGGAGCCAGAAGCTATGGCTTCTATCCCACAGTTGGGTTATTTGATAGGGCTGTCTGAGGCATTGTCTATTTTTAACGTAAATTAGTGCTGCCTGAAAAAACACCCTCAGAGTACTGTAACCTTAAGGCACCCCATAAGGCACCTTATATGGTGCCCTATAAGATGCCTTATGGGGCACCTTATAGAGCGCCTTATAAGGCGCCCTATAAAGTGCCTTATGAGGTGTCCTATAGGAGACATTATAGGGTGCCTTAGCGGACAGTGCACTTTATAATGTGCCCTCTGGAGTGCCTTATAGGGTGCCTTAGGCGGGACCTTAGGTAACGCCACTGTGAGGGTGTGTTTGCTGGCAGCACTAATTAAAATAAAACTACAATTCCTCAAAAAGCACTACTTAAACATACAGGGAGATGCCCCAACCAGCCTTGTACATTAGGCACACTGGGGGATTGAACTCATGTCCCCTGTACCATCAGTCAGTGTATTAACCATTGTGCTACACCTCTGTTTCTGTGTGTGTGCTTTTCTGTGCGCCTACTTAAGATTACCATGCATTAACGTGCTTAGCGGCGATAATGTGCACAGTGCGTGTTATCATGTGATAATCCCGGTTTGCTACATTTAGACCAGAACGCCCACTCCTTTTATGGCATCCTGCACACTATCGCCGGGCGCACGTTAAGACTGCTTAGTAAACATACCCCTTTGTTTTCATTCGCAGGTCCTCCACTCTGAAATCCCTTCTGGAGAATTTGAAACTAGAAGGATTATGTGGCATTTTAGAAAATGATGGAGGCTATGGGCATCAATTTAGAAGCCCTATTCATGTTTTGGCCCTCACTTGGTTTGCAGCTTGTCGTGCTGTGAGTGCATGTGTGCATCAGTGATGCTGAGTGCTAAACTATCAGTAATTTAACTACTGGAAGGGTCTCCCAAGATAGACAGGTCTCAGCTGAGGTGCCAGACCAAGACAAACCACCCATCTTGGCAGCAGCAGAATGGGACAGCATTGGCAGCGGAGGATCACATTTATGTGACAACGGCAACAATACTAAACTTAAACTGTATGGAGGAAAGGCCTGGTAATCTACTTCTGTATCTTGACATGAAAACCCAATGGATAGTCACAACAAAACAAATTGCACTATAGTGCCGGGATATGAGAACCCCAGGTCAGAAGGCACTCAACCAGCTTCTGGGAAGGAGCTGAAGACTTTTCAGATTAAAGCTAGCATTTATGATGTGGTTGGATCAAAGCCCTCTGGACGTCTGACTGCTGATGTAGCTGCACATAAAATGAGAGTCAGAAGGCGTAAAGATGTCTTACATATTGGGACATGGAACGTACGAAGCATGAACCAAGGGAAGTTAGAGGTGGTCAAGAATGAAATGGAATGTGTACAACTTGATCTGTTTGGTGTCAGCAAATTGAAATGGACTGAAATTGGGCACTTTTCATCAGATGATCGCATGGTCTACTATGCTGGAAATAAAAGACAAAGAAGAACTGTAATGAAATACAATGCAGTCAGTGAATGATTAATCTCTATTCGTCTATGAGGAATGTCTATTAACACAACGATAATTCAAGTATATGCCCCAACAACAGCTGCAGAAGAGGATGAAATTGATGATTTCTATAAGCAAGTACAAGCTGAAAATGACCAAATATGCAAATAGGATATCCTGATAGTCATGGGTGACTGAAACGTAAAAGTTGGCCACAAAAACGAAGGCAAAATGGTTGGAAAATATGGACTTGGCAACAGAAATGGAACTTGAGAAAGACTGATAGAATTCTGTAAGACCAATGATCTATTCATTTCAAACACCTTCTTCCAGCAACACAAGTGGCGACTGTACACATGGACTTCACCCAATGGATTGTACAAAAATCAAATTGACTACATCTGTGAAAGTCAGCGATTGAAAAGCTCTATAACATCAACAAAGACAAAACCTGGAGCTGACTGTAGTACAGATCACCAACTACTAGCATGCAAACTCAAGCTAAAGTTGAAAAACAACAAGCCACTCAATGTAGCAAAATATGACTTTGAGACTATACCACTGGAATTTAAAGACTGCCTACAAAATTGATTTGCTGCTTTAGATACAAATGACAGAGCTCCAGAAGCATTATGGAATGACATCACGAAAAAGATGAAAAGCAAAAACAGCCAAAATGGATGATGGAAGAAACTCTGAAAATTGCCCAGAAATGCAGAGAAGCTAAAGCCAGAGGAGAAAGAAAGACAATCACAGAGCTCAACAGAGATTTCCAATGTGCAGCAAGACAGGACAAGGAAAAGTACTACAATGACAAATGCAAGGAAATAGAAGCAGAAACTATTAGAGGAAGAAGAAGATTGGCTTTCCTAAAGCTATGAGAGTTAAAGACAAATTTCCAATCTCAAATTGGAATGTTACAATATGTTCAAGGTTCTATGTTATATGATGCTGAGAAGATCAAGAAAAGGTGGAAAGAATATACAGAGTTTTTATATGATAAAGATCAAGTGGACCGACAGACGTTTCAAACTGTACCTTGTGATCCGGAACCATTGGTGATGAAAGAAGAAGTTGAAGCAGCATTGAAAGCCTTATCAAAGAATAAAGCACCAGGAATTAATAGCATTCCCATAGAAGTATTACAGCAATGTGATGCAGCTGTTACCATACTTACAAGGCTCTGTCAAGAAATTTGGAGGACAGCATCATGGCCAACTGACTGGAAAAGATCTGTGTTTGTTCCAATACTAAAGAAAGATGATCCAACTGACTGTGGAAATTATTGCACAATCACTCTGATCCCACATGCCAGCAAGATTCTATTGAATATTATTCAACAGAGACTACAACCATACCTGGAACAAGAACTACCTGAAGTGCAAGCAGATTTCAGGAAAGGGCGAGGAACAAGAGACATCATCGCGGATGTGAGATGGATCCTTGAAAAGACTAAAGAATACCAAAAGGATATCTATTTGTGCTTTATCGACTATAACAAGGCTTTTGACTGTGTAAACCATGAGAAACTCTGGGCCACATTAAGAAGCATGGGTATAACAGAACATCTGATTGTTCTCTTGCACAATCTGTATATTGATTAAGAAGCAACAGTTCAAACAGAACTAGGAGATACAGAATGGTTTAAAATAACATCCTTATTGTTGTGATCCTTATTGTTACAATGTATTCAGTTGAAATATATTGTCTGTTGTGTTCCTTGTAAACCGTCTTGAATTGTAGAAAGTCGGTATATAAAACTTATTAAATAAATAAATAAATAAATAAAATAAGCAAAGGTGTATGATGAGGCTGCATACTTTCCCCCTACTTGTTTAATTTATATGCAGAATGAATCACCAGAGAAGCAGGACTGTATGAAAACAACAGAGGTGTGAAGATTGGTGGAAGTTTAGAACCTGGAATCTGGTCAAGATGGACATGTAAGAGCAGTGCTCCGGAGGGCTAAGACAAGAATCCTGTTTTCTGCAATATTTGATCAAATAGTTCCTACCTACTTGGTTGGCACTTGATCCCGGAGATGTCAGGTTCCAAGCAGACACGGCTGGATTTCCAACTATCTCAAAATGCTAATCAAAGAGAACCAAGACGGAACCTCTCTCACCTCACAAGATAGTGGTCATCTGAGATAGCCCTGAGACCTCACAGGAGATCTTGGCTGAGATTCGGGCAGTCAAAGAAATGGTCAAAGCTAATGGAGAATCACTAAGTGCAATGCAGGAAGATAGCAGCGCTTTGAGATCTTCATTGGAGTCAAAAATGGCTCATTTGGAGAAGGTAGAGAAGGTGGTGGCATCACATGGGGAGAGACCTGAGGCCGTCGAGAAGTAGGCCAAGTTGATTCGCTCACTGCAAAGAGAGGTGGAAGATGGCAATAATCGCTTGTGGTGAAACAACATAAGGGTACTGGGAGTGCCTGAGGGAGCAGAGGGGCATGGCTTGATATCCTTTCTGCAGGCTATGATTCCAGGTGTGTTAAAGCTGCATTTCACTATGCCGCTTGAGATCGAACGTGCCCATAGAGTGACTATGCAGTCAGGGGCCATGAACAAGCGTCCACACCCAATTATCCTGAAAGTCTTACGTTTTCAGCAAGTGTTGCAAATAATGGGAGCAGCCAGAGCAGTCAAAGCTATGGAATATCAGGGGCATAAACTCCTGTTCTTCCTGGACTTTGCGAAGGCGACGGTGGATTGGAGAAAGAGTTTTTTGGTGCTGCGTCCACGCTTGGTACAACTGAAGGCCCGTTTTGGACTGCTATATCCTGCCCGCATGAAAGTCACGCTGCATAACCAGACCAAGACTTGTGATGATCCTGGAGATTTATGTGCATTTTTGGAGGATAAGGAGTTGGCGGTGATGCAGTGAAGGACGTATTGTATCTTCTATTTGCCACAGTTTTATGGTGCTTGTTATTTGGGCGTTCAACTGGTCTGAGGTCTTGGGAAGGAAAGTTATCCACACAGAAGCGGCATATAAGCGTGTCACACTGCTATTTCCTGGGACATTTATTCTGTCTCATTTATAAGACATTATTTTTTACTTTTAAGATGGGAGGTAGGCAAGATGTGATATTCGAAGTATTGCAGGAATGTGGAAGTGTTGGGTCACTGAGCCCTCTGTGGCTATCTTGTCCTAGTGAGCTCATCAGTTAAGTTTTGTGTGTTATATAGCCCCCTGGTTTTAGGAGGCTTTGGGAAATGTTTTCTGTTTTTTTTTTTTTTTTGGGGGGGGGGGGTTAGAGTTGGGTGTTTCACTGTGTTTGATCAAATGATGGGGCCTTTGCTCGTTTCTTTGGGCCAAAGATGCAGCCATAATTTAAAGGTGCTTAAGAAGTTGTTCTATAATTTTAAATGAAAGGCTACAACACTGAACTGTTTCTGCAACTTATGAATGCTTCTTTGGAGGTATATTCAGTATGTTTTTATTTGGGATTGGGTACCTGAATGTTAAGGGCATTAATATTTGCTACCAAGAGGAGTGTTCTCTTCTGTATGGTAGGATAGAAAATGTTGACATCTCATTGCTGCAAGAGACATACTTGAGTGTAATGGAGTTATTGAAATGTGGCATGCAGGCCCTATTTCAAAGGGATTTCTGCTGCCCATTACAAGAGTAGGGGATGGTCATTTCAGGATGGAAAATTGCTTCCCCCCCCCCCCCCCCCAGGTTTAGCCTTGATTTTCCCTATCTTCCAAGGGTATTGCTCAAGATTTAGTGAGTTTGTTATCCATGTGGATCATAACTAGGTTCATGCTGTAATCTCATTCACCCTTTTTGACTTAACAAGCTCTAATTACACAGGTAGACTACCAAAAAACTGCCTCCAGTTTTGCAACTGATTCCTATAGATTTTGGGGTGCTGAATCCAGGAAAAATAGCCAAAATGTTCCATCACGTCACGTTTTCTTGCAAAATTAGATTTCTTACCCATATAAGGAATGTTCACATAATTTCTTTTTAGCCGACTGCAGTTATTTTCTTGGCCCAAAATAGAGGTTGTAATGGTTAACTAACTAGAAACACTCCCTCATGATATTTTAGAGTGTTATGTATTCATTGTATACATTAACAGGACAATTGGGAGGTGGGGGGCTAAATCCAGTACTCGCGCTGGCGCATGTTCTTTCCTGTTCGCCTCGCCTCGTTCGCTCGCTCAAACACGGTGGTTGCGACATGAACGTTCCTGTCACATTTCAGTTTCTTGCAAGTTCATTATTACCTTTTGTTTGCTCAGTCGTAATCCAGCTTTATTCCGAAGTGGTTCACTACAGTTGTAGTTTGCAGTGCTGTGTATTTGTGATGGCTCACAGAGCCAGAGGTTGCGTCAACTCTCCGGACAGTTTTTGTTTTATTGGTGGGGAATATACCGTGAAAAAGTGGCAGAGGAACATTTCTGCATTTATTAAAAAAGTATATTTCGCCTATTTCGGTTTGAAGTTAGGCGATCAAGACAAACCGTGGGCTCCTCACAAAGTGTGCAAGACATGTGAGGAAGATCTACGCTTATGGATGAAAGGTAAAAAACAAGCCTTTCGTTTCGGAATACCTATGATATGGCGTGAACAAAGAGACCACTGCAGTGACTGCTATTTTTGCTCTTGCATTGTGAAGGGATACAACTTAAAAAATAAGAACGTAATAAGTTACCCCAACCTTCCCTCAGCAATTAGGCCTATGCCTCATAGCAACGAAGTACCTGTGCCTGAACCACCAAAATCTTTGGATCATATTTGTGTGGACGGTTCTGATCATGATGAGACTCATCAGATGGCTTTTCCCGATGAGTCCAGTACTTCCGAGTTTGAAACTGAACCAGATCCGAAACCTGAACTTTTCTCTCAAGCTGAATTGAATGATTTAGTCTGGGATTTAGGACTCCCAAAAGATGCTGCCCAACTGCTAGGTTCTCGGCTTAAACAGAAAAAATCTATTGTCACCAGGAACAACTTTTTATTGGTACCGCAACCGCGAGACACATTTTTTGAAGTATTTCAGCAAAGAGGAAGATTTGGTATTTTGCAATGATATATACGGAGTGATGGAAAAGTTTAAACTCAAGTATGATCCTGCTGAATGGCGGCTGTTCATTGATTCATCAAAAGACAGCATAAAAGGTGTTCTTCTTCATAATGGCAACACATTCGCTTCAGTTCCTATTGCTCACTCTGTTATTCTCCAAGAAAAATACGAGAATTTGGCCCTGATTCTTCAGAAGATTCGTTATGATGAGCATAAGTGGATGATTTGTGGAGACTTTAAAATTCTATCCATGCTATTAGGGCAGCAATCCGGTTTCACCAAATATCCCTGCTTCCTTTGCTTGTGGGATAACCGGGCCCGCGACCTACACTGGGGGAAAAAAGACTGGCCAATTCGGGAGTATTTGAGACCCGGTGAGAAAAATGTTCTTCATGAGAGCTTGGAACCTCGTGATAAAATTCTATTACCACCTCTCCACATTAAGTTGGGTCTCATTAAGCAATTCATCAAGTCCCTTCCAAAAGATGGTGAGTGCTTTCGGTACCTTTGCTCAAAGTTCCCCCGACTTTCTAAAGCAAAGCTAAAGGAAGGAGTGTTTGTTGACCCTGATATAAGGAAACTCATTTCAGATGGAGCATTCGCTGAAACGATGTCTGAGAAGGAAAAAGAAGCCTGGGATTCCTTCAAGGATGTTGTTCTCAAATTCTTGGGGAACAGGCGGGATGAGAACTATAAGGATATTGTTGCCAGGATGCTCAATGCCTTCAAAGAACAAGGCTGTAACATGAGCCTGAAAGTCCATTTCTTGCACTCCCATGTGAACTACTTTCCCGAAAACTTGGGGGCGTACAGTGAAGAACAAGGTGAAAGGTTTCACCAGGACATCAAGGACGCAGAGAGAAGGTACCAAGGTAGATGGAATACCACTATGATGGCTGATTTCTGCTGGTTGCTGCTGCGGGAAACCCCAGATGAAAAATACGCCAAGCAGCGCACCAATAGAAGCATTCGGGAGAAGAAGAAACGGGCCCACCAGGAGATTGATTGACCCAAGAATGACTTTAAAATCTAAACTGTGTTGACAAATATCGTGTTTTTACTAAACTTTGAAATAAAAATTTGCTAGTTATTACCACAGTGTCGGATCTCATTTATTAGAATTTTATTTTCACACCATCGGGTGTTTGTCTTCATGTATTGCAATGGTGTGGTTTGCGTTTTCTATTCTTACATACATACCTGTACAACATTTTTTGCACATTTCTTTGCTTTGCTTTGTGTCTAACCTCGCTCTTATATGCTCAATGTTTGTGCACATGTATGTGGCTGTTTTAAGTGCAGACAATTTTGCTACCATCACAGTGTGTTTTGTTGACATTACTCTATTCGTATGTGCTGCCTTGTTACAATTTTATTTATTCTTATTTGAATAACTACTAAACAATTAGTATAAAGAATTCATCCAAGAAACTTTTATCTCGATCGCACTCAAGCTGAAACGTTCACCTCAAACTGCTAACCCAATGTAGAAAAAAATCTGTACGTGATGGAGCAAATTGGTTACCAGATTTGGATTCAGTGCACCAAAAAACGTAAAAATCAATCGAAACATTAGAGGCAGTTTAAAAAAATTTTTTTTTAGTGTACCTGTGTTATACACAGTAATGTGGCCGTCAGTCAGTTTCTTGGTGGGATCGTCTTGAAGATATAAGTATGTCTATCACTCATAAAGTGAATTGTATAATAGGAATACTATCAGTGTTCCTTCAAGTAAAACACATTGTTGATATTGATAGAACTTTAGCTCAGCTTTCAGGGAGAAATAACCGCCTAGATTTGCTCGTGGGAAGCTTTGGTTTTAATAGGAGGGGGAGGCTTTTCCCTGATTGTCCGGCCTATATTATGGCTTTTGTCATAACAAGGTTCACGATGGGTGGAGGGGACTGTAGGAACATGTACAATATGTAGATGAGAATAAGTGTTGGTCTCATCAAGGAGTTGTCAACAACTTGGGAAATGTAATGTAAGATTGTCCTAACATTCAGTTGCATTGGGCTTAAACATAGAATCGCATTGGGTGGTGCTGGGACTCAGGGCCACTCTCTCCTGATTTGGGGTCATTTTTCAATCAGCAAATTGGCATATTGTCCTTATAAAGGGACTGCCAGTTTGAATTATCTCCATGTTGGAGAGTGGCCCTTTCCCACTATTCCTAACTGGAAACATATTACTGAGTTTGGTAGATATTCATAGTGGGGCATTTGCACCTATGTTCTGTGTAGTAGAGTTCTGGCTCTTATATAGCCCTTTCAGGCCTTGTAGGCTTGCAGAAGTTCTGCTCATTTAGCTCCTGATGATCATAGGATAATGGCAGGGTCAGGGTGGTATGGGCTGTGTTTGTCTTTGAATATCTTGTGTCACAAAGACAAATTGTGTATCTTAATTTTGTTGTAATCTGTTTTTTTTTCTGTTTTCTCTTTTGTTTGTATTTTGTTGGAAAATTTAAATAAATTAAAAAAAAAGATTGGTGGAAGACTCATCAACAACCTTCTCTATGCTGATGATACCACATTATTGGCTGAAAGTGAAGATGATCTGAAACATTTGCTTCTCGTGATCAAGGAACATAGGGGCATGTTTACTAAAACCCCGGTAAAGTGCGGGCCCCGGTAGTGTGTGGGTGCCATATAAGGAGTGGGCGTTCCCCGCTGAAGAAGAAACGCCGGAATTTACATATGCGCTAAGGTGCGTGGCGCCCTTGTGCGCCCCGCACCTTAGCACATCAGACAGCTGCGCGGAAGGAATATGTGTCACGCTGATGGGCAAGCAAAAGAGCAGAGCCACAGCACAATGGTTAAGGCACATACCAATGGTACAAGAATCAGGGGTTCAATCCCCCACAGAGCCCAATAAAGACAGCTGGCTGAGGCAGTGAAATAATGGGTGGCATAATGCAGCACACTAACATTTTTGGAGGCATATTAATAATGGGCGGCATAAGGCGGCGCGCCAATGTTTTGGAGGCAGTCTAATACTGGGCGGCATAAGGCAGCGCGCTGATGGGCATAAGGGTGCGTGCTAATTTTTTAGGAGGCATCTCAATATAGGGCGGCATAAGGTGGCGCGCTGATGGGCATAAGGCGGCGTGCTAATTTTTTAGGAGACATCTCAATATGGGGCGGCATAAGGCGGCACGCTGATAAGCAAACAGGAAAGCAGAGCCGCAGCACAATGGTTAAAACACCTACCAATGGTGCAGGGATCAGAGGTTCAATTCCCCACAGTGCCCAATGAACAAGGCTGGCTGAGGCATTACTTTAGGAGCCAGTCTAATATGGGGCGGCATAGGGTGGCACGCTGATGGGCATTAGGTGCCGTGCTATTGATTTAGGAGGCTTTTCTAATATTGGGAGGCATAAAGTGGCGCGCAGATGTGCAAGCACAGGAACAGAGCCACAGCACAATGGTTAAAACACTGACCAATGGTGCAGGGATCAGGGGTTCAATCCCCATGGTGCCCAATGAACAAGGCTGGCAGAGGCAATGTGTATTATGGGGAAGATTGCTTTAGGAGGCATTTTATCTTTATTTTAATTATCATTAATACCAAACGCACTCTCAAAGCGTGTCCACATAAGGCGTCCAATAAGGCACATTTTAAAGTGCACTGTCCGCCACGGCACCCTAAAATGTCCCCTATAGGGCACCCTATAAGTTGCATCACAGGATAATGTATAGTGCACCTTATATGGATGGGAACCATAAGGTGCCCTATAGGGCGCCCTATAAAGCGCCCTCAGAGGCACCTTATGGGTACAGTACGCTGAGGTTTTTTTTGCTGGCATCAAAAACGTATATTAAAAAAAAGATAATGCTTTGGCCAACCCTATCAAATAACCCCACTGTGGGTTTGAACCCATGACCTCTGGCTTTACAGGCAGTGATGCAACCATTGGGCTACAGTTCTATAGCTACTAGCAAGCCCCTGGCTGGCTGTAGAGAGCCTGCACGTCACCACACAGACAGTCTGCTGCAGCCACCAGGATAGGGTTAGGCCACCCATACCCATGATGCACTGCACATGCATATCAGCTGTCCACAGATGAACACAAGATGGGGAATGCACCCCCACAGCACCTTGGCATGGTAGGGGGTACTGATCGTGTGTGTTAATAGCACAGAGTAGCTACACACCGTCACATTGTGAGGGTACTGTGCTCACCCTGAGTGTGCGATGAGGCGCCCAGGACCAGGTCCACAACACCGTCCATGGCTGAAAGAGGCCATGTCAGAGGTCCAAAGCAGTGATAATGTTTCAGATATGTAGTTTCTGCCCAAACACCTTGGATATCTGTCTGGTTCAGTCAGGTGTAGCCCCTATGAACCCCTAGGTGGGCTATGCACCACCACCCCCCTCCTCCCAGGCCAAGGATGGCAAACAGGGTCCCCCATTAATACATCCACCCTCTACCTCCCTGCAAAGGTGGCAGTAGAGGGGACCATCAACCCCAGTCCTGCTGAAGAACAGACACCCCCCCCCACAGGGCAGTCACTGCAGCTCTATACACATCCATAACACAATAGCAGACAGACCATTAGGCCTGGATATGGTAAGCTGCACCCCCAACACTATCTGATATTCTCCTACAACAAATCCTCAGCCACTGCACCAAGACACACACCAGCTGCAAACAGCCTGCTAGTTCAGACATAGTACTTGTTCCCACTGGAGATGCATGCACCCAGAACTGGGATGTCAGCATACACAGCAAGCAGATAAATCAGTGACAGGGCCCCAAAGGAAAACCCATATCTATCACATGAGAGAAACACTACACAGCACTATGGGGGTGCCTAGCCATGCTGTGGTCACTGCACAGTCAGGGTGAGAGTGATCTCTCAGCAGGACATACTGAGGTCACCCTGTCTGTGTAGGTGGTGGCCAGGCACTAAAATGTCCCAGTCAGTGCCCTATGCCCTGTGCAGATGCACCCTGGCCAGGCCACCCTGTCCGGCCTATACCCATGGTACCTTGCTCCTCATTATGCACATTGGCAGCCCAATACTGGCAATATTGCTGGCAGTGTGGGCTGTGGAAGGTGTTTTCAGCCACCACACACTGGATAGACAGACAGCCACCCCCACACCTATGCCAGCATTGTGCTACTATAGAGGAGTCCAGCAGTCATACCCACCACACCAGTCCTGGGCACAGTACTGGCATGGATATGGTACGCAATACTGTTGGGGGTCACTCCCCAGGGTGGTAAACACTGTCAGAGACCAGACCTGCAATGCACACCGCAGAGGTGGAGATCAATGAGCAAAATGTGCTTAACGTAGGAATTGATATCTGCCAGTTATCATGGGCAATGTTTGATAGCTGTGTACCATATACCCAGGTGTAGGGTGGCAGTGCTAAGGTATGCAACTGCTAGTATTGGGAGATACAGGCAGGGCCCAATGTCCTGCCTCTCCATGAGGCATTGGCCAATGGGGCCTGTGGGGGTGTGTCTGGCCTTGTTGGCTGCTTCTTTACGGCAGAGTGTCCCAACTCCAGTCCTGGTGTTCTAAACACTGTTCGGGTTTTCATGCTGTCCCTCATACATATGCATGAGCTACATCAGCATACCATGGGGGTGGTGCATAGATATGCAGCACAGGCATCTTTATTAGAGGCAGCATGGATCCTGAGTGGTGTGGGGCCCTCCAGGACTGCATTTGGGAGACTCTGCTCTAGGTAATGTGGCTGTTTATGGTGTCTGTGTTTGGTGTGGTAAAATATAGGCATATAAACCATGCATATGTTCTCAGCAATAAAGGTTTGTCCTTACTATCATGGTTTAGTTGTAGGAAAAATATGTGGACTGGATTGGCAGTAGCCCCAGGTGGGCTTTGAACCTGTGACTTTCTGTTCCTGCACACACTGTCTGTGTGCACTGCACCACCATGTTGCCACAGATACTCTGTGTTCCCTGGGGAGTCCATGACTGTACATCCGACAGAGCCTGTCTGTTGCGGTGGACGGTGCCAGCCTGCACAGGCCTAGGCCACTGTGTGCTGTGACTTGCAGCCACTGGCCCCTCCACCACCTGTACCCTTCCGCCAACATGCAGACATGTCCTTATCTGGGCAAAAGCATATGACCTGATTGAGTTGTGGCACTCCAGGACTGAATTTGGAGGACTCGGCTGTAGGTACTGCCCATTGTTATGGTTTGTGTGCGGTGTAGGGTAAAATATGGTTGTTTGAACAATGCTTATGTTCTCTGCAATACAGGAGGGTCCTTACTAACACTGTTTAGTGGTGGGTAAAACTATGGGGAGTGGGTTGGCAGGAGCCACAGCTGGGATTTGAACCTTTGACCCTCTGGTCTTATAGGCACTGGCTGTGTCTGGTACACCACACTGTGACCACAGAAACAGTGCAGTCTGTGGAGATAGGGATCCTGGCTGGACGGGTCAGAAACCCTGCTCTGCACAATTTTACTGTGGGCTTATTTACCGTGTACGGAGACAAAAGTGCAAATCAGCCTCAGAAATGAGCTCGGAAAAAGGGGCACAAACCCATGACCAAACTGGGCAACAGTGATAACACTGGGCAATCATAAAAAACACTCCCAGGAAAGCTGCAATAAAATGAAATGCTTTTTGAAAGGGTCTACGGAGCGTAGACCCTTCCAAAAATCATTTCCTTTTTTTGGAGCTTTCCTGGGAGTGTTTTTTATGGTTTCCCATTAATATCAGTGTTGTCCAGCTGGATCATAATTTTTTTGGAATTTGTTGTGGTCATTTTCAATATATATTTGCTATTTTGTTCTGTGCACACGTATCACACTGCTCACGTTTTGCAGGTTTTCCCGGTTTGGCTGTACATTGCTGACGGAAATGGTTTCTCTTCCCTTTAAATCGGCTCTAACGTGAGGGTTTCACTCGCGGTATTCTTTTTGACGAAATTCAGCCCCGCTCCTGTGCGGGGAGCCTCTCCCCTCCCACTCTCAACCCATTAACCCCGTCCCCCCGCCCCTCGGGAGCCTTCCTCCACCCTCGAAATGCCATTCCACGCCTCTATCGCACATCAGCGCGCCACGCACTTTTGCGGGTGGCGCGCACGTGTGCGGCCGGAGCGCACGCGTGTGGGGCACCAAAAATGCACTATTAGCGTGCGCTAAGGTACCTTAGTGCACGCTCAAGTGCGCCCCGCACAATTGCGCTGTTTAGTAAACATAGCCCATAGTCTTAAAATGGGCCTTCACCTTAATGTAAAGAAGACAAAGATCATGACAACTGGCAAAATCAACAAGTTCATTGTTGAAGGAGAAGAAACTGAAATCGTGGACAACTTTAACCTACTTGGATCAACTACCAATAAAGAAACATCAAGCAGTCAAGAAATATAATGACACATTGCTCTTGGCAGAGTGGCTATGAAAGACCTAGACAAGATTCTCAAGAGCAGAGATGTCTCTCTCCATACAAAAATTTAACTCATTCATGCTATGGAATTTTCAATAACATTATATGGATGCGAAATCTGGACTGTGAAAAAGATAGACAGGAAGAAAATTGATGCCTGTGAATTATGGCACTGGCGGCGAATACTGCGTATATCATGGACTGTCCAAAGAACAAACCGGTCAGTACTAGAGAAGATCAAACCTAAGCTTTCTTTAGAAGCTCAGATGGCAAGACTTCTACTTTCATACTTTGGACACATCATGCGAAGAGAGAGATCATTAGAGAAAGACATCATGCTTGGCAAGATAGAAGGTCAGCGCAAAAGAGGAAGGCCTGCAATGAGATGGATTGATACAATAATAGCAGCTATGGATACCAGTATGTCAACAATGAGCCGCCTGACTGAAGACTGAACACAATTTAGGACAACTGTACAGAGGGTCGCCATGAGTCTACACCGACTCGACGGCACTTAACAACAACATTCATGTTTTGGATGTCCAAAAACAGGCATAGAGATGTCCAAAACACAGAGACATCTGCAGAGCCATTTGATAAGTCAGTTCTGGGGGAGGTCCTCAGCTTGAGGATGCTCAGGTGTGAATAGGTGTGTGGTGGAAGTATGGCCAGAATGTTCCCATGAACCTGGACATCCCTGCTGATTTCAGAAATATCCAATGTCGCTTCTAACTTTAGACTTGCTTCCAAGCACCTGAAAAATGCTCATTTTGGTTGAAAGAGCATTCAAAAGGTATAGAGAAGAAAGCATTTCATCATCCCCAGCATAATGAAAACAAATAATCCCTCACTCATCAAATGTATAACAGTTAATCAAAATCTATTTTGCTTTAACACTACCCTCTTAACCCAAGTTAATTTTACCCTAGTTCTATGTAACCTTTTTCATTGTTATTGTTAAATGTAACATTTGACAGTAGGATTTGAATCCCGATTGCCCTGTTTTTAGTCCACTATTTTAGCTATTAGGCTTAGATGTTTGATTTCCAAAATATGGTTCTGGGGATGTCTATGTAGATGCATCCATATTGGGCATATCCATATTTGTGAAATTTTGTCTGCATCTGGATGTGCCTGCATTTTTTTCAGATGTTCAGGCTTAGACATCACAGATTGCATTTGGATGTCCCTTCTAAAATCCCCCTCCATATTGTTTTAGCTAGAATTCATTTTTAAGGTTACTGTAAGATACAGACAGAGATTTAAAAAAAATCCAATCTCCATTCCGCATTGAATAATGAATCTGAATTGATCCCTCCATGGACAACTCTTAGTGAGGGGACTAATCACTGCTCAAATATGACCCATTTAAATTCCTCTCTTTGGGCATACCTTGTGAGCATAACTGCTCATTATGTTCACAGTCCTGAAGTCCATTCTCAAAGTTCACCACAACTTCATGCTCTATTTCTAATTTTCAAGTATAGAAAAAGCATACAACATTCTTTCCACCAAAGAATTTCCAATTCATGTTCATTCTCAAAATTAAAATGTGAGTGGTTGTTTATGAACCCCTAAAGTTAACTCCAATGAAACTAGCTTATTGTGTATATTTGTGTTTTTATCACTCATCCTAATATTTATTATTGTTCTTTTATTGTTATTTTGATATTATTTATATTATCACATTTTAATTATATGGTTTTTCTGTTTTCTATTATTTAGGGTTTTTTTTACTAAACTGCGGTAACGTTCCCCGCATTAGGTTCCCTGGATGCCCATATAAGGGAATGGGTGGTGCATCATTATGGCAAGCTGTGTCAGTTAACGCGCGCTACAAGGCACGTTATAAGGCATGCTACAAGGCACCTTATTAGACACAGTACAAGGCATGTCATAAGGCATGTTATAAGGCACATTACAGGCACCTTATTTGGCACTGTACAAGGCACGTTATAAGGCAGGTTACAAGGCACCTTATTAGGCACAGTAGAAAGCACGTCATAAGGCACATTATAAGGCACATTACAAGGCACCTTATTAGGCACAGTACAAGACACGTGCCTTGTACTGTGCCTGATAAGGTGCTTTATAACGTCCCTTGTGTTGTGCCTGATAAGGTGCCTTGTACTGTGCCTAATAAGATGCCTTATAACGCCTTATAAGGAGTGATGGCAACTGTGGTGAGGGTATCATGAGCTGGTAGCACAGATCTGTAAAGACATGACTGTCACCGACATGTGAAATACCTGACATGGACAGGAAGGAACAACAAGGAATCAAACCCATGACCACTGCCTAGAAAATCAATGTACTAACCAATAGGCTATACCTCTATGGCTTGTTGCACAGCAATGGCTGGGTACAGAAGGACTGCAGGTCACCGCACAAACCGTCTGCTCTGTGTACCAGGATAGGGTAACCCCACCAGCACCCATGATGCATTGCACATGCAGAACAGCGGCCTACAGCTGACCACCAAATGGGGTCTGCACCTCTCCAGTACTGCAGCGTGGTAAGATGGACTGACAGTGTGTGATACTGGCACAGAGTAGCTACATTCCATGCCATTGTGCAGGTTCTGTGTTCACCCTGAGGGATAGGATGGGCGCCCAGCACTAGGTCCACAGTACATGTGATGCTAGAGATAGGTCCCACTGCACATCCCTATCATTACCAGTGTGTGACAGGTGATCCCTGCAGTGCAATTGAAAGTACTTTTGTTCCCATCTGTGTTCTGCGGTCACATGTGGCCCTGTGGGACCAGACACCACCCAAATTAGTGTGTACACGGTATTAAGGACTGGCTGCCATGGGTACCTGTTATCAGGGCAGTAGGGTGTCTAGACTCGCATGAGGCTTAGGTAGCACTGCCTCTATGGGTCTAAGTGGTATGCACTATATACCACAAGGGGCCCACAAGCACCCCTTTTGTAGATGAGGGTGTGGTGAGACAGGTGCTTGCGTGCTATAGAATGGCTGTAACACCAGCAACCACTGTCCTGTTGTCTGATGACAGCCCTCCAGGCTGATGGGCTAGAACCATACCAGCAATGATGCTTGGGGTGGGCAGGGAAGGCTCAACTGCCCCACACCATGGTCTGCCATCTCCCAGCAGACAGTACAATCAGATTGCACCAGCAACATCCTACAGGGTAGTCCCACCATGCACAGACTAACTGCAGACAACCCACTAGCCAGTCCATAGTGCAAGCTCACAGGGGAGCCCCGAGCACCCAGCAGTAGAATGCACAGCACAATCACCAAGCAGGTAGCTCCATGATTGGACACCTAGAACCAAGAACACACAGGTATTACTGAAAACAAACAATGTGTGGCACTATGTGGGAACATGGACATGCCATGGTCACTGCTCGGTCAGAGTGAGAGTGACCTCCCAGCATGACATGCTGTGGCCAAACTGCCCATGCAGGTGTTGGTCAAGCACTAAAGTGTCCCAGCCATTACCCTCTACCCTGTGCAGATGCATCCTGGTCAATGTTGCCCTGTCTGTGCCATACCCACAATACCTTGCTCCTCATTATGCACATTTGCAGGCTAACACTGGAAACAGTGTGAGCAATGTGGGCTCAGTGAGGTGTTGGCAGACACAAAACAAAGGATAGACATACGCACACTACCACACCTATCTCAGCATTGTGCAGAGATAGAGGTGGTTGACAACCCTGCCCGCCACACAGGTCCTGATCACAGTGCCGACATTGCTAAACTGTGCAGTGGGTAGTAGTATTGCTCTGGTGATAACTGCAGCTCCGTGCTGGGGCCAACAGCCTGACACTCCATGAGGCTGTGGATAGTGGAGCCCATATGAGTGGGTGTTTGTACCCCTGTGCACCACTGTGTTGGAGTTTGCACATGTTGTTGTTGTGGCTGCATTGTGGGATAAAACTATGGGTGATGCTCTGCAGGATCCACAGATGGGACTTGAACCTTGGACCCTCTGCTCTTGGACACACTGGCTGAGAGTACTGTTCTACACTGCTGACACAGTAGCATAGTGGTCCCTGGGGCTACCCTTACTTTTCCCAGCCAGACTTCTTCTGTTGCACTGCACACCACATACTGGTAGAGGGCATGGCCTAGGTCCACTGCAGGCAGGTGCCACTACTCTCTCCAGCACAAACAACCCCCCTGCCATGCCGCCATGACCATATGCTGTCGGTGCCAGTGGTGCGCAGTCCCAGGCCATCTAGGGGGCAGATAGGCAGCTGCCTAAGGTAGGGGTTCTGGGGTAGGGGTGCCTACATAGCTGTCCATGCTTCCCCCGGCACCGCCTGTCAATTTTATGTGCCCCTTGGGGTACTTGCTGGGTAATGTCCCCTGGATGGGACACTGTGGGACACAGACTCATGGGCATGTTAGACCCTGGTCAGTTGCTGTCTTACTGGTTTCCATTTTCTGCATTCCTATGTGCCACCTAGGCATGCGCCTAGTCCACCCTTTGCCCCAGTTGCCCCCACTGCATATCTTGCCTGCAGCCCCCATGCCCCATTTGTGCCATCACCATAGTGGCCTTTCATACCTGGGCATTATGCTGTTGCTGCAAATGGAGCACTACTATCACCCTTCATGGGCTCCCTGCCTATGCTGTACATTGCTGACACTGAAATGGTTTCTCTCTCCTGCAAATGTGCCTCTAATGCCAGGTGTTCACTTATGTTACTTTTCAGCCCTTCATTTCCCCGCATTGGTGTCGTGGGAGCCTCTCCCCACCCAATCCCCGCCCATTGACCCCTTCTCTCTGCCCTCTCTCCACCCTTTTCTGGACTTACCATGGCCAGGAAAGCTAGCTCGCGTTAGGTACCGCTAACGCGTGTTATGTCACGCTAACGCGCGTTAACGTAACGTTAGCATGCATTAACGTTACCTAATGCACGTTACCGTTACTGCTGCTACCTTACCACAGTTTACCCCTTAATGTTGCTTTGAATTGTGGTTAAGTCTGACTATTGTTATTTTTATATGAGGCTAGACCCCCTGAGGAAGGCACAGGCCAAAACAAATTGGGGTAAATTCCATAATAAATTTTTGATCTATGGCCATTGACTCTCCGCTCCATTTGTGTGTACTGTATCTCTGCATGAGAGACTGCTCTTCTTTGGACATCTACCATAACATAACATAAGTCATTGGTGAGGTCTCACTTGGAGTATTGTGTTCAGTTTTGGAGACCATATCTCATGAAGGATTTAAAAAAGACTTGAAACGGTTCAAGAGGAAGATGACCAAAATGTTTGGAGCCTGTGCCAGAAGACATATGAGAAGAGACTTGAAGACCTAAATATCTATACCTTAGAGGAGAGGCAGAGTCCCACCTCCAGTCTGGCAGCATCCCTGTTACCATGGAGGAGAGAGGTCACGTGACAGGAGAGCATCACCCTGGTGTGGCAGGAAGTGATCCTGTAACTAGGACCTGTCCTCCAGGTGATGTAAACCCCTCTCGCACCGAGGAGGTTTCTCCAGGGCCAAGTGCCCATGAGGGAAGGGTTAGGACAGCAGTTATAGTTGGTGATTCGATCATTAGTCATGTAGATAGCTGGGTGGCTGGTGGACGTGAGGATCGCCTGGTAACATGCCTGCCTGGTGCGAAGGTAGCGGACCTCACATGCCACCTAGATAAGGTCTTAGATAGTGCTGGGGAGGAGTCTGCTATCTTGGTACATGTCGGTACCAATGACATAGGAAAATGTGGTAGGGAGGTTCTGGAAGCTAAATTTAGGCTTTTAGGTAGGAAGTTGAAATCCAGAACTTCCAGGGTAGCGTTCTCCGAAATGCTTCCTGTTCCACGCGCAGGACCCAAAAGGCAGGCAGAGCTCCGGAGTCTCAATGCGTGGATGAGACAATGGTGCAGAGATGAGGGGTTCGGATTTGTTAGGAACTGGGGAACATTCTGGGGAAAGGAGGGGCTCTTCCGAAGGGATGGGCTTCACCTTAACCGGGATGGAACCAGGCTGCTGGCATTAACCTTTAAAAAGGAGATAGAGCAGCTTTTAAACTAGATAATAGGGGAAAGCCGACAGTCACCCAAGAGCGCATGGTTCGGAAGAATGTATCCTTGAAGGATACTACAAAAAGCAGAGAGGTTCCAAAAAAGAGTAAAGTAGCCCAAATGCCCTCGAGTATGGAGCAGACAGAGCTTAAAGATCCCAAATTACCCATGTCTACCAATAGCCAAATTAATATGAATAAAATACAGTCTCTAAAATGCTTGTATGCAAATGCTAGAAGTCTACAAAACAAGATGGGAGAGTTAGAATATATAGCACTAAATGAGAGGTTAGATATGATTGGAATATCAGAGACATGGTGGAAGGAGGACAACCAGTGGGACACCGTGATAACTGGGTACAAACTATATCGTAATGATAGAGCTGATCAAATTGGTGGAGGGGTTGCGCTCTATGTTAGAGAAGGCATTGAGTCAGAAAGGATTAAAGTTTTGCAAGAAACAAAATTTGCTGTAGAATCTCTATGGATTGAAATTCCATGTAAAAAGGGGAAGGCGATGGCAGTGGGGGTGTACTATCGTCCGCCTGGCCAGAATGAACAAATGGATGATGAAATGCTCAAAGAAATCAAGGAAGCTAGCAAATGTTACAGTGCAGTAATAATAATGGGTGATTTCAATTACCCCGGCATCGACTGGGTCAGTGTCACAACAGGACATGCTAGGGAGATAAAGTTCCTAGAAGAAATAAATGACTGCTTCTTGGAGCAGCTGGTTCATGAACCGACCAGAGGGGAAGCAATATTAGACCTAGTCCTTAGTGGAACACCAGATGTAGTGCAAGAGATAAGGGTGTTGGGGCCACTTGGCAATAGTGATCATAGCATGATCACCTTTGATTTAATTAGTGGAGGAGGGATAGTAAGGAAATCCACAGTACTACCCTTTAACTTTCGAAAGGGAGACTATGATAAAATGCTGAAAACAGTTAAGAAAAAACTAAAAGGAGCAGTTGCAAAGGTTAAAGACGTACATCAAGCTTAGGTGTTGTTGAAAAATACTATCTTGGAAGCCCAGACCAGCTGTATTCCACGCTTTAAGAAAAGTGGAAGGAAGTCCAAAAAACTGCCAGCATGGTTTAAAGGTGAGGTCAGAGAGGCTGTTGTTGCCAAAAAAGCATCTTTCAGGAAATGGAAAAAAGAGCCAAACGATGAAACCTGGAAACAGCACAAGCACTGGCAAGTCAAATGCAAGGCATTGATAAGGCAGGCAAAGAGAGAATTTGAGAAGAAGCTTGCTGCGGAAGCAAAAACGCGAAATAAAGACCTTTTCAAGTACATTCGTAGCAAAAAACCTGTGAGAGAATCAGTTGGTCCATTAGATGATAAAGGGGTTAAAGGAGCACTAAGAGGCGACAAGGCGATAGCGGAGAGACTGAATGAATTCTTTGCTTCGGTCTTTACCGAGGAAGATGTAGGGATGTTACCCATGACTGAAGTGGTATTTAAAGGTGTGGAAGAATTGAAGGAAATATCGATACATCGGGAAGATGTATTACAACTATTAGATAAACTGAAGAGTAGCAAATCACCTGGGCCGGATGGTATACATCCAAGGGTGTTGAAAGAACTGAAATTTGAGATTGCAGACCTGCTATCAGTAATCTGTGAACTATCATTAAAATCATCTCTAATACCTGAGGATTGGAGGATCACCAATGTAACACCAATTTTTAAAAAGGGTTCGAGGGGTGATCCGGGAAACTACAGACCGGTGAGCCTGACATCAGTACCGGGAAAAATGGTAGAAACCATCATAAAGAATAAAATTACTCAGCATGTAGATAGTCACAACCTAATGGGAGACAGCCAACATGGCTTTAGACAAGGAAGATCTTGTCTTACTAATCTGTTATGTTTTTTTGAAGGAGTGAATAAACAGGTGGACAAAGGTGAGTCGATTGATATTGTGTATCTGGACTTTCAGAAAGCCTTTGACAAGGTCCCTCATGAGAGACTTTTGGCAAAACTAAAGAGTCATGGTTAGGAGGCAGTGTACTATTGTGGATCAGGAACTGGTTAAAAGATAGAAAGCAGAGGGTAGGGCTAAATGGCCAATTTTCCCAATGGAGAAAGGTGAATAGTGGTGTACCCCAGGGATCTGTGCTGGGTCCGCTGCTTTTTGACATATTCATAAATGACCTGGAAAGTGGAATAACGAGTGAGGTTATCAAATTTGCCGATGACACAAAACTATTTAAAGTTGTTAAAACCCAGGATGATTGTGGAAAATTGCAAGAGGATCTTGATAAATTGGAAGACTGGGCATCAAAATGGCAGATGAAATTTAATGTGGAGAAGTGCAAGGTTATGCACCTAGAGAAGAACAACCCAAACTATGGTTACACGATGCAAGGTTCCACATTAGGAACCACCACCCAGGAAAAAGATTTAGGCGTCATTGTGGATACCATGTTAAAACCCTCGGCCCAGTGTGCAGCGGCGGCCAAGAGAGCAAATAGAAAGCTAGGTATGATAAGGAAAGGAATGGAAAATAAAACAAAAGATATTATAATGCCTCTATATCGTTCCATGGTGAGACCGCACCTTGAATATTTTTTAAACTTTTTATTTATAAATTTTAAATCTTGAACATCCACACATTATCCATGAATGAAACAGAAAAATGGAAACAACCACCAAATTTTTCAAAAGGAAATAAACTATCACCTACTCATCTTTCCCATTTTAGACCCCAAAATTTAAGAAATAGGGGAGTACTAGGAAACATAGAAAATAATGACACAGAAATCCTAGCCATTACACAAATAACCATAACAGGCGAATGGGAGACTCATACGTCAGCTGTATGAGAAGGTAAAACAGCCTCAATATCGCTTCTTTCCCTAAGTTCCAAAAATGCTAACAACTGCTTAGGGTCAAAGAACAAATACATCTTTTGTTTAAAATTAACATAACATTTAACAGGAAATTTAAGTTGGAAGGAAGCACCCAGGGCCAAAGTCCTAGTGCGAAGAGCCAAAAACTCTTTCCTTCTCATTTGGGTAATACGTGATAAATCAGGAAATTCCCTAACTCTTGAACCCATAAACTCTTCATTAGCATTTCGGAAATACATTTTAAGAATAAAAACTTTATCTGTCTCTAAGGCAAATGTGGCAAGGAGGGTAGTTCTTTCCACTGCAATCTCCAAGGAACTCTCAAGGAGACCCGTGAGATCCCCCAAACCGGGATGAACGGGGGAGGCCCCCCCTCCTCCACTTCCACTACCCAAGGATAAGTACTGAGCCCTAGTCAAGGGGGGATACTGCTCCGGGGAGATTTTTAAAACCTCCCTAAAATACTTCCGCAGCATCTCAACCGCTGATAGTATTGGAGACCTGGGAAAACTCAGGAACCGGAGATTACAACGCCGGACCTGGTTTTCCAGGTACTCCATTTTCCTAGCAGCCACAGTACTATCCTTCAGCTGGGCATGAAGCAAGTTACGCACCTCCCCCACCTCCTTCTCTAGGGTATTAACCCTACTAACTTGCTCTTCATGAGCCCTAGATAAAGAATCACATGAATCTCTAACCACATTAAGTTCAGACTGAAACGTCCCACAAAGTCTATTCATAGAGCGATTCAATGAGGCCAGTCCTTCCCATAGCGTTTCCATTGTATATGCCGCGGGTCTCACCAAATCTGGAACCACAGGAAGCTCTCCTCTCTTTGTCAGGACTGCAGGCACAGATCTCTCCACTGGTTCACCCAACTCACTCCTCGAACCTCGTCCTGTATCCACCAAAGGAGAAGTCAACACGGCGTTCGCACCTCCTAGACCCTCACGTGTCGGCGTACTCGTAGAGACCGACTCCGGGATCAAAGCGTTAACCGAGGACAAGCTTCCGGGTCGCGGCGGCGGCATGCGCTCCTCTGGCGAGAGCCAAACGCCCGACACGCTCTGGGGCGACCCCACTCCTTCTGCCCCAGCCAAAGACGCTGCTCCAACGCAGGGCTCAAAGCCACACTGCCCCAACGTGCGCTGACCCGCAGAACTTGCTGTTTTTTCGCCCGGAGGTATGGCGACTTGCTTCCGCTTTCTCCGACCCATCACACGGATGCCGCTCCACAAGGTCGCAGAACTCAGGGCAGCGGCTCACCACTCCACGCTAGCATCCGCCATCTTGATTACTCCCCCCGCACCTTGAATATTGTGTGCAATTCTGGTCGCCGTATCTTAAAAAGGATATAGCGATTTTAGAAAAGGTTCAGAGAAGAGCCATCAAAATGGTAAAGGGGATGGAAGGCTACTCCTATGAAGAAAGGCTAAAAAGGTTGGGGCTCTTTAACCTGGAAAAGAGACGGCTGAGGGGAGATATGATAGAAGTCTATAAATTAATGAACGGAGTGGAACGGGTAAACGTAGATCGGTTTGCGTTATCAGAATATAGAAAGACTAGGGGACATGCAATGAAGCTACAGGGTAAACTATTTAAGACTAATAAAAGAAAATATTTTTTCACTCAACGTGTAATCAAACTCTGGAATTTGTTACCGGAGGATGTAGTAAAGGCTGTTAGTGTAGCTGGGTTTAAAAAAGGTTTGGACAAGTTCCTGGAGGAAAGGTCCATAAACCATTATTAAGAAGGGACCCAGGATATCAATGCTTGAACCAATACAAGCATTGTGGAACCTGTGTCCCTTGGGAAACTGCTAGGTACGTATGACCTAGATTGGCCACTGTTGGAAACAGAATACTGGGCTTGATGGACCTTGGTCTGACCCAGTATGGCATATCTTATGTTCTTATGTTATGTAGAACATGGGAGATATGATACAGATGTTTAAATACTTAAAGGGTATTAATGAACAAACAAACCTTTTTCAAAGAAGGGGAAGCTGTAAAGCTAGAGGACATAAAATGAAGTTGCAAGTAGGTAAACTTAAAAGTAACATCAAGAATACTTTTTCACTGAAAGGGTGGTGCATGCTTGGAATGCTCTCCTGATAGAGGAGGTGGGGGCAAATACAGTGATTGAATTCAAAATGGCATGGGGTAGACACAGTGGATCCCTTTATAGGAAGAGAATAAAATCAAAATAAACTTAACTATTTCTTATACCTCAACAAATAGAGAGAGGTGACCTGCACAGAGTGGTATATACCTACTCTAGTCACCTTACTGGACAGACTAGATGGACCATTCTGGTCATCATATATTAAGTTACTATATCCTATACTGGGTCAGACAAAGGTCTATCAAGACCACTGTCCTGTTTCCAACAGTGGCCATTCCAGGTCAAAAGTACCTGCAAGGTTCCCAGAAAGGTACACAGATTCCACATTGTTTATCCTGGGATAAGCAGTGGATTGCCTGATCCTCTTTAGTAATAACATATGCATTTTTCCTTCAGGAACTTGTCCAAACCTTTTTTTAATCCCAACTACAATAACAGCTTTTACTATATCTTCTGGAAACAAATTCCATAGTTTGATTACACATTGAGTGAAAAATATCATCTCCTATTAGTCATGAATGGGCTATATTGTAGCTTCATTGCATATTCCCTTGTCTTTTTACTTGAGTAAACAGCCAATTTATGTTTACCTATTCCACTTCAGTCATTGTTTTATAGACCTCTATCACATCAGCGGTCTTTTTTCCAAGTTGAAGAGCCTTAACTTTTAAGCCTTTCCTCATAGGGGTATCCTTCCATCCCCTATGCCATTCTGGTTGCTCTTCTCTGGACCTTCTCTAATTCTGCTATATCCTTTTTAAGATATGGTGACCAGAATTGCACACAAGGATATGAAACTCTTCTCATGCAGTGGAGTTTGATGGAGGGAATTGGGGGGGGGGGGGGGCTCTGCTGTCATTGAAATTTTTTAAATGTGATGAGGAAATGGATCCTTTGCTATTGCTGGATTCTTTATTAATATGATTGTACTCTGCTTCTGCTGCTGCTGCTGCTGCTGCTGGAGTTGTTTTATTAGGGATGGGGAAGGGGATTCACTTAACTCACTAAAGTTATATGGATGGTGGCAATATCCTGATGCTATCTAGATAACTTATGTGCCATTGGCCCAGTGAAATAGCAGGTCTAATTCATGCATCAAAGGTATATTCAGTGGTACAATTTACAGTAAGAACATAAGATATACCATACTGGGTCAGACCAAAGGTCCATCAAGCCCAGTATCCTGTTTCCAACTGTGGCTAGTCCAGGTTACAAGACCTATCAGGTGCCAATATAACTATAAATATACCCATATGTTAAGTAGCCCATCTGATTACCAGGTCTATAGATATTTCCTTTTTAGATTTGTGATTTTTTTAAAATTCTGTGTATACCTATTCACGTGTCATGCTTATGCATTTGCAGTACCTCACTTTGGATGCAATGTGTAGTTGAGTTATATATAAATAAATGAAAATATATATAAGGATTTTCCAAATGTGTCACTGAATTTAAAAAAAAAACATTGCTATTGTGAGAAATTTTACTTGCATTTTACCAGTAAACAGGAGGACATCAGGTTCATGCAGAAGCAATTAGCTCTGCTGAATTTATTGTTCAATTCCAAACCAAATAACCAAAGTCACCTGCTGTCATCTGGGTTTATTCTACAAATACTATTTTAAAAATAGTTTCATAGTAGACAGATTGCTTATCTAGCTCACTTTCTTGATGTCAACTTTTGCCTATTACAAGAATTCTTTACCTCAGTATTCTGAACTACTAATTGCTAAACATATCACAGCTTTTGTTTTCCCAAAAAAGGAGTGAGTCTGTACTATAAATGATATAAACTGCAGATGGCTCAATGCTAATTTATTGAATAAGCACAGCATAAATCTGTAGCCCTCTGCAGAAAGTACATGAAATATTCACGTATAGAATACTAATTTAGAAGTATTAGAAAGCGAAAGAAAAACAAACTTGTCCAATCTCAACTTTCCAGACTGGAATGATCAATACGATTTGAAAATACTCTGGGTTAGCCAGTTTGCTTAAACATTTGAAAATAAATAAAAGTTTTCTAATACACGGGGAAGACCCCCTCCCATTTGTTATATGCTGTTCCAATTTAAAGCCGCCTGTATAACTTCACATTTTAAATTGTTCCATGTAAACCGTTAATTCCATGTAAACCGTTCGCCTGGTAAAAAAACGGTATATTAAAACCAGTTAAATAAATAAATAAATAAATAAGTGGGCTAACAGAGATTTATTTACACCTGTTCCAAAATTGGTGTAAATAATGAGTTTGAATTGTGCATACTTGAGACTTGGCTTTTCATCGTATAGACCAAATTATGTGCATTATGAAAGAACGTATATACTATAAGCTGTGTTCAGGAGAAGCTTTCTTGGGAGCTTGTTATACATGGGGATCAGAAAATAATACAGTCAAACCTCAGTTTTCGTATGCCCCAGTTTTCGTTAGCTTCGGTTTTCGATGATTTTTTTCATTGCTATGTTGTCTCAGTTCTCGTACGTCCGCTCGGTTTTCGTACAATTTGAAATGGTCCGGTGACGTCATCGGGCTCCATGGCGGGGCTGTAGAAGAGCTCCATTACAAAGCCTGCCAAAAGAGGAATTTGTGCTTCCCTAGCAGCGATCAGGCAGCGGAGCAATGAAGGGGCCGCAGAAACCAACGGAGGATTCATAAATTGAAGATTGTGGCAGCGGAGAGGGGAACCGCGTGATAGTGCAGAACCGCGTGATAGTGCAGATGAGAAGGCAACGGAGTGCTGGGGAGAGCGTCGGAGAACAAACGTGCATTACCAGAAGCCATGTAAAAGACCCGGCGGGGAGCGGGACTGCGTAGCAGACAGCCTTGTGAACAGGCGAAGTGAGTCGGGGGACTGCTGCGGCACAGACGTACATGAGCCATCTCGGGGAGTAGCGAGAGCAAGAACGTGGCAGGAAGATCGGAGGGGAAAAAAGGAGCAGTGAAACCCAAGTGGCATCCAGCAGCGAAGGGGAAGAAAGAGAACGCTCATACCAGGAAGTAGCAGGAAACCACCCTCGGCACAGAATAAGGTACTGTAGGTTAAGCAAAAATAATTTAAAAAAAAGAAGAAAGAAATATAAAAACATCTCGTACCAGTTAGCCAGCTCAAAGCCCTGTGGGATCCAGCTGAGCCTAAGGCCTTAAAGCAGCCACTACCCAAAGGAATACAACCTAACATACAAAGCAATAAGTCGGTGCGAAACGCTGGCTGTTTTCTGTATGTAAAATATAGTTATTCTCTATAAAATGTATTTTTTGTGAATATTTTTGGGTGTCTGGAACGGATTAATTGGATTTACATTATTTCTTATGGGAAATATTGCTTCAGTTTTCATACGTTTCGGTTTTAGTCAGACTTTTTCGAACGGATTAATCATGAAAACCGAGGTTTGACTGTAAGTGTATATTATATTGTCAGGCTTATCTGCAATATTTTCCATTGAAAATCTTCCCACTCTAAAAGCAAGTTCAAACACCCTTTTCCACTGGCAAATTGTATTCTTGGAAAGTTTCAAAGGGAAACAACTTATACATTTTCTCTTTCAAACCAGTTAAAAGTCCAAGATTAAAAATTATCTGTGGACTTTTCTCCAAAGTGGGTAGGTTTATACAAAGTCACATAGATATACATCTGAACAACTCCCACAAATGTAGATAATGTAGTCATACGAGTATATGCGTGTAAATGGGTATTTATACTTGCATCCAGGGGCGGCCCAAGGGGGGTGCGGGGCCATGTTCGGAGACTCGGTGCGGGGCCTCATTTGCATAAGGGGCCTCATTTGCATAAATATTTGCATAATGTTACCATACACTAACTTTTAGTAAACATGCCTCTTAATGAGTGTATGAATAAAGAAAGACTAAAAGACTTCTACATTACTATAATCCAGTGCCAACCGCCAGGCACATTAGGAACTACTACAAACACTGCCCATTTAGAACCCATAGCAAACCCGCCATATCCTAACAGCACTACCAGAACTCACAAAGCACCATACCCTACCTATCAAAAGGAAATGCTGCAAATATTAAACCAATACATTTCAGAGAACAACAATACATGACCTACTGGGGAAAGAGAACAAGTGGCAATGTCAAATAGGAATTACATAAACAGAATACCTCAGCTCAGTTACGCATGCAGAACATAGACCATCACCAAACAAGGAATCACAATTTAGAAACAGGAAGACAATAATTAAACTGGGAACCCCAAAAGCCAAACTTGGAATGTACAACACTGTAGAAATAAAACTATACATTAATTTGCTCTTGTACTAAACAAAGCGCAAAGTTAATGATGCACATTTCCCAGAGCTGACACATTCCAATTAATAACTTCAAAATAAAGTGATATTTTTCTACCTTTTGTGCATGTGTAGTCTTTTTCTGCTGGAAAGAAGGAACCCAAGATGGGGGACCCGTGCTAATTGCGCTCCTGTTGACTCTTGTTTTGGCTTTGAAATGGTTTATTACCTTGAAGTGATATGCCTCAAGAACAGAAAGTCAAGGTTTGGGAACCCCTGAGGAGTACACCTGTGGTTAAGGGGCTGCTCGATGAGTTTGTTCTGCCCACTGGTGCGAGGGTTACTCCGCAGCAAAAAGGCTCGCTGGGGATGGTGGGAGCGGAAGGAGGTTCCTTGTGTCTCTCTGAGCCTGACATCACCCTGAGCCCGGAGGTGAGATCAGCTCCAGCGCAGCCCAACATTGGTTCATCGTTGGTTGATTCTGCCTGCAATTTGGGGAATCAGACAGGCATGCTGATGGACAGAAAGTGTGCCGTGGTGGCTTCTATACCTGCCGTGGATCCCACTGTTGAGCTTTGGGGCCATGGCTTCCAGAGCAGAGATTGTACTACATCTTGCCGTTGGGGATCAAATCAGTATTTCTCAGCATTTGACGCCGGATGCTTTGGAGTGGAAAGCTATGTTGCAGAAGCTAGCTGCCATTACGTTGGAAACATTGTGGGGTGGCCTGCAGGCATTGGAGTCATCTTTTCTCTCCTAGTTTGCTTCTTTTCAAACTTTGTTTGCTGGCTATGTACAGGTTTTGGAGCAACAGAAGCAAATGGTAACTGCTGTGAGACTGCTGTGAACAGCTGAAGCGAAAGTAGAAGATATTGCTGCTGTGTGAGGTGCTGTGACTAAAGATTTATCTAGTGTTCATCTGAAGATTGAGTCATTGGAAAACTCAGTGACGAAGAGGAATCTTTGTTTATTAAATTTTCCCAAGAGTGCCTACTATTTCTCCTAAGGAGCTTTTTCACTCATATCTTACTTCTGTGTTGAAAATACTGGCAGAGTCAATTTCCTCCCTTGCTAGAGTTTTCTACCTGCTTGATGCAAAGCGGAGAGATCCTGCTTTTTTACCCTTTCAGAAACCCTCTTATGACTCTTTAGACATGACTGTTTTTTTAGAGACCTCGGATCCTGAGGCTATTCAACGATCAACACTTTTGCTAATGGCTCTGCAATCTGATTGAGAATGGCTGTTGAAGATGTATTTCAAGGCTAGGAATTAATTATTTATTGGAGCTCCTATTCTTATGTTTCCAGATGTCTCTAAGGCCACCCAGAAGCGTAGGCAGCAATTTTTGCTGCTTCATTCTAAGGTTTTGCAACTGAGGGCTTTTTTTTTTTTTTTACGTTACCCATGTAGATGTTTGATAAAGTATCAAAGTTTGATTTATATCTTCTTTGATACCTCCCACTTAACTCAGTTTTTCATTAGCAAACATGTTAATTCTCTCTCGGAATCTGTGAATCCTTGATGGAGCCCATTGGAAACTTTGATCTCACACAGTAGGAGTTATTGCACCAGTACGTGTTCTATTTCCTTGGAAAGTTTCCTTTGATTAAGTCTGGCTTCCTTTAATTAATGGTGGACTAGAGGAAGAAAATTCTTTGTACTTAATTTTCTTGGTACTGCGGGTTGGAGCTTGCCTCCTTCCTGGCTTTTTGATTCTATGCTTTCCTTTTCTATAACAAGTGGTTTCTTGTGTAAAGATTTGAAAATTGCACAAAAAAAAATATATGTGTACTTCCACACTTATGCTCAATTTTACACATATACTTGACCTTATAAAATAAGTGTAGCATGCATGCATGAAACCATGGGGTATGTTTACTAAACACCGGTAATGTTACCTGCATTAAGTTCCCTGGTAATGTTACGGATGCCCATATAAAGGAGTGGCGGTGCATCGTTAAAGCAAGCTGTGTCAGGTAACATGCGTTACAAGGCACCTAACGCATGGTATAGTGTGCAGTACAGTGCGCCATGGACCCACCGCTCATGAACACCACAGCCGATGGAAAGCAGCAGCGTGTCTGAAGGGGATGCAATCTAAGGTGCACTGACAGTAGAAGACGCGCTGAGGGATGTGCAGACATGGTGCCACCTGAGAAACGGAGCTGTAGGTGTAAGGCCATAGACCACAGGCAGCTGATATCGTAGTCTGTAATGGGGACGTGAGCCACAGTTAACACATGCACACAAACCATGAAATGTTGTGCAGTGAACCCAGCATGCAGAGGAGTAAAAAACGGCAACGGAAAGGGCATCAGGGGACGGACTGAAGGGCCAGCTGTGTGGATGGTGTGGTTATAAGGGCAAACTTGGCAGGGAATCCAAAAAGGAGTAAAAGGGAATCAAACCAGAACACTGAAGAGCCCAAACACAGCTTACTGACACCAATAACAAACCACTGAGCCACCTGACCACACAGACAACTCAAAGAAAGGGAGCATATGTAACAGCTAGCATGTGACAGATAAGCTGCATGGAGGGGACACTGCAGTGTACAGTGAAGAGAGGGAAGGGTGTGTGGAGAAGGGAGAAGGACGGAGCCATTCTATGGTAAGGAGAGCAGAACAAACAAAAAGAAAGGAAAAGGAACCTGTGGGACCCAAACCCACAACCTATGTTGTCTCCACGCATGTTTGCAACAACTATCACAAACAACCACAACAAGCACAATGCAAATATGTTCCACCAAGTGGCCATTGTGTCTGCTAGATTAGCATGCAGTGGTGCGACCTATGCGTTCTGTGTCATATGTGCACAGTGTCATACACACGTTGCGGAGAACATGCATATCATGGCGTCTTATGCTCAGCGCACACAAGAAAGTGCATGATGTTACAGAGCTTTCTACGTGCCTTATGAGATATGTCTAGGCGCCTTAGCATATATGGTCAGATTACAGCACGTAACAATGCACATCTCAAACAGACATCACACACATTATTGTGCACGCTGCAAAGCGCGTTGATTGTGAAGCATGTAGGATGCAACACATGTATGCCGCAATACTGTGCACTACAGTAGAATAGCCCTTCCCCTGGTTCTAGGACTAGAGCTGTACCCCAGCAGGCACAGTCAGACTGTATTGACTACACCACACGAGGTGTCCCAGCCATGCACAAACTAACCATGGACATACCGCTAGCCAGTCTACTATGTCCAGCCAGACCAGGGCTATATGGCACAGGCACATACTCCAGTGACTGGCCCCAAGAAAAAGAAGCACACATATATCACTTGAGACAGATACTACACAGCACTATGTGGGAACCTAGCCATGGCATGGTCACTGTTTGGTCAGATAGAGAAGCTTTTAAACTAGAAATTAGGGGAAAGCCGACAGTCACCCAGGAGTGCATGGTTCGTACAAAGGTATCCTTGAAGGATACTACCAAAAGCAGTGAGGTTCCAAAAGGGAGTATAGTAGCCCAAATGCCCTTGAGTAAGGAGCATACAGAGCATAAAGATTCCAAATTACCCCTGCCTACCAATAGCCAGATTAATATGAATAAAATACAGTCTCTAAAATGCTTGTATGCCAATGCTAGAAGTCTAAACAATAAGATGGGAGAGTTAGAATATATAGCACTAAATGAGAGGTTAGATATGATTGCACTCTCAGAGACATGGTGGAAGGAGGATAACCAGTGGGACACTGTGATACCTGGATACACACTATATCGTAATGATAGAGCTGATCAAATTGGTGGAGGGGTTGCGCTCTATGTTAGAGAGGGCATTGAGTCAGAAAGGATTAAAGTTTTGCAGGGAACAAAATTTGCTGTAGAATCTCTATGGATTGAAATTCCATTTATGAAGGGGAAGGTGATGGCAGTTGGAGTATACTATTGACCGCCTGGCCAGAATGAACAAATGGATGATGAAATGCTCAAAGAAATCAAGGAAGCTAACAAAAGTCACAATAGAGTAGTAATAATGGGTGATTTCAATTACCCCGGTATCGACTGGGTCAGTGTCACAGCAGGACAAGTTAAAGAGATAAAGTTTCTAGATGGAATAAATGACTGCTTCTTGGAGCAGCTGGTTCATGAACCGACCAGAGGGGAAGCCATACTGGACCTAGTCCTTAGTGGAACGCCAGATATGGGGCAAGAAATAAGGGTGTTGGGACCACTTGGCAATAGTGATCATAGTATGATCATGTTTGATTTAATTAGTGGAGGACAGATAGTAAAGGCATCCACAGTACTACCTTTTAACTTTCAAAAGGGAGACTATGATAGAATGAGGAATATAGTTACGAAAAAAATAAAAGGAGCGGTTCCAAAGGTTAAAGACTTACAGCAAGCTTGGGTGTTATTTAAAAATACTATCCTCGAAGCCCAGATCAGCTGTATTCCACGCATTAGGAAAAGTGGAAGAAAGTCCAAAAAACTGCCAGCATGATTTAAAGGTGAGGTCAGAGAGGCTGTTGCTGCCAAAAAAGCAACCTTCAGGAAATGGAAAAAAGAGCCAAATGATGAAAACTGGAAACAGCACAAGCACTGGCAAGTTAAATGCAAAGCATTGATAAGGCAGGCAAAGCGGGAATTTGAGAAGAAACTTGCTACGGAAGCAAAAACACGAAATAAAGACTTTTTCAAGTACATTCGTAGCAAAAGGCCTGTGAGAGAGTCAATTGGACCATTAGATGATAGAGGGGTAAAAGGGGCAGTAAGAGGAAACAAGGCTATAGCAGAGAGACTGAATGAATTCTTTGCTTCGGTCTTTACTGAGGAAGATGTAGGGATGTTACCCAAGACTGAAGTGGTATTTAAAGGTGATACTGCAGAGGAATTGAGAGAAATATCGCTACACCGGGAAGATATATTACAACTATTTGATAAACTGAATAGTAGCAAATCACCTGGACCGGATGGTATATATCCCAGAGTGTTGAAAGAACTGAAATATGAGATTGCGGACCTGCTATTGGTAATCTGTGAACTTTCATTAAAATCATCTGTAATACCTGAAGATTGGAGGGTCGCCAACGTAACACCAATTTTTAAAAAGGGTTCCAGGGGTGACCCAGGAAATTACAGACCGGTGAGCCTGACGTCAGTACCAGGGAAAATGTTAGAAACCATCATAAAGAACAAAATTACACAGCATGTAGATAGTCATGGCCTAATGGGAGACAGCCGACATGGCTTTAGACAAGGAAGATCTTGTCTTACTAAACTGATATGTTTTTTTGAAGGTGTGCATAAACAGGTAGACAAAGGTGAGTCGGTTGATATAGTGTATCTGGACTTTCAGAAAGTTTTTGACAAAGTCCCCCATCAGAGACTTTTGGCGAAGCTAAAAAGTCATGGGATAGGAGGCAGTGTACTATTGTGGATCGGGAACTGGTTAAAAGATAGAAAGCAGAGGGTAGGGCTAAATGGCCAATATTCCCAATGGAAAAAGGTGAATAGTGGAGTACCCCAGGGATCTGTACTGGGTCCGCTGCTTTTTGACATATTCATAAATGACCTGGAAAAGGGAATAACTAGTGAGGTTATCAAATTTGCAGATGACACAAAACTGTTTAAAGTTGTTAAAACCCAAGATTGTGGAAAACTGCAGGAGGATCTGGATAAATTGGAAGACTGGGCATCCAAATGGCAGATGAAATTTAATGTGGACAAGTGCAAAGTTATGCACCTAGGAAAGAACAACCCACACTATAGTTACACGATGCAAGGCTCCTCATTAGAAACCACCACCCAGGAAAAAGATTAAGGAGTCATCGTGGATAACATGTTAAAACCCTCCGCCCAGTGTGCAGCGGCGGCCAAGAAAGCAAATAGAATGCTAGGTATCATAAGGAAAGGGATGGAGAATAAAACAAAGGATGTTATAATGCCTCTGTATCGCTCCATGGTACGACCGCACCTTGAATATTGTGTGCAATTCTGGTCACCGTATCTTAAAAAGGACATAGCGTTATTAGAAAAAGTACAGAGAAGAGCCACCAAATTGGTGAAGGGCATGGAAGGCTACTCCTATGAAGAGAGGCTAAGAAGGTTAGGGCTCTTTAGCCTGGAGAAGAGACGGCTGAGGGGAGATATGATAGAGGTCTATAAATTAATGAATGGAGTGGAACGGATAAACGTGGATCAATTGTTTACGCTATCAGAGTATAGAAAGACTAGGGGACATGTAATGAAGCTACAGGGTAAACTATTTAAGACAAATAAGAGAAAATATTTTTTCACTCAACGTGTAATCAAACTCTGGAATCTGTTACCGGAGGATGTAGTAAGGGCTGTTAGTATAGCTGGGTTTAAAAAAGGTTTGGACAAGTTCTTGGAGGAAAGGTCCATAAACCACTATTAAAAAGGGACCCAGGATACCAATGCTTGACCCAGTACAAGCATTGTGGAACCTGTGTCTTTTGGGGATATTGCTAGGTACGTATGACCTAGATTGGCCACTGTTGGAAACAGGATACTGGGCTTGATGGACCTCGGTCTGACCCAGTATGGCATGTCTTATGTTCTTAGTGTGAGAGTGCCCCCAACAGCACTACGTACTGTGGCCATCCTGTCCATGCAGGTGGTGGTTGGGCACTACACTGTCCCAGCCATTGCCCTACACTCTTTACTGATGCATCCTGCCCAGTCCGCCCTGCTCGGGCAATACCCACAATACCTTGCTCCTCATTATGCACATTTGCAGGCTAATGCTTGTAACAGCGGGATATTGTGGGCCCAGTGGGGTGTAGACAGTCACAAAACAATGGTTAGACATGCACACACACACACACTCCTATTGCAGCATTGTGCAAAGATAGGGGTGGTTGGCAACCCCGCCCACCACACTGGTCCTAATCACAGTGCCGACACTGCTAAACTGTGCAGGAGGTAGTAGTAGTGCTCTGGTGATAACTGCAGCTCCATGCTGGGGCCAACAGCCTGACTCTCCATGAAGCTTTGGATAGTGGAGCCTGTGTGAGTGGATGTTTGTACCCCTGTTGGCCTCTGCTTTGGGGATTGCACATGTTGATGTTGTATCTGCATTGTAGGATAAAATATAGGGACATGCTCTGCAGGGTCCACAGCTGGAACCTGAACCTGTGACCCTTTGCTCCGGGACACACAAGCTGTGTGTATTGTACCACACTGTTGCCACAGAAGCATAACAGTCGCTGGGGCTACCTTTACGTTTCATCAGACAGACCTTTTCTGTTGCACTGCACACCATGTACTGGAACAGGGCATGGCCTAGGTCCACTGCAGGCAGGTGCCACTGCCCCCTCCAGCAACAACACACACACCCCTGCCATGCTGCCTGGCCATATGCTGTCGGTGCTGGTAGTGCACATTCCCAGGCCATCCACTGTGCAGGTAGGCGGTGGCCTAGGGAGCGGGGTTTGGGGTGGGCAGGCATACCTGGACATTCTTACATCCCCCAACACCGCTTTCCAATATTTTGTCCCTCCCACATTGGGAAGGGATGGCTGGGGGAATGTCAGGTCAGTGCCCTAGCAACTATTGGCTAGGGTGGTCAAGTAGATGTGGGTGGATTGTGGTTGGCTTTGGTCAGCTGCTGTCTTGCTGATTTCCAGTTTCCATGTTCCTATGTGCCACCTAGGCGACAGTCTAGTCCACCTGTGCCCCAGCTGCCCCCACTACATGTCCCACCTGCAGCCCCCTATGCCCCATTTGCACCATTGCCATGGTGGCCTTTCATACTTGGGCACTATGCTGTTGCTGCATATGGATCACTACTATCACTTTTCTTGGGCTCCCTGCCTATGTTGTACATTGCTGATGCTGAAATGGTTTCACCCTCCTGCATATCTGCAGCTAACGACAGGTTTTCAGTCCCGGTAATGTTCAGCCCTTCAGTACCCCGCGTTAGTGCTGTGGAAGCTTCTCCTCACCCTCTCCCCGCCCAATGACCCCTTCTCTTCGCCCTCTGCGGGATTTACCACAGACGGTGACATTAACACGCGTTAGGTACCCTTAACGTGCACTAATGTTACCTAACGTGCGTTAATGTAGCTGCTGCTACGTTAACGCGGTTTAGTAAACATACCCCCATGTGTTTACTAGGCACCAGTTTATAAATTATCCTCTATGTGTGTATTGTGGTGAAGAGCGCCCTCCTGAGGAAATGGAGACTGAAGGAAATCCTGAAAAGCAGCAGGATTTACACAGGATTTTCAATCCTAGAAGAAAAAAACCCTCTTCTGTTGAGCTGAGAATGGAGACCAGCCCAGGGGAGGAGTTGAGCAGTGCTGATTGGGCACACCCAGGGGTTGGATGGGGTGTGGCTGGAAAAGAATCCCTTTTTGAAGTGGTGAATGACGCTGCTAAAGGGAAACAGAAACAGAAAGAGAAAAGCCATGAGCAGATGACCTGTGAGCAGAGGGCCTGTGAACATATGAGCTGTGAGAGGACGTTTGGAACATCAGATGAGACTGAGTCAAGCAGTGAGTGCAAGTCCAGGAAGCAGTTTGGATGCACGTCTGAGCCTGGTAGCAACAGAGGACCTGCAAGGATTTTTACAGGTGCTGTGAAAGGAAGTCCTGTGAGAAGTGGACGGAGCCCTGGTTTAGAGTCCTGGGAAAAGGCAGAGCCCTCAAATAGAAAGCCTCCAAGGCAGACACCTGCAAAAGGTAACTCATTCTATGGGATACAATTTGGACCGGAGAGACCCAGAAGCACTCACAGCTGGAAAGCTTTTGAGCTACCTAAGAGAGGAGCCTGGCAGAGAGAAAGCAGTTCCAATAGGAGTCATGATAGAGAAGGTAAAATTCAATCTCCTATGTTTGGGGCTTTGTTAAAGGATCCCAATTGTTACCCTGATTTATTTAAGCCAAGAGCTGAAGGGGCTGACCGGGAGAGAAACCCAGTATGTGCTGACAACTGCTTGTCGGGAAATGAACAGGCTGAATTGCTCCTCCAGGAGTTTAAACAGTTCTTAGAGTTGAAAGCAGGCAGACAGCCAAAGCTGAATGAGGACACTAGTTCTGTGCAGTCAGAAGATTTAATGCAGATAGATTATGCCTTACCTTCTACAAACTCTGACAATTGTAGCATGGACTGTTCAATATGCTGTAAGGAAATAACAGTATAAAGAAGCTGGCTATACCTTGTATGGAAAGAATACAACGTGGTAGTTTCTGCTGCCGTGCTTGGAAACTTGATTATTTGCACCTGAGTTTGAGCTCACACTGTGAAAGGAACAGTGACTGTTATGAGGCTGCAATGTATGTGAGTCACCTCTTGAGGCAGAGCTGAGTTAAGCTCCATAAGAAGGAAAGCTGATCCTATTTTTGGTTGTCTTATATTCCTGAGTTTCTTCTGTTCCTATTTAAAAGCACCATTTATGTTCATGTATTTGAATTTTGATGCGCTGGAGGAATTTCCCCAGTACAAATAAATATTCTTGCAAAAGCCTTACCGTCTCTGGCACAACTACATTTATTCCTGAGAGAAGGGAGAACAAACTACATTACCCATCATTCCAAGGGAACAGTTTACCTCCATTCCTCACGGGACAATAGGCCACTCCTGTCCGTTAGCCCTAGGGCGGGGGCAGGAGCGTCGCAGTATCCCCGCAGGAGCGTCGCAGTATCTGCATATTTTATAAAATGCATGCATATATTGCAACTCCTTTTCATTCAAAATATGCCCTTGAGAGTGCCTACACTCAATGCTCACATAAATACCTGAGATCTTGGAGGCACATCCATAGATGCAAGTAACTGGCTAAACAATTTATAAAAATCCTTTTCTACATGCAAAACTGGCCTTACACACGGACAATTATTCCCAAAGTGGACAGTATGGAAATTATTTCTATAGCATTCAGCTTTAATTTGTCTTTTATCATCTGCTTTGTTAGCTGATTTCAGTTTAAACAGGATAGGGTCAAACTTTCTCCTTCTTATTAGAAATTAATTTATCTCTTTTTGTTATTATAATCTTTTTTCAAGTGTGGATTTTCATTCACTTTATCACTTTACAGAATGTTTAGTTCAGTAGGAACTGAAAACATATACTATAATGAAAACCTCCTATAGAAGCCTTCATATTTATCATGTAAGACATATATTATGCAACCGCATTTACAACAGGAGAGACTTTTGGCACCTAAATCATTGTAGGAACGAAATGCCGGCTTTTAAGACTAACTAAAAGATTTGTATCCGTCTGTATAGCCTACAGCTTGTAATAAACCACTTTGCCATTCAGTGCAGTTACATCATCCTTTTTTCCTGGTGCAAGCAATGTTCTTTTTGCTATGCAATTGGTTTTCTTAAAACTTATATGATCTATCCAAATAGTTTAATTGATTCTGAAACTATTAAATTCAGTAATCACCTCTGATGACTTTTAACTTCAATATGATCCAATTTGGTCAACAAGTCAGGCATTTATGACATATATATGAGCGCAATTCCATAACCTGCATGTCTGGCCCACAGACACATCTAAATCAAAAATAGGCTCCCTTTCAACCTAATTCCACATTCCTGGGTCTGAATGTGCCTGTGGGTCCAGAATCGAGGAGACAGATCTGTTTGGCACGGCACGTGCAAGCGCTCTTCAGCCAGCCCGTGCCTTGGACGCAGGTAAATATTTTGGATGTCCCCACACCCACTGTATTCTACCCCTCAGGAAAAACACACATCTCCTAATCTGCTCATCACAGACAGTAGTTTGCTGATGCACACGACATAAATACCAATGAGAAATGGCAGCTGCTGCAACCTAGACCATATATCAGTCCCCCTTATACCCTGAAAAGTTCTGGGTAAGCCCAGTGCATCCCAATATAGAATATGAGAGTGTAAATTCGAACATGTATGTCAGGATATACCTAGCGTCAAATGGAACGTGACATTAGGAACTGGCCCTAGTGATTCCAGCCATAATCATCTCTATAAACACACCTTAAACTGCTAGGGATGGACCCTCACCAAGTGCGCAAAACCCCAAACTAACCTTGCAGTTCCCCAAATGATGTATAATATTGCTGAGAAACAAATGTAAGCCCTTTTTATGCCTATGGCCTATAAGTGCACTCATTCTGCTGCTCTGCACAACCATTCCCCATTTATCTATCCCTACATCTCTCCCCGGGAACTCCACTCTTCTGTCAGATTGTTTCCATCTGTGCTCTTCTCTTCTACTGCCAAATCCAGATGTTGCTCCTTTCACCTTGCTGCTTCTTATGCCTGGAACAAACTACCTGAGTCTGTATGTCAGGCTTCCTCTCTGGCCCCTTTCAAATCCAGGCTGAGCAAATCCCTCTCATCGATGGGTTGGATCTGATTTGCCAAAGCTCCCTTGTGTTTCCTGACCATTCCCCCTGTCCACAGCTGCTGTGTTGTCTGTCCAGACTAAATTATAAGCTCTGCTGAGCAGGGACCATCTTTTATGTGTGTCTGTGCAGTGCTGCATACACCTTTTAGCACTATACAAATGATCAGTAGTAGTAGTAGTAGTAGTAGGGCTTTCTGGCTGTGGCATCTGAAGCCACCTATCTGAGTAGTGACATTTCTTACAACAGCTACACCTGTCCCATCATGTTGTATGTCGGTCTGTATACATCCTCTTTCTGTGGGTCAATCCTGTCTGCCTTCCCACAGTCAACTTTGTGGCACTGCTCCCTTGGTAAGGGTTGTGTGGGCATGGGAAGGGAGATCTCATTGATCCTGGCTGGGGAGGGATGTAGGCTGCATGGGACAATCCAGGGAATGTTGACACTACATCAGCCATGTCTCCCAGTGCCTGGCATAGGGGATACATGGCTGCCATATAACACTACAATACAAAAAAATGCCCTTAGTAAATATTATCAATCACTAATATTTCCTAAATAAATTCCTAGACAACGTCACTTTACAAAACTATTACTAGGCAATAATGACCTCAGGATGTCCTTACCCTTACATGTGGCGAAACTAATCACCATAGGGTTAAAAGCAGACGCTCACATCATAGATCACTGGCCTTTTTATTCTTTTTATAACTGTATATTGCACAACTTCCAAAATTACTAAGGGGCATGTTTACTAAACTGCGGTAATGTCATTCGCGTTAGGTTCCGCGGTAAAGGTAGAAATACCATATAAAGGCATGGGTGTGCATCGTTACGTGGCTAACGCACGTTACAAGGCGCCGTAGATTAACGCTCGTTACAAGGCGCCTCATAAGGAGTGGAGGAGTAGCCTAGTGGTTGGGGCAAGGTACTTGAGGCCGGAAGGTCGGGGGTTCAAATCCCACTAGAGGACAGCAACCTTGAGCCGGAAGGACTGGGGTTTCTAGTCCCACAGGTGCTCCTTGTGGTCTTGGGCAAGCCACTTAACCCTCCATAGCCCATGTTCCCTGTAAAATAGTTATCTCCAAGTTATAATACCCTGTTGAATGTTATTTCAGTTTGTTCAATGTAAACCGCACTGATGCAGAATAGTGCGGTATATAAGAGAATGTAAATAAAAATAAAATAAGGCACCTTGCAAAGCACTGTATAAGGCACCCTACAAAGTGGAACGTACCTTGCAAGGTGCCCTGTAAGGTGCATTGTGAGGTGCCCTATAGGGCTGCCCAGGCTAAATGCCATAGTAGGCATAGTAGGCACCCTAGGACAAGGCACCGCAGAAGGCACCCTGCGCTATGGAACCGTAGGTTAACTGTGGACCGTAGGTTAAGGTGGACTAACAAGGTTATGCTGCCCGAGGTTAGTGTGCCCTAAGGGCTGCAAGGTGCTTCAGGATGACATGCGTGACCTGCTAGGTACGTATGACCTAGATTGGCCACTGTTGGAAACAGGATACTGGGCTTGATGGACCTCGGTCTGACCCAGTATGGCATATCTTATGTTCTTATGTTCTTACCTGTGAGGCACAGAGACAGATGTAGTCCTAACACTAGACAGAGCACAGAGGAAAGGCAATGAACAGGTGAGTGAAGGAGGGAGAGCTGGGAGCTGCTGGACCTGCCATATCTGCGGGCATCCCATGTGGCTGCCAGTACTGTTGACAAACATGGTGGGGGCAACTGTACCACAGCACAGGGTGTTGGCAATGTAAAGTACTGGAAAGACAGTGGGTGACAGACGATGGGAATATGTGTCCCCCAGTGGAGGCGGAATTGGCAGGATAGTTACAATGATGGGTGGACAGAGGAGTGGTGGTACCATGCAGAGCAGGCACAGGCAAGGCAAGCATGAAGAGGCGCAATGCAGGAAAGGGTAGCAGTGCAGGACATGGGGTGGCAGTCTGCACTGGCAGACAGGACTCAACACAGCTGACAAACGCAGATAGATGGACCGAGGGAATGTTGGCAATGGTGGCGAGGGTATTAAGGGCTGGCAGCACAGATCTGAAAAAATATGACCCCTACAGGCATGCACACCATTTGAGCAGGGCAGGCATGAGAGGACGGAACAATGAGGAGCTGAACCCATGAACACTGCCAAAAATGGCATTGTATTAACCAGTAAGCTATAGCTCCATGGTGTATGTCACAGCAATGGCTGGGTACAGAAGGACTGCAGGTCACCGCACAAACTGTCTGCTCTGAATGCCAGGATAGGGTAACTCCACCAGTACCCATGATGCAATGCCCATGCTGAATAGCAGTCTACAGCTGATCACCAAATGGGGTGTGCACTCTCCGTTACCTCGGCTTGGAAAGACGAACTGACAGTGCGTGATACTGGCACAGAGTAGCTTCAGACCATGCCATTGTGCAGGTTCTGTGTTCACCCTGAGGGATAGGACGGGTGCCCAGCACTAGGTCCACAGTACATCCCCATCACTACCAGTGTGTGACAGGTGTCCCTTGCAGTGCAGCTGAAGGTAATTTGGTGTCTATCTGTATCCTGCAGTCACATATGGCCCTGTGGGACTAGACACCAGCCAGATTAGTGTGTACCCCGTGTGAGGGTCTGGCTGACATGGGCATCTGTTATTAGGGCAGAGGGTTTCCTAGAATTGTATGAGGTGTGTGCAGCAGTGGCTGTATAGATCACAGTGGTATACACTACATACCCCACAGGGCCCAAATCACCCTGTTGTAGGTAAAGAACAGTGCCCCCGCCCCAGGGAAGCAACCTCCATCCTGTTTGTACGAGACAGCTCTCCAGGGTTGGTGGGCCAGAGCCATACCTATGACTGGGACAGTGGCAGACCAGCAACAATGCTGGGGTTAGGTCTGGAAACCCCAATTGCCTCCCACCACTGTCTGCCAGTCACCAGCAGACAGCACAGTCAGACTGTACCTTAAAAGTGTTCTGACCATGCACAGTCTGCAGAAAGTCTACCAGAAACTATGCGCAACAAGCAGGCATCTCAGTGATTAGGACCCCAGCACTGAGGAATACAAATATATCACATCCAACGAAGGAGCACTTCACCACGTTATACGAAAGATACCCAGTCTGTAATATGTGGTGATTGAACAAGGATACTTTATTGGTTACTCTAAAAACCTGAGAGCCCGACACAGGCCGTGTTTCGTATTTTCACTTCATCAGGGGATACAGGTTTGCTGCAAATACATAATCATAAATACTATGATACATATAAACTAAACTTAAAAACATAAATAATTGTTATTAATAATAAACATTACTAAAAACATATAAAGCCAATAAGACCATAAAAATTATACAATAAATAAAATATCCATATCAAAATCTGAAGAAAGTGTGTGATACCACATGTATATGAAAAATCATATATAGAAAATCACATGAATAAAACTTGCTATGTGTAGCCACCGTCATTATGTGTGGATGATGAATAGGAGCAGGAGATGAGTGAGTAGACCAGCTCATGGTAGATTCTATGATGTAACATTCCTAACCTTAATCTTTAGGAACATAAATATATTAAAAAGCTATAAAATTATAAGACCATATAGGATAAAGGATAACAAGAATAATGATAAAACCAAATAATAAAAACAATAAAAGACTATATAGTATGGGTCCAGCTAAAAATAATTTTTACTGGCTATTATTAAACCATAAATTCAATTCTATTAGAAAACCATTTCATTGAAAAACACCCCATGGATGTATGTACTTTCCAAAATGTGTGCAAAGGGTACCATACCCGTGTCTCTGTTCAAAGAATACACGACTGAAAGTTTGATTCACTCTACTTGATGAGTGTCTGCTTTCCCTCTATAAAAAATATAAACATTATCTATTAGTACATATAAAAACTACTGTTTAATAGAATAATTCCCCTTGATTCTGATATTTAAAATCAATGCCGCTTTTCAGATGAATCCACTTTTATTCGTGGACACGATCTTTAACAATAGGTAGCGTCATTCTAATATCGCCCGGCATCAGCTTGTTACGGTGAACTAGTTTTTCAGCGCCAAATACTTGCAAACCTTTAAATCGGATCGCATGATGTAAACCTTCAGCGGCATCTTATTAATGTAAGTCTTCTGATTTATAACGCTTTGTGACAACGTTTTACTAAAAGTCTTCTTATTTTTGATCGCCAAAAAATGACCTTCCTATTCTTGATCACAAGAAAATGACCCTTTTAAATTTTAAACGCTTTGTGACACCATTTAAATAATAGCCTTCTTATTCCTGATTGCAAAAAAAGGGGGGAGTCCTTCTGATCTTTTTTTTTTTTTACTTTAAATTTTTATTAAATTATATATAGTATACATGCAACAACAATATGCATATAAAAGAAAAAGGGATGTCCAAAACAATCCTACTAATCTTAAACAGAAAAAAAACATCATACAGATCAAGCAATAGTCAATTAAATTAAACCATCCCTCCACTGAGCCCACAAAACAACCAGGAGGCTACAGGAAATATCATTGTCAAGTACTATCCTACCTATCTAACAAGATAGAACATATGACAATATGATAACAAGAAATCCAAAACTAAACCTAGTGGGTTAAGACTTAAGCGTCAGCCAGTGTAGGCACAACCCCAACTCCAGCCTCTTCCCTCCCACTAAGAAAAACCAAGAGCTGTTTAGGATCAAAGAAAAGGTAATTCTTATTCTGATAGGAAATAAAACATCTAGATGGATATTTCAATGTAAAAGATGCCCCCAGCGAGAGAGCCCTAGACCGCAAGGTCAGGAACTCTCTTCTCCTCAACTGGGTGGGCCGAGACAGGTCAGGAAATATTCTCACTTTTGACCCAAAAAACAGCTCATTCATATTCTTAAAGAAAAATCTAAGAATTAAGGATTTATCCGTTTCCAACGCCAAGGTAACCAACAGGGTTCTCCTTTCTGTGATGACTTCCAACGAGCTTTCCAAAAAGCCCGTTAAGTCTCCAAGCCCAGACCCATGGGCTACAGAGGCCCCCAAACTCTTCCTTCTCACCTCCATATTACCAGCCAGGGGGCAAGATGGCGGCGGGTAACTGACCCGGGAAGGCTGCGTTCTGTGTTTGCTCGACGAGGAATTTGGCCGGCATTACCTGCGGCTCCGGTGGAATGGGGTGGAGGAAGAGAAAGCAGGCGAGCTCCCCTGCAGTTCCGCAGCCTGCTTTGTCATTGGTCCAACGGACTCTCGAACATTGTGGATTCGCGCCTCTCGGGTTACAAGCAGCGTCTTCGACGGCACACTCAGGTGAACTGGAGAGTATGCTGGGCGCTTCAGGGGTTTCCTTGTCCCCTGATTTGCGGATGCCTCCAACGCAGCCTGGAATTGGTGTTTCACCGATTGGTGTTTGCTCCCCAGACCTCCCGGGCGGTAGAGGGAGAGTGGGGTGCCCGGAAGGAGAAGGGCAATTGCAGAGGCTGTTCGAGGACTCTGGAGAGGGGAAACCGATTGAGGATTATGATTCCGTCTCTCCGTTGGAGCCTGGAGGAGAACAAAAACCAGGAAAACTTCTGTTGGAAAAGCCCGCTATTATAACTTTAGATGCGCTGTGGGACGCTCTTACTGCACTGACTACTTCTCTCTCTTCGCTTGTGAGTACAGTAAGTACGGAAGTGACTGTGTTGAAAGTAGAAGTTTCAAAACACCAGGAGCAACAGGTGAACTCTTTGTCGCAGCTTAAGGAGGAATTTTCTCAGATTAAAGGGGAGCATTTGGCCCTTATTAAAGAGCGGAATGTGTTAACCCAGAAAGTGGAGTATATTGAAAATCAAACTCGACGGAACAACCTGCGTATATTGAACTTTCCAAAATCTCCCCTTTTGTCTCCATTAGAGATGTTTCGTAAATATCTGTTGGAGGTCCTAAAGATTCCTGTTGACCAGTCCTTCTGATCTTTAACGCTTTGTGACAGTAATCAAATAACAAACTTCTTATTCTTAATCGCAATAAAGTGACATAATGAAACCCTCTCACTTTCAAGTTCCCATCGTGTCTAAAGATCCATAGGGTATTATGTTTCACAGAGCTTTAGTCCTTAAGCAACCGACAGTGAAAAACCGGGATCAACCAACATGTTACAAACTTTGTCTTGTCAAACCCTAAATTACTTAACCAAGTTCTTACAACGGAAAGCCTGTTTCAATTCAGCCGGACTTTTTCGGACATATTTAAAGACATTTAAAGCCTTGATAGTACTTACTATACATAATCTCCTGGGGATCTTGTATGTGGAAAAACTGTCGTCTACTGCTCAAGGGAAAATTTTGCATCAAAGACACCCGCACTTGCGCTTTTGTTAGCCGCGGGAAAAATGACTTAACCTACTGCATCAGCATCTATGTCACTAGTTACTAGGCAGAGGTTCAAGCACAGATCTACTATAATACAAATCACCATTTCGTTGACCTGTAAAGCATCAACCTATTTAATGTAAACTTGCATGCATTGCACATAGTGGTCAATCGGATTATATACTTCAATTGCTTACTTAGTCCTTGAATGTCACCTTATTAACGTCCATTGACGTCTTTTGCCCTGTAGTGCATCAAACTTCGTGTCTATAAAAATCATATATGTATCCTAAAAAGGGGATCAATAAACTATAAAAATAAATAATTAAGATAAATTAAAAGTATACATAATCTCGAATAAATAAATAATTAAAAAGAAGCTTCTTAATAAATAAGTAAGAATGGATACAAATAATAATAATAATAATATTAAAAATGAATAAACAATCACATATTTGCTTATTTCGATGTTAAAATTAATGTTCCATTTTGCCAATGTTTTCGCCTGTGTCAGGCTCTCAGGTTTTTAGAGTAACCAATAAAGTATCCTTGTTCAATCACCACGTATTACAGACTGGGTATACAAATATATCACTACAGACAAATAGTGTAGAGCACTATGTGGGAACCTAGACCTGCCATGGTCACTGCTCGTTCAGAGTGAGTGCCCTCCCAGCATGCCATGCTGTGGCCACCCTGTCCATGAAGGTGGTGGTCAGGCACTACAGTGTCCTAGCCATTGCCCCACAACCTGTGAAGATGCATCCTGGCCAATCTGCCCTGTCCGAGCCATACCTAGAATACCTTGCTCCTCATTATGCATCTAATCAGGCTAACGCTGGTAACAGTGGGACATTTTGGGCCCAGTGAAGTGTGGGCAGCCACAGAACAATGAATAGATATACAAACATGCTCACTCCTTTTGCAGCATTATACAAAGATAGGGGTGGTTGGCAGCCCTGCCCACCACACTAGTTCTGATCACAGTGCGGACATTGCTAAACTGCAGGGGGTAGTAGTAGTGCTCTGGTGATAACGTCATCCCAATGCTGGGGCCAACAGCCTGCCACTCCATGCATCATTGAATTGTGGAGCCTGTGTGAGTGGGTGTTTGCACCCCTGTTTGCTGCTGCTTTGGGCTTTGCACATGTTGCTGTTGTATTTGCATTGTAGGGTAAAATATAGGGACATGCTCTGCAGGAACCACAGCTGGGACTTGCACCTGTGACCCTCTGCTCCTGGACACACTGGCTGAGTGTACTGCACACACTGTTGCCACAGATGTATGGTAGTCCCTGGGGCTACCTGCACTTTTCCTCAGCCAGACCTTTTATATTGCACTGCACACCACATACTGATGCAGAGCATAGCCTAGGTCCACTGCAGGGAGGTGGCACTGCCCCCTCCAGTACGGGCACATGCCCCCCTGCCGAGCTGATGTGGCCATTTGCTGTCGGTGCTGGTAGTGTGCAGTCCCAGGCCATCCACTCTGTAGGTAGGCGCCCGCCTAGGTAGCGGGTTCCAGGGGGGGGGGGGCATACATGGACATCCTCACATCCCCCCATCAACGCCTACCACTATTATGTCCTTTCCACATGGGGGCGGGATGGCTGGGGGGATGTCAGGTCTGTGCCCTAGTGACTATTGGCTAGGGTGACCAGGTAGATATTGATGGATTGTATTTGGCCTTGGTCAACTGCTGTCTTGCTGATCTCCGGTGTCTATGTTCCTATGTGCCAACTAGGCGTCCGCCTGGTCCACCCTGTGCCCCAGCTGTCCATGCTACATGTCCCGCCTGCGGCCTCCTATGCCCCATTTGCACCATCGCCATAGTGGCCATTCATACTTTGGCACTATGGTATTGCTGTACATGGAGCACTACTATCACAGTTTTTGGGCTCCCTGCCTGGGCTGTACATTGCTGACACGTTTCTCTCTCCTGCAAATGTGTATCTAATGGCAGGTTTTCAACCGCGTTAGGATTCAGCCCTTCAGATCAGCACGTTAGTATGAATGGAGCCTCTCCCCGCCCACTGTCCGCCCATTGACCCCTTCTCTCCGCCCTCTCTCCACCTTCTGCGGTGTTTACCACGCCGCAGGACGTTAACAATCGTTAAGTGACGTTAATGCGCATTAACGTTACATACCGCACGTTATGTAACGTTATCAATCATTAACGTTACATAACACGCGGTATGTAACATTACCTCAGTTTAGTAAACATACCCCTAAGATTAATTAAAACATCCAACATCCGAAAAAGTACTTTTAAGGATTCTTTACAAAATTAAACTCAGTGAATAAGAACCGTCTGCACTCCCGCATAACACTGGAACCCATGAATCTTCATTTCATTTTCCTATAATGAAACAGAGAAACGTTTCTAAATCAATGATATCAATACACTGTTAAATAAAGTTACTATCACTTATCTGAATAGATCCATGGAGCCAGCATATGTCGGTGACTGAAACACCCATTTCTGCTTAACTGCAAACGTTGCACAACCATAGCTTGTACTTATCTACTGAGATTGCAGACCTACTATTAGTGATCTGTGTACTATCATTAAAATCATCTGTAATATCTGAAGAATGGAGGATGGCCATCATAACGCCAATTCTTAAAAAGGGTTCTAGGGGTGATCTGGGAAACTACAGACTGGTGAGCCTGACGTCAGGACCGGAAAAAATGGTAGAAACCATCATAAAGAACACAATTACTGAACAGGTAGACAGTCATGGCTTAATGGGAGACAGCCAACATGGCTTTAGCCAATGATGATCTTGTCTTACTAATCTGTTATGTTTTTCTGAAAGTGTGAATAAACAGGTAGACAAAGGTGAGTTGATTGATAGAGTATCTGGATTTTCAGAAAGCCTTTGACAAGATCCCTCATGAGAGACTTTTGGCGAAATTAAAAAGTCATGGGATACGAGACAGTGTACTATTGTGGATCAGGAACTGGTTAAAAGATAGAAAGCAGAGGGTTGGGCTAAATGGCCAATTTTCCCAATGAAGAAAGGTGAATAGTGGAGTACCCCAGGGATCTGTGCTGGATCCACTGCTTTTTAACATAGTCATAAATGGTGGTGTCAGCAATATAGGGCCCAATTTTCAGTTGTACAGGGAAAAGCACCATAGCCCTGCTTGCCGACCCCTTAACCCCGTATTTTCATTTCCTTTGGAAGTTCAAATCCAGGGTTCGCAGCAATGCTAGAAAGCCAGTGAGCCTAAACAGGCAGCAGATATTTTTGGATGCTGCCCGGTTACCCCTGATGCCTTAAAGATAGACGAGGGTTTTTCTCACCCATCTTTAAGGAGCAGAGCGCTAACCAGATAGCATCCAAAATCACTGCTACCTGGTTAGTTACATCCCCCACCTCTGCTCCACCCCCCAACGCCCCCAACATGCCCCCAACATGCCGCAACATGCCCCCAACATGCCGCAATGCTAACCGGATAGTATTGGTGCATGTAGGGGACTTAATCAGGGATTTTCAAAGGCACTAGCCATATAGGTGCACTCAAAAAGCCCTGATTAAGGCATTTACACAGTTAACATGGACTGTTAACTGTGGTAATGCCTTAAAAAATCAGGCCCATAACTTTTATGCAAGGGACTGGTTACCCACAATCACTTCCAGCCCATTAGATAAGTGGGATCGTTTTACAATTGACAATCTTCAGTCATCAGCCTGTTTATGTATTTATGTCAAATGCCCAGCGAAGAGTCTCTTGGATGGGTTTTGTTGGGAGAGCCGGGGTGGGGGGGGGGGGTTGATTTGTTGTTACACGTGTTCTAACAATCTAATGTTTTATTACATGACTGCTATGTTTTGTTGAAAATTTATTTAACTAAAACATTTAAAAAAACAGCAACATATCCCTGTTAATAATAAGGGATTCTCAGAATAAGGGCATTCAGCAGTGCAAGCAGCACTAATACATGCTCAATAGCATCATCATCAGTCCCACATAATGTGCATTATGGGAATGCATTAGTGTTGCTTTCACTGTTGAGGCCCTTATTCTGAGGGTCCCTTATTATTGATAGGAATATGTTTTGACATTTAACTATAGTGAATCCTCTCTGAATTTGACTGCCAGTCCGAGTGGCACCTGGTAACACTGCAATCATCTATACGGCCCAGTTACTGGCCAGGCTTTCATGTCCCCTGTGAATTGCAGATGAGCACACCAGATCTCCCTCTGCACCCCTCAAAACACACACACATATACACTCACTTTCTGTCATAAAAACACGATTCTGCCAAAAAGATGCCCCAAACCTATACATAACATCTATGACATAACATGATAGCATGGGGTACCAGGACTACAAATATGAACTCTGTTTCTCACCCAAAAATGAATCCTTTCCCTGCTCATGCCCATACTATCCCTGCATTAGCAGTCCCATTTTTCTGAACATCGGAATTGTTAGGATACCCTAGATTGGTTCCTTTAGCACAAACAGTACATTAGTGCATAGCCTGAATAAACACTACTGTTCTTCTTAATATTTCTGTAAGGGTGCTTATTAATGTGTCTAGACCTACAACATTCCCTCCCCTCTGCTCTCTGTACCTTAAAACTGCATCTTGTGTTTTTCCACACCAGTTCAAAACATACTTATCACAACCATTCTTCAATATGGGCCACATTACAGAGAGGAGCAGAATTTTTTCTAAGTCCTGCCCTTATTCCACTTAATATAAACGTGGGCCTTTTCTGAATATGCTTTCTACATTTCTGCGGCTGATCATGTCCCCATTCCGCCCCTTATGGACACGTTCTGAGATCCCTGTGCTATCGCCATGGACGGGCATGTCAGCAGTGTTTCAGAATATGGTCAGAGATGTTTTCAGCACATAACTACCACAGAGGCCCATACTAACCTCAGAGACATGTGAGTCACCCTCCTGCTGTTGTGCATTGTAACTGGGTAGCACCTCACTATCCGGCATGCAGGTGCACTTAATGCCGCTGACTGAAGTAGCATTAAGTGCACCCATTCTAATAGCAATAGCCATGGTTAGCATACACCAAAGATGCCTACACTCATTGTGCTGTGCCATCATTGTCCAAGTTCTGCCTGTAATCCACCCAATCCCCACACAATTACACGCTAACTGATTATCATGGGATTTTTAGCACGGGGGTCCCACACCTCCATAATGCCTCTGCTCAGACTTGGACATCCTCACGCAGAGGACATTCCCAAAGCCAGCTTCTAAAATGGCTCGGCAGATGTCTCTAAGCCTGTTTTTGAATGTCCAAAGCACAAATAGGACTTCTAAAATGACTCCATAGTGTATATAAAAATCAAGGCTTTAGCCAATTTTTAAATATCCTCTCACTAAATCCCTCTGTTTCTATGTTTCCAAAATGTACTTCAGGTGTATAAGTCCCAAATTTGTGGATTGTAGAGTCAGAATGTTCCAGAAGTGCCTTGGGTAACCCAGAAGATAAGAAAACAGTTTCTAATATTAAAGCCTGCTCTTTCCCAGTTGATTGACTATTTTTTTCTCTGGTTCCCTTGTAAATATCTAATAAAATTGAAGGGGACAGCTATATTTTCTTAGAACTGAAACAACATTCTGCTTTAATAACGTCTGGATCTCTAAAGGGACAAACACAGAGGATCTCTAAAGGTAAAAAGGGGACTATTGTAGGTGATATAGAAACATTGAAACATGATGGCAGAAAAAAGATCACATGCCTCTCTAGTCTGCCCTTTCATATTGACACCTACAATAGTCCCCTCTTTTCCCTTGGAGATCCTCTGAGTTTGTCCCATGCTTTTTTGAATTCAGATAAGGACTGATTCCGAGAAAGATGTGCCGGGTGGATGTAAATATATAACACATGTACGTCCCAAAGATAGATGTGATTCTCTACCCGGATGCCTAGACGTGCATCCGAGCATTGAAATACAGAGTTGTATGTCTGCGCCGCTAAACTTCCAACTTGTGCATTTACAGGGGGTGTTGTATATGTGCATGCGACACATGTAACCTCTGTGACATGCCGCGGATGTGTATGTCTGAAAACGTGTCCACCTGAACAGTTTTGCACATGCGACAGAAAACAGGATACAGTAATCCCCCCCCCCCCCCTCAGTGCCACCAGACCCTTGGAAAATGGCAACCCGACATGTTAATCTTTCAGAGGCAGAGACCTGCCTGCTCTGCAGGATGCCATTGAAAATGAAAATGCCCTGCTCCCTACAGGACATTGAAAGCCAGCCCTAGCTGCAGCACGCAGGGGATGAGAAAGGATCAGGACCACCCTAGTGCAGTAAGTAGGGCAAAGCAGGAAAGGGAGGAGGCAGGGGAAATGCATGTGTGGGACAAGATCAGTGCGAAGAGCCAGGAAATTGCTGCAAAGTAAAAGGGCAAAAGGAGCAGGGGTAAGCTGGACCCACCACACAACCAAATGACAGTAAACACACAAAACAGGGCCCACACAGGAAACAGGCAAACAGAAACACAATGGCCAAGAGGAAAGCAAGGTGGAAAACATGCAGAATGGACAAAAGGGAAAGCACATATGGAAAGGAAGCCTGAACGAGGTGAAAAAAACCTACTGTGTGTAACAGTGCAGCAACATGGCTCAATACTGTCAGCCAAAACACAGCACAGTGGAAACATAGATACATGATACTAGTAAAGACAATACATGGCTGACCTAGGCTGCCCCCCCCCCCCACTACCAACCACCACACCAGTCCCCTGAGAGAACCCTGCGGCTGCCCCATGTCCCATGAAGTTTGATACTGTCCACAACAGCACCACCTCCAATGAGAAACTGCCTCATGCAACCACCACTGTGTCCACAAAGAAACAGCCCTGCATATGCCATATAAAGTACAAATTTTTTGTTACAGCATTTAAATTAATCAACTGCATATCCCCATCATACCTATCCACACTCATCTCCAAAGAAAACAACAACCACAGCCAACGCAACCGGAACAAAAACAAACTCACTATACCAATAGACTTTAGGAAATCCAGAAAGATAACTATCAACGAGGCCTTCTCCCACACTGCCCCTAATCTCTGGAACGTTCTCCCTGACCATCTTAGAGAATTAAGTGACCTACAAACATTCAGAAAGAATCTCAAAACCCATCTATTTACCTTCCATTTTGGCATTCACGAGCAACACTACACCAGCAACAACCCCTTCCCCTTCCCAAATGCAACCCAGGACTCTCCACCCTACCACTCATTGAGATGCAAATAGTTAATGTTAGTTTACTTGTGTGCCTGTTATTATCTTTATGCATTTACCTTAATGGACTTTAGATTAATGTACATAGGGGTATGTTTACTAAACTGTCTTAACGTAGCAGTGGCGACATTATCGCGTGATACATAATGTTATCGAGCGATAATGCGCGATAACGTTACGTATCGCGCGATAACGTCAGCAGCAGCATTAAGGCACACTAACGCTGTGAAATCTGGCTCTGAAGGGTGGAGTAAGGCCTCCCAGAGAGCGGAGATAGGGGTCAATGGGCGGAGAGTGGGCGGGGAGAGGCTCCAGGCACACTAACGCTGTGAAATCCGGGTATGAACACTAACGCCAGTGAAACCCTCACGTTAGAGGCACATTTGCAGGAGAGAGAAACCATTTCAGTCAGCAATGTAGAGCAAAGGCAGGGAAACCCAGAAAAAGTGATAGTAGTGATACATGTGCAGGAACCAAAAAGGCAAATAAACATAAAATGACCAGAACCACATCTGAAATCCTAATAACCAAGCTGGCCAATAGTGATATTAATGATAAACATAAAGCAACACTACTGACAAAGCGTAAAAAGGAAGATATCATGTTTGAAAGGGTCTATGCTCTGTCCCCCTACAAAGTGAATGATCCCACATTGAAATAGCGGTGATCAGGGTTTTTGTCATTTATATTGGGCAGGTTTGTTAGGGCATGCACATGTGCAGCAACAGCAGAGTGGGCACGTATGAAAGGGCAACTGTACTGATGCTGCAAATGGGATACAGGGGGCTGCAGGCGGCACATGCTGTGGTCCAGCTGGGGCATGGTGTGGGCTAGGCAGATGCCTAGGTGGCACATAGGAATGCTGAAACTGTAAAGCAGCAAGACAGCAACTGACGAGGGACCAACATGGGTACAAGTGTGTGTCCCACAGTGTCACAGGGGATATTACCCTGCAGGTACCCCCAGGGCACAAAACATTGGCAGGCGGTGCCGGGGGGAAGAGCGCATGTCCATGTAGGCACCCCTACCTGAGAACCCACACCATAGGCAGCTGCCTACCGGCACACTGGATGGCCTGGGACTGCGCACCACCAGCACCACTGGCATAAGGGCATGGCAGCATGGTGGCGAAGAGGTGCTGGTGGCAGAGGGGGCAGTAGCATCTGCCCACAGCAGACCACGGCCCAGCCCTGTTTAGGTGGGTGCCGTGCACTGCAACAGACAAGGTCTGTCTGATGAACAGTCATGGTATCCCCAGGGAATGAACAGCCCCAGTGGCAACAGTTTGGTGCAGTACATACAGCCAGTGTATTCAGGAGCAGGAGGTCACAAGTTCAAGTCCCAGCTGTGGCTCCTGCCAACCTTGTCCCCATATTTTACCCAGTACTAAACCATGGTAATAAAGATGGAACCTTTATTGCAGATAAATTAGACATGTCTGAAACGTCTACATTTTACCCTACAGAGCACAGACACCATAAACATGTGCAATCCCTTGAGCAGAGTTTCCCAACTGCAGTCCTGGAAGGCCAAACACCATTCAGGTTTCATGCTGTCCCTAATAAATATGTCTGTGCTGCATTTGTATGCATCGCCCCCATTGTATGAAAATGTATCTCATGCATATTCATTAGGGACAGCATAAAAACCTGAACAGTGTTTGGCCCACCAGGACCGGAGTTGGGAACCTCTGCCCTAGAGCAGCGGCCAACAGGGGCACAAACACCCACACCCACAGGCTCCACTATCCAAAGCCTCATGGAGAGTCAGGCTGTTGGGCCCTGCGCGGAGCAACATCTCCCAATACTGGCACCTGCATACCTTAGCAATGCCGTCCTTAACTTGGGAACACATTCCACATATATCAAAAGGTTGCTATGATTAATGTCAGCTAACAAATCCTAAGTTAAACACGATTTGTTGATAGAGATTCATCATAGCAACCTTTTTGATATCTGTGGAGTGTGTTTCAGTTATTGTTTCTAAGAGTGTTTACCACCCCGGTGAGTGACCCCAACAGTATTGCATACCATAGCAATGCCCACACTGTGCCCAGGACTGGTGTGGAGGCCAGGGCTGCCACAAACCTCAATATTTGCACAATGCTGGCATAGGTGTGGGAGTGTGTGTATGTCTATCCAGTGTGTTGTGGCTGCCTAGACCTTACTGAGCCCACACTGCTTGCACTGTTTCCAGTTTTAGCCTGCCAATGTGCATAATGAGGAACAAGGTACTGTGGGTATGGACCGGACAGGGTGGCATGGGCAGGATGCATCTGCACAGGGTATAGGGCAATGGCTGGGACATTGTAGTACCCGACCACCACCTACACGGACAGGGTGGCCACAGCATGTCATGCTGGGAGGCCACTCTCACCCTGACTGAGCAGTGACAACGGCATGGCTAGGTTCCCCCATAGTGCTATGCACCATTTCTCTCAAGTGGTATTTATGTTTTTTCTTTTCTGGGGCCCAATCACTTACATACCTGCTTGGTGTGTGTGCTCACATCCCAGTTTTGGGTGCACACAGTCCCTCCAGGAACATGCACTATGTACTATCTAGTAGACTGTCTGCAGTTAGCATATGTATGGTTGGAGCACCTTTGCAGTGTTTGCTGGAGTGTTTGCTTTCATTTGCTCTTCACTGGCGTTTATTATAGAATGAAAGCAAACACTCCAGCAAACACTGCAAAAAATCTGACACTGGGAAGTTTAGAATTTGAGAATAAAAGCGGGCTCATTTGAGCTCAGTTGAAGCCTCGTCCCCAGGCGCAAAACCACCATATTTGGGAAAAGAAAGTTTGAGGACATTTTCAATTTAAATGAGACATCTTCTTTGGAGTGTCAGTTATTCATGAGTGAAATAACAGCGGGAGATACTATTATTATTTTATAAAAAAATGGAGAAATGAAAAGAAAAGAAAAAAGATTTAGTAATATAAGAATAAGAACAAGCAATATATGAATGTTTCAAAAATATAGCGATTCAAACAGGTCATTGATGTGTTAAAGGCGTTTTACCGTACCATACAAGTAGGTCCGGTATACAGCCAAGTGTGACTCTGAGACCTGATCGCTGAAGCATACTAATTTACTAACAAGTTAGTCTCTGGTTAGGTATTGGTGCTTATAATTTACTTTGAAAATCCAGTGGCAGGACTTTCAGCGGTGACTGGGAGCCTGTAGAAGGTGGTCACTTGGGAAGATAAGTGTTCCTTTATCTGGTATTCCTAACATTTTTTATGCTTTGAGAGTTTGCAGGGGGCAGCTATGACTGATAACAGTCTCCCAGTGAAGGTGGTGGCGATGAGGACAGTGTCTGAATTTGAAAAGGCAATGGATAAGCACAGATGATCATTAAGGGAAAAAAGGGGACTTTTGTAGTGGTTGATATGGAAGGGCAGACTAGATAGGCCATGGTCTTTTTCTGCCATCATGTTCTATGTTTCTATACGCTAGATAAACCACCCTTCTAGATGCACTGTTAGCAGAATCAAGAACTATGCAATGTATAAAAGTTGATGGTTTCATCCCCAATTTACGTTGTACAAACTTACTGTTACCTTTTATTATGTTATTTTTCACTGTACAGCAGAGTAAATATTGATGCCCTGTTAGATTTGTTGTTCTCTGTAAACTGCTTTGAATGGTAAAAAGGTGGTATAGAAAAGTATAAATAAATAAACAAATTAAAATGAGCAAGGACATGGGAGCCCCAGAATAGTCCATTGGAGACATAAAGAAGCAGTGTGGGAGGGCTAGCCAGGTGAGTGTGCACATACATGGTGGAAAGTGATGTCACAAAAATTGTGAACGCATGAGCCCTGTGCAGCTGATTAACAAGAAAATAAGGGGATCAGGAATCAAATTCAACCTTTAAGAGGTGTGCCATTGTCTGCACCTAGGCACATGTGCAGGTGACAATTGAGGATAGGATACTGATGTCAGGTGCCAAACAATAACATGGAAGTGCCATGCAGTGCTTTCCAAGACACATATACAGGGAACAGAATCAGGGTGAAAGGGTTGTGCTGCAACTCACTGAAGGATTGACGCGATCTGGTAGACATGTTACTGTTGACAATTTCTTCTGCAGTTTATCCCTGTCAAGGAAATTGCTAGAAAAACAAATGACACTTTTGGGAACAATTTGAAAGAACAGAAAAGAATTACCTCCAGAATTTGTATTCACTTCACTGTTTGCCTTTCGCGATGACGCCACTCTGGTTTCCTATTGCCCGAAGAAAGGAAAAGTGGTTGTTCTTCTGAGCAGTTTGCATGATCAAGAAGAAGTAGATAACACACGTCCAGACAAAAAAACATGCATGATCTTGGACTATAATTCTAGTAAAGGTGGAGTAGATACGGCAGATCAAATGTTGCGCACGTATACCACAAAACGAATGACAAGACACTGGCCAGTTACAATCTTCTACAACCTGTTGGACATCAGCGCTTTGAGCGCCTTCATTGTTTGGATGTCACTAAATCCAGAATGGCAGTCCAAGTCAAAGCACAGACGTCGTCTATTCCTCTTGGAATTAGGAAAGCAGCTGCTTCAGAGTAATTGCAGCGAGACTTCTTTCAGCATTGAAGAAGCCACTGATGCTGTTTGCAATGTCGGGATCCCAAAGAAAAGGGCAAGGTGTCACTGCTGTTCCAGAGAAAAAGACAAGAAAAGCAACATAGTTTGCATCTCCTGCAAGCGCAATGTTTGCAAAGAACATTCAGAAATTGTCTGTGTCTCATGCAAATGACTGTAGTACTTTACTGTGTTCATCAAGTGCATTCAAAAACTGCTTTCATGGCAACTCTTCTTTATGTAATTTTATGATAAAGCATTAAATTTCAAAACATTTAACCTTCATGTAATAAATAATTAATTCAGAATAATATTTTGTCTGTTTAGTTAAAATTTTTCATGGTTAACAATTACAATTTGTTGTGGGGTCATTTATTTATTTATTTGTGTGTTTTTTTTATATTGCCCCTTCCAGAGATCAGGAGCGGTTTACAGAGAACGGTATTCAGTGTGTGCAAAAAATCTCGGTAATTCCAGGGTTAATGTTGTTCTAGCTAACATTTTTAATGTGAATCATAAAAGCATGTTTACTAAAGTGTGCTAAAAGCATACAACCTAGCTGTCAGTGGATGCTTGCAGTAACAGTTACCCTTCTGGCATGGTAGTATGTGCTAATTCACACTCGTTGCATACTGTAGGTTTAGATGAGATTGGTTCAAAAAGTGGGTGAGGAGGCTGGTGACACACTAGATGTCAAACCTGTTAATAGTGCAGCTGCACCTAACACTGCCTCAAGAGGTGGCGTTAGTTTCAGCTGAACTACTGGCATTCTAGTAGTGTGGCCGCTTCCCTAAGGGCTTTTAAATGAAATCAACACTGCCAGTCCCTCTCCCCAATAGGCCCCATTAAAACAGACAGCATATTCCTCCAGACATCAACGCTTCCTGAAAAAAACCCTGGAAGTTAGAGTCCCATCACAAAGCAGTCCTTGCTTACATACTCTCCCAAACAGCATCACCCTCCTATGGAGCCGACCCTGACCCACATTCTACACATTTGACCCACCCCTGAACTTATCCAGGGGTTGTCCTGGTAATGGACCGGGGAAGGAGTGATCCAATCTGCTCCCACACCAGTATCAGCTGGATATCAAATTGATGGCAGTAACCCCTAGTGATAGCCTTGCAGTAACCCCTAGTGATAGCCTTGCAGTACTATTGCTAGGGGTGAATTCCTAGTGGCAGTACCTGAAGACTACTTTTAAGGATTACAACCACCATTTTGAAAGCTGGCAGCTATTAGGGTGGAAGCAGGGGCATACCACTCCTTTCTGGCTCACTAAAACTGCAAGGGAAAACCATGGTGATGCTGTTTGGGAGGGGGGGTGGTATGAAGCTAGGGTGGGTTCTTCGTGATGGGGGTCTGCCTGCCAGAATTTTCTTCAAGTAGGCTTTTTTGTGATGGATGCCTGGCCCACTAGGGCTTTCTTTGTGGAGGTTCTTTGTGATGGAGGTTTTCTATCATGGTTTTATTCCGGGAAGGAGGGTCTTCATGATGGGGTCTGTCTGGCAAAGTTTTCTTCAGGAGGGTTGTTGGTATCCAGAAGGTGGGTGCTGTCCTTTTTCAAGGGTGATAATCAGGATGGTGAGTGTCATTGCAGGCTTGAATGTGATTGAGGTAGAGAGTGTCTTTGGGGCACAGAGCTGGCAGGGGCCCGACTCCTGTGGGTAGACATGGAAGAGGGATGCAGCTGAAAATAGAAAATAGAACAAAACTGAAGAGGATTCAAAGCAACTAGTGCCAGGAAGGAGAGGCAGCTCAGGCACTGGTGGAAGAGCTAGCTGACACAAACAAAATGAGAAAGAAATTGTGGGAGGGGGCTGCTGGAATGGGAAGGGGAGTGGAAGAATGTCTATAAGGGGAGGGAATATGGGAGTGACTGTAGAAGAAGGGGTTCAAGAAACAATCGCAATTTATGTGTGTAATGCACCAACGACACCTCCAACCCTCCTCAAAGGTCACCCACATATTCATACACACACTGTCAGATGCTTGCTATCCTTGTCCTTATTAGGCGGTCACCTAGGGCGTGGTGCAAGCTGCCTTTGTAAAGAAAACTCTGTAGTCGTGTTTAGGGCAAAATTATAATGATGAGGATTAGTGCTCTCCCATTGCATCTGCTCAGTGTCCAAACTTGTAAGTGGGTAACACTTTCCACATCTATCATTCACAGAACTCTCTCTAGAGGCAGCAGCTCTTGGGGCAAGGCACCTTTCTGTAGAAGGGAAGTCCTGGGGACACGTACTGGAGCCTATTTCTCTTAAGTTTCCTTTTTCCTTCCACCAAGGGTTTTCCTTCCACCAATTAGCCTTTGCTTTTCTAGCCGAGCCCACCTTTTGCCCTCTGGAGAAATTAGTGTACTTAGCTTTGTTTCTTGGATAACCAGCTTCCACACCTTCCTCTCTTAACCAGGCACCTTCACTTGGGCTGTAGCCTGCTTTGCCATGAGAGTTCCTCTCAGCAATGGTCTGGTCAGGGCTGTGGTAACCTCCAGGACAGGCTTCCCTTCTGCTGTTAGTTACTGCAGGGACACACCCGATGCTTTCTGGTCCCAGCAAGCTCTCCTGCTTGTGACCTACGCCCTCCAGCTGCTTACTCACTCTCCTTGGGACGATGCCCCCTCTGACTTGGGAGACCTGTACACGAGCACCTTCATTCACTGCTCCTCTCTTGCCTTCCAATGCACCTCCCAATGCACCTTCAGCTCTATCTGTGTCAGCTGCTTCAGTTACAACTTCCTTTGCTGCTCTTCCTGTGGCACCTCCCCCTACTGGGATTTCCCAGCCACTTTTATTCTCCTGGCTCCTGCACGTTGTACGTGCTTCCTGGCCCAGGTGGACATAATTAGTTTCCTGGCTTTCTGCTGCGTCACAGCAAGTGTAGGGAAAGTTTGTTCTATTACTTTCTGGAACCTTACAACCTGAATGTGCTTTCTGGCTTTCTGCTGCATCACGCTCAGTGCAGGGAAAGCTTGTTCCACCATTCTCTGGCTTCTCATAACCTGAACCTGCTTTCTGCCCTTGTGACTGCAAGGTAAGCTCTTCCTTTTTTCCTGTACCCAGGGGTTCTGTGCTGGCCACTGTATCACAACACACACACATACACACACACTACACTTCCCATTCACCCCCTCAGTGAAATGTGCCAATTTGTAATGCTTCTAGCATTCACTTTCCAGTATGTATTTTCCCAGTTAAGTTGTTCCTGGTCTCTCTTTATTGCTTCTTCTTGATGATTTTCTCTTTCTGTAAGTACTTCTGCAGGATCTCATTTCCATTTTCTCTTCCCTCATTCTCCTTGTCTTTTTCCCTTATATCTATCTCTGACCTTTATCCACTTTCTCCATTTCTCTCATCTGTTTTTTAAATTTATTATTAGTTCGCATTTAGCACACACCTTTTCAGTGGTAGTTCAAGATGAGCTACATCCAGGTACCTAGGTATTTCTCTACCCCACAGAGGACCTACAAGCTAAGCTTGTACCTGAATTAATGGAGGGTTTAGTGGCTTGCCCAAGGCCACAAATAGTATCAGTGGGATTCAAATGCTGGTCTTTCTAGTTCCAGGTTGTTGTCCTAATCATTAGGCTACTCCTCCACTTATTGCTAGAGTTCACTCTTTCTATTCCCCCATCCAGTCTTTAGTATCCTTCTTTTCACCTTTCACCCACATATCAGTTTTCATTTCTTATTCTTTCTCCCACCTCTGTTTCACTCTTTCCCTAGTCTTCTATCCTACCTGTCCTTCACCTATTTTCTCGACCTCATTTCTACCCTCTGTACTCATCCCATGCCCAACTCATTAACTTCTCTCTCTGTTATCCCCTCCCCAACCCCATTTCCTTTCTTGTCAGGTTATCCACTCCATTTCCAGTTATTTTATTATGTCTTTCCCACGTCCCCTTTAAGACCTTTTTCTTTCCTTTGCCTTTCACATTTTGCATGGTCCTCTGTCACTTTCAACTGCCTTCCAACCTCTCCTCAAACAGTGATTTTTGGTGGGTCTGTGATTAACAGGAATGGGCACAAGGCATTGAAAATGTTGACACTGCCTCTAGTTCTCCTCTCATTCAACTGATCTGCTACTGCTGACCACCCAGGGACATCCTTGGCTATACCACTTCCTTCAGACTTTTCAAATTGTCTCCCTTCTCTATACAGTATTTCTTCATTTATTCACAGCATTACTTATTCACCTTAACCAGTCAACATTCACATTTCCTTCCTAATCTTAGCTCAATGTCTTCATCTTCACTGTGCCCCTAAATAATCCCTCAAGTTCCTGTTCCTCCTCCCTAATCCCTTAGTCTTCACTCAGAATCTTGCCTAAACTCTGAATCTCCACTTATGTTCTCAGTACTCAGTTTTAGAATTTTCCTTCTTCTGGTATACCACTCGCTCTCTGCTAATCTGCCTAATTCCAAGTCCATGCTTCCCCATATCCCCATGTCTTTATCTGCCATCCTGTCTCTTTTTTTCCCTTCCATTGTATCCACTCATCTACTTCCTTCTTCAGTGTTCATTGGCCTTATATTTTTCCACTTTTCCCTGCACATGACATTGATTCTCCAGCCCACAGTATATGTCCTTTTGTCCTTCTCACTCCTTTAGCATCTTACTTTCTCCCATCTTCTTCCCAGCATCAGCCTTTTTCTCCCATTCCTAGCCTTAGACCCCCTGCTCCCAGCCCAAGCCTCAGACCTGATCCCCTTCTAGCCCTCTTCGAATCACAACTCCAGCCTTACTTCATTTATTAAGGGAAATGATTAAAAACAACATGGGATTAACCAGAAAGATGAGGGGTTAAGATTCAACAGCAACCTAAAAATGTGAGCTTCTAGACTTGATTTGAATAGGACTAAAGAGGGAGCATGACATATAGAAACATAGAAACATAGAAACATGATGACAGAAAAAGACCACAAGGCCCATCTAGTCTGTCCTTCCATAACAACAACTACAACAGTCCACTTTTTACCTTTAGAGATCCTCTGTGTTGGTCCCATGCTTTTTTGAATTCAGTTACTGTCCTCATCTCTACCACCTCCACTGGGAGACTATTCCACGGATCCACTACTCTTTCCGTAAAGAAATATTTCCGCATATCACTCCTGAATCTATCTCCTTTCACCCTCATCCCATGTCCCCTCGTCGCAGAACTTGCTTTCAATTGAAAGAGGCTCTCTCCCTGAACATTTATGCCACGGAGGTATTTAAACATCTCAATCATATCACCTCTATCCCGCCTTTCCTCTAAGGTGTACATATTAAGATCCTTAAGTCTGTCCTCATATGCTTTATAATGAAGACTACTAATCATCTTAGTAGCAACCCTCTGAACCGACTCCATCCTGTTCACATCCTTTTGAAGGTGCGGTCTCCAGAATTGCACACCATACTCCAAATGAGGTCGCACCAAAGACTTATACAGAGGCATTATCACCTCCTTTTTTCTGCTAGCCATTCCTCTCCGTATGCACCCAAGCATCCTTCTAGCTTTTGCCGTCGCCTTTTCTACCTGTTTAGCTACTTTAAGATCATCGGACACAACTACGCCTAGGTCCCGCTCTTCTTTAGTGGACAAAAGTACTTCACCTCCTATGCTGTATTGCTCCCTTGGATTGCTGCAGCCCAAATGCATGACCTTACATTTTTTAACATTAAATCCCAGCTGCCAAATTCTAGACCATTCTTCAAGCTTAGCTAGATCCCTCCTCATGTTATCTACACCTTCCTGGGTGTCTACTTTATTGCAGATTTTGGTATCATCCGCAAAGAGGCAAACCTTACCAGACAGTCCTTCCGCTATATCACTAACAAAGATGTTAAAAAGAATCGGACCAAGGACAGATCCCTGGGGCACACCACTGGTAACATCCTTCTCCTCAGAGTGAGCTCCATTTACTTGTACTCTTTGTCGCCTCCCACCCAACCAATTTCTAACCCAAGCAGTAACTTTAGGGTCCATCCCTAGGGTGCTCAGTTTGTTTATAAGTCGCCTGTGAGGAACAGTGTCAAAGGCTTTACTGAAATCTAAATACACCACATCTAGAGCTCTCCCTCGGTCCAACTCCCTGGTCACCCAGTCAAAGAAATCAATCAGATTTGTCTGACAAGACCTGCCTCTGGTGAATCCATGCTGCCTCGGATCCTGTAATCCGCTGGACTCCAGAAACCTCACTATTTTCTCTTTCAACAGCGTTTCCATTAATTTACTCACCACCGAAGTTAAACTAACCGGCCTGTAGTTTTCAACCACATCCTTACTTCCGCTTTTGTGTAAAGGCACCACATGAGCCTCTCTCCAGTCCTTTGGCACCACTCCCGACTCCAACGAGGCATTGATAAGGTCAGTCAGTGGAGTTGCTAGAACGTCCCCAAGTTCCCTCAGTATTCTAGGGTGTATCCCATCCGGTCCCATCGCTTTGTCTACTTTAAGTTGAGCTAGTTTCTCACGAACACAGTCTTCTGAAAATTGTTCAAGATGTCCCTCGCTTCTGTTCTTATTTGTGGGTGTTTTCTGAGGTCCTGCTCCTGGTTCTTCATCTGTGAACACAGAACAAAAATATTTGTTAAGCAATTCCGCTTTATCCTTATCTGCTTCTACATATTCCCCCCCTGTACCCTTGAGTCTGACAATACCACTTTTGCCCTTCCTCTTCTCACTAATATATCTGAAAAATGTCTTATCTCCCCATTTTATTGCATTGGCTATTTCCTCCTCCTTTTGAATCTTTGCCTTCTTGACTACTTTGCTAGCTTCTCTAAGTTTTTCCAAATACAGATGCCTGTCTTCCTTTCTCTGTGATCTCTTGTATTTCATGAAGGCCTCCCTCTTTTTCTTCACTTTTTCAGCTACTTCCTTCGAAAACCATAGCGGTCTCCTGTTCCTTTTGCCTTTATTTACCATTTTAACAAAAAGGTTGGTTGCCTTTAAAATACCCCCTTTCAGTTTTGCCCACTGTTGTTCTACATCCCCCAGCTGTTCCCATCCCACTAACGACTCCCTGAGGTATTGGCCCATCTTCGCAAAGTTAGTCTTCCTAAAGTCTAAGATCTTCACCTTGGAATGGATTCTAACAGCCCTAGTCCTAATACTGAACCACACCATCTGGTGATCACTGGATGCAAAATGATCTCCCACTACAACATCAGAAACACTTTCACCATTGGTAAGCACCAAGTCCAGTATGGCCCCTTCACGTGTGGGGTCTGTTACCAATTGCCTGAATAGTTCTCCCTGTAGAGAATCCAGGATCTCCTTACTCCTAGATGATACTGCAGCAGGAAAGTGCCAATCAACATCTGGCATATTGAAGTCTCCTAGCAGTAGCACTTCCCCTTTCCTAGCAATGCTGCGTATGTCTTCAATTAACTCTCTGTCCACCTCTTCCTCTTGTGAGGGAGGTCTGTATATCACACCAATGCAAATAGATTTCTCTTTCCCTCTTTCTAGTTTAACCCACAATGCCTCCTCTCTCCCTTTTAAGCTCTGTAATTCCAAAGCTTTAATAGTAGTTTTTACATATAGTGCTACTCCTCCTCCCCTTCTTCCTACCCTGTCCTTTCTGAATAAAGTATAGCCAGGTATAGTTACATCCCAGTCATGGTTTTCTGTGAACCATGTTTCTGTAACTGCCACTAAATCTAAGTCAGCCACTCCCACCAAAGCTTCAACTTCAGAGATCTTATTTCCCATGCTACGGGCATTAATACACACTGCTTTCCATATGTTACCCCTGTTACCCATTTCCATAAAGGTATTTAATGTATCACTTACCAGGGGGCTTTCACTTACCTGGGGGCTTTCTTCACCCATCCCCAACGAATCTAGTTTAAAGCCCTCTTCAGTAGATTAGCCAGTCTACTACCAAAGATGTGTTGACCTTTCTTGGACAGATGGATGCCATCTCTGCTCTGCAACCCTTGGAACAGCATCCCATGGTCTAGGAAACCAAAACGCTCTCGAAGACACCATCCACGCAGCCATGCATTAATCTCCAGGATGCGAGCCTCTCTGCCTTGGCCTTTACCCTCAACAGGGAGGATTGAAGAGAACACCACCTGTGCACCTACCTGCTTCACCCTCTGTCCCAGAGCCATGAAGTCACTTTTGATACGTTCTGAGGTATACCTGGCAGTATCATTTGTTCCAACATGGATTAGCAACATCCCCTCAGGAAGTCTATTCTAGGCATATGGTACAGCAAGGTGGAAGGAAAGAAGTCTTAAATTGACAGTGGACAATAAGGGCACAAATAAGAGTGGTTTACTTGATTAGTAGAGTTCCTGAATAGGGATGCAATGGGAGATAAGAGGAGAGGTAATGAATGGTTGAAGGGTGAATGCACCTGTAGTTCATCAAGAGTGGGCCACAGTGGAAGGGGTATGGCAGTCATTTTCTGTGCCTCCCTGCCAGTCACCAAAATTAGTTCCACTGCTCTCTACTATCCTGAGTCTCTCTTCTCCAACTCAATGCTTCTTTGAACCTCCACGTCCTTCTTATATATGCCCCCTCTACTCTCCAGCCCCATCTCTGAGATTCTTTTCTTACCCTTTCTGAAGCCTCTCTCCTCTACCTTCAGCTCATTGTCTAAGGTGACTTCAAATATTTGCCATAATTTTCCCCTCTCAAACCTCATGATCGAGCTCTTGTCCAGTACTTCCTCAACCTTTCATTCAAAATGTATCTGTTCCCACTCATGCTGCGGGTCACATTCTTGATCTTATTCTGTCTTCTCCCCCCCTCCCACACACACACATCATTTTCATTCCTCTCTTTCAGCCTCTGCCATTCTCTGGTCTGATCACCAATGCATTTTCTTTACTCTGCAGATCCGCATGACCTCTCCCTCTTTTCCTACCACTTATCTACCTAGAATCTCTACTGTCTCTCTCTCTTATCACCTCCTGTACACTTGAGCTTTTCCCACCTTCTAATGTCATCCTCCCCTCTGATTTCCCCTCTCTCCCAGTTGACACTCAAGTCCAGCTCTGGCATTCCATGCTGTCCACCACTCTTGATGAGATCACCTCTCTCCGTCCCCTTAGTCGGCCAACTAAATGCAGTCATTCCTGGTATCACTATGGTCTCTGCCTTCACTGCAGGCATCTCCATCATGCAGAGTGTACCTGGCATGCTCACCCCTCTCCTGATTCAATCTGCCTCTTCAAGCACTTTCATCATCACTATAGCCTCATGATTCATTCTGCCAAGAGGACCTATTACACCAATCTCATCTCTTCCTCCTCCAATTCTGCTCACCAACTCTATTCCATTTTTGCATCTCTTTCCAAGCCTATAACTACCTCACAGCCTACCCCTTAAGCTGCTTCTGCTGGCCCAGATCTTCTCTCCCATCATTTCCAGCATGAAGTTCTATATCTTTGCACCACCTTCATGAACTGCCTCCCTCCTTTGTTATCTATCCCTTCTGACCCTCTCCCTCAATTGCCCATCCTTTGTGACCCTCCCTCATCCCTTTCCTCCTTCTCACACACCTGGTCTTCCTTCCATATGATCACATTAGGTGAACCCCTCAAGGTAAATTCCTCTTCCCACAAAACTACCTCTTCCTCTGATCCTATCCCCTCCTCCTGGCTCACTGGACCCTCCCTGGCCTTGCTACCTCCAATTCTGTCTATTCTTAACAATAGTCTGTCTTCTGGAACCTTTCCCTCCCTCTGGAAGCATGGTCTCATCTCGCTCATTCTAAAGAATCCATCTCTTGATCCCTCCATGTCTGCTCACTATTGCCCTTTCTTTATAAGATACTTGAGAAACTAGTTTTCTCCCAGCTCATGATCTCTCATGCTGTATCCCTAGATTTCTTGTCTGCTTTTGACCTTGCTGACCACTCCACTCTTCTCTCCCACCTCCACAAATTCAGTTTACATAGCACGGTTCTTCACTTGTTCCTGTCTTTTCATCTCTCATGTATCTTTCTCTGTTCTATCATGCTCCTCCACTTCTTCAACCCTTCCACTTCCTTGCAGCATCCTCCAGGGCTCAGTCTTGGCTCTTCTTCTTTTCAGTCTTTTTCTGGATCCCCTCACCCTTTTGGTGCAGCAGCATAGTATCTTGGCATATTATTATGTCGATTGCATCATCCTGCTCCATCACACACACTCTTCTGCCCCTGATCTTCTACCACTAAACATCCACCTCTCTTGCATTTTCACTTGGATATCTGAGAATTACCTGCACCTTAATCCTGCAAAGACTGCTGATATTTGGTTTCCTTCTAGTGCTTCCCATCCCCTGTCCCCAACTCTCCCTGTTTACCCTATTTCTCTAGTTGATTCACTTTGTTACCTTGGAGTGACTTTGGACTCCTCTCTATCTTTCCACTCCCACCTCTCTTCTCTGGTCCAATGCTTGTTCCATTCTCTCCATCATATCTGTGCTGTTTACTCCTACTATCCCCCTCCTCTCTGACCAGCCCTCTGTTCATCCTTGTAATCTCCAGACTCGACTACTACAATATTGTTTTCCTGAGCCTCCCACAGTACCAACTTCAATGCCTACAAATTATACAAAATACTATTGTCGGTATTCTCGCACAAGCTACCTGCTTTGAACACATCATTGCTATTCTAATTCATTTCCACTGGTCCCCCCTCAAATGCCATATCCAATACAAGCTTCTTACACTAGTTCATCGAACACTGCACACTGGTACCCCCTGCTACCTCTCTGATGCACTTCACCTACATTCCCTTCACCATGTCCTTCGTAACATTCATGCAAATCACCTTCACCTTCCCTCTGCCTCCAAAGCCCACTTAGAATCCATCTGCAACACTACTTTCTATTTTCTTGGACCTACCTCATGGAATGCACTCCTTACTGAGCTCTGTCTTGAGCCTCTTACTCCAAGTTCAAAGCTTTGCTAAAAACCCACCTTTTCCAAGTAGCCTATGATTTACTGCCCTCTACTTCCTGACATTGTCTCTGCAAGCCCCTCCCTCCTTCCCCTTCTCTCCTGATCTTATTGTGTAATCTTTCCTATCTCATTCAATGGCATTCTTTTCTGTTCCCTCTGTTTATTTTATTTTTAAGTTGTACACCACTCTGCTGCATGTGTGAAGGTGCAGTATACAGTTGGGGGTCAACATTATTTGCACCATTGCTTTTCAACTCCTTAATTTCCAGTATCTCCTAAAAAAAAAGTGACCAATTAAATGGTTTTGGACAGTACATGTACACATATTTGACACATAAAAGAATCAAATAAACAAGAATAATTAAAAAGGAAACAGTAGGAAATAGTATAAAAACCGGGACATTGCCATGACATGATTACTGGCACCCTTAAAAACAATTCAAATTATTCGCCCGAGACAAGTTGTCCAAATGTTCAGTCTTTAACTGCAGAGAAATAATACTTTTCCTATGTCCATCCGAGAGGTCCTCCAAACTTACAACCTTACTGGAGACAGCTGTGTGCTCCGTTTGGAGCGTGGAAACTTTTTCTTCTAATTCAGTCAACCGAACTGCAGATGTAGCTACCTTGTTAGCCAAAGAAGAAACTTGTGGAAGTAGTGCCTCACCAAGGGAGACTATCGCGTTCCAAATGGATTCCAATGTAAAATTTTGCGGCTTCTGGAGAACAAAAACCTCCCCTGAACAAGGAAGGGATGCAGACGGCTCCATCAACGCTGCCGGTCGGTCACCACTCAAAGAGAGAGACTGCTGCTCCAGTCTTTATTTATTTATTTATTTATTTATTTATTTAGACAGTTTTTGTATACCGCCTTATCCTTCAATCAAAGCGGTCGCGTCTCTCCAAGCGCCTCTAAGGATCTTCGTGAGCCCAGATCACCAGAGAGCTCCGTTTCCGAAACAGATACAGCCCAACCCGACCCTCGCGAGCACTTCCCCAACCCCCCTGCTGAGGGAGAGGAGGAAAGCTCCAGAAAGCCAGAAGGCAAGGGCTGAGTGCGATTCAACGGAGGCGCAGGGCTCATTACGGGGGAGACAGATGATAGCGACGCAGAAGCCTGCCAGCCGCACAGCTCCTCCCGTGCACTCCAAGTCCCGAGGGGTGCGAACAAGGAAAGGATCCAAAGGACCCGAAATTAAAGGCTGATTCGGCGTAGAGGTACCGACGGGCTGGGAGGGTACCGGCCCCGTTTTCCCCTTACGCTTTCTCCCCATTCAGAAAACGCACCCGACAGCACAGACTGCAGACAACAGACTGCACGGACAACAAGGCAGAAGTGATAAGCAGTGTAGATGAAACCTGTGGCTCTAAACCAGAATTTTCCAAAATATCTGTAACATTCAATACATCCCCCTGATTCTGGCTCTCCCCCAACTCTCGCTGGGCCAAAGCCCGCTTAGCAGTAGGCAAGTAATAAATTTTTACCAAGGGGGAACTAGCTCAGGGGAAACCCCCAAAGTCTCCACAAGATATTTCACAAACATGTCTCTAGGGGAAATAGAAGACACGCTAGGAAAATTAATAACTCTCAACCCCATGATGCACTGCACATGCAAATCAGCTGTCCACAGATACACACCATGGGGAATGCACCCCCACAGCACCTCGGCCTGGTAGGGGGGAACTGACCATGTGCACCCCCACAGCACCTCGGCCTGATAGGGGGTACTGACCGTGTGTTGTACTGGCACAGAGTGGCTACACACCGTCACATTGTGCGGGTACTGTGCTCACCCTGAGGGTGCAGTGAGGCACCCAGCACTAGGTCCACAGCACCGTCCATGGCTGAAAGAGGCCATGGCGCAGGTCCAAAGCAGTATTACTGTGTGAGATAGGTAGTTTCTGCAGGAACACCTTGGACATCTCTGTCTGTTTCAGTCAGGTGTAGCCACCAGCACCTCCAGGGCTGAGGGTGGCAAACAGGGTCTCCCATCAAAAGATCCACAGTCTACCTCCCTGCAAAGGTGGCAGTAGAGGGGAACATTAACCCTAGTCCTGCTGAGGAACAGACACCCCACAGGGCAGTCAATGCAGCTCTGTACACAGCCATAACACAATAGCAAACAGACATTAGGCCTGGATATGGTATGCTGCACCCCACCACCATCTGATATTCCCCTGGCACAAGCCATCAGCCACTGCACCCTGCAAGCCATTCCATCACAACACCTACCAGCTGCAAACAGTCTGCTAGTGCCCAGTGGAGATGCCTGCACCCAGAACTGGGATGTCAGCATACACAGCAAGCAGATACATCAGTGACTGGACCCCACAAGGAAACCCATATTTATCACATGAGAGAAATATTGGATAGCACCATGGGAGTGCCTAGCCATGCTTGGTCACTGCACAGTCAGGGTGAGAGTGATCTCTCAGCAGGATATACTGAGGTCACCCTGTCTGTGTAGGTGGTGGCCGGGCACTACAATGTGCCTGTCACTGCCCTATGCCCTGTGCAGATGCACCCTGGCCAGGCCACCCTGTCCAGCCTATACCCATGGTACCTTGCTCCTCATTATGCACATTGGCAGCCCAATACTGGCAACATTGCTGGCAGTGTGGACTGTGAAAGGTGTTTGCAGCCACCACACACTGGATAGACAGACAGCCACCCCCACACCTATGCCAGCATTGTGCTACTATAGAGGTGGTCAGCAGCCATACCCACCACACCAGTCATGGGCATAGTACGGTCCCATGGACAGATCATAGCCTGATAACACTCACAATACCAGCACATCAGGACCCATCAACTGATACAGCAAAACGGTCTCCAACAAACTCCACCCGCTTCAAACCTCTCAACGAAGAAGAAATCAAGAAACACATACTTCCAATACTCAATCAACCTGCTACCAACATCAATGACATGGTCACCACATGGAATGAAACCATCAACCAATACGCCATACTACCACCAGCCCGTAAAAACCCAACAACAAAGAACAATGTAGAGAAAAGACCATCTGCACCATGGTTCTCCCAAGAACTAAGGAAGTCTCTTACTATCTTGAGGAAGCTCGAAAGAAAGTGGCGTAAATCTCATAACTCAACAATTCAACATACATACTTGACCCACCTGCGAGCCCATCGTGAAGCAATATGGAACACGAGAAAAACCTACCACTCTGAACTCCTCAACCGCTCCCTAAACAAACCTCGGGAACTCTTCAATCTAGTAAAGTCACTAACTACAGAACCATCACCACCTCAACAGGAACCCATACACCCGCAGAAGTATGCCAACTTTATACAATCTAAAGCTATCAGAACAACAACATCTTCATCTCCAAGTCCCCCCCAACAACACGTACGAGTTTTCCCACTACTTAAGCTCTCATCGCCCTCAGCTAAATACGTTGAAGACATTATAGTCAAAATGAATACCACCACAGCACCTAACGACCCTTGCCCAGCACACTGGATAAGAGCTATGCGATCCGACTTTAGCCCAGTAATAGCAGATATAATAAAGATGTCCTTCTCAACAGGCATCTTCCCATCTGCACTAAATCAGACTTCCATAAGACCGCTGCTAAAGAACAATCAACTAGACCCAACAAAGGAAGAATCATACCGCCCGATATCTAGTATACCGCTGCTATCCAAAATAATTGAGAAAGTAACCAACAATCAGATACAACAACACATAGACACCTCCTCCCCCCTCGACCCCAGTCAGCACGGATTCAGGGAAGCCCACGGAGTAGAGACACTGCTGACAACATTAACCAACACACTCATCAGTGGATTAGACGACATCAAAAAAGGCTTTGCCCTAATATTCCTCGACATATCTGCAGCATTTGACTCTGTGGACCATGATATACTACTAACCCATCTATACGACAAGGGAATCCACGGGCTTGCATGGGAATGGTGCAAATCATACCTGGAAGATCGCTTGCAACACGTCAGGACTGTTACAGGTACCTCACAACCTTTCCAGTTAAAACAAGGAGTACCTCAGGGCTCATCCCTATCCGCGCTGCTATTTAATATTTATATGCAGCCTATATGTGACATCATTCGCTCCTTTGGCATATCCTCATTGATCTATGCAGATGATGTGCTAATATTCACACCAATCAACGTCAAGCTCCCAGATTACACAACACTAGTAGATTGCTTTAACGCAATAGCAGACTGGCTCCTCACCCAGAATATGAAAATAAACTACAAAAAAACTGAAGTACTGATAGTCACGAAAAACAGAGAATTCTCACCCCCTGAGACCCTAAAAGTACGAGACGCAGACCTCCCAATCAAACCCTCCATAAAATACCTTGGAGTAACACTGGACCAGCGACTGGATTTTAAAGAACATATCAACCGCACGGTGAAAACCATTTATTTCAAGATAAGGACCCTGCGCCATCTCAAAAATATGCTTGAACCAGACAGCTTCAGAACTATATTCCAAACCATAGTCACACCCCACTTCGACTATGCAAACATAATACTCCATGGTCTCCCAAAAAACACCCTAAATACATTACAACTAGCCATGAATGCCGCAGCCCGGGTACTATACGGTGCTTCAAAGAGCGAACATATAACACCCATCCTAATGGAGCTTCACTGGCTCCCTATATACTGCAGAATAGCATATAAAGCTCTGCTCATGACCTTTAAAGCGACAAATACTATAGCTCCTTCATCAATTTCAAAACTCCTCCATCCCACTCCCAACATCAGATCCAGGAGGTCAGCAGCGGCAAATACCCTAGTTACACCACCTGAGGCCACAAAATGCAAACGTTCAACAACAGACAGGGCCTTTGCATACTATGCTCCCAGATGTTGGAACAACCTACCCCCCAACATAAGAGCTATTACTGACCTCAAGCATTTCAGAAAAGCCATAAAGCACCACCTCTTCATTCTACATTTCCAAAGCACATCATCATCCCTCTAACAGGCACAGTATAAATTGTAAATACCATATTTACTCAAGATGTTACTAAGAAATTCTATTCATTGTATATAGGTTCTTTCAAATATGTATAGAGTTTCTCAAAGTATATAGGTTCTTTACAAATATGTACTAAGTTTCCCAAACTTAAAATCCCAGTTGAATTCTCCTGTTATATGTAAACTCATCACAGTCTGTTGCTTGCAATGAGTATTCCTGTTTAATGTAAGCCGCGCTGATGAAAAAGAGTGCGGTATAAAAGAACTATAAATAAATAAATAAAATAAAATAAAAGTACAGGCATGGATATGGTACACAAGGCTGTTGGGGGGTCACTCCCCAGGTTGGTGAACACTGTCAGAGACCAGACCTGCAGCACACACCGCAGACATCAGAATGATTGTTATGGTGGAGCTCAATGAGCAAAATGTGCTTAACGTAGGAATTGATATCTGCCAGTTATCATAGGAAACGTTTGATAGCTCTGTACCATATACCCAGGTGTAGGGTGGCATTGCTAAGGTATGCAACTGCTAGTATTGGGAGATACAGGCAGGGCCCAATGTCTTGCCTCTCCAGGAGGCATTGGCCAATGGGGCCTGTGGGTGGGTGGGTGGCCCTGTTGGCTGCTGCTTTACGGCAGAGTTCTCCAACTCCAGTCCTGGTGTTCCAAACACTGTTCGGGTTTTCATGCTGTCCCTCATACATATGCATGAGCTACATCTGCATACCATGGGGGTGGTGCATAGCTATGCAGCACAGGCATCTTTATTAGAGGCAGCATGAAGCCGGAATGGTGTGGGGCCCTCCAGGACTGCATTTGCGGGACTCTGCTTTAGGTAATGTGCCTGTTTCTGGTGTCTGTGTTTGGTGTGGTAAAATATAGGCCATGCGTATGTTCTCTGCAATAAAGGAGTGTCTTTACTATCACTGTTTAGTGGTGGGTAAAACTATGAGGACTGGGTTGGCAGGAGCCCCAGCTGGGATTTGAACCTGTGACCCTCTGGTCTTATAGGCACTGGCTGTGTCTGTTGTACCATACTGTGGCCACAGAGACAGTGCAGTCCCTGGAGTTAGTTAAACCGGCCTGACGAGTCAGAAACCCTGCTCTGCAACAGGTTTACTGTGGCCTCATTTACCTTGTATGCAGACAAAGGTGCACATAAACCTCAGAAAAGACCTTGAAAAAGGGGCACACACCCATAACCAAGCTTGGCAACAATGATATCATTGGGCAACATTACACAACACTCCCAGGACAGCTCCATTACAATGAAATGATCTTTGAAAGGGTCTGCGGAGCGTAGACTCTTCCACACATCTTTTCATTTTTATTTGGTACTTTCCAGGGAGTGTTGTTCCTTGTTGCCCATTGCTATCACTGTTGCCCAGCTGAATTATGCTTTTTAAAATGTTTCTTGTGGTCATTTTTAACGTTTCATGTGAAATTTTGTTCTGTGCACATGTATCACACTGCTCACGTTTTGTGGGTTTCCCCGGTTTTTCTGTACATTGCTGACGGAAATGGTTTCTCTTCCCTTGAAATGCCTTTAACGACAGGTTTTCATTCGCGTTGGAATTGAGCTCAGGAATTCAGTGCGTTAGTGTGAGGGGAGCCTCTCCCCGCCCACTCTCCGTCCATTGACCCCTTCTCTCCGCCCACTCTCCACCTTCTGCGCTGTTTCTTTTTTTTTTAAACTTTTATTTTCATTTTGCAACAAACAAAAGAAACAACACACCAAAGGAGACAAAACAAGTATACAATAAAGAAAAGTAAACCCAATTACCCCCCCCCCACGCTTCTTCTCTAGCTGATTATGCCAGCATGTGAGCGCTTCCAAACAACAGTGATTATACATCAAAACAATCAAAAGAGTATCTGCGATACAGAATAATCATGGGACAAAGATATATACAAATTTAGACAGTCAGATGAGAGCATTGAGCAGAATGTACATAGTCATTGAGCATCTTCCATTTAGACCCATGATGAGGAGTCTGAATGGGGGAAGCAAACATACGAGGTATTTGTTCATATTTACTGTAGAGACAGACATGATTCCACCATTCATTGGGGCTCAGATGGGAGCTATTTTTCCAGTATTTCGTAATTAGGGAAATAGCAATGCCAAGCATAAAGTCCAAAAGGAAGTAAGCCATTTTTGGAAGAGAGGGGATCCCCGCAGCTGAGCGAAGTCCCACTATCCTCCAAGAAAGGGGCTCTTGAAAGTGCAAAATAGACTGGATACGACCCCAGACCCGACGCCAGTAATACTGTAGTGCGGGACATTCATACATAACATGAGGTAGTGAACCAATGGCCGCATGACATGTCCAACAACTATTGCCCTGAGTAGTGTTCCATTTGGCTAATCTGTCAGGAGTGTAAAAACACCGGTGGGCTAGAAAGAAGAGTGTCTGAGTGAGTGAGGCGGATCGGGAGACCCGTGTCACTCTACTCCAGACCAGGCTCCATTGCTCCGGGGTCAAAGTCACATGCAATTCTCTCTCCCATGTTTTCTGCGCTATAGGGGTATCTCTAGTTATAGCATTACATAAGGTTTTGTAAAAATTGGATGCTACACCCGGTAAACTACCGATAGATCGGATAGTCTCCAACCGACCTTGTGTAGGGGAGGCCGATGGCGGGAGCACCTTAGCACTCCGAAGGCAATGCTGAAGTTGCACCAACTGAAAGTAGTGTTTCGCTGGGAGACCAAATTCAATTTGCAATTCACTAAAAGTTTTCCAGCGACCTTCATGGAACAACTGACTAGGAATCCAAATGCCCCTAGTGTACCAGGGGCTCCACGCCATCGGCTTATTTTGTATTCGAAATCGGGTGTTGTACCAAAGTGGGAGCTTGTCTAACGGACAGAGTCGGGAGTCTAAAGATTGCATAAGATTATTAAAGGCACCTAAGGTGTCTAAAAGCATTGGTGGAAAGTGGGAGTCTGATGGTAGAGTCATACCAGGGAGAAAAGTGAGAGGAATCGGTTTGCAAAGGTCCTCTTCTATGTCTAGCCACACAGGTCTACTCGGTACTGGATCTTCCAGCCAACGAGCGCCTTGTTTGAGAAGAAAAGATTGATGATACTTCAGGAAATCAGGGAATCTGACACCCCCATTTTCCTTATCTGCTTGCAGCTTATGTTTCGCTATCCTAGGTGTCTTGTTTTGCCACAAGTATCTAGTCAGAAGGCCCTCTATATCTTTATAGATACGTCGAGGTAAGAGACAGGGCAACATTTCTAAGATATAATTCACTTTCGGAACAATCATCATTTTTATGGTTTCTAATCGACCCCACCAGGTAAGTGTTAAAGGAGTCCAGCGGTGAGTAAGCGCCCGGACTTTAGAGGTTAAGTCTTTGGCATTGAAGGAGATAGTGTCTTCCAAAGGAGAACAATAGTGAACCCCAAGGTATTTGACCATGCGAGGTTGCCATAAAAAGGGGAAGGGTTGCATATCTGCCTGATGAAGCAAAGGATTTAATGGAAAGGCTACCGACTTGGTCCAATTTATCTTATAACCGGACAGTTGTGAGTATTTACCAATTTGCTCTAGGACAGCCGGTACTGAGTCTATAGAGACAAAAAGCATAAGGTCGTCAGCATACGCTGAAATTTTGATTTCCCGATGGGTGAAGGGGACTCCATGAATCTCCTCCGATTGCCGGATTAGTAAAGCCAAGGGTTCGAGTGCAAGATCGAAGAGAAGTGGAGACAGTGGGCATCCCTGGCGGGTGCCGCGTTGAAGGGGAAAAGGCTGAGACTTTAAAGCATTGGCACATATACTGGCTGTAGGCTGTGCGTACATGGTGCGAAGACAACGGAGAAAACCTTCCCCGAATCCGTACCAGCGGAGGACTGCAAACAGGAAGGGCCACTCTAAGCGATCAAAGGCCTTCTCAGCATCAAGTGAGAGGCCAACAAATGGGCGATCAAGATTAACTGCGGTAGTCAGTACATGGCATAGAGTCCGAGCATTGTCAGCAGTGGATCTACCAGGAATGAAGCCGCATTGATCTGGGTGTATTAAGGTAGACATCCTATCAGAGAGCCGGGTAGAGAGAATGGTGGCAAATATTTTATAGTCCGCGTTTAGGAGGGAAATTGGACGATAATTAGCTGTTAGTTGCGGGTCTCTCCCCTCTTTCTCAAAAACTACTACATTTGCCATTGAAAAGGACCCAGAAGGAGAACCCTCCTCGGCCAGAGCAGAAAAATAAAGTTTCAAAACTGGAGCTAAGTCAGCGTGAAAGGTTTTGTAGAATTCAGCAGGGAGACCGTCTGGGCCTGCGGCTCGACCTGAGGCACATTTCTTGATAGCAGAATGAATTTCTGAGACAGTAAATGGTGTGTCCAAGGCCACTCTATCTTCATCAGATAGGGTCGGTCTTTGTACCCCTGAAAGTAAGCGTTCAAATACATCTGGTTCAAAATCACATTCAGATTGATAAAGCCGAGTATAAAAATCACGAAAGAGTTCTAAGATTTCGGTATCTTTAGTGACCAAGCCCCCCCCCGACGGATTACGGAGGGCGGTAACACGCTTGGCTTCTTTTTTACCTTTTAGGGCATTTGCTAATAATTTGCCAGCACGATTATTTTCCCGATAATATAGCCCTTGTTGTGATTCAATATTTTTAACAGCAGCAGTGTACAAAAGCTGATTGTATTGAAAACGCAAGCGTTGTAAACGGAGTAAAATACATGGGTCAGTACGGGACGTGAGGAGACGCTCCCCAGCTTGTATCTGCTGCTCTAGAATCAGTAAATGCTGCTTTCTTTGTTTCCCCTGCCGAATTTGATAGCTAGTTATAGTTGCGCGGATAGATGCTTTAAAACCCTCCCACCAAGCCCAGCTCGCTGTGTCATGGGGTGAGTTAAAATGAAAATAATCTTGGATAGCGGCCTTTATATCAACCTGAAAATCTTTTTGACCCAGTAAGGATCTATCATAAAACCAAGCTCGGGGAGAATCGTCCCGCGCAGTGACATGTAATGATAAAGATATGGCAGCATGATCTGAAATATGGAGAGGATGAATCCTAGTCGTGTCTACTTGAGAAATCAGTGCTTTGGAAATGAGAAAGAAATCTATTCTAGATTGGGAGTGATGGGGGGCAGAAAAGAAAGTGAACTCTAAGTCGGAGGGGTGAAGCAGCCTCCATATATCTACCAGCGCAAGATCTTGCATCAGAGCTGTGAGGGTAGCAAGACTCTTGGGTGGACTACTCGTTCTAGGCGGCTGTCTATCTATCAGAGGGTCTAACACTTGATTAAAATCACCACCAAGTATTAATGGAGTATTGGCAGAGGCCTGTGCCAACTGCGCAATACTTGCATAGTAAGCAGGGTTGTCCACATTCGGGGCATAAATGCAAATACATGTAAATTCAGTATCTCCAACCTTAAGATGTACTCGGGCCCATCTACCCTCCTTGTCAGCGCTAGTATCAATTACAGTAGCTTGCAAAGATTTCTTAACCAGAATGGCTACCCCACACCGTTTGGAAACGGCGGGAGAATAGGCAGCCACCATGTAAGGCTTAACATTAAGTTTCAGTGTTTCAGCAGAGTTTAAGTGCGTTTCCTGAAGAAACGCTAAATCAGCATGCTCATGGCTAAGATAGCTAAGGATTTTCTTTCTTTTGATTGGACTATTAATGCCCTTTACGTTGAGTGATAAGATTTTACATAAGGCCATTCAGACAAGTTAAAAATTCTGAGCATGATAGCGCACATAATTTCACAATGTCCCTCATGTTGACTGTATCTGACTGTACATATGGCATAAAAGAAAATAAGCTTAGATAATACAATGAAGCGCCCCACATTAAAAAAGAAAAACCGCAGCGCGGTAGAGAAGAAGCAGAACCCCAAAAATTACTGGCGACCATGTGTCTGCGGGGAGAAGCCCCAGAGAAGGCCGAAATTGAAAAAACACATAACCTGTAACACTGTGCGTGCTCCGAATCCGACCGAGGCACACATCATGGAGGGATAGGAGACCAAAAAACAAAAAAGTCATAGAAAGAAAGAAAGAAAGTCCAGGTAGTCTCTGTGCTTGACTATGACCGCCGCATCGGGCCCTTCAAAATGGCGGACAGAGCCGGCAAATAAAAGTCCAAGTCGTTGGATTAGCGCATCTGCTCTGCTTCTTTGGAGTCTAAAAATGTTGATAGTAGATCAGGATCTTCGAATGTCCTGGTTTGGTTGTGGAGAGTCACTCGGAGCTTCGCGGGATACAACAGGCCAAAGCGAGCCTGTAGCTGTTGAAGTCGAGGGCGAAAAGCAAGGAGTTTCTTCCGTCGGTCAACGGTAGGCTTTGCCAAATCAGGGAAGAAGGAGACTTTGTGACCTTCAAATTCCAAATGATGGTTCGCCCGGGCAGCATTTAAAATTTGTTCCACTTGTTGATATCGTAGCAAGCGAAAGATAATAGGCCGGGGGGTCGTTCGGTTGAGCGCCATGTGGGTAGGAACACGGTGTGCACGATCGATTTCCAGTTCTTTATGAAAGGTGATCTTCAGCAAGGAGGGAAGAGTTTTGAGCAGGAATTCTCTCATATCTCCCGCTTCCACCCCCTCCGGTATTCCAATGAGCCTCACATTGTTGCGACGGGCTCGATTATTGCTATCTTCTAACTCCTTTTGAAGATTCTGTATCTGGCGCTCAGCCTTGTCCAGTGTGCCCAAGCGCACCGCGTGCGAGTCGAGGACCCCCGCCATATTGTCCTGCCGTAATGAGAGACTTTCAAGTCGGTCCTGGAGCACTCCAAAGTCTTCTCGCATGGCTCTAAGCGCTTCTCCATTGGACTGCACCAATTCCTTCACGCCGCGTATTTCCTCTAAAATCTCCAGGTGCATTTCGGGGTTTTCCAGAAATGGAACCATCTTCTGTGGGGAGGACACCTCTGTTTTGGAGCGTTTTCCGTGAGAAGAAGAAGGAGACCCGAAGTCCAAGCGCGCTGGTTTATGGGCCGCCATCCCCCCCGAGGTACCCCGGTCAGCCCGGAGCGAAATAGTAAGTTTGTATAGGTATTAAGTCAGGATTCTAAGTAGGCCTCTCGGGAGCTTCAGCGCGAAGCGTCTTACCCGCTGGACATCAGGCTCCGCCCCCCCTTCTGCGCTGTTTCAACGCGCCGCGGGACTTTACGATCGTTAACTATGCTTAATGCGCGTAGTATTACGTTAACGGTCGTTAGCACGTCGGTACGCGCGTTATACGGCACTTAAGGTCATTAACGTCGTACAACGCGCGTTAGCCACATTTATCGCACTTTAGCAAACATACCCCTAACAGTCTTTATGACATCATCCGGAAATGAATTCCAGAGATTGAATACATGTTGACTGAGAAACCATTCTCTCCCAGTAGTCCTCAATGGGTTACACCGTAGCCTCATTGCTTGCTCCCTAGTCCTATTACATTTTGATGGTGTAAACAATTGTTCTACATTTACCTGTTCCACTCCAGTCAATATTTTATAGACCTCTATCATAAGACCCTTCAGCTGTCTTTTCCCCAGGTTGAAGAGACATAACAGTGACGGGTGGTTATGGGGTCCCTGCAGAGGCAGATGGTTGTGGGAGGGATGTGTGGCTGTCCATGTATGCCTCTGCCCTCCCCCCACTCCTGCATCTGGATCCTGCACTCTAGGCACCCACCAACCTGCATGTTGGCTGGCCTGGGACTGCACACCACCAACACAGACAGAATATAGGCATGTCAGCAGGGTGTAGGGGGTGTTGGCGGAGGGAGCAGCAGCACCCGCCTGCAGCAGACCAAAGTCATGCCCTGGTCCAGTGCGCTGTGTGCAGTGCAACATGTTCCAGTGTCTGTCGGATGGGAAGCATGTCATCCCCAGGGACTATTGCAACCATGTGGCAGCACTGTGGTGCACTACACACAGTTGGTGTGTATAAGAGCAGAGTGCCACAGCTTCAGGTCCTGGCTGTGGCTCATGCAGTGCATGTCCCTGTGGCTAAACTTTAGCCCACAGCATAGGTACAACACCAACATGTGCAACCCCCAATGAATCAGCCACCAAGGGTACAAACACCATTCAGCCACATGGACAGGCTCCACTATCCACAGCTGGATGGAGAGTTAGGCTGACAACACCAGCACACTGAGCGGGCGTTAACAGCAGAGCACACTACTAACTCCTGCACAATGATCACACCTTAATAATGCTTGAGCTGAGAGTGGGACAAGAGTGACAGGCAGGAATGCCAACCATCACCATTTTTGCAAAGCGCGTCGATATGAGTGTGTGTGTGTGTATGTCTATCCATTGTTTTGTGGCTTTCTACACCTCAATGAGACTCAAAGTGACTAAGTTGTTTCCAGCGTTAGTTTGCAAATGTGCATGTGGGGAGCAAAGTATTTTGTGTATGGCCTGAAACAGGGTATGGCCAGGATGGGTCTACATTGGAGGCAGGGTCAATGGCTGAGATGTTGTAGTGCCTGACTGCCACGTGCATACCAGGGTGCCACAGCATGTCATGCTGGAAGGGCACTCTCACTCTAACCGAGTAGTGACCATGGCATGGCTATGTATCTACATAGTGCTTTATAGTGTCTGGTTCCAGTGATGTGGGTGCACCTTCTGTCCTGGGGTCTGGATCACTGAACCAAATGCTGGGTGCCCATGCCGTATATCCCATGCCTTGGTGCACATGGTCGCTGTGTGCACATGCAATGCATACTGACTAGAGGGCTGTTTGCAGTTTGTATGTGTATGGATAGAAAACCCAGTGGTGGGCAGCAGGTGTAGTCTGACTGTGTTTGCTGTGGGTGATTGTTAGAACTAGGTGGTTGGGACATGAGGTGTTCCAGGCTTCTTCCCAGTGGTACTGGTAGGGCCAGCAGGGCCCCTGGTAACAACCCTATGCAAGCCTAGATACTGCCACGTCCCCCCCCCCCTTTCCAGGCAGTTGGCATCCATGGCAGCAGCATTGTAACACTGGGTATTCACATGACTGTTCTCAGTGGATCTCTGTCCAACAGGTGCACATCATAGGGCAAGATGTGGCTAACACATACAGCATGCTGCAGTTCTGCAGGAAACAAGGTGACTATCATATCACACTGCAGATAATACCTGCCACACACTGGCAGTGATGGAGATTTGCAGCACTGGCAGCAAAGACTATCTTTAACACTGCAGATACTGGGGACCTGGTGCTAGGCACCCATCCTCACTCTCAGGGTGACCACGGGAACTGCTCTGAAGTACGGTTCGTAGCTGTTCTTTGCTTGTATCACACACTATCAGTGCATCTTACTGAGCTGAGATGATGGATAAGTGCATTCTCCATTTGGTGATCAGCTGTAGACTGCTGTTCTGCATGTGCACTGCATCATGTGTACTGATGGGGCTACCCTATGCTGGCACTCACAGCAGACATTGTAGACAGTGACTGCATTCTCTTTGTATCCAGACAGTGCTGTGCAGAGCAGTGTGGAGGTGTAGCCTATTGGTCAGTGTAATGTCTCTATAAGCAGGGGACAGGGGTTTGATTCCTACTTGTTCATTTTGTAACCGTGCTACTCAGATCATTTCCATGCCTGTAACAGTCATGGCTCTGTACATCAGTGCTGCCATATCATACCACCCTCTCCTCAGCTGCCATCTGTCCTTTAGCCCATCTATATGCCTCTGTCGGCTGTGTACAGTCATGTCTTCCTGTGCAGGCTGCTACTCCATGACCTACACTGGTACTCTTCCACATTTTGACTCTTTGCATTCACCTTTCCTGTGCCTGATCTGCACGTCGCCACTACTACTTTGTCCTCCTGTTTCTGCAAACATCCTGCCACTTCTGGCTCTGCTGGGGGACACATCTTCCCCATCCTATGCCACACACTGACATTGCAGCACTTTACATTGGCACCAGCCTGTGCATCAGTACAGCTGTCCCACATGCTCATCTGCTTTACTGGCTGCCACGCAAGGTGCCCACCGATATGGCAGGTCCATCAGCTCCTACCTGTCCTTCCTTCCATCAACTTTACCTTGATATTCCTTGGTGCTCTATCCAGCGTTTGTGTTACAGCTGTTTTCATGCCTTAAAGTGTATGCTTTCCACCTTAGGGCACCTTGTCACCTGACTATGCTTTAAGGTGTATGCTTTCCATCTTAGGACACTTTCTTACTATGCTGTAAGGTGCATGCTTGTCACCTGACCGCATATTCTCCTGTTAACACATATTAAATGGCCCAAGATGCACTAACGCTGGGATGCCCCTACCCTTCCAATGCATTATATTGCTTCAGGCACCTTAATGCTGCCATTAATTAGGTAGGGAGGAGTGGCCTAGTGGTTGGGGCAAGGTACTACAGGCCGGAAGGTCAGTGGTTCAAATCCCACTAGAGGACAGCAACCTTGGGCCGGAAGGACTGGGGTTTCTAGTCCCGCAGGTGCTCCTTGTGTTCTTGGGCAAGCCACTTAACCCTCCATTGCCCATGTTCCCTGTAAGTATTAGTGTATGTGTCTCATATTCCCTCGTGTTAAATGTATCCCCCAACCGCTTTGACCCAGTGAAAAGCGGGATATAAATGCAGCTAAAAAAAAATTAATGCCTGTGACGTTACCGCGGTTTAGTAAACATACCCCTTAGTGTGCAAAAGTAGAGGCACAGGCTGAGAAGCCAGAGTTCAAACCCTGCGTTTCCTATGATCTTGGACAAATCACTCAACTCTCAATGGCCTTAGATACCAACAAACTGCAGGGACAGGAAAATACCTGCTATACCTGAATATAACTCACCTTGAGCTGCTCCTGAAAAAGGTGTGAGGTAATTCGTAATTCCCTTCCTGTTCAGTGAGTTTTGAAAATTGGCCCCATGACATTGAACTTTGAAGTGGATAGGATTAATTGAAACAATATTTTCATGAAGATGATCTGAATTGCTTCTTTTCAGATTTATTCAACTAAAGCTCAACTAAAATGTATTAGAAAGAGAAATGAGAGCTAGCCTACTACCAAGCACTACGCGCTGCCATGCAGAAGGTTCTTCTTTCATTCTTTTACGTGGACCTTTGATCTCCTGGGTCATTGCTTTAGTGTGATGCCTAGTACTGGTTTTAGCTACTTCCTCATCCCTGATCCTGCTTCCAATTCCCTCCTTCAGATACCATCTCTGTATCAATATTAATTTTTTCATTTCTCTGCATATAGTCCTCATATCTCTCTCCCTTTACTGCACTGATCATTATAATTTTGTTCCGCTCACCCCCAAAAAAGGAAGCGTGAACTATATACATTTTTGAGACACATAAAATCTGGAAAAAAGCTTTATTAAATAAATAAAAGTAAAATTTACTTTAATATGCAAAGCTATCCCAAATTTATAAACACTATTAAGACTTCCCTCAGGCATTTAGAAAGTTTCATAGAATTTTCTAAACTTTTGCCTCTACCCCTGAACTGTCACATGAATTGGGGATTCTGTATTAAATACTACTTTGAGACAAGGAGGTTTAATAGAAACAAAAATAATGTATAATAGGTTCTTTGCCTGATCCTTTGAAACTGCTTCTTTTATTTTCCCTTAATAATGCTAATAGATGCAGTATACAGCGTGAGATAAATTCAGCAAAACCCTGCAGGAAGTCCAGCCAGGAGATTGTAATTTTACTGGATTTTGATGGTAATTGGCTTAGTAAGAGTGTCAAACCAATTAAAACAACAGTGGGTGGTTTCATGCTGATGGAGATCACTGATGTCCCATCAGACTTAATACAATTACAACCATTCCTTGCTTGAATGGATTCAGAGTGACTGACCCAAAATGTTTTAGAAGTATTGCTAAATTTATTTGATAAAAATTGTGTCACTCATTACTTTTTTTTGTCTTCTGTTTGTTAAGGGTCTGATATTGTGCCAGCAGAGTCACTACATTAAGTGATGGCACTGGCGATAAAATTCATATTCAACATCATTTTCCACTTAATCAGCACTGCAGAGTATGCGTACTAGTGCTCAACACCGGGCCTAAATTAAAAAGATAGATCCTGCTGCCATCTTTGCCTTCCCGCTGCCATCTTTAACACAACCCCAAATTAAATGGATAATATTGGGACATTTTAAGGAGCTAGTTACTAAGCTGTGGTAAAATCAGGAGGGGGGGAGATAGTCAGCAGTGGCAGCTAGGACCTATAAAGTATTGACCCTGCTACACAAAGTCTACCACACCAGTACTCCATCTTATCTGACTGATCTTCTTTCCTTCCATTCCCCTCGGTATACACCTTGCTCTTTCCATCTTAACCGTCTTGCCCTTCCCTCCTCTTCCCGTGCCCATCTGCAGCTCACCCGTCTCTCTGCATTTTACTTTGCCGGTCCTGCTCATTGGAATTCTCTCCCCTCCTCTCTCCACCTGGAATCACAATATACCATCTTCAAACAAAACCTCAAAACCCGTCTCTTCTCCCTAGCATTTAACGTTCCTTCTCCTTTTGTATGAGTTTACCCTTATTGTACTTATCTGCCTTTTGTATCCTGTCCTGTACCTCCTGTACTTTTGTCTTTTGTCCTTTACAAATTTGTATATTTCCTTTCCTTTTCTGGCTCTGGCCAAAATTTTATGTATTATGTATTTTATTTATTTTATGTATTTTATTATTGTACACCGCCTTGATTGTTACAGAAAGGCGGTTTTTATCAAATGATTAAACCTTAAACCTTAAACCTTAGCCATCAACAATGAACCCTAAACCTGAATATTCAATGTTGGGGCACTGACATTGAATATCTAGGTTGGCTAGAGAGCACGGAAGCTAAACGAACAGTGTCGATGTTCAGCCGCTGCCTGGCTAGTTTCAGCGGTGCAAGTTAGGCAAGCCTTTCAGGTGCTTAAATTTTGCTATTGAGGGATAACCAGCTAGCATTTAAATATTGCTGCTAGCCATATATCCTTGGGTGCCACATCTAATCCACCCCTGGAATGCCCCAGCGCTAGCTGGCTAGTGTTAGGGGTTCAAGAGAGGTACCCAAGGATATGTGATGTGACAAAAAAGAAACAAGACTGTGGTAGCCATGCCCATGACTCAATGCCAATTGGCTAAGCGCTTACGTCACTGTGTTGTGCAACATCTCGCCACTACTCTGCTATAATATTTTTCATCTCTCTCACCCTTTTTTTTCTTTTTCAGGTTTTTTTGTAGCACACTGCTCCATCGTTTTGTCACGCAACTGGAGGTGGCAGAAATATGGAGCAAAGAATCAACTTGAAATTTCTGGTTAAGTTGGAGAAGGGCCCAACTGAGTGTCTCCAACTTCTCCAAAGGCTTGTGGAGAAGATGCAATGTCAAGGCCACGAGTCTTTGAGTGGCACAAATGCTTCAAGACTGGCTGCGAGGGGGATGGAGGATGACCCCAAGTCAGGACAGCCTTCCACAATAAAGACGGCTGAAAACATTGACAGAGTGAACTAGCTGGTGTGGAGTGATCACAGATTGACGGTTCGGATGATAGCTGAGGAGCTCATTCTGAAAAGGGAGTCAGTGCAGACCATCTTGGTGTAGGAGCTGGGGATGCGGAAGGTATGCACCAAGATGGTGCTCAGGCTTTTATTGGACGACCAGAAGGAGCACCGGATCAATGTTTGTCGAGACTTGCTAGAGAAGATTGGAGAAGATCCAAAGTTCATTGGCCAAGTCCTCAAAGGAAACGAGACTTGGGTCTTCCAGTATGCGCCTGAAAGCAAGAGACGGAGCCTTCTGTGGAAGACTCGACTGTCACCCAGATCCAAGAAGTCGCGCATGTCTAAATCAAGGATCAAGGTCATGCTGATCACATTCTTTGACCAGAAGGGAGTGGTCAATCTTGAGTTTGTGCCTGAGGGTCAGACAGTAAACCAGCACTTCTACCAGCAGTTCTTCAATCGCCTCCATGACCGGGTTTGGCACAGCAGGCGGGCTCTGTGGAGAGACAAGTCGTGGCTGCTCTACCACGACAACGCGCCCACACACACACCTCTCAGTATGAGGCAGTTCTTGGCCAACAAACAGATTACAGCCCTTGACTACCCTTCTTATTCCCCAAATCTCACACTGTACGACTTCTGGCTCTTCCCCAGGCTGAAGACTGTGCTCAAAGGAACTCATTTTACCTCTGTAGAAGAGATCAAGGCCACTGTGACAATGTTGCTGAGGGACCTCAAAGAGGAGGACTTTACCGAGTGCTTCCGTACATGGCAGAAGCAAAAGCAGAAGTGCATTAACTCGGGGGGAAGGGGGGATTACTTTGAAGGGGACAATGCAAAATTTCTCTGCAGATTTTGTAATAAAACATTTATGGGATAGTCTTGTTTCTTTTTTGTCACACCTTGTATTCAGTGGAACTAACTGCATTACTGCCCAAGAATATCCTGCTCTCCATGTTTAGCATGGTTAGCAGATATGTTAATCATGTTATTCACTTTGAAAATCCTCCTCTTGCATTTTACTGCAGATTAATTTACTGCAGGAGTCACTAATTTGCGATAACTCAGTACCACAGGTTAGTAACTTCAACGGAAAAGGAATAAAATAGCTTACATTGAATAGCACACGCTATATTATTCTGAGGATAAAATAATACCTATTTGAGCTGGGAGTATCAGGTTGTTAACACATGGCCCGATGCTTCAGGATGCATTTTTAAAGGAGCTGGTGATGTTTACAAAAAAAAATAAATCAGTTAGGGAGTCCCCTCCCCTTGGCATCAGCAAACAGTGAAGGCCCACCCTGAAAGATGCCCACAGCCCTATATATATACCAAAATCCACAAGTCACAATCAAAATATCAAAATTCTGTCTTTAAAACTCCCCACTCTACCAGTCACTGATTCTGACCTCCCCACCCACAAAGACCTCTTTGGGCCTCCCATCCATCCCTGGTAATTTAGTGGGACCAGAAAGGGGCAATCCCCACTTGCTGTCATCTAGGCCAGCACCGGGTTGAAAATGGTTGCTGCAACTCCTAGTGGTGGTCTGCCCTACTATCGCTGGGGTTTATACCTAGAGCTAGTACTGCAAGACTACCACAAGGAGTTGTGGGTGCCATTTTAAACCCAACACCAACCTAGACAGGTGTCTTTGAACAAGTTGCTCAGAAATTGCCTTATTTGATAACTTGGATTAACCTTGTCCCTTAGAAATTGCTTAATAGTCTTTCCTATGAAAACAAGTTCACTCAACTCAAAAAGGAATTACAGTCGAGGTAATTAAAAGGGCCTCCAGGACTACACAGCCTTATAAAACTTACTCCCACTCCAACAGCGAATAAAACAACCCAAGAATAAATGGATTACAGTGGGTTCAGGTATAGTATAACCTATGACACATAGGAGTATGTTTACTAAACCGCGCAACTGTGCGGGGCGCACTTGAGCGTGCGCTAAGGTACCTTAGCGCACGCTAATAGTGCATTTTTGGTGCCCCGCAAACGTGCGTGCCGCCCGCACATGTGCGCGCTGCCCGCACATGTGCACGCCGCCCGCAAAAGTGCGCGGCGCGCTGATGTGCGATAGAGGCGTGGAAAGGCATTTTGAGGGCGGAGGAAGGCTCCCGAGGGGCGGGGGGATGGGGTCAATGGGTGGAGAGTGGGAGGGGAGAGGCTCCCCGCACAGGAGCGGGGCTGAATTTCGGTCCAAAAATGACCGCGAGTGAAAACCTCGCGTTAGAGCCGATTTAAAGGGAAGAGAAAACATTTCCGTCAGCAATGTACAGCAAAACAATGAAACCTAAAAACGTGAGCAGTGTGATACATGTGCACAGAACAAAATCTCAAATAAAACCTTAAAATGACCACAAGAAAAATTGAAAAAATTTATAATTCAGCTGAGAAACAGTGATATCACTGTGCAACAATAAAAAACACTCCCAGGAAAGCTAAAAAAAAAAAGAAATGATTTTTGGAAGGGTATACGCTCCATAGACTCTTTCAAAAATCACTTCATTTTATTGGAGCTTTCCTGGGAGTGTTTTTTATGTTGCCCATTGCTATCACTGTTGCCCAGCTTGGTTTTGTTTTTTTTCCCCTTTTTTGGAGGTCATTTTTGAGGTTTATTTGCACTTTTGTCCCCATACAAGGTAAATGAGCCCACGGTAAAATTGTGCAGAGCAGGGTGTCTGACTCGTGCGGCCAGGTTTCCTATATCCAGGGACTGCACTGTCTCTGTGGCCACAGTGTGGTGCAGCAGACACAGCCAGTGCCTGTAAGACCAGAGGGTCACAGGTTCCAATCTCAGCTGGGGCTCCTTCCAACCCAGTCCCCATAGTTTTACCCACCACTAAACAGTGATAGTACAGACAATCCTTTATTGCAGAGAACATAAGCATGGTTCCAACACCTATATTTTACCCTACACCGCACACAAACCATAACAATGGGCATTACCTACAGCCGAGTCCCCCAAATTCAGTCCTGGAGTGCCACAACTCAATCAGGTCATATGCTTTTTCCAAGATAGGGACATGTCTGCATGTTGGCGGAAGGGTACAGGTGGTGGAGGGGGCAGTGGCTGCAAACCACAGCAGACAGTGGCCTAGGCCTGTGCAGGCTGGCACCATCCACCGCAACAGACAGGCTGTGTCGGATGTACAGTCATGGACTCCCCAGGGAACACAGCATATCTGTGGCAACACAGTGGTGCAGTGCACACAGACAGGGTGTGCAGGAACAGAAGGTCACAGGTTCAAAGCCCAGCTGGGGCTACTGCCAATCCAGTCCAAATATTTTTCCTACAACTAAACCATGACAGTAAGGACAAACCTTTATTGCTGAGAACATACGCATGGTTCATACGTCTATATTTTACCACACCAAACACAGACACTATAAACAGCCGCATTACCTAGAGCAGAGTCTCCCAAATGCAGTCCTGGAGGGCCCCACACCATTCAGGATCCATGCTGCCTCTAATAAAGATGCCTGTGCTGCATATCTATGCACCACCCCCATGGTATGCTGATGTAGCTCATGCATATTTATGAGGGACAGCATGAAAACCCGAACAGTGTTTGGAACACCAGGACTGGAGTTGGGAAACTCTGCCGTAAAGCAGCAGCCAACAGGGCCAGACACACCCCCACACACACCCACAGGCCCCATTGGCCAATGCCTCCTGGAGAGGCAGGACTTTGGGCCCTGCCTGTATCTCCCAATACTAGCAGTTGCATACCTTAGCAATGCCACCCTACACCTGGGTATATGGTACACAGCTATAAAACGTTGCCCATGATAACTGGCAGATATCAATTCCTACGTTAAGCACATTTTGCTCATTGATCTCCACCATAACAATCATTTGATGTCTGCGGTGTGCGCTGCAGGTCTGGTCTCTGACAGTGTTTACCACCCTGGGGAGTGACCCCCAACAGTATTGCGTACCATGTCCATGCCTGTACTGTGCCCAGGACTGGTGTGGTGGGTATAGCTGCTGGACTCCTCTATAGTAGCACAATGCTGGCATAGGTGTGGGGGTGGCTGTCTGTCTATCCAGTGTGTGGTAGCTGCAAACACCTTCCACAGCCCACACTGCCAGCAATGTTGCCAGTATTGGGCTGCCAATGTGCATAATGAGGAGCAAGGTACCATGGGTATAGGCCAGACAGGGTGGCCTGGCCAGGGTGCATCTGCACAGGGCATAGGGCACTGACTGGGACATTTTAATGCCCGGCCACCACCTACACAGACAGGGTGACCTCAGTTTGTCCTGCTGAGAGATCACTCTCACCCTGACTGTGCAGTGACCACAGCATGGCTAGGCACCCCCATAGTACAATATGGTATTTCTCTCATGTGATAGATTTGGGTTTCTTTTTGGGGGTCCAGTCACTGATTTATCTCCTTGCTGTGTATGCTGACATCTCAGTTCTGGGTACATGCATCTCCACTGGGAACATGCACTATGGGCTAACTAGCATACTGTTTGCAGCTGGTATGTGTCTTGATGGAGTGGCTTGTAGGGTGCAGTGGCTGATGGCTTGCTGCAGGACATTATCAGATAGTGGTGGGGTGCAGCGGCTGATGGCTTGCTGCAGGACATTATCAGATGGTGGTGGGGTGCAGCTTACTATATCCAGGCCTAATGTCTGTCTGCTATTGTGTTATGGATGTGTATAGAGCTGCAGTGACTGCCCTGTTTGAAACAGACAGAGACATCCAAGGTGTTTGTGCAGAAACTACCTATCTCACACATTAACACTGCTTTGGATCTCCAGCATGGCCTCTTTCAGCCATGGAAGGTGTTGTGGATCTGGTCTTGGGCGCCTCATTGCACCCTCAGGGTGAGCACAGTACCCGCACAATGTGACGGTGTGTAGCTACTCTGTGCCAGTAAAACACACGGTCAGTACCCCCTAACAGGCCGAGGTGCTGTGTGGGAGCACATGGTCACTTCCCCCTACCAGGCCGAGGTGCTGTGGGGGTGCATTGCCCATCTTGTGTTTATCTGTGGACAGCTGATTTGCATGTGCAGTGCATCATGGGTATGGGTGGGCTAACCCTATCCTGGTGACCACTGCAGACTGTCTGTGTGGTGACGTGCAGGCTCTCTGTAGCCAGCCATGGGCTTGCTGGCAGCTGTAGTGCTGTAGCCCAATGGTTACTTCACTGCCTGTGAAGCCATAGGTCATAGGTTCAAACTCACAGTGGGGTTATTTGATAGGGTTGTTCAACTCATTATCTTTTTTTAATGTACATATCTTGATGCCAGCAAAAACACCCTCAGCGTACTGTACCCATAAGGTGCCTTTGAGGGTGCTTTATAGGGCGCCCTATAGGGCACCTTATGGTTCCGGTCCATATAAGGTGCACTATACATTATCCTGTGGCGCAACTTACAGGGTGCCCTATAGGGGACATTTTAGGGTGCTGTGGCCTACAGTGCAATTTATATTGTGCCCTATGGAGTGTCTTATAGGGTGCCTTATACGGCACCCTCATTTACGGCACGTGAAGGCGTGTTTGCTGGCAGCAATTAATAAAATAAAAATAAGTGCTGCAGGAACAAATATGTACAATTCAAAGCTGATGCCACAACCAGCCTTACGTATTAGGCACACTGGGGAGCAAACTCATGACCCCTGTATCAGCAGTCAGTGCCTTAACCATTGTGCTCCACTGCTGCTCCTCTTTGCCTGTCAGCGCACCTACTTATGCTTTTCATTCCTTAAACTGCACAGTGCTGCCATAACAAACAGTACTCTGACCTTGCGGTACCTCATATGGCACCCTCTAAAGCGCCCTATACACAACATTCTAGGGTGCCTTGGCTGACAGTGCACTTTAAAATGTGCCTTATAGGGCGCCTTATGTTAACACGCTTTGAGAGTGCGTTTGCTAGTAGTGATAATTAAAAACAAAATAAAATGCCTCCTAAACCACTCTTCCCCATAATATGTAATGCCTCAGCTAGCCTTGTTCAGTGGGCTTTTATGGGGAATTGAACCCCTGTTTCCTGCACCATTGGTCAGTGTCTTAAACATTGTGCTGTGGCTCTGCTCCTGTGTTTGCACATCAGCGCGCCGCCTTATGCCGCCCAATATTGATCTTCCTCCTAAAATAATAGCACACTGCCTTATGCAAATCAGCATGCGGCCTTATGCTGCCCAATAGTAACCTGGCTCCTAAAGTAATGCCTCAGCCATCTGTCTTTATTGGGCACTGTGGAGGATTGAACCCCTGATCACTGCACCATTGGTAGGTGCTTTAACCATTGGGCTGTGGCTCTGCTCTTCTGTGTGCACATCAGCGTGCCACTTATACCGCCCACTATTATAATGCCTCCATAAACATCAGCATGCTGCCTTATGCCGCCCAGTATTTATGTGCCTCATAAATTAATGCCTCAGCCAGCCATCTTCATTGAGCACTGTGGGGGATTGAACTCCTGATCCCTGCACCATTGGTAAGTGCCTTGACCATTGTACTGTGGCTCTGCTCTTTTATGTACACATCAGCGTGCCACTTATGCCTCCCGCGCAGCTATCTGATGCGCTAATGTGCGGGGCGCACAAGGGCGCCACGCACCTTAGCACATATGCAAATTCCAGATTTTCTTCTTCAGCAGGAAACGCCCACTCCTTATATGGCACCCGCACACTACCGCGGCCCGCACTTTAACGGGGTTTTAGTAAACATACCCCATAGGCATCCATTCCCCAACTGTTGTCCCTAAAAAAAATTCCTTTATAGCAACATATTTAAAACACATAATATCAGATATCATCTTTATGCGGATGATATCATGATGTACCTGCCATTGGATACTACTAACCTGGACTTCACAATAACCGCATGCATGGCTGAAATAACAAACTGGCTCAACACCCAGAATCTCAAAATCAACCTCAAGAAAACTGAAGTGCTATTTATCTCAAGAAACCCAAATGTCAGGCGGAGCCTGATGTCCAGTGGGATAGTCGCATAGCGCTAAGGCTCCCGAGAGGCCTACCAAGACTCCTGAATTTTGAACCGTTTTAATTCTGAATATTGCTTTGACTCTACCGGGGTACCTTGGGGTGATGGCGGGGACCAAACCAGCACGTCTAGATTTCGGGACCCCAACGAATTCCCATGGTAAACGCTCCAAAACCGAGCCCCCGTCTCCGCAGAAGCAGCCCGCACCTCGGGAAGGTCCCGAGATGCAGCAGGAGATCCTCACTGAAATACGAGGGGTAAAAGACCTTGTGCAATCCAACGGGGAGTCACTCCGAGCGCTGCGTGAAGATTTCGGCATACTGCAAAGCAAACTTGAAGGGCTTTCCCTACGACAAGACAAAATGGAAGGCATACTGGACTCACACACGGTCCGGTTGGCGAAACTTGACAAAGTAGAGCGCCAGATACGGGCCCTTCAGAAAGAAGTGGAAGATGGCAACAATCGGGCCCGCCGCAATAATATACGGCTCGTGGGCATACCGGAGGGAGCTGAGTCTGGAGACATGAAGGAGTTTCTTTGTAAGGCGCTTCCTTCCCTACTTCGGATCACATTTGCTAAAGACCTGGAGATTGACCGGGCTCATCGAGTGCCCTCAAATATGGCGCTCAATCGGAAGACCCCGCGGCCTATTATCTTTCGGCTCTTAAGATACCAACATGTTGAGCAAATTCTGAATGCCGCTCGCGCAAAAGGCCCCATCGAGTTTGAGGGCCACCGGATATCCTTCTTTCCTGATTTGGCTAAGCCCACGGTTGATCGTAGAAAGCGATTCCTGGAATTTCGACCGAGGCTACAACAACTGCAAGCTCGCTATGGCCTGATGTACCCGGCTAAACTCAGGGTAACGCTGCACAACCAGACCAGAACATTTGATGATCCTGAATTACTTGCGGAATTTTTGGAGTCCAAAGAGGCAGATCAGATGCGTTGATCCAAGGAACACTTAGCTAATTGACCTTCTATTGGTAAAACCCGCCATATTGTTTTCGGACGCTCTCTACCTTAGAGACTGCCTTGGCAAGTCACAGCCTTGGCTTTCACTAGCCTTGATGGCCCTGCTCTATCATGCCCACAGCTACTTCGGTGGAGATCGGAGACTATAATAACAGAAGGGTTCAAATATTACAATCGCACTCTCTTGGGCCTCCTCCCGCAGACATATGGTCGCCATTTATATTTGGGGTTATGCTTCTTCTCTGGGGCACTTCGGTGCTTGTTTTCTCATATGGGGTGTATCTGGTATCTTAATTGATGTGTATGATATAGATGTACAGATGTGGTATATATTCCATACTCGCCTGCGCTTTTACTTCAAATGTATGACAATGTCTTATGGCCCTATGTAAGGTTTTTTCATTGAACGTAAAGGGAATCAACAACCCGATTAAAAGAAAGAAAATCCTTAGTTATTTGAGTCATGAAAAGGCGGATCTGGTTTTTCTTCAGGAAACGCACTTAAATTCTACCGAAACTCTGAAACTCAATATTAAACCTTACATGGTAGCTGCCTACTCTCCGGCTGTTTCTAAGAAATGTGGGGTAGCTATTCTGGTGAGGAAATCCTTGCCTGTCACCATTATTGCCACTAGCTCTGACACGGAGGGCAGATGGTCCCGCGTCCATCTTAAAATTGGACACCTTGAACTAACATGTATATGTATATATGCCCCCAATGTGGATAATCCTGCCTTTTTTGCTACCATTGCTCAGGTTGCGCAGGCCTCTGCTAGCACCTCACTGATAATAGGTGGCGACTTTAATCAAGTCGTCGATCCTCTGATAGACAGGCAACCGCCTAGAACGAGTGGCCTGCCCAAGAGCTCCCTCACACTCACCTCCTTGATCAAAGATCTCGCTTTAGTGGATCTTTGGAGATTGTTGCATCCTGCTGAACTGGAATTTACTTTCTATTCTCCCCCCCATCTATCACAGTCCAGAATAGATTTTTTCTTAATATCTAAAGTGCTGGTATCTCAGGTAGACACAGCGATGATTCACCCATTACATATCTCAGACCATGCTGCCATTTCCTTCCAGTTGCACGCTAACCTGCCCAGTGGGAATCCGGGAAATTGGTTTTTTGATAGGACCCTGCTAGAGCAACAAGAGTTTCAGTTAGACATTCGGGCCGCCATTCAGGACTATTTCCATTTTAACTTACCACATGATACCATGGGCTGGGCTTGGTGGGAGGGCTTTAAAGCTGCCATTCGTGCAACCATTACTAGCTATCAAATTCGCTTGGGGAAACAGCGTAAGCAACAGTTATTAATATTAGAGCAACAAATTAAAACTGGGGAACGGGTTCTTACTTCCCGCACTGATCCTTGTGTGTTGTTACGATTGCAACGCCTACGCTTTCAATATAACTCAATCCTGTCTGCTGCAGCTTCTAAAAATATCGCATCGCAGCAAGGGATGTACTATCGGGAAAGCAACCGTGCTGGTAGACTCTTAGCTAATGCCTTGAAAGGTCAAAAAGAAGCCAAACGGGTAGCGGCTCTCCGAAACCCGGTAGGAGGGGACATAGTGACAAATAATACAGAGATAGTAGAGCTTTTCCGGGATTTTTATACTCGTCTTTATAACTCAGAGTGTGACTTCACGTCAGAGGCTTTTGAGCGATTATTATCCGGAATCCAACGGCCGACCCTCTCTGAAGAGGATAGGGTTGCGATGGATAAACCCTTCTCTACTAATGAAATTCACTCTGCCCTTAAACGTGTGGCCTCGGGACGCGCCGCAGGCCCTGACGGTCTTCCGGCCGAATTTTATAAAACGTTCAGTGCTGATCTAGCCCCCCACCTAAAACTTTATTTCACTGCTCTGGCTGAAGACACATCTTGCTTGGGATCCTTTTCGGTGGCGAATGTGGTAGTATTTGAAAAAGAAGGGAGGGATCCGCTGTTAACAGCTAACTACCGCCCAATCTCCCTTCTTAACGCAGACTATAAAATTTTTGCGACTATCTTAGCCTCTCGACTATCTGACCAAATGTCTACACTAATCCACCCTGATCAATGTGGTTTTATACCCGGAAGATCCACTGCCGACAACGCTAGGACTTTATGTCATGTTTTGACTAATGCTGCAAGCCTAGATCTACCACTAGTTGGCCTCTCCTTAGACGCCAAGAAAGCCTTCGACCGTCTAGAATGGCCCTTCTTATTTGCTGTTCTCCGCTGGTACGGCTTTGGGGAGGGCTTTCTCCGGTTTCTTCAAGTCATGTATGCCGAACCCACAGCCAGTATATGTGTGAATGCTATCAAATCTCAGCCATTCAGCCTTCAAAGAGGTACACGCCAAGGGTGCCCCCTATCTCCTCTGCTCTTTGACTTAGCGCTCGAACCTCTAGCCCTGTTACTTAGGCAGTCCGCAGACATCCGAGGTGCCCCCTTTAGACACAGAGAGATCAAACTCTCCGCTTATGCAGATGATCTTATGCTTTTTATAACTTTGGACTCGGTCCCAGTAGTCTTAGAATTACTAGACAGGTATTCGCAGCTCTCGGGCTATAAGATCAACTGGACCAAATCGGTTGCTTTCCCACTTAACCACCGGGTACATGCGGCCGACATGCAAGCCTTTCCCTTTCTCTGGCAGCATAGTATGGTGAAATATCTCGGGGTCTATTATTGCTATCCTTTAGAGGACACTATTAGTTTCAACGCCAAGGCGATAATCTCCAAAGTCCGTGAACTTACCAATCGGTGGTCTCCACTAACCCTTACATGGTGGGGCCGCTTGGAAACAGTGAAAATGATGATAGTTCCTAAAGTGAACTACATTCTCGAAATGCTACCATGTTTACTGCCCCGACACATCTACAAAGATATAGAAGGCCTTCTTATCCGTTATTTATGGCAGGGTAAAACACCCAGGATAGCTAAACAACACTTGCAATCTGATAAAGCGAGAGGAGGAGCTAGATTTCCAGATTTTCTCAAATATCATAAAGCCTTCCTCTTAAAGCAAGGTGCCCGTTGGTTGGATACCCCGGCAGCAGGCCGCCCGGTGTGGCTAGATATTGAAGAAGAGCTTAGTGGACCAGTTCCGCTGGCCTACTTCCCCGGAATGTGCCATCATTCAGACTCCCGCCATTCACCAATGGTTGTAGACACTCTAGTGGCCTTTAATGCCCTCATTCAATCTCTGGGTCCGCAGGCGTGCCCCCTGGACCATCTCCCGATATGGCATAACTCTCGATTTCAAATTAACAAAAAAACGATAGCATGGAGACCCTGGTACTCCAGGGGGATTTGGACACCTAAGCAGCTGTTTGCTGGGGATCGCTGGAAAACCTTTAATGCTTTACAAACGGAATTTGGTCTACCAGCGAAATATTACTTTCAATGGGTGCAGCTCCAACATTGCCTTAAAGGCGCTCGGGTCATTCCGCGCTCTGATACTAGCGTGGAAGGGCTGTCAGAGGTGATTCGTTGTATCGGGAGTCTACCAGGGGTGGCATCTAACTTTTATAAAATACTCACTCATAGTCCAGGCAGGGACACCCCTAGGGTCCAGCAGGCATGGGAGCGCGAATTGCACATCACTTTAACTCCCCAGCAATGGAAGATAGTCTGGAGCAAAGTGGTGCGGGTCTCTAGATCCGCCTCTGTCACTCAAACGCTCTTCTATTTTGCCCACAGATGCTTTTATACTCCTGAGAAGATGGCCAAATGGAATGTCAATACAAGCTATCGATGTTGGTCATGCCATACAGCGGTGGGTACCTTCGCCCATGTTATCTATGAATGTCCAGCACTACAGCAATATTGGGGGCGGGTTTGGGACCGGATACAAAGTATCCTACACTTCCGGGAGCCCCTTTCTTGGAAGATTGTGGGACTCCGCTCTGTGGCGGGGATCCCCTCTCTTCCCAAGACAGGCCGCTTCCTCCTGGATTTTATGTTGGGTATGGCTGTATGCTTAGTCACGAAAAATTGGAAGAATGGCTCCCGCCTAACTTTTACCGAATGGTGGAATTCTGTCTGCTTATATAGTACATATGAGCAGATACCTCGTCGGATGGCATTCCAGGTTCAGGACTGCTCTCACTTGTCTAAGTGGCAGATGCTTAATGACTATGTTCAGATTGCCAGATGTCCCAATATAGCCGTGTAGCTACACTCATCATGTTGCAGATAATTATATTATCTCGAAAGATAGTAATGTGTATATACACCCGATACTGGATTGTTACGTATCCCAGAGAAGAAGCGGGGGGGGGGGGAGGGGGGTGGTGGGGGTTTACTGTCCGTGATTGTATAATATTATTTGTTCATGTCTTCTATTCTGTATGTCCTTTTGTTTCGATGTTCCAAAATGAAAATAAAAGTTTTAAAAAAAAAGAAACCCAAATGTCATCACCCCCAGTAAAATCCTACTACAAGGAACAGAAATAGAAATAACAGAGGAAGTTAGATACCTAGGAGTAGTATTAGATAAGAACCTGAGCATGATTTCACAGATAAAAACTGCTACAAAAAATATATACTTTAAACTGAGAACAATTCAATGCCTCAGACCACTTTTGGAAGACCACAATTTTAGGACTGTATTACAATCACTAATAACCCCACTCACTGATTATTGTAATAGTATCCTCCAGGACCCCCCCCCCCCCCAAAAAAAAAAAGAAGAAAAAAACACACACCAACTCCAACTAGCGCGAAACCTTGCAGCACGTATAGCATCAAACTCAAGGCACACAGATCACATCACCCCAATACTCAGTGATCTTCACTGGCTACCAATTACCTCTTGGATAAAATACAAATACATAATGATTATCTTGAAGCACCATTACAACATAGCCACCACCACATTATCCACGCTCCTTACAATACCAAACACCACAAGGGTAAGAAGAAACTGCTCTCAAAACACATATACAATTCCATCACACATCCGTAATACAAACCAATGAATTAGCACCAGAGCCTTCTCCTACGTGACCCCAACATTATGGAATTCCCTCCCTAACGACCTAAGAGCAACAAAGGACCTCCTGAAATTCCGAAAGGATTTAAAAACATACCTTTTCACTGAATATTTTGGTGACCCAAACAGCCACACTATTTCACAAGGTACATAAAGAACGAGCAAATAATACCATCTGTTAACCTAGCCTCTTAAAATTGTGTAGTATCCTTAGGGTAAATAACCTAAGCAACCATATTATACAAAGTTATCTGTATATAGTTATGGAATGTTTTATGTATATAGTTACATTGTTCATTGTAAAACTTGTTGTGATGTTCTATGTAAACCACCCCTGATCTCAGGAAGGGGTGGTATATAAAACTTTGCTAAATAAATAAATGAACAGGGAGAGGAAAGGCTATATCATACAGATGACTTCAATAACACAGGTCTGCAAAAAAACTTTTTCGAGAGCTGTTTTGGTTATTCCACATAATCTTTATGTTTTCTGGTGTGCTGAATCTGAAAATGACCTCCATTTTGTCATAGGACATCACGTTTCCTGACAATTTAGGTAACTATGTTAAATAAGGCAATACCTCAAAATAAATGGAAATAGACTTATAAAATTAAAGTTTTATTACAATATTTTCATGAAAATCCTTTTTTGAACTGAAATGAGCTCACCTACACACACTAAACTCGATTCTTCTTCCTTGTGAGGCTCCTCTTGGTGCATTTACCCTTGTGAGTAGCATCTGGAATGTCTCTCTGAAGCATCCAACAGTAGTCTGCCATCATTGTAATGCTCCATTTTCCCTGGTATCTCCTTTCCATCTCTTTAATGTCTTGGTGGAATCGTTCACCTTGTTCCTCACTCACAGCTCCCGAATTTTCAGGAAAGTAGTCAAGATGGGACTGGAGGAAATGCACTTTCAAACTCATCAGGCAACCTAAAGCTGGAAATGCTTTCAGCATTCGTCCGACGATCTTTTTGTAGTGAGGATCTTTCTTATTGCCTAAAATGTTCTGTACGACTTCTTTAAATGCAATCCACCCTTCTTTTTGAGGATCTGTCATGGTATTGACAAACTCTTGATCAACTATAAGCCTTCTAATGTCTGGTCCGACGAACACATCTTCCTTCAATTTTGCCTCTGACAGGCCTGGAAACTTGGTGACCAAGTATTTGAAGCATTCTCCTATGGAGTGGAGGCGTAGCCTATTGGTTAGAACACTGGCTTGGCAACCAAGCAACAAGGATTCAATTCCCACTAGCACTCCTTGTGGCCTTGGGCAAGTCACTTAACCCTCCATTGCCTCAGAAGAAAGGCCTGGCAATCTACTTCCAGTGACCCTGCCAAGAAAACACAGGAGCTTCTGGGTCACCAGGAGTCAGGACTGACTCAAAGGCACACATTGCATTGCCATCTCTTGGAAGTGATTTTACAAATTGCTTCATCAATCCCAATTTTATGTGGAGAGGTGGTAGAAGAACTTTATGGGAAGGTACCAAAGTTTCTCGAAGGACATTTTTTTCACCGACTGTTAGCACCCTCGGCTGCCAACTCTTTTTGGTCCAGTGATTTTGTCGGTCTAGACTTTCCCATAGACACAGAAAACAAGGATATTTGGAATACACAGCTTGTTGCCCGAGCAGCATGCACAAGACCTTCAAGTCCCTACACACTTGCCAACCATGGTCTTCATTTTTAAGTTTACGAAGAACCAATTCCAAGTTCTCGTAGGTTTCCTTCAAGTGTACGGAATGACCTACAGTTATGGAAGTGTAAAAACCGTTGTGGAGTAAAACTGCTTTGAGATTTCTTTTTGAAGAATCTATAAAAAGACGCCATTGCTCTGAATCATATTGGATTTTAAATTGACCCATCAGACCTTTGACATCGATGCAATAAATCAACTTCTCTTCCAGGGCGAAGTAAGGATCGAACTCCTTTTCACGATGTCTGAACCATGAAGATGACACTCCTGGCAACAATAAATTCCTGCTTTTCAGCCTTGATCCGAGTAACTCAGCGGCATCTTTGGGAAGATTCAAGTCTCTTACCAAATCATTCATCTCCTCCTGAGAAAACAATTTTGGTCTTGTATCATCATCAAAGTCAGAACTAGATTCGTCATCTGGTTCAGGTATGACTTCACCTTCATCGGAGCTAGGTATCTCTTCCAAGGTAGCAGGGGGCTTGGGTACTGGTATATCTGTGCCATGGGGGATGGGACGAATTGCCGAGTGAAGATTGGGGTATGAAATGGAATGCTTCCATTTGGAATTAAACCCTTTCACATCGCATGAACAAAAGTAACAGTCGTCACTATGGTTCTTTTGCTCTTGCCATACCATAGGAATCTGATAACGGAAAGATTTTTTCTTACCCTTGAACCAGTTTCGGAGGTCCTCAACACATCGTTTGCACACTTTATGAGGTGCCCAGACTTTATCTTGATCTCCAATTTTTAGTCCAAAGTATGCAAAGTATACTTTTTCACAAAGTCTGTAATATTCTGCTGTTGCTTCAAAACTGTATATTCACCACAGATGAAGCAGAAACTGTCTGAAGAATGACGTGCTAACACGAATTGCGATGAAAAAGTGTGAACAGCCTAGAACCAAGAACCTGATGATGATTAGTGCACAAGTGTGGCATGCAGGAGAGAGCAGCTCTGTGTCTGTACACGAGATGTCACAGTGCTGGCCACGCCCCCCTGCACTGTCCGGAGCTGCTGCTATCTGCCCTGTGTCTCCCTCCCACTGGATTCTTCAGGAAAGATTAACCCCTTCTACCATTAGAAGCACAGACTTAAAACTTGCTTAGCTTATGTATATATTGCTGACCATCAGATTTACAGTGCTATATTTTTTTTTACATAACTCGGACAACCCCTTTAAGGTTTTTTTGGCATATTATATCTTAAATGCACTTATGTGAATTAATTAATAGTAATTTGAATTAATTAATAGTAATTTGAAAAAAATTGATAAATTTGAAGACAGTTTTGCATGTTGTGGCAAATCATGACATCTAGGAGTTTTTTCAATATTTTATTTGTTTTCAGCACACCAAAATACATGGAAATTAGATGAAAATAATCAAACAGCTTTTTAGTCGCAGACCTGTGTAATTGATTCAAAACCTGGTGTCCGAAAGAATGTGTTGAATACTTTGGTGGCTGGGTAAATATATGTAAAACAAAAGATTATATTCTAATGATGGTTTACATCTTTCTAGGAAAAAAGGGTCCTAAGTGAGAAATTTAGACAATATGGGCCTGATATATTCAAAAAGGGCTTATGCAGTTAAAGGACCAGCTTACTGCATAAACCCTAGTGAATGTCCCCACTAGTCAGTGTCAATTATTAACCTGATAGGTAACTACATAAAGTTAGGACATGTCAATGGCTGCCCTAACTGTTTTCCTTTGCATTATCTAGTTAGCAGCTGAATATCACTACTAACTGGATAGCGACAGAGTTTGGTACTGAAAATGGATATTCAGCATCAGAAAAGCTCCAGCTTCCTGCACTGACTACCCAGTTTCATTTCTGCCCACAGCAGCCAGGCACTTGACAAGTGCTGACTACCACGTACTAAATATTGGGCCTTATGGTCCCAATATTCAGCACCAGTACTGAATATTAAACTGGGATTGAATATCTGGGGTTGCTGCATAGACCGCTTGCTAACTGGGCAGTGGAGATATTGAGCCACTGCCTGGTTAGCAATATGTGATGGAAGTTAGGCCAAGGTTATCTGCATCTGGCTTTCACCACACATCGCTAACTGGGCAGCAGCTTGATATCACCGCTGCCCAGTTAGCGAGTGGTGCCACCTCAACTCCTCCCCAGAACGCCCCTGACATGCCCCAATGCTAAGCAGTTAGCATTAAGCTGTTTAGAGCTGGCAGCTGTGGATATTCACCATGATTAACACGCTTAGCAGCTCTGCTAACTGTGTTAATCATTTTGAATATCGAGCCCTATATTACTGGATATTTAAACTAGAGGAAGAGGGTAGCACATAGAAACTGATGAGTTCAGGATGTCACCCCAGAACAAGAAAAAGAACAATGGGAGAACAAAAAACACAAAACAAACCATCTTAATAACTCATTTCTAACAAAAATGTAGAAGAGAATTCTAAACAAAAAGCTATAAAGGACATGAAAAAGTCAACAAAAATGAACTGGAAAGCAATGAGCACAATCTAGTCAATGAAGTTCCAGATCTGCAAGCCCTGATGGTAGAGGCAGACTTAAATATTGTTGCATTTCAGAGGTCTCAAGAATGAGATGTGGCCATAATAGGATATAATTTCTTTAGGAGGGACAAAAAGGGTTGAAGGGGTAGAGGAGTAGCCCTTTATGTGAAAACCAATATTAAAGGAATTGAAATGCAGGGGGCTTGAGACAGGGCCATACCGAGACTGAAATGCACCCTGTGCGACTTGCACATTGGGCACGCACCCCCCTCCCGTACCTCCATTTAGATACTTCATGGGGGTGCGGGAGGGGGGTGTGCACCAGATCTGAAAGCTGCCGGCACACTAAGCAGGTCTGGTCCCTCCCAAAGAGACCAGACCTGCTTAGTGTGCCGGCACGAAGACTTAAGGGGCGCATTTCGTCCCTCAGGCAGAATCCAGCCACACTGGTTCCCCTGCTGCACTGAGCTGTGCCAAGCCAACTCCTGCTGCCAATTCCATCTTAAGGGGGGTCCAGGGATGACATGACAGTTTAAAAGTGGCAACTTTGTGCCACCACTTTGGTGCCTGTGGCACGCCATGTGCTTCGACACACATGGCTTGATGCTCCTGCCCTCCTCCAGCAGGAAGTCACATCAGAGGGGGGTCAGAAGCAGCAGGTCATGCTTTTTGTGCCACAGGCTCCAACGTAGCTGCACAAAGCCGCCGTGCTGCCCACCAAGGTCAGCTGCCCTTCGCAGCTGCCTAGCCCACCTAGTGGATGGGCCAATCCTGAATATGTACACACAGATTGACAGTGACTGAAAACTAAAGAGACACACAGCCCTACTAAGCAAGATGTTCAAGTAACAGGATCAGCACAGCAGCACTGAATAAAACTCTCTGATGTCAGAGGAGCTCAGCCTGGTAAAAGCTCACACAGGCTACATATTAGGAAAACTAAAGGTGAATCAAAAATTCTAAAGTGTGTTTTTCTAGCCATGCAACTCTAACATGTAATTTCAACAACTTCCAAAAGAAATCCTCATAAACATCTCCAAAGTAAGTGTGCCACAATAATTCTCATCTATCCCCTACTGTAACTGAAACTGGTGATATTAAGGATGCCTTCTTGAGCAGCCAGACAGAGTTCCATGGCATTGGCAAAAGCATCTCAAATAAAAACAGATTTTAGGAAGGAAAAAGAGAGGGAAAATCACTACTACTACTGCTGCTTATAATTTCTATAACGCTACAAGGTGTCTGCAATGCTGAACAGACACATATAAGAGATGGTCCATGCTCATCACAGCTTACAGTCCAACCAAGATGAACAACATCAGAAAAACTGGAGACTAGAGTATGGTAAGATACACGTAAGTGGTGAACAAGAGAATGAGAGGCATCAGGATCCAAAAGCAGCTTTGAAGAGGTGAATTTTTAGCATGGATTTGAATAGGGCTAGAAAAAGAGCCTGACGTACTGACTCTGGTAGTTTGTTCCAGGCATATGGAGCAGCAAGATGGAATGAACAAAATCTGGTTGGCAGTGGCAGAGGAGGGCACAGATAAAAGGGATCTGTCAGAGGAGTGGAGTTCCCGAGGAGGCGTGTAGGGTGAGATCTTGAAGTCGCCCTCTGAGTCATCTCTCTCCCATTCAGTCTGTTCAAAACTCCACTGTGCGCCTAATCTTCCACAAGCCCCGCTTTACTCATATAACCCCAATTTTCAAATCACATCATTGGCTCCCCTTCCATTCCCGTATCTAATTCAAACTTCTCCTTCTGACCAACAAATGCATTCATTCTGCTGCTCCTCACTACCTTTCCTCTCTCCTCTCCCTATACTCCTCCTCATGAACTCTATTCTTCTACTGGCTTGCTTCTCTCTATGCCCTTTTCTTCCACTGCCAACTCCAGACTTCAATTCTTCCATCTTGCTGCTCCTTAATCCTGCAGCAAACTACTAGTGCCTGTTCATCAGGCTCCATCTCTGCCCATTTTCAAATCCACACTAAAACCTTACCTCTTGAGATTGCTTTTGGATCCTGATCCCTTGTTTTCCAAGTGTCTCCTTATCCTTCCCTATTTGCATCCCTATTCTCACCTATTGTGTTGTCTTTCTTGCTTAGAGCAGGGATCGTCTTTCTTCATGTATATGTGCAGCACTGTATAAGCCTTGTAGCGCTACATAAATGATTAATAGCAGCAGTGGTAGTAGTAGTAGTAGTGCATCCCACATAAATCATAGGGCAAGTACACATGATCAACCTGTTGAGAATTACAGCTTATATAGCGCTTGGGGCATGTTGACGAGGTCACAGACTTGGAAGAACCAGGTGTGGTCAACATTTCTGGTTGTTTTATTTCTTTGGGACAGGAAATGGCATTAAATAAAGGCTTACATTTTGTGCCGACTGTCAACTATGATGACTTTAAAATATGAGCTGCCACATTGCTATGTTTCGTGATCTTATGCTGAAGGATTTCTCTGATTTTGAACTTCACAATTGTTACTGTTTCATATCAAATTTATCTAAGGAGGAGTGCTCTATGTTGGAGGATTTGTGAAATGATCAATCCATTGTCATAAAATGAGCTAATAAAGGAGGAAATATTTTGATTCAGTCTTAAGATCAGTATCATGCTGAACTGAGTAGATAATGGAACTAGCTCCTTAACTACTCAACATAGTTAACCAATCTGTCCTCTAAGGAATCATGCCAAAAGAATTCAATCTTGCTACTATTCGGCCCATCCTAAAGAAAAAAACCCTTCATAAAGACGACCCTAGCTCTTATAGACTATTGGCACTATTCGATAACCTCATTCGTGGAATGGATAATGCAAAACAGGCATTCATTCTTGTCTTTTTAGACATTGTATCTGCATTTGACAATATGAACCACAACACCTTTCTCTCAAGACTAGCACATATAGGTATAAAGGGAATCGTACTGTACATATCCGACCGGTCACAATATGTACAAATAGAACAGGAATCATCAGGTACTTTCCCTCGAGATCAAGGAATACCCCAATGTTCCGCACTTTCAGCTCTCTTATTCAATCTATACCTCCAGCCAATCTGTAACATATTCAGAAAAAAACAAAATAGGATATTATATCTATGCAGATGATATCATGTTATACTCTCCCATGGACATAATAAACCCTGCCCACCATAACTTTTCAGCATGCATCAAAGAAGCAGAGAACTAGCTAAATGCTAACAACCTGAGCATTAATTTCAAATAACTGAAGTACTGTACACCACAAGAAGCCAAACCATTACCACCCCCCCCCCCCAAGACACTCTGCATACATTAACACCATACTTCCAGTAAAACAATATCTAGGAGTCATACTTGATCAATCACTTAGCATGACATCTCATATAAAGCAAACAGCCAGAACCATATTCTTCAAGTTAAGGGTCATTCAACATCTGAGACCCCTAATAGACACCCATGATTTCAGATCAGTGGTTAAGCCCTAATCACACAACACTTTGACTACTGTAACAGCCTTTTACAGAGAACAATCAAAAATAACACAGGTACACTAAAAAATTTTTTTTTAAACTGCCTCTAATGTTTCAATTGATTTTTACGTTTTTTGGTGCGCTGAATCCAAATCTGGTAACCAATTTGCTCCATCACGTACAGATTTTTTGCTACATTGGGTTAGCAGTTTGTGGTGAACGTTTCAGATTGAGTGCGATCGAGATAAAAGTTTCTTGGATGAATTCTTTATACTAATTGTTTAGTAGTTATTCAAATAAGAATAAAGAAAATTGTAACAAGGCAGCACATAAGAATAGAGTAATGCCAACAAAACACACTGTGATGGTAGCAAAATTGTCTGCACTTAAAACAGCCACATACATGTGCACAAACATTGAGCATATAAGAGCGAGGTTAGACACAAAGCAAAGCAAAGAAATGTGCAAAAAATGTTGTACAGGTATGTATGTAAGAATAGAAAACGCAAACCGCACCATTGCAATACATGAAGACAAACACCCGATGGTGTGAAAATAAAATTCTAATAAATGAGATCCGACACTGTGGTAATAACTAGCAAATTTTTATTTCAAAGTTTAGTAAAAACACGATATTTGTCAACACAGTTTAGATTTTAAAGTCATTCTTGGGTCAATCAATCTCCTGGTGGGCCCGTTTCTTCTTCCCCCGAATGCTTCTCTTGGTGCGCTGCTTGGCATATTTTTCATCTGGGGTTTCCCGCAGCAGCAACCAGCAGAAATCAGCCATCATAGTGGTGTTCCATCTTCCTTGGTACCTTCTCTCTGCGTCCTTGATGTCCTGGTGAAACCTTTCACCTTGTTCTTCACTGTACGCCCCCAAGTTTTCGGGAAAGTAGTTCACATGGGAGTGCAAGAAATGGACTTTCAGGCTCATGTTACAGCCTTGTTCTTTGAAGACATTGAGCATCCTGGCAACAATATCCTTATAGTTCTCATCCCGCCTGTTCCCCAAGAATTTGAGAACAACATCCTTGAAGGAATCCCAGGCTTCTTTTTCCTTCTCAGACATCGTTTCAGAGAATGCTCCATCTGAAATGAGTTTCCTTATATCAGGGCCAACAAACACTCCTTCCTTTAGCTTTGCTTCAGAAAGTCGGGGGAACTTTGAGCAAAGGTACCGAAAGCACTCACCATCTTTTGGAAGGGACTTGATGAATTGCTTAATGAGACCCAACTTAATGTGGAGAGGTGGTAATAGAATTTTATCACGAGGTACCAAGCTCTCATGAAGAACATTTTTCTCACCGGGTCTCAAATACTCCCGAATTGGCCAGTCTTTTTTCCCCCAGTGTAGGTCGCGGGCCCGGCTATCCCACAAGCAAAGGAAGCAGGGATATTTGGTGAAACCGGATTGCTGCCCTAATAGCATGGATAGAATTTTAAAGTCTCCACAAATCATCCACTTATGCTCATCATAACGAATCTTCTGAAGAATCAGGGCCAAATTCTCGTATTTTTCTTGGAGAATAACAGAGTGAGCAATAGGAACTGAAGCAAATGTGTTGCCATTATGAAGAAGAACACCTTTTATGCTGTCTTTTGACGAATCAATGAACAGCCGCCATTCAGCAGGATCATACTTGAGTTTAAACTTTTCCATCACTCCGTATATATCGTTGCAAAATACCAAATCTTCCTCTTTGCTGAAATACTTCAAAAATTGTGTCTCGCGGTTGCGGTACCAATATAAAGTTGTTCCTGGTGACAATAGATTTTTCTGTTTAAGCCGAGAACCTAGCAGTTGGGCAGCATCTTTTGGGAGTCCTAAATCCCGGACTAAATCATTCAATTCAGCTTGAGAGAAAAGTTCAGGTTTCGGATCTGGTTCAGTTTCAAACTCGGAAGTACTGGACTCATCGGGAAAACCATCTGATGAGTCTCATCATGATCAGAACCGTCCACACAAATATGATCCAAAGATTTTGGTGGTTCAGGCACAGGTACTTCGTTGCTATGAGGCATAGGCCTAATTGCTGAGGGAAGGTTGGGGTAACTTATTACGTTCTTATTTTTTAAGTTGTATGCCTTCACAATGCAAGAGCAAAAATAGCAGTCACTGCTGTGGTCTCTTTGTTCACGCCACATCATAGGTATTCCGAAACGAAATGCTTGTTTTTTACCTTTCATCCATAAGCGTAGATCTTCCTCACATGTCTTGCACACTTTGTGAGGAGCCCACGGTTTTATTTATTTTTATTTATTTACTGCACATTTATATACCGCTACTTCCAGCGATCAGCAGCGGTTTGATTCATGTTCTGGGATTGTCAATCAAGACTGGGGGGGTGGTATGTACAAATAACTGGGGTCACAGCACACATGGTTAGCGTCTTAGGGGGTGACTTATACATTCTGTCTTGATCGCCTAACTTCAAACCGAAATAGGCGAAATATACTTTTTTAATAAATGCAGAAATGTTCCTCTGCCGCTTTTTCACGGTATATTCCCCACAAATAAAACAAAAACTGTCCGGAGAGTTGACGCAACCTCTGGCTCTGTGAGCCATCACAAATACACAGCACTGCAAACTACAACTGTAGTGAACCACTTCGGAATAAAGCTGGATTACGACTGAGCAAACAAAAGGTAATAATGAACTTGCAAGAAACTGAAATTTGACAAGAAGGTTCATGTCGCAACCACCGTGTTTGAGCGAGCGAACGAGGCGAGGCGAACAGGAAAGAACATGCGCCAGCGCGAGTACTGGATTTAGCCCCCCGCCTCCCAATTGTCCTGTTAATGTATAAAATGAATACAAAACACTCTAAAATATCATGAGGGAGTGTTTCTAGTTAGTTAACCATTACAACCTCTATTTTGGGCCAAGAAAATAAACTGCAGTCGGCTAAAAAGAAATTATGTGAACATTTCTTATATGGGTAAGAAATCTAATTTTGCAAGAAAACGTGACGTGATGGAACATTTTGGCTATTTTTCCTGGATTCAGCACCCCAAAATCTATAGGAATCAGTTGCAAAACTGGAGGCAGTTTTTTGGTAGTGTACCTGTGTAATTTAAACATATTCCAAATAACACAGAATGTCGCAGCCAGAATTATATGCAAAGCACATTTAATAGACCACATCACACCCATCTTACATAAACTCCATCGGCTTCCAATATCAAGTAGAATAAAATATAAAACCTTAATGATCACATTCAACTTAATTAACACTATTGTACCCTCTTACCTCACATCCTTAATTCACACTCAAATGGACATCCAATCCAGAAGAGGAAACACTCTGACCTCTCTTACAGCCCCAACGTCCACCGCAAGGCTAAGCAAACAAGCAACAGAGCATTCACATTTGTACCCTATGGAATACTCTCCCCAGACTCACTGTGATCAGCTAAAGATCTACAAACCTTCAGAAAGGAACTAAAACCACTTTTTTTTATGGAACACTACAGTAACCCTAATGGTAACAGCAGTTTAGATACAACCCTCAGCTGCACTCACCACACCTCATAACCCCATTGCTCTCAGAGTGAAATTAGATTCCGCCCTCCTGATTACAAATACATAACACATGTATACTTGCTCATGTTTGACCTATGTAAATATGTATATGGTTTATTATGTAAATAGTTATGGGTTTCAACACTCCTCACACTGTTCTATGTAATTCGTTTGTTTTATTGTAAACCACCCCTGATCTTCGGAAGGAGCGGTATAGAAAAGCACTTCAAATAAATAAATAAATAAACTGGCGGATGATAAGTTTTATTGTAATCAGGTGGTTAAAAATGAAAATGAGTGGATATCTTGCCCTTGTGCTCTAAAGGGAACAGCATGAAAAATCTTGATATGGCTGAAATAGAATAGGAAAATAGATGCTTTGGGGGGAAAAAGAGAAATAAGGTTTTTTCTTTTTACCGATGGGGAACATTTTGATGATATCAGCAAGAGAAAGAGTGCTCCTGCAGAGAGTTTGGCATGTTGGTGCTGTGATGCTAGGAAGTAAATTGGAGAATGATATCTGAAGAGAGTGGATGTGTGGCAGGGTGGATGACAGGACAAGTTTTAAATGATTTTGCCTGAAATTGAGAGTAAAGTTGAATGAGTGCATGAAAGAGGAAGAATGAGAGTTTGAATGGAGAAAGCCCTTTGTGAGGAATGTTGACTGTTGGTGGAGAGAGAGTTAGAAAGGGTATTGGAAAAGCTCGAGGAAAAGAAATATTAGGCAGAGAAGAAGAGGAAGTAAAGAAGAAAGGTGGGTATGAGAACAAAAGTTTACAGGTAGATTTTTTTTTTTCAGTTTAGTGCACTAAGGTAGGAAGGGGGTACAGGGATCCTGAAGGATTGGTATGAGAATATGAGAGAAACAGGGGAGGATCTCATTTGAAGGGAAGAATAGAAGTGAGTTTAGTTGAGAGATCCTAAAGTGAAATCGCAGTGGAAAGTGTGAGAAACAGGTGCGTGCTAGGAGCAATTGATTTCTCAATGGTGTGGAAGTGTGGATTGTGATGAGAACTAATAGTGCTGTGAGAGGGATGAGGCACAGAGGTTCTTTAAGAAGAAAAACAAGCTCGCTGAAGTAACAAGTTACACTTGTTGCTAGTTTTTTTTATTTTTGTTAGGGAAAGAAATGACATTGGAAGTAAGTTAGGGTCAGTTAAGGATTTCAGCACCATTTATTTTCCTGAGGAGCCAAAGATATCCAGAGAGAGAGAAAAGCTGAGACATCCCAGAGACGGTTTCACCAAATAAGCACTCCGGCAGTTTTCAAGCGAGAGGGAGGAAGAGAGAGAGAACGAATTCTACAATTTGTCCCCAACGCGAGAGAGAGAGAGAGAGAGAGAGAGAGAGAGAGAGAGAGAGAGAGAGAGAAAGCATAAGTACTGGTACACTTGTGCACACACATGTTTATATGAGTTCAAATAGCATTTAAGGACAGAGTTATAGAAACAAAGTTATCTGTAAAAAGAAACAGACTTGTAAAGAAAAGACAAACTTTGTTTAATTTATCAGTTGTAATTTAATTAAACATTCTAATTTTCTTACTACTTTGGGGCATGTTTACTAAACATTCCTAACGTGCGGGGCCGCGGTAGTGTGCGTGTGCCATATAAGGAGTGGGCGGTTCAGGCAGAAAGAAGAAAAAACCCCTACCGTACGTGTGCGCGTCGCGCTAATTTGCGGGGCCCACATTAGCACATGGCAAGGCTAAGTGGGGCGCTGCTGAGCACATATCAGAATAGAGCTGTAGCACAACGGTGAACACACTAACCAATGGTGCAGGGGCCACAGGTTCAATCCCCCATTGTGTACAACAAAAAGGCCAGCTGAGGCAACACCTTGAATGTGTAAAAGTGGTTCAGGAGGCAAAGTACTTTTGGGCGGCACACTGTTCGTTTTGTACGGCATAAGGCAGCGCACTGTACTATCTGGGCGGCACAAGGCGGCGCACTGTTCTTTTTGGGCGGCACAAGGCGCACACTGTTCATTTTGGGTGGCACAAGGCGGCACACTAATTGTGGGCAGCAGGAGGTGGCGTGCTGATGGGCATAAGGCGGCGCGCTGATGCCAAAGCAAAGGAACACAGCCACAGCACAATGGTTAAGACACTGACCAATGGTGCAGGGACCAGGGGTTCAATCCCTCACAATGCCCAGTGAAAAAGACTAGCTGAGGCAGTATGTTATATGTTGTGGAGTGCTGTAGGAGGCTTTCTAATTTTATTTTGTGATAACTACTAGCAAACGCACTCTCACAGCATATTAATATAAGGCGGCCCATAAGGCACATGTTACAGTGCACCGTCCGCCAAGGCACCCTAGAATGTCCCCTATAGGGCAGCATGTATGTTGCGACACAGGATAATGTATAGTGCACCCTATATGGCTGGCAACCGTAACGTGCCCTATAGGGCGCCCCATAAAGCACCCTCAGAGGCACCTTATGGGTACAGTACGCTGAGGGTGGTATTGCTGGCAGCAACATATGTACAGTAAATTAAAATAAATCTGTGGACACCCCTATCACATAACCCCACTATGGGTTAGAACCCATGACATCTGGCTGCACAGGCAGTGACGTAACCATTGGGCTACAGCTCTAAGCAGCCCCTGGCTGGCTGCAGATGGCCTGTACGTCACCTCACTGACAGTCTGCTGTTGTGAACCACCCATACCCATGATGCACTGCACATGCAAATCAGCTGTCCACGATTGAACACAGGATGGGAAATGCACCCCTAAAGCTCCCCTGCCTGGTAGGGGGAAGTGTCCGTGTGCACCCACACAGCACCTCGGCCTGGTAGGGTGTCCTGAGTGGGTGGACAAACGGCAAAGAGTAGCTAAACACCATCACATTGTGCGGTTACTGTGCTCACCCTGAGTGTGAGATGTTGCACCCAGGACCAGGTCCACAACACCAGGCATGGCTGAATGCGGCCATGTCAGAGCTCCAAAGTAGCAATAACCTGTGGAATAGGTAGGTGCTGCATAAACATTTTGGAGATCTCTGTCTGGCTCAGTTAGTGGGGACCCCCAGGTGGATAAAACAGGGCTTCCCCTCAACAGATCCCCACCCTGATGGCAGTAGAGTGGACCATCAACCCCAGTCCTCCTAGGGAACAGACACCCTACAGGGCAGTCCAAGCAGCTCCACACACATCCATAACACAATATCAGACAGACATTAGGCCTGGCTATTCAAAGATGCACCCCACCACTATCTGATATTCACCTGCAGCAAGCCATCAGCCACTGCACCCTGCAAGGCACTCCATCACAACACATATCAGCTGTGAACAATCTGCTGGCTGGTCCTGATGGACATGCATGCACCCACAACTGGGGTGGCAGCACACACAGACAGATAAGTCCATGAAAAGGCCCCCACAGAACACCCATACATATCACATGGGAGAATCACAATATAGCACTATGGGGGTGCCTAGCCATGCTGCCGTCACTGCACACTCAGGGTGAGAGTGATCCCCAGCAGCACATACAGAGGTCACCCTGTCTGTGTAGGTGGTGGCTGGGCACTACCATGCCCCTGCCAGTGCCCTATGCCCTGTGCAGCTGCATCCTGGTCAGTCCACTCTGTCTGAGATATACCCATGGTCCCTTGCTACTCATTATGCACATTGGCAGGCCAATACTGGCAACAGTGTTGGCAGTGTGGGCTGTGGAAGGGGCATGCAGCCAACACCCACTGTATAGACAGACACACAATTCCACACCTATGCCATCATGGTGCTACTATTGAGGAGGTAATTAGCCTTGCCCACCAAACCGGTGCTGGGCACGGCAAGGCATGGATATGCTATGCAGTACTGCTGGGGGTCACTCCCCAGGGTGGTAAACACCGTCAGAGGCAAGGGCTGGAGCACGCACCGCAAACACCAAACAGATTGTTCGGATGGGGTCAACTAGCAGTATGTGCGTAACGTATGGATATCTATCTGCCAGTACTCCTAGCAAGCGTCTCAGAGCTGTGTACCGTATACCTCAGGTGTAGGGTTACATTGCTAGGGTATGCAGGTGCTAGTATTGGGAGATGCACGCAGGGTCCAATGTTCTGCCTCTCCAGGAGACATTGGCCAATGGGGCCTGTGGGTGTGGGTGTGGGTGTGTCTGCCCCTGTTGGCTGCTGCTTTACGGCAGAGATTCCCAACTCCAGTCCAGGTGTGCATCACACTGATCGGGTTTACCTGCTGTTCCTCATGAATATGCATGAGCTACATCTACATGCCATGGGGGTGGTGCATAGATATACAGCACAGGCATTTGTATGAGTGGCAGCATGGACCCTGACTGGTGTGTGGCCTACCAGGACTGCATTTGGGAGATTCTGCTCTAGGTACTGCCCCTGTACATGGTGTCTGTGCTCAGTGGGGTAAAAGATAGACGTAGTACCATTGCATATGTCCTCGCCACGAAAGGTTTGTCCTTACTATCACTGTGTAGCTGTGGGAAAAATATGTGGGAAGGATTGGCGGTAGCCCCAGCTGGGCTTTGAACCTGTGACCTTCTGTTCTTGTATGCACTGTCTGTGTGCACTGCACCACCTTGTAGCCACAGATTAGCTGGATTCCCTGGAATGTCCATGCCTGTGGATCCGGCAGGGCCTGTGTGTTGCAGTGTACTGTGACAGCCTGCACATGGCTTGGCCTCTGTCCTCTGTGGCTAGCTGCCACTGCCCCCTGCAGCACATGTACTCGTGCGCCAACATGCTGGCATGAGCTTCTCTCAGAAAAAGCAGATGACCTGATTGCAATGTGGCAGTATGGGACTGCATTTTGGGGACTTGGCTGTAGGTATGCCCATTGTTGTGGTGTGTGTGCGGTGTTGGGTAACATATGGGTGTTTCCCCCATGCTTATGTTCCCTGCAATACAGGGGTGTCTGCTCTATCTTTGTTTAGTGGTGGGTAAAATATATGGATGGGGCTGGCAAGTGCCCCAGCTGGGATTTGAATCTCTGGCCTTCTAGTCTTAGAGGTCATGGCTATGTCCTCTGCACCACACTATGGCCACAGAGACAGTGCAGCCCCTGGAGGTAGTAAACCTGGCAGGATGGAGTCACAAACCCTGCTGTATGCATTTTTACTGTGGGCTCCTTCACCCTGTGTGGTGACAAACGTGCAAATAAAACCCGGGAATGACCACGGAACAAAGGGGGAAAACATATACCCAAGCTGGGCAACAGTGATATTAATGGGCAACCCTAGATAACACTCCCAGGACAGCTCCAGAAAAAGGGAAATGTTTTTTGGACGAGTCTCAGCTCCGTACACCTTTCCATAAATCATTTCCTTTTTTTTGGAGCTTTCCTGGGTGTGTTATCTAGTTTTGCCCATCACTATAACTGTTCCCCAACTGAATTACTATTTTTCATATTTTTGTGGTGGTCATTTTCTATTTATAATTGCACTTTTGTGCTGTGCACATGTATCACACTGCTCACGTTTTGCAGGTTTCCCCGGTTTTGCTGTACATTGCTGACGGAAATGGTTTCTCTTCCCTTTAAATGCATTCTAACGTGAGTGATTCACTCGCGCTATTTTTTTTTGGAAATTCAGCCCCGATAATGTGCGGGGCGCCTCTCCCCTCCCCTTCCCCGCCCATTAACCCCATCTCTCTGCCCCTCCGGGGCCTTCCTCCACCCTCCGTTAGCCTTTCCACGCCTCTATCGGACATTTGCGGGCACGTACTTGTGCGGCACCCGTTACTGTGACGCGCAAGTGTGCGGGGCTTCATCGCACATTTGCGGGGCGTTTAAGCGCTCTTAAGTACCGCTTTTAGTGCGCTATTTTGCGGCGCGCTAATTAGCGGTTTTTAGTAAACATGCCCCTTAGTATCAGAGTCAGGAAATCTCTGCATTTCAATTATCATACTTAGCAAAAATATTTGCCTGGTAAACCTAGTATTTCACATCATCCAAAATGTACCTTTTTCTTATCCCTTTTAGTTTTGATTTATTTTCCAGACTGGGTGCCCCTTGTGGATAGTCCAGACCGGACTTAGTGTTTTTGTACCCCCACCCCATCACCCACACAATGGGGGTTGGATAGTAGAAACATCCTGGCTACCATGAGCTACTCCTACTCCAGGGAAAGCCTATGCTATCTTGCCCTAGGGTGAGGGTGGATGGGCTTACATTATAGTAAATTGCCCGATAACCCGATGTTCGAGCTGTGTGCCAAAATTGGTGAATTAATCCATTTGGGATTCTCATCCTTCAGTTATTACACTGAAGGAAGCTATCTATTTAATGAAGAAACATCCCATTACATAATAGTCTGACTAACCCACTAGGCCCACTGTATCCTTACGGGATACTATTCTTGACCCATTATAAAAATTTGTGGATTTGTCTTTGAATCCTATTGCTTCTCGGGTGCCATCATTCATTAAGGATATATCTCATTTTTGAGGATATTGCAGCAAGTGGCTTTGATGAGGAAAGTTGTCATGTTGATAACTATGTATTTCAACTCTTTATATTCGGTGATCCCACAATTGGAAGTGTTAGCACTTGCCAGGCGATATTTACAAGCTCTCAGATCTATCAGCAAGTCCCTGCTGATTTTCAGGCCAATGCAGAAAGCAGGTGTTGAAGTCATGTTCTATCAGCTTTTTATGCCTGTTTGCAGTGAACCAATAGCGCGGGACTTCAGCGCGACTATGCAGAAAGGGGCTCATATGCAAATGAGTCATGTGCCAAACTGTGCGCAAAATGGAAGCGATAAACTGGGAGAGCAAGTCAAACACATGTGCACAATAAATCAGTGCTGGTTTGCCATGCTCTCCCAGAGAAACGGGCACCGCATGGTTAATTTACATATCAGGCCCAACAGGATTTTGATGGCATCGGGGGTGATCATGGCATTAGTAGAAGCCCTTGATGTCATCAAAATAGTGTTGGGGGCCAGTGCCATGACAGAAAGTCACTCCCTGGTGGTCCAGCAACCCCAAAACCCTCCACCCCACTTAAAAAAGAAAACCTAACCTGATAGTCTAGCGACCCCAGAAACCCCCACCCCATCCCACTTTAAAAAACGAACCTGGTGGTCTAGCAGCCCCAGAACCCCCATCCCCATCTAACTTATAAAAAAAAAAATCTAACCTGGTGGTCTAGTGGCCAGACACCACTTACATAAAACTAACCTGGTAGTCTAGGGGCCCCAAAACCCCCTCCCCCATCTCATAAAAAAAACCCTAATCTGGTGGTCTAGCAGCACCAGAACCCCCTCCTGGTATCTTTCAAAGCGGGAGCTCCGCCTACATGCTCCCACACTCAGTCTACCATCTTTGCAGCACCTGGCCCTGTGTGGTTCATCCTGGGATGTGCCAGGAAATATTCGACTGCTAGGATGTTCCACGTGGGGCCATTTAGTGCCATTTTCCAAGATGGCAGACCAAGAGCAGGTATATGTAAGCAGCGCACCTACTTTGAAAGATACCGGGACTAGGTTCTGGGGCCACTAGACCATCAAGTTAGTTTTCTTTAAGTGAGGGTGGGGGTTCTGGGGCTAGACCATCAGGTTAGTTTTTTATTTTTTTTAAGTGGAATGGGACGTGGAGGTTCTGGGGCTGCTAGATCACCATGTAAGTTTTTTTTAAGTGGGGTGGGGGGTGGTGTTATTGGACCACTAGACTACCAGGGAGTGACTTTCTTTCGGGGTACTGGCTCCTGACAGTATTTTGAAGGCATCAGGGGCTTTTTCCAATGCTTTGATTGTCCCCGATGCCATCAAAATCCTGTTGGGAGCATGTGCTAGAGGTTTAAGCATCCTCAGACCCAGGCATAGGCCGATTGGCCTAAAACTGGTTGTGAAATCCTCTATGCCTGTGTCTGCATTGGGCGCAGCTGTCATTTGCATGCCAGATTATTACGTGCAGCTCATTTGCTTGCAATTTAAATACATTTAATACTAGTGGCATTAATTGGGCACTAGATTTTCCATCACCATTTACGTGCATGTCCATCTCTTTTTTGCATTTGACATTAGCTTAAATGTGCTTAAAGTGTACTTAAACATGCTGTTTCCGATGCTTAAAGACCACGCCAGTTTTCTGCATTGGCCTGATTCTTTGCATGCTGTTGCATTTATTTTTGACACGGAATTATTTTTATTATGGTAGTGTCTATTATCCTTAGCATCATAGAGGAGTGGAGTGGAGTGGTGGAGTGGAGTGGAGTGGAGTGGAGGAGTGGCCTAGTGGTTGGGGCAAGGTACTTCAGGCTGGAAGGTCAGGTGTTCAAATCCCACTAGAGGACAGCAACCTTGGGCCAGAAGGACTGGGGTTTCTAGTCCCACAGATGCTCCTTGTGTTCCTGGGCAATTCACTTAACCCTCCATAGCCCATGTTCCCTATAAATAGCTATCTCCAAGTTATAATGCCCTGTTCAATGTAATTTCAGTTTGTTCAATGTAAACCACACTGATGCAGAATAGCACAGTATATTAGAAAATTTAAATAAATAAAAAAAATAAAATCATGGTGTCACCATGGGAGCTTCTGTGGTGACATTTTTGGCTACTTTATAAATGGTGGATTTTGAACACCAAGTTGTATATATCTCCCTATATGGATGTCTATAGAGACGTCTACATAGATGTCCCTGGAATGGCATTTCACAACATAAGAACATAAGAACATAAGATATGCCATACTGGGTCAGACCAAGGTCCATCAAGCCCAGTATTCTGTTTCCAACAGTGGCCAATCTAGGTCATACGTACCTAGCAGTTTCCCCAAGGGACACAGGTTCCACAATGCTTGTATTGGTTCAAGCATTGATATCCTGGGTCCCTTCTTAATAATGGTTTATGGACCTTTCCTCCAGGAACTTGTCCAAACCTTTTTTAAACCCAGCTACACTAACAGCCTTTACTACATCCTCCGGTAACAAATTCCAGAGTTTGATTACACGTTGAGTGAAAAAATATTTTCTTTTCTTAGTCTTAAATAGTTTACCCTGTAGCTTCATTGCATGTCCCCTAGTCTTTCTATATTCTGATAAGGTAAACAATCGATCTACGTTTACCCGTTCCACTCCATTAATTTATAGACTTCTATCATATCTCCCCTCAGCCGTCTCTTTTCCAGGTTAAAGAGCCCCAATCTTTTTAGCCTTTCTTCATAGGAGTAGCCTTCCATCCCCTTTACCATTTTGGTGGCTCTTCTCTGAACCTTTTCTAAAATCACTATATCCTTTTTAAGATTCGGTGACCAGAATTGCACACAATATTCAAGTTGCGGTCTCACCATGGAACGATATAGAGGCATTATAATATCTTTTGTTTTATTTTCCATTCCTTTCTTTATCATACCTAGCATTCTATTTGCTCTCTTGGCCGCCGCTGCACACTGGGCCGAGGGTTTTAACATGGTATCCACAATGATGCCTAAATCTTTTTCCTGGGTGGTGGTTCCTAATGTGGAACCTTGCATCGTGTAACCATAGTTTGGGTTGTTCTTCCCTAGGTGCATAACCTTGCACTTCTCCACATTAGATTTCATCTGCCATTTTGATGCCCAGTCTTCCAATTTTTCAAGATCCTCTTGCAATTTTCCACAATCCTCCTGGGTTTTAACAACTTTAAATAGTTTTGTGTCATCTGCAAATTTGATAACCTCACTCGTTATTCCACTTTCCAGGTCATTTATGAATATGTCAAAAAGCAGCGGACCCAGCACAGATCCCTGGGGTACACCACTATTCACCTTTCTCCATTGGGAAAATTGGCCATTTAGCCCTACCCTCTGCTTTCTATCTTTTAACCAGTTCCTGATCCACAATAGTACACTGCCTCCTATCCCATGACTCTTTAGTTTTGCCAAAAGTCTCTCATGAGGGACCTTGTCAAAGGCTTTCTGAAAGTCCAGATACACAATATCAACCGACTCACCTTTGTCCACCTGTTTATTCACTCCTTCAAAAAACATAACAGATTAGTAAGACAAGATCTTCCTTGTCTAAAGCCATGTTGGCTGTCTCCCATTAGGTCGTGACTATCTACATGCTGAGTAATTTTATTCTTTATGATGGTTTCTACCATTTTTCCTGGTACTGATGTCAGGCTCACCGGTCTGTAGTTTCCCGGATCACCCCTCAAACCCTTTTTAAAAATTGGTGTTACATTGGCGATCCTCCAATCCTCAGGTATTAGAGATGATTTTAATGATAGTTCACAGATTACTGATAGCAGGTCTGCAATCTCAAATTTCAGTTCTTTCAACACCCTTAGATGTATACCATCCGGCCCAGGTGATTTGCTACTCTTCAGTTTATCTAATAGTTGTAAGACATCTTCCCGATGTATCAATATTTTCTTCAATTCTTTCACACCTTTAAATACCACTTCAGTCATGGGTAACATCCCTACATCTTCCTCAGTAAAGACCGAAGCAAAGAATTCATTCAGTCTCTCCGCTATCGCCTTGTCGCCTCTTAGTGCTCCTTTAACCCCTTTATCATCTAATGGACTAACTGACTCTCTCACAGGTTTTTTGCTACGAATGTACTTGAAAAGGTCTTTATTTCGCGTTTTTGCTTCCGCAGCAAGCTTCTTCTCAAATTCTCTCTTTGCCTGCCTTATCAATGCCTTGCATTTGACTTGCCAGTGCTTGTGCTGTTTCCAGGTTTCATCGTTTGGCTCTTTTTTCCATTTCCTGAAAGATGCTTTTTTGGCAACAACAGCCTCTCTGACCTCACCTTTAAACCATGCTGGCAGTTTTTTGGACTTCCTTCCACTTTTCTTAAAGCGTGGAATACAGCTGGTCTGGGCTTCCAAGATAGTATTTTTCAACAACACCCAAGCTTGATGTACTTCTTTAACCTTCGCAACTGCTCCTTTTAGTTTTTTCTTAACTGTTTTCCTCATTTTATCATAGTCTCCCTTTCGAAAGTTAAAGGGTAGTACTGTGGATTTCCTTACTATCCCTCCTCCACTAATTAAATCAAAGGTGATCATGCTATGATCACTATTGCCAAGTGGCCCCAACACCCTTATCTCTTGCACTACATCTGGTGTTCCACTAAGGACTAGGTCTAATATTGCTTCCCCTCTGGTCGGTTCATGAACCAGCTGCTCCAAGAAGCAGTCATTTATTTCATCTAGGAACTTTATCTCCCTAGCATGTCCTGTTGTGACACTGACCCAGTCGATGCCGGGGTAATTGAAATCACCCATTATTATTACTGCACTGTAACTTTTGCTAGCTTCCTTGATTTCTTTGAGCATTTCATCATCCATTTGTTCATTCTGGCCAGGCGGACGATAGTACACCCCCACTGCCATCGCCTTCCCCTTTTTACATGGAATTTCAATCCATAGAGATTCTACAGCAAATTTTGTTTCTTGCAAAACTTTAATCCTTTCTGACTCAATGCCCTCTCTAACATAGAGCGCAACCCCTCCACCAATTTGATCAGCTCTATCATTACGATATAGTTTGTACCCAGGTATCACAGTGTCCCACTGGTTGTCCTCCTTCCACCATGTCTCTGATATTCCAATCATATCTAACCTCTCGTTTAGTGCTATATATTCTAACTCTCCCATCTTGTTTTGTAGACTTCTAGGATTTGCATACAAGCATTTTAGAGACTGTATTTTATTCATATTAATTTGGCTATTGGTAGACATGGGTAATTTGGGATCTTTAAGCTCTGTCTGCTCCATACTCGAGGGCATTTGGGCTACTTTACTCTTTTTTGGAACCTCTCTGCTTTTGTAGTATCCTTCAAGGATACATTCTTCCGAACCATGCGCTCTTGGGCGACTGTCGGCTTTCCCCTATTATCTAGTTTAAAAGCTGCTCTATCTCCTTTTTAAAGGTTAATGCCAGCAGCCTGGTTCCATCCCGGTTAAGGTGAAGCCCATCCCTTCGGAAGAGCCCCTCCTTTCCCCAGAATGTTCCCCAGTTCCTAACAAATCCGATCCCCTCATCTCTGCACCATTGTCTCATCCACGCATTGAGACTCCAGAGCTCTGCCTGCCTTTTGGGTCCTGCACGTGGAACGGGAAGCATTTCGGAGAATGCTACCCTGGAAGTTCTGGATTTCAACTTCCTACCTAAAAGCCTAAATTTAGCTTCCAGAACCTCCCTACCACATTTTCCTATGTCATTGGTACCGACATGTACCAAGACAGCAGACTCCTCCCCAGCACTATCTAAGATCTTATCTAGGTGGCGTGTGAGGTCCGCTACCTTCGCACCAGGCAGGCATGTTACCAGGCGATCCTCACGTCCACCAGCCACCCAGCTATCTACATGCCTAATGATCGAATCACCAACTATAACTGCTGTCCTAACCCCTCCCTCATGGGCACTTGGCCCTGGAGAAACCTCCTCGGTGCGAGAGGGGTTTGCATCACCTGGAGGACAGGTCCTAGTTACAGGATCACTTCCTGCCACACCAGGGTGATGCTCTCCTGTCACATGACCTCTCTCCTCCATGGCAACAGGGATGCTGCCAGACTGTTGGATGGATGTCTAGCAGCATAATGGTAAAAATAGTGGGTTCGGAGCAGGGTCACCAGGGTTTAAATCTCAGTGTGGGTCCTTGTGATCTTAGACTAGTCACTTAAATCTCCATCATCTACATTCTCTGGATGTTTTAAGGCCAAAATAAGCATTTTGTTGATGCCTATTTGTGTCTGCAACAGGTATAAATGTGGATGTGCCTGTTGTTTCTGAAATTGAACCAAGATATATAAATCCATAGTGCCTACACCATGCCCCTTTGCCTACCTGGAAGTCCCTGCACCAGAGCTGTCTATAAGTGTTGTTTTTAGAATGACTGTGAAGACAGCTTTGTGATTTTGATGTTGACATGCACATCTTCAGACATCCTACATCATGAATAAGGGCCTGATTTTCAAATGGGCAGGCTTTGCACCACTAAGGCGCATAGTCCTGTCCTCTGACCCCTTAACCTGGATATTCAATGCCATGGTAATGGCATTGAATATCTGAGTTTGGCGCCAAGTAGATTCACCTGCAGAGCCTAACCGGGTGGCGGTGATATTGGACCACTACCCAGTTAGCATCCATGGCTAAAACTAGTTTAACTAAAAGCCAGCTTAGTTTTAGGCGCAGATCACTAACCAGGTAATGTTCCAATATTACTGCTACCTGGTTAGCGGCAGTCACTGCCTCTGCTCCATCCCACAATGGCCCCAACACACTCCGATGCTAACTGGATAGCACTGGGATGCATAGAGGACCTAGAGGGAGATATTCAACAGCACCAACCATGTATGTGCCATTAAATAGCACTATCTAAGGCATTTACATGGTTCACTAGGCTGCAAACTGTGTAAATGCCTTTTTAATATTGGGTCCTAAGCCTTTTAAAATGACCTACATAGCTACTAAATTGTGTTACAGGAATAATGCATGCAGTTTGCCCTTTAATGCACATTAAAGGGCAACGATGTGTGTTATTTTACCTAACACATACTAATTTACCCTAACATGTGATGAGTAATAATGAGATGTAAAGCATGCAAATACATGCAAAATACCTTGGGCCCGATATTCAAAGCCGTTTACATGGGTAACTTCCTTGTTGTTGTTGTTAAGTGCCTTCGAGTTGGTGTTGACTCATGGTGACCCACTGGATAGTTGTCCTAAACTGTATTGGATCTTCAGTCAGGCGGCTCACTGTTGGTTAACCATTTAAGGGCCTTATCCGGGATATTCAAAGGGCATCTACATGGGTAGTGCCCTTTAAATGTCCCAGCTAAGTCCCTAATGCAACCAGATACTATCTGCATAGCATCTGGGCGTGTTAGGGGCGTTCCAGGAAGGAGCGAGACTGGAGGAAGGGGCTACATGGGCTACTGGACTGGAGTAGTGCAGGCATTTGTACTTTGGGAGTCCAGGGGTGAGGGGTCTTTGGGGTCGGGAACAGCTAAGTTTGTTTTTTTTGGGGGGGGAAATTCAGGAATTTGCGGTGTTCAATGCAAGCAGTGTTATTCCATTCGCATAATAAAGAGGGGCTTGATATTGAGTTGGGCAGGCTATGTGTCGCGGTGGTGCATAGTCTGCCTGCTGATCCCTTTAACCTGGATTTTCACTTCTGCCAGTGGAACAACTGCATTGTTCTTTAAAAACTAATTGCAGTTTAAATCACATTCTGGTCCCTTCTAAAGGAAATATACTCCCCCCCTGAACTTCCCCCACAAAAACACAAACTTAGCTGTTCCCGACCCTGAAGACCCCTCATTCCTGAACTCTCAAAGTGCAAATGCCTGCACTACTCCAGTCCACCCTAGGCCTACCTCTCTGAATACCTGGAAGCCTATGGGTGACCAGCAGGAGCGACCCCCCCCTCTCACTCATACCACATCCAGCACCTGCTTCAAAATGGCCATTGTGACTCCTAGCTGTAGTCTTGTGACCCTTATTTGGCAACTTGACCCTAGCTTTAGTACCACAAAACTACCATGAGGGGTTGTAGCTGGCATTTTGAACTTGGTACTAGCCCCAGATTGACCTAGAAGGATTCACTCCTGCTGGGTACCTCTAGACCATCAGGGATTTAAAAGATAGGCTAGGGTGGTCTAGGGGTATGTGCACATTTGACATTTGTGGTCTGAAGAGTGGCGGGGGGGGGGGGGGTCTTCAGTGAAGGGGAATAGGGAATGGGGATTAATATGCAACTTAGTTTTCAGCACCTGCCTCTTTAAGATGGTTCCTGGGAGAATTAGGCCGAGTGTTAGTGGTCTGATGCTTCTGGGTTCTCCTGGCTGGATGCACCAGACTTGAGCTGGTGTTATTTTTCCCTCAGAATAGCACAGCTTGCGGTGTTCAATGAAAGCTATGTCATTCCTTTACTTTGGAAGTCACAAAACTGTATTACTCAGTTACTGCAGGTTTATGACTCCCTTGGTAAATTAAGCTGTGGTAAAACAAAAAATTCTACTGCATAATAACTAGCCCTCTCGGTCTTTGCATTGAAAATTTGCAATTTTGACAAGTGTTCTCCTTTTTTTGGTAATCCATACATTTAAAATGTATGGGACAATAGACTGAGAGTTATTTTTAATACAGTTTCCTGTTCCATTTTGGGCTAATAAAATTTTATGTACAGCTTTTTTAAAATATCTTGCTAATCATAAATGAAAAAAAGTTCTCTAGAAAGATATTTGCTAATTCTGTGCTGAGATTTATTTTGAACAGTTTCCTTTCAGCATGCAGTCAAGGGTAGTCCAGGAAAGAGGGTAACCATTTTGAATTTAAAAGTATAAGAAATGAATATCAAATTCTATTATTAACTTGTTAATTATTAATGTATGATATTATGGTTATCTTTGCATTCTTCAAGCAGAAATCCCAAAAGGAATTTCTAAATTGAAAAAGTAAAATGGCATTAGAGCCCACTATGTTATTACAAAACATTTCATGTAAAATAAGCAAAGCAAAATAATTCACACTCGTAGATCAGTTTTGCAAGCAACTTTTTTGATCTATTATCTCTTGATAAAGATGCAACGGCAGGCACAATCTATTAAATAAAGTAGGCTAATGAAAATAAGAAGATGCAGTGAAGACAAAAAAAATTTGAATTGTTATAATAAAGGAAAAATACAGAAATGCAAAGTTACAATTTTAGGGATTAAGGGGCAGATTTACTAAAGCGCCCTACGGGTAGCACAGGCTTTGGAGCACAGCAATTTTCCACATTGTCTGCATTTCCCATGGTATCTGTGCCAGTGGGCAGTAGATGGGTGGAGCGTCGGAGTTGCAGATAGTGTGGGTGCAATTGTTGCCACCTCAATGGGGGCTATTAGCTGCATACACGATATTGCTGTGCCTCAGTGTTTGCATTTTTTTGTGTGATATTTGCTGGGGAAACTCTGTCCATGCCCACAACAGCAACAGCACAGATTTAGTAGTTAACGCCACACTATTTGCAAAACAAATGCTGCGTTAGCTGCAAAAGCCTAACACGCTTTACTAAATATACCTCTTAGACAAGTACTTTATAAAGACAAACTAGGTGCCTATTGGTTTTCATAAAGTAAACTTAAAACAGTCACCTTAAAAAGTGCTTTAACTAGATACCTGCTTACAAAATTACTCTCCACATTTACGTTATGCTGTGTTTATTGATTTGTCAGACCGCATTTCACAATTATTTTTAAGGCAATATGCAATACCAATAGTTTAAGAATAATAACAATGATTCTATAGAATACAATTTAAAATAACCAGGGATCTGTACCCGGCGCTTCCCCCCAGCCCTCCCCCCCTCCTCCATACCCGTTGTACGGATCCCACAAACTTCACACCACACCAAATTTGGAACAAACACCAGGTTGCAGCTTTATTGCCCAATAACAATTTAACATCTGTAACATAAGTAACAACTTAATCAACCAATCCCCCCCCTCCCCAGCAGAGCGATACCTCACCCGCTGTACCATTAGCAAGGTGACCTCGCTTCCGCACCTGGCCCGGTCAACCACCGGTTCAGTTACTATCACCCCTGCCCGACTTCGCCATGTCACTAGCAAAAGTCAGCTCGGGGTTCTCCGGGTCGCGGGCACCCTGCCCCCGCCCCAAGTAGCCTACGGCTCCGGACCCCAGAAACCTCCAGGATCCCGCCTCAACCTTTCCTCCTCCCAGCTGCAACACCCCCAAAACCTCCACACCAACCCTCCACTGAACGGGTGGGAGGGCGAGACACCGGCCGCTGCCCTCTCTCCTAACCATGTGCTCAGCGAGCGTCCATGCTGCCGCAGCACATGGCTCTTCCACCCTCCTGATTGGCTCCTGCCACACGCAACCCCACGGCAGAGCCAATCAATTTGAAAGACGCCGCTCACACCGTTGCGCCTGCAGCCCCCCACACTTCCTCCTTACTTCCTCCACGCGGGCAGGGTCCCGCGCCGGGCCATGCCCCCGGTTACCGGCGGCCGGCCGCTGGGACCCTGCCCGCAGCCTTCTCATAACTGGAGATCTGTACCCAGTGCTCTCCTCCAGCCCTCGCCCCCTCCTCCTCCGTATCCCTTGCACATATCCCACAAACTTCACACCACACCAAATTTGGAACAAACACCAGGTCACAGCTTTATTGCCCAATAACAATTTAACATCTGTAACATAAGTAACAACTTAATCAACCAATCCCCCCCCCAGCGGAGCGATACCTCAGCCGCCGTACCATTAGCAAGGTGATCTCGCTTCCGCACCTGGCCCGGTCAACCACCGGTCCAGTTACTACCACCCCTGCCCGACCTCACCATATCACTAACAAAAGTCAGCTCGGGGTTCTCCAGGTCACAGGCACCCTGCCCCCGCCCCAAGTAGCCTACGGCTCCGGACCCTGGAAACCTCCGGGATCCCGCCCCTGGCACAGACACGTCACTGTGCCTTTGCCGCCCCCCCCTACCTGAGCACAAGCTGTGACCTGCACGTGCTGCCCCTCACCACCCGCTCCAATGCTCCCTGCCAATCATTTAGGAGCAGGTCAACCCCCACCGGGGCCAGATGCACCCCATCATTCCTGTACAAACCTGCACAAGCCACATCCACCCAATCATGCTGCACCTGATATCCCCCATGTTCTGCAACCCATCTACCGATCTGCCTATTGATCTTCGTCAGCCCCCGAGACCAGCGCCACTGCCCCCAGCACGCTGGCCTCGGGATGACATCCGAACAAATCAACACCACCCCTTCAAACATCAACAATATTCGAGCCAAATCTTTCTTTGCAGCATTAATCAGTTGTTTGCAGGTCCAAGATGCTAGTTCATTGCCTCCCAGGTGCAACAGCAGGAACCCCCGGCGGTGTCCTCAGTCGCATGTGGTGATGAAGCAAAGGCATCAGCTGCGGCCATCTCTGCCCCCTCTCGCCCAGCCATGAAAAATGCCACCACTTCCGGCTCCAATCCCAGGTTCTGCCCAATAGGCCTCACCTCTGCGCGTCGACCAGCCCAGAACACAAACGAATGCCCCAACATCCAACATCCCTGAACACTTCTGCCCCCATCTGGAAGAGAAAGCATTGGTTAATTACACAGGTACACTACCAAAAAACTGCCTCCAGTTTTGCAACTGATTCCTATAGATTTTGGGGTGCTGAATCCAGGAAAAATAGCCAAAATGTTCCATCACGTCACGTTTTCTTGCAAAATTAGATTTCTTACCCATATAAGGAATGTTCACATAATTTCTTTTTAGCCGACTGCAGTTTATTTTCTTGGCCCAAAATAGAGGTTGTAATGGTTAACTAACTAGAAACACTCCCTCATGATATTTTAGAGTGTTTTGTATTCATTTTATACATTAACAGGACAATTGGGAGGCGGGGGGCTAAATCCAGTACTCACGCTGGCGCATGTTCTTTCCTGTTCGCCTCGCCTCGTTCGCTCGCTCAAACACGGTGGTTGAGACATGAACGTTCCTGTCAAATTTCAGTTTCTTGCAAGTTCATTATTACCTTTTGTTTGCTCAGTCGTAATCCAGCTTTATTCCGAAGTGGTTCACTACAGTTGTAGTTTGCAGTGCTGTGTATTTGTGATGGCTCACAGAGCCAGAGGTTGCGTCAACTCTCCGGACAGTTTTTGTTTTATTTGTGGGGAATATACCGTGAAAAAGCGGCAGAGGAACATTTCTGCATTTATTAAAAAAGTATATTTCGCCTATTTCGGTTTGAAGTTAGGCGATCAAGACAAACCGTGGGCTCCTCACAAAGTGTGCAGGACATGTGAGGAAGATCTACGCTTATGGATGAAAGGTAAAAAACCAAGCATTTCGTTTCGGAATACCTATGATGTTGGCGTGAACAAAGAGACCACAGCAGTGACTGCTATTTTGCTCTTGCATTGTGAAGGGATACAACTTAAAAAATAAGAACGTAATAAGTTACCCCAACCTTCCCTCAGCAATTAGGCCTATGCCTCATAGCAACGAAGTACCTGTGCCTGAACCACCAAAATCTTTGGATCATATTTGTGTGGACGGTTCTGATCATGATGAGACTCATCAGATGGCTTTTCCCGATGAGTCCAGTACTTCCGAGTTTGAAACTGAACCAGATCCGAAACCTGAACTTTTCTCTCAAGCTGAATTGAATGATTTAGTCCGGGATTTAGGACTCCCAAAAGATGCTGCCCAACTGCTAGGTTCTCGGCTTAAACAGAAAAATCTATTGTCACCAGGAACAACTTTTTATTGGTACCGCAACCGCGAGACACAATTTTTGAAGTATTTCAGCAAAGAGGAAGATTTGGTATTTTGCAATGATATATACGGAGTGATGGAAAAGTTTAAACACAAGTATGATCCTGCTGATTCGTCAAAAGACAGCATAAAAGGTGTTCTTCTTCATAATGGCAACACATTCGCTTCAGTTCCTATTGCCCACTCTGCTATTCTCCAAGAAAAATACGATAATTTGGCCCTGATTCTTCAGAAGATTTGTTATGATGAGCATAAGTGGATGATTTGTGAAGACTTTAAAATTCTATCCATGCTATTAGGGCAGCAATCCGGTTTCACCAAATATCCCTGCTTCCTTTGCTTGTGGGATAGCCGGGCCCGCAACCTACACTGGGGGAAAAAAGACTGGCCAATTCGGGAGTATTTGAGACCCGGTGAGAAAAATGTTCTTCATGAGAGCTTGGTACCTCGTGATAAAATTCTATTACCACCTCTCCACATTAAGTTGGGTCTCATTAAGCAATTCATCAAGTCCCTTCCAAAAGATGGTGAGTGCTTTCGGTACCTTTGCTCAAAGTTCCCCTGACTTTCTGAAGCAAAGCTAAAGGAAGGAGTGTTTGTTGGCCCTGATATAAGGAAACTCATTTCAGATGGAGCATTCGCTGAAACGATGTCTGAGAAGGAAAAAGAAGCCTGGGATTCCTTCAAGGATGTTGTTCTCAAATTCTTGGGGAACAGGCGGGATGAGAACTATAAGGATATTGTTGCCAGGATGCTCAATGCCTTCAAAGAACAAGGCTGTAACATAAGCCTGAAAGTCCATTTCTTGCACTCCCATGTGAACTACTTTCCCGAAAACGTGGGGGCGTACAGTGAAGAACAAGGTGAAAGGTTTCACCAGGACATCAAGGACGCAGAGAGAAGGTACCAAGGAAGATGGAACACCACTATGATGGCTGATTTCTGCTGGTTGCTGCTGCGGGAAACCCCAGATGAAAAATACGCCAAGCAGCGCACCAAGAGAAGCATTCGGGGGAAGAAGAAACGGGCCCACCAGGAGATTGATTGACCCAAGAATGACTTTAAAATCTAAACTGTGTTGACAAATATCGTGTTTTTACTAAACTTTGAAATAAAAATTTGCTAGTTATTACCACAGTGTCGGATCTCATTTATTAGAATTTTATTTTCACACCATCGGGTGTTTGTCTTCATGTATTGCAATGGTGCGGTTTGCGTTTTCTATTCTTACATACATACCTGTACAACATTTTTGCACATTTCTTTGCTTTGCTTTGTGTCTAACCTCGCTCTTATATGCTCAATGTTTGTGCACATGTATGTGGCTGTTTTAAGTGCAGACAATTTTGCTACCATCACAGTGTGTTTTGTTGACATTACTCTATTCTTATGTGCTGCCTTGTTACAATTTTCTTTATTCTTATTTGAATAACTACTAAACAATTAGTATAAAGAATTCATCCAAGAAACTTTTATCTCGATCGCACTCAATCTGAAACGTTCACCTCAAACTGCTAACCCAATGTAGCAAAAAATCTGTACGTGATGGAGCAAATTGGTTACCAGATTTGGATTCAGCGCACCAAAAAACGTAAAAATCAATCGAAACATTAGAGGCAGTTTAAAAAAAATTTTTTTTAGTGTACCTGTGTTATCTGTGTCACCTAGTCCCCCATCATAACCGGACATAATTCTGGAAATCCCTGGACCGCCATCGGACCATCGTTTGTATCTGCAGGCCCGACAGCCCAGCCCCTGCCACGCTAGTCGCTGCCCCAATGCGAAAGGAATGTGCTGAAAATTGGCTAGAGTCCTCACCTAACCGCTGCAGCGCCAAACGCGAAACCATTGTCACCTGGTATCTTGTGACCAACCATGAATTCCCATGAACAAATAACCCACCCTCGGCCCGCGGGCAACCTTTCAGGTACGCCCACATCACTTCCACTGGGCACGTGATCCCCTCTATCACCTGCAGAACTACCCAAATGCCTCTGCCTTGCTGGTCCATTTTAGATTTCTTCAACAAGACCCTCAACTGATCCCCTTCCACCTGCACATGCTGTCGCTGCAGACTGTTCCCCCCTCCCCTCCTTTTGGAATCCGCCACTAATTCCCCAATCTGGAATGCCCCGAAAAAGGCCAAGCTGAATATTGCTTTAAATAGCGTGGCTTCGTACCCTGAAGATTCAACCGCACAAAGACCTCTTAGCAAGTTGTGCATTACAGGTCGCCACATATCCTGCATAGTCGGCCTTGCCTGCCCCCACCCCTGCATCAACTTCCGAACTAAAAACCCTTCCCCCGATGGGGCCCAACCCACAGCTTTCGCGAAAAATGCAAAGCCCACCAAATGACCCCGCACCGACGCCCGAGACGCGCCTTGCAGTTTTGCGCTGAGGATGTACCTCCCTAATAATTGATCCGGCACCACCCCCGCCTGCCACCCCTGCTCCTGCAAGAACTCCACCACTCTTCCGCAGCCTCTGCGATATGCATCCCATGTTTTCTCTGTCACTGAGCTCTGCAGCATCTCTCTCATCTCCGCAGGCCACAGCTCCATAAGCTCCAAGGGACCACCGACCCTTCTGCATCCGCCTCTGGCACCAGCTGCCAGAACCGATCCCACTGAAAACGTGAAAGATCATCAGCAATGCCGTTATTGTGCCCCAGAATGTGCCGCGCTTTCAATGCCACATTCAGGCGCAAACAGGATAACACTTCCATCCTCATTAATGATGCCACTTGGACACACCGAGGCATGTAATTATTCACTGCACTCACTACAGCTTCATTGTCACACCACCATACCACTTTCTTGTTACGCAACTTACCTGGCCACAACTCAAGTGTCTCCAAAATAGGGAACAGCTCCAAGAACATGATATTCCTTATAAGCCCCACTTCACCCCATGCCATTGGCCATCTGTCTGCACACCATGCCCCCCCAAAATAAATTCCTAATCCTATGCCCCCAGTTGCATCCATGTAAAGCTGCAGCTCCTCACTCGAATGCTCCTCCTCCATGAGCACTGTCGAACCATTGAAATCGGTCAAGAACGCATCCCACACCCACAAGTCTTCACGGATGCTCTTGGAAATTCTAATACAGTGGTGAGGCTTACAAACACCTGCCATTGCAGCTGCCAACCAGCGAATGAATACTCGCCCCATCGGTATCACTCTACAAGCAAAGTTCAATGATCCTATCAATGCTTGCATTTCTTTCAACGTGAACTTTGCCGACACCAACGCATTTGCTACCAAGACCCTCAATCTCACCACCTTCTCCGCTGGCAGTCGAGCTACCATATTCCCAGAAACGTTATCCGAGATGTCGGTCCTTCTGTCTTCCCCTCAGCCAGAGGCACCCCCAATTCCCCAGCCACCCTCACAAAACCCTCCAACAATGCCCTACGCTGGGAAGTCTGTGCTGCCCCCACAAACAAGAAATCATCCAGGTAATGAACCACCTCACAACAACCCACCCGCTGCACCACCACCCAATGTAGAAAGGTACTAAACTTTTCAAAGCAAGCACACAACACTGCACAGCCCATGGGCATGCATTTGTCAAAATAATACTCCCCAGCAAATTGGAAACCCAGCAAGTGAAAGGAGGTTGGGTGCACCGGCAGCAAGCAAAAGGCAGACTCAATGTTCACCTTTGCCATCAATGCCCCTGACCTGCCTTCCTCACTAAATTAACCGCCTTGTCAAACGAAGCATAACACACCGTGCAGCAGTCCTGCGGAATGTGATCATTAACTGACATCCCCTCGGGAAAAGACAAATTATGAATTAACCAAAACTTACCCGGCTTCTTTTTTGGTATAATCCCCAAGGGGGACACCACAAACTTCCTAAACGGGGTCTCCGCGAACGGACCAGCTATCCTGCCCAAATTCAACTCACTGTCCAATTTCTCACGCACCACTGACTCAAAATGGCGTACCGAAGGGGCATTCTTAGAAGCCGCAGCAACTACCCCACCCCGGACTGGAATGACAAACCCCTCACATAACCCCCCACTCAACACCTCCCTATCCCTTTTCCTTGGGTAATAGCGCAGCCAATCCATTAATACCTCTACCCATATGGGCGAGGGGGTCACGCCAAGCACTTCACCCCTACTTGGCAGTCGGCATTGCGCCCCCCAAGGGACCCTTTTTAAGACATTTTGTCGCTGAGTGCCCTCCCCCACACATTGAACAAACATGCCAGAACTTGCAATCCGGGAAAGAGCAGGAGGACTTGTTGAACTTCCAACATACGTCCCCCCTTCTCCAGCCCCCTGCTTGCTCGGCTCCTTATAAGGCGTTATAAGGCACCTTATAAGGCACAGTACAAGGCACCTTATAAGGCACAATACAAGGCACCTTATCAGGCACAGCACAAGGCACGTTATAAGGCACAGTACAAGGCACGTGTCTTGTACTGTGCCTAATAAGGTGCCTTGTAATGTGCCTGATAATGTGCCTTATGACGTGTTTTCTACTGTGCCTAATAAGGCGTCTTGTAACATGCCTTGTAACGTGCCTTGTACTGTGTCTAATAAGGTGCCTTGTAACATGCTTTATAACGTGCCTTGTAGCGCGCGTTACCTGACACAGCTTGACATAATGATGCACGGCCCATTCCCTTATATGGCCATCCAGGGAATGTACAAATGTACACAATAAACTAGTTTCATTGGAGTTAACTTTAGAGGTTCATAAACAACCACTCACATTTTAATTTTGAGAATGAACATGAATTGGGAATACTTTGGTGGAAAGAATGTTGTATGCTTTTTCTATACTTGAAAATTAGAAATAGAGCATGAAGTTGTGGTGAACTTTGAGAACGGACTTCAGGACTGTGAACATAATGAGCAGTTATGCTCACAAGGTATGTCCAAAGAGTTGTCCATGGAGGGATCAATTCAGATTCATTATTCAATGCGGAATGGAGATTGGATTTTTTTTAAATCTCTGTCTGTATCTTACAGTAACCTTAAAAATGAATTCTAGCTAAAACAATATGGAGGGGAATTTTAGAAGGGACATCCAAATGCAATCTGCGATGTCTAAGCCTGAACATCTGAAAAAAATGCAGGCACATCCAGATGCAGACAAAATTTCACAAATATGGATATGCCCAATATGGATGCATCTACATAGACATCCCCAGAACCATATTTTGGAAATCAAACATCTAAGCCTAATAGCTAAAATAGTGGACTAAAAACAGGGCAATCGGGATTCAAATCCTACTGTCAAATGTTACATTTAACAATAACAATGAAAAAGGTTACATAGAACTAGGGTAAAATTAACTTGGGTTAACAGGGTGGTGTTAAAGCAAAATAGATTTTGATTAACTGTTATACATTTGGTGAGTGAGGGGTTATTTGTTTTCATTATGCTGGGGATGATGAAGTGCCTTCTTCTCTATACCTTTTTAATGTTCTTTCAACCAAAATGAGCATTTTTCAGGTGCTTGGAAGCAAATCTAAAGTTAGAAGCGACATTGGATATTTCTGAAATCAGCAGAGATGTTCAGGAACATGGGAACATTCAGGCCATACTTCCACCACACACCTATTCACACCTGAGTATCCTCAAGCTGAGGACGTCCCACAGAACTGGCTTATAAAATGGCTCTGCATATGTCTCTGTGTTTTGGACATCTCTATGCCTGTTTTTGGACATCCAAGACATGAATGCTGTTGTTAAGTGCCGTCGAGTCGGTGTATACTCATGGCGACCCTCTGGATAGTTGTCCTAAATTGTGTTCAGTCTTCAGTCAGGCATTGTTGACATACTGGTATCCATAGCTGCTATTATTGTAACAATCAATCTCATTGCTGGCCTTCCTCTTTTGCGCTGACCTTCTATCTTGCCAAGCATGATGTCTTTCTCTAATGATCTCTCTCTTCGCATGATGTGTCCAAAGTATGAAAGTAGAAGTCTTGTCATCTGAGCTTCTAAAGAAAGCTTAGGTTTGATCTTCTCTAGTACTGACTGGTTTGTTCTTTGGACAGTCCATGATATACGCAGTATTCGCCGCCAGTGCCATAATTCAAAGGCATCAATTTTCTTCCTATCTTTTTCACAGTCCAGATTTCGCATCCATATGATGTTATTGAAAATTCCATAGCATGAATGAGTCAAATTTTTGTATGGAGAGAGACATCTCTGCTCTTGAGAATCTTGTCTAGGTCTTTCATAGCCATTCTGCCAAGAGCAATGTGTCATTGGATTTCTTAACTGCTTGTTGTTTCTTTATTGATAGTTGATCCAAGTATTTATTTATTTATTTATTTATTTACATTCTCTTATATACCGCACTATTCGGCATCAGCGCGGTTCACATCGAACAAAAATCTCAGTACAATCAACATGCATGAGTTTACAGATAACAAGGGAAGGAACTTGGATCACACGGGGAAACTATTTACAGACTATTTACAGATGTGGTACAACTAAATAGTAACATGTTACTAGTAACAGGTGCTAGGAATATGTAGGTTAAAGTTGTATAATAAGTAGGTTAAAGTTGTCCATGATTTCAGTTTCTTCTCCTTCAACAATGAACTTGTTGATTTTGCCAGTTGTCATGATCTTTGTCTTCTTTACATTAAGGTGAAGGCCCATTTTAAGACTATGGGGGATATTTACTAAACTGCGGTAATGGTACATAACGCGCGTTATGTAACGTTAACGATCGTTAACGTCTCATAACGCACATTAATGTAAGTTAACGATCGTAAAGTTCCGTGGCGCTGTAAAACACCGAAAAAAGTGGAGAGAGGGTGGAGAGAGGGAGGTCAATGGGCGGAGTGTGGGCGGGGAGAGGCCCCTTTCACACTAACGCGTTGATCTGAAGAGCTGAATCCTAACGCGATTGAAAACCTGCCGTTAAATGCACATTTCAGGGGAGAGAAACCATTTAGGTGTCAGCAATGTACAGCCTAGGCAGGGAAACCAAAAAAGTGATAAGTGTGATACATGTGCACAGAACAAAAGGGCACATAAACATTGAAAATAACCTCAACAAACTGAAAAAAAACCATAACCAAGCTGGACAATAGTGGTATTAATGGGAAACAACAACCCTCCCCCCCCCCCGAGAAAGCTCCATAGAAAAGATATAAATCGTGGAAGGGTCTATGCTTCGTCCCCATACAAGGTGAATGAGTCCACAGTGAAATTGCACTGTGCAGGGTTTTCCTCTCCATCAGACAAGTGCCCTATGGTGTGCACATGTGCGGCAACAGCAGGGCGGGCATGTCAGAATGGCAACTGGACAGATGCCGGAAAAGGGGATACAGAGGGCCGCAGGCGGCACATGCTGTGGTGCAGCTGGGCCACAGTGCGGACTAGGGTGATGCCAAGGTGGCCCATACGAATGCTGAAACAGCAGAGCAGCCAGACAGCAACTGCTGAAGGCCCAACATGGGCACGACTATGTTTCCCACAGTGTCACAGGGGATAGTACTCAGCAGGTATCCCCAAGGTCACAGAACAGTGGCAGGTGGTGCTGCGGGGAAGCGTGGACACCTATGCAGACACCCCAGAACCCACACCATAGGCATCCACCTACCCGCACACTGGATGGCCTGAGACTGCGCTCCACCAGCACCACCAGCAGAAGGGAATGTCAGCATGGTGGCAGAGGGTTACTGGTGGTGGAGGGGGCAGTGGCAGCTGCCCAGATCAGACCGTGGCCTAGCCCTTTGTAGGTAGGTGCCATGTACTGCAACATACAGGCCCTGTCTGATGAACAGTCATGGTATCAACAGGGAATGCACTGACTCTGTGATAACATGGTGGTGCAGTGCACAAAACCAGTGTATTCAGAAACAGAAAGTCACAGGTTCAAGTCCCATCTGTGGTTCCTGCCAACCCAGCCCCCATATTTTTCCCACTACTAAAATGTGCTAATACAGACAGAACCTTTATTGCAGATGACATAAACATGCCCAAAACACCTACATTTTACCCTACAGAGCACAGACACCATAAACATGCTCATTACCTAGAGCAGGGTCTCCCAAATGCAGTCCTGGAGGGCCAAACACCATTCACGTTCTATGCTGCCTCTAATAAAGATGCCTGTGCTGCATTTCTATGCGCACGCCCCCATGGTATGCAGATGTATCTCATGCATATTCATGAGGGACAGCATGAAAACCCGAACAGTGTTTGGCACACCAGGACTGGAGTTGGGAACCTCTGCCGTAAAGCAGCAGCCAACAGGGGCAGACACACCCGCACCCACAGACTCCATTATCCAATGCCTCCTGGAGAGGCAGGACATTGGGCCCTTTGTGCATCTCCCAATACTAGAACTTGCATACCTTAGCAATGCCACCCTAAACCTGGGAATACGGTACACAGCTATCAAAAGGTTGCTATGATTATTGTCAGATAGCACTTCCTAAGTTAAGCACAATTTGCTGATTGAGCTGCATCATAGCAACCTTTTTGATGTCTGTGGAGTGTGCTTCAGGTCTGGTGTCTGACAGTGTTTACCACCCTGGGGAGTGACCCCAACAGTATTGCTTACTATAGCCATGCCTGCACTCTGCCCAGGACTGGTGTGGTGGCCAGGGCTGCCAAACACCTCTATAGTTCCACAATGCTGGCATAGGTGTGGGGAGTGTGTGTCTGTCTATCCAGTGTGTGGTGGCTGCAAACACCTTCCACAGCCCACACTGCTAGCACTGTTTCCAGTATTGGTCTGCCAATGTGCATAATAAGGAGCAAGGTACTGTGGGAATAGCCAGGATAGGATGGCCTGGCCTGGATCCATCTATACATAGCATAGTGCAATGGCTCGGACATTGTAGTGGCCGGCCACCACCTGCACGGACAGGGTGGCCACAGCATGTTCTGCTGGGAGGTCCCTCTCACCCTGACTGAGTAGTGACCACAGCATGGCTAGGGTCCCCCATAGTGCTGTATAGTGTTTTCCTTATGTGATATTTATGGGTTCTCTTTTGGGGCCCAATCACTGACTTATCTGCTTGTTGTGTATGCTGACATCCCAGTTCTTGGTACATGCATCTTCTCCAGGACCATGCACTATGGACTAGCTAGCAGACTGCCTACAGCTAGTATGTGTCTTGCTGGAACACCTTGCAGGGTGTAGCGGCTGGAGGCTTGCTGCTGGAGAATGTCAGATAGTGGTGGTGGGGGGCAGCTGTTCATTTCCAGGCCTACTGTCTGTCTGCCTTTGCTTTATGGATGTGTACAGCTCTGCATTGTCTACCCTCTAGGGTGTCTGCTCTCAAGCAGGACTGGGGTGATGGTCCCTTCTACTGCCACCATTGCAGGGGTAGAATGTGGATCTGTTGGTGGGGGATCCTGTCCGCCACCCTGAGCCCCAGAGGGTGGGTTGGTTGGTGGTATGCAATCCGCCTGTGGGTCCAAACACCCCCCCTTCACTTAAATCATGTGACCATGGCACCCACTCAGAGTATGCACTTTTCTGGGTGCATCATAGTCCATAAGGGCTAGATGTGAAATACAGATCGCCACAGGCATATCCTAGGGGTGTTTGCAAGGACTACCTATCACACATTGGCACTGATGGGGACCTGCAGCATAGCCTATATAGCAAGGCCAGGTGCTGCGAAAATGGTGCTGGGCACCCAACCTCACCCTCAGGGTGAGCACAGGACCCGTCCACTGTGATGGACGGTAGCCAATCTGTGGCAGTAACACACATGGTCAGTACCCCCACCAGGCTGAGGTGCTGTGGGGGTGCATACCCCATCTTGTGTTCATCTATAGACTGCAGATTGGCATTTGCAGTGCACCATGGGTATGAGTGGGATAACCCAAATCCTGGCCACCACAGCAGACAGTTTGTGTGGTGACCTGACGTCCTTCAGCAGCCAGCCAGGGATTTGTTAGTAGCACTAGCTATGTGGCCCACTAGTTACTTCACTGCCTGTGGAGCCAGGGGTTAAGGGTTTGATCCCCCAGTGGGGTTATTTGGTAGGGCTGTCTGAGGCATTTTCTTTTTTTAAATTTACATTGGTGCTGCCAGCAACAAACCCTCACAGTGCTGTCTCCTTACGGTGCCTCATCAGGCGCCCTATACAGTGCCCAATGCGGGACCCTATACTGCGCCCTGTGGGGTGCCCCATAGGGGACATTCAAGGGTGACTTGGCGGGCAGTGCACTTTATAATGTGCCCTCTGGGGTGCCTTATAGGGTGCCTTATGCGGCACCTTAGGTTACGGCCCTGTGAGGGTGTGTTTGCTGGCAGCACTAATTAAAATTAACAAACAAAATGCTTCAAACAGCACTGATTTTGAGTAAAAGGTGATGTCTCAGCCAGCTTTACTCATTAGACCCACAGGGAGATGGAACTCACATCCCCTGCACCACTAGTCAGTGTATTAACCATTGTGCTACAGTTCTAGATGCCTTGCTAGGCACCTTATCAGACGACTTATGGGCGCGCGTTGCGTGGCACTCTCCACAATGTTTTTTAACGCTTGTTAGGCTATGGCGCCTGGTAATGTGCGTTATCGGTAACGATGTACCGCCCATGTCCTTATTTGGGATTTCTGCCTGTACCACGGATCCTAACGCGAATCACACTAACGCAGTTTAGTAAACATGTCCCTATGTTTTTTGATCACGAGAAGCAAATGTTTCAGATCATCTTCACTTTCAGCCAATAATGTGGTATCATCAGCATAGAGAAGGTCGTTGATGAGTCTTCCACCAATCTTTTTATTTTTAATTTCTTTATTTCCAACAAAATACAAACAAAAGAGAAAACAGAAAAAAACAGATTACAACAAAATGAAGATACAAAATTTGTCTCTGTGCCACAAGATATTCAAAGACAAAACACAGCCCACACCACCCTGACCCTAGGGGGGCAGGGGGAGAGGTGCAGCTGGGGGTGCTCGCGTGCGGGACGGGCCGGGGTCTGCCCCCAGTGGAGGGAAAGGAGGTGGCAAGAGCATGGGCCAGGCTGGCGGTCTGCAAGGCGTGTTAGCTGGAAGGCTGGTAGAGCAGAACCGGGGTAGAGGCAGAGCGAGCAGCCGTGGGGCATGTGCTAGGGGGAGCGTGCAGTGTGGGGGAGGGCCGGCGCAGGGGCAGCCCGGCGTGGCAGGGGAGGTACAAGGGGGTGAGGCGCGGAGTGAGGGCCGGTTGGGTTGAGGGGGGCGAGCGAGAGGGGCAGGGGAACCGGGTGGGGGAACTTCTGGCCCACTGGGGAGGCTAGGGCCTGAAGTAGGGCTACCTCTGGCAGGGGGTGGGGGGCAAGCTTCGGGCGGGACAAGGGCAGGTGAGTGGGCTGTGCCAGTGGGCTTCGCGAACTGGCCAGGAGTGTCGGGGTGTGCATACCCGCCGGCTTGGGAGCACTGGCAGAGCGGGGGCCAAGACTCTTCAGGGGGCGGAGTGGAAAGGGGCGTGGCAGCCCCCTTGGGCAATGGCCGGGGCCCCTTCGCCTTTTCCTGTGTTTTCTCCACAGGTCCCCCTTGGATGGCAGTACCCTGGAAGTCCGTGGTTCAGCGGTCCGAGACCATTGGATAGTGCAACAGCGCCTACGGAGGGATCGGGAGAGAGGACACCAGCAGCAACGCAGGCGGGGATGGAGCTGCGGGAGGCCGGCGCGGCGGCAGAAGAGCCGGTGCGAGTAGCAGGTGAGTTAGCAGGGGATCAGGGTATGAAAGAAGGGGGCGGGACTGTGGCGGCTGATGGGGGAGGTAGGAAAGCGGGGAGGAAGCGGAGGCATACGTGTCGGAGACGGCGGAGGTCGGGGACCTCTTCCACCTTGTCGACCGCTTCTACGTCACGTTCATCTTCAACCGACGGGAGTAGGGGGTGGGAATTACGAGGGACTGAGGGTAAGGCGAGTGCAGTTGGGGCGACGCCTACGGTGGTGGCATTTTCGGAGCTATGGGAGGGCGTGCTGAAGACTCTGCTGCGAAAGATTCAGCGAAGGTGTTATATTGACATTTTCCGCTTGCTTGAAGGTCGTAAACGGTACGGTGACAGCAGACGGAAAAGGAAGGCAGATGAGAAGGCAGGGAGGGTGTGGAGAGCAGCGCGGAATGTGGTGAACTGGACGCGGGCCTTTTTGCATCTCGCTAGTGTATGGGGGCATTCGCACCCGGAGCATTATGGGATGCTCCTGGCTTACGCCGACTCCATCTTAGAAGCGGCACAATTGCACGATGGTTGGGCATGGCTCAACTATGATGAAAAGTTCCGGGATAAGATGGAGGAAAATCACCTGCTGTCCTGGGGGACGCAAGATATTAATTTATGGTTGACGCAGATGGCTGTCAGACCAAGCGGGAGTGTGGCGAGCAGTGCAAGGGGAGGAGTGGCCGGTGTTTCAGGGGCTGGGCAGCAATTTCGGGGGGGCGGACCCACGGGGGTCCAGAAAGCACCAGCTGTGGGGGGGGGGCGGTGATGTCTGTTGGCGATTCAACAAATTGTCGTGCCCGTTTCCAGATTGTAAATTCCGGCACGCTTGCTCCGTCTGCAACGGAGCGCACTCGGCGCTCAAATGTGTTAAGAAAAGAGCAGGTGGGGCCGGAGCACCCCTTCCAAAACAGTAAGAGCCTCCTGAGCTTAGAGCCAATCCCAGTTAGGATTGAAGCAATGCGCCCGTGGCTGAAAAGGTATCCAAAATGGAAGGACAGCGTAGTAAGTGAGGGGGGATTTAGTGAAGGCTTTAGGATTCCGGTGGTGGGCAAGGTGATATGTAACAAAGCTAGGAATTCGCCTTTGGTGCGGCAATTTGCCCAGATGGTGCGGGATAAGTTGGCTGTGGAGATTGGATTAAGGAGGGTGGCGAGCCCCTTTGCGGAGCGGCCCTTCAAGGATTTAGTGGTATCCCCATTGGGTATAATCCCGAAAAAGGAGCCAGGGAAGTACCGGTTAATCCACAACCTCTCCTTCCCCGTGGGGTCATTGGTTAACGACCATATCCCAGACGATCTGTGCGCGGTTCGGTATACCTCCTTGGATGTGGCAGTGGATCTGGTGAGGAACTGTGGTCCGGGGTGTTTGATGGCGAAGGCGGATATCGAGTCAGCCTTTCGTTTGTTGCCGGTGCACCCGGCGTCTTTTCATCTGTTGGGGTTTTGTTTTGAGGGGGACAGTTATTTCGATAAGTGTATGCCCATGGGGTGCGCGATATCTTGTGCCTATTTTGAACGGTTTAGTAGTTTTCTACACTGGGCATTGGTGGAGCAGGTTGGTTGCGCAAACGTGGTGCACTACTTAGATGATTTCTTGTTCGTAGGCGAGGCTAAGTCTGAGCGGTGCTCGGAATTACTGGGTGGCTTCGAGCGGTTGGCTCGGGGGTGGGGTGTCCCTCTCGTGGCAGGAAAGACAGAAGGCCCCTCGACCATCATTACCTTCTTAGGGGTAGAGCTCGATTCGGCAGCGATGGTAGCTCGCTTGCCAGTGGCTAAGATAACGAAGCTCCGAGTTTTGGTGGTGAATGTGACGTTGCGGGAAATGCAATCACTGATCGGCTTGCTGAATTTCGCGTGTAGGTTAATTCCGATGGGGTGGGTGTTTTTGAGGCAGCTAGCGGCGGCTACAGTTGGGGTCCTTAGGCCTCATCATCGGATTAGGGCATCGCAGAGCATAAGGGCGGACATGAGGGTGTGGGACGAGTTTCTGCGTGATTTTAATGGTACTACAGTTTTGAGGGAGATCTCTAGTATGGATCTGCAATTATACACGGATGCGGGGGGGGGGCCTGGGCTTGCGGGTTTACTTTGGAGGTTCATGGTGTGTGGCATGGTGGCCCCAGGTGTGGCGGGAGGCGGGCCTGACCAAAAATATAACCTTTTTGGAGTTGTTTCCGATACTGGTGGTGTTGGACGTATGGCCGGACAGACTCCGGAATCGTCGGTTGGTCTGGTGCTGCGATAATGTGGCGGTAGTGAGCGTTATAAACAATTATGCCCCGCGCTGCAAGCAAGTGGCTGATTTAATGAGACAGGTAGTGTTAGCTTGCTTGCGTTTGAATATGGTGGTGAAGGCCCGTCATATTCCTGGAAGTACTAACAAAATTGCTGATGCTCTTTCCCGTTTTAAGTGGGAGCTGTTTCGGACCTTGGCGCTGGAAGCCAAAGAAGTTGGAGTATCGGTCCCGGAGCACTTATGGTGGATTGGCCTCGTGATATGAAGGAACTGCTGAGGAATTCAGTGTCAGCGACGACGTGGGCGGCGTATCAGCGGGGCTGCAACAGTGTGGTAACTTTCCTGGTGCAGCAAGGCTGGCGACATGGTCCAGCCCCAGAGCAGCTTTTGGTATGTGGTAGCAGCGAAGGCGGCGGGTCTATCGCGGGAAACGGTGAGGAGGCAGTTGGCTGAGTTTTCCTTTTTTGCGAGAGCGGTCGGTTGGGGGGCGGCCGGGGGGGATTTTTGACATGTAAGTTATTACATGGGTGGGAACGGTCCCTTCCCACCCCGGCCAACGGGCGGCGGCCGATAACTTATGACCTGTTGAGCCACTTATTGGGAGTCTTGCCACAGGTGGTGTCATCCCCGTACGAAGGTACGCTGTTTCGGGCTGTCTTTTCGGTGGCCTTCTTTGGTGCATTTAGTGTGGGGGAGCTGGTGTCGGAGTCGGGTCATAGGGACTGTGAGTGGGACCTGAAAGTCCACCAGGTGAAGGTGGGGGAGGGCACGGTTCGCTTACACTTAGCGCGTTCAAAGACTGATCAGTCGGGGAAAGGTGCATGGGTGGTGCTGCATGCCGTACCCAGGGTGCTTACTTGCCCGGTCAGTCTGCTGTACACATACTTGCAGGTGCGGCCGGCCAGTGCAGGCAGTCTGTTCATACACGAGGACGCGAGGGTGCTCACGTGCTTCCAGTTTACGGCGGTGCTGCGTCTTTCATTGCAATGGATTGGGGAGGACCCCAGTCGGTTTGCTCCACATTCCTTTCGGATCGGTGCAGCGACCAGTGCGGCGGCGGAAGGTCTGCCGGAGCGGGAGATACAAAGGATAGGGAGATGGAGGACGCAGGCGTTCCAGGGCTATGTGTGTTTGTGACAGGCTCTGGGATGTACTAACTATGATATTTCTTAATTTGCAGAAAGGGGACATGCATCGTGTCGCTGTTGGGTGATTGGCCACTCGTTTGTTTAATGGGCTGGTCGGCGAGCAGCAACATGGCCATTGGGGCCGAATATTGGACTGGATGCGCTGGGGGTGACCGTATCATGGCTGGGCGAGCGTGGACTCCGGTGGATTCAGCTTTTGCCTTTGCTGCGGCATCACGAGCGCGTGAGAGGGGTGCCGGACATTCTGCTGATACACCTAGGCGGCAACAACTTGGTGTCCTGGACTTGCAAGCAGCTGATTCGTGCTGTTCACAAGGACTTGGGGGAGGTTTTAGCAATGTTTCCGGGAGTTATTGTGGTTTGGTCTGATATCCTTCCAAGGCTGGCCTGCTGGGATCAGCGGCGGTGGTCTAGAGGTCTGACAAAAATTAATCGTCAAATTGGCAGGTGGGTGGGGGAGCATGGTGGGTGCCAGATTTTGCACCCGTGGGTGGACGTTGAGTGTGCTGGCCTGTTCAGGCTGGATGGCACGCATCTATCACCAGTTGGGATAGACCTGCTCCTGAATGATTGGCAGGAGGCTGTGGAAGGTATCAGGCAGGGGGTTGGGCTGGTCGCAGCTTCAGGTTGAGGGGCGGCTCAGGTCTGTAGTGGCCTGAGCCAGTGGCGGGATCCCGGAGGTTTCCGGGTTCTGGAGCCGGAGCCAAGCTTTTGGGCGGGGGTGGGGTACCCCCGCCCGGACAACCCCTCAGGTTTTTGCTAGTAATATGGAGAAGCCGGACGAGGGAGGGCTAGGCTGTTTAGCCGGGTCCCGGACTCAGGAGAAGCGGAAGCGGCGTCACCTTGCTACTCACATGGCTGGTGAGGGCTCACGCTCCAAAAAAGGGGGGGTGGGTAATGATATTGTGTTGGATTGTAGTTTGGTTATTGTTAAAGGTTAATAAAGCTGCAACCAGTTTAAGCCCATAAATGTGTGATGGTTTTATTGAAAGGAGTGCGGGGGTGCCTGGGAGAATTGGGGAGTGACGGGGTGAGAGGCGACGTGTCCGCCTTACCCGGTTATGTCGGGACCACGGAGCCAGCGTGCACACGGCCCAGTTTAACCGGGGGGTGGCAAGGACGCGATCCCCCGGGGCCGCCGCGGCGCTGAGGTGAGGGGGCGGGCCGGAGCGGTTCTGGGCACCCCATTGGCTCCCGTGGGCCGCCGGGAGGCGGGGGAGCCAATGGAGCTGAGGGGAGGCGGGAACAGCCTCAGGGGACTGCGGGGACGCGGCGTGGCTCCGGCCTTTTCCAGGTCGGAGCCAGACGAGTCGGGTGCCCGCCCGCCCTAGTGTTGGGGGTGGGGCTGAGGTTAAAGGGGTTGGGGTTGTTGCAGCTGGGGGGGGGGGGTGGCGGGATCCCGGAGGTTTCAGGGTTCCGGAGCCGGAGGCAAGCTTTTGGGCTGGGGTGGGGTACCCCTGCCCGGACAACCCCTCAGGGGGGGAATCACGCTGGCTAACTGTTTTTAGTTGATACAAATGAGTTTTGGGGATACCGTAAAGGAGGCTATTGCAAAAAACGAAGTGGGATGTGATTACAGCATGGACCACTGATCTGAAAATATGTGTTCCAAGAAAATTTCTAAGGTGGTGTAGTGTTCTCAGTTTGAAGTATATTGTTTTAATTAATTGATTTATGTGGGAAAATAAGGATAAGGAATGATCTAGTAAGACCCAAGATACCTTACTTCTTTTTTGACTGGGAGAGTAGTGTTATTTATAGTCATGTTGTTGGGGGGGGGGGTTGGGGGGGGATGAAATTTGAATTTCTTGATATGTATAGAACCTCAGGTTTTTTTTTTAAATTGATAGGTTATTTGAAATTAACCAGTCTTGCGCTTCCAGGATACAGGTTTCAGTTGTGTGTTGGAATGAGTTTAGGCTGTCAATGGGGAGATATAACATAATATCATCTGCATATATATGATAATTTACTTTGAATTTCCTGAATATCTTATAAATGGGTTGTATATATAGGTTAAATAATAGGGCTGATAGGGCCGAGCCATGAGGTATTCCTTGTTCCTGTCTGAAAATGTTAGAGGTATCATGTCCTAGCTGCACTTGTTGTGTATGATCAGTGATGTAAGACTGGAACCATTTGAATGCTGTTCCTATTATACCTATTTGTGATAGCCTAGTCAGTAATGTGTTGTGGTTGACATTATCAAAAGCCGATGTTATATCAAGAAAGATAAGTATGAAAGATTGTTTTTTTGTCATCTATCCCATGTATAAGAGTGTCAAAAAGAACTAGAAGGAGGGATTCAATACCATGACATGGGCAGAATCCAAATTGCTGTTTATCAAGGGGAGCATTAAGATCAGTGAAGTTCTGGAGCTGAAAAAGTATACTGGCTAGCTAGAAAAAGTATACTGGCTATCAGCCTGTAAGATGCGGGGTCAAGGTTGTCTAGGGATTTGTTCTTTAGTATGGGCTGGATCATGGAATGTTTAAGATCCTTTGGCATGAGGCCTTGCTGGAGGGATAGATTGACTATTTGAAGTAGGTGGGGCACTAACTCTGATTTAGTAGCCTTAATCCATGATACAGGACAAGGATCAAGCAGGGAGGCTGTGGTGTTAATTATGGTGATGGCATTTAGTAACTGTTTTAGGTCTATCATGTGAAATGAATGTCATGTGTTGATATTTGTAAGGTGGTGTACATGCAAATATGGAATGTTTATGTTTTTGTTTTTTAATTTATCTTGAAAATGGTTAGCTAGGGTTTCAACATTTATATTGTAAGGGTTGTTATGGTTTTGTGTAGTATTAGTTAAAGATTTAACAATATCAAAGAGTTTGCAAGGATGGTTAAGAGAGTCGTTCAGCTTTTTGGTGTGATCATTTTTATTTCCCTTATTATTTGCTGCCTTGTAGGAATTCAACACCATGATATTGATATATGTACAATAAAGAAGCTGCAGCTTTGTTTTACAACAATGTTTGATGTGAGGCAGGATAAAAGGGGGAAGTTCTAGGTGTGAATGCCATCGTTAAGAATTTATTCATATTGATAGGTTTCTTGATATGAAAGCAACTATTGAATATCTAATGCTAATTTCATATTTATTAACATATTTTATTGCAAATAATTTGAACAATGATTTAAAAATTAGTTGAGTACACGTGATAACCTCAGCTTTAACCTGTCTTGGTAACTTATCCATTACCTTAACTTTCTTAGAATCCCGCTACACCCTTTAAAGTATCCGCACCACAGGAAAAAAAATGACCTACCAAGACTAAATCCTGCTTAACCTCCACCCATTTTACAAAACAAATGTCATTGCCCATCAAATGAATCAGAAAATATTGTAGTGAATAGAAATTATTGTCTTGAAACAATGTAGGCAAAGCTAGTCTCATGTCATTCAGTGCGTGTCAAACCGGTAACTTGCACTCTCAAGAAAGTCATTCCAGGTAGATACTAAAATAAAGGCCGCGTGGTGGAGTCCATGACAGCTGCGGATAACTGTGCGGCGCGGCGCGCAATGAAAGCGTGCAAGGGGGGGAGGAGGGGGTTGCCGGGGGAACGAGCCTGCATCCTCCGAACTCATTGGCTCCTATACCATGGGGACACGGGGAGCCAATGAGAGGTGCGAGGGAAAGCTCGAAGGCAGTTGAGCTGGGGCCTTGGGCGAGGAGAGCGGCGACAGAATTTTGTGGCGGAGAGCGGCGACTGAATTTGTGAGGAGAGCGGCGAGACGGTGTTGGCAGGATTTGGAGCGGTGCCGGGATCGTTTGTCTCTGGAGGTTCTTGAGCGTCATCGGGACCTTGGCTTGCGGGTGCAGGACTTCCTTTGTGTCGCGGTGGCTTCAAGAGCAGGCATGCGGGTGGCTGCAGGGCGCAGCGTGTGGTCTCCTCGTGTTCGGCGGCAAGGCGTGCAGGCAAGTGTGCTTACAGGTGCTGTGGCAGGCGGGCGGACGGCAGCGGCTGCAATGCCGGCTCGAGGGTCACAGCAAGGCAAAGGGCCTGGGAGGTTTTGAGGCTTGTCTGGGAGGCAGGTAAGACAATCAGGGAGGGGGGCTATGGGTGTAAGGGCGATGGGGGAAGGCATGCCCGGGGGTGGGTATGCGGTGGGGGAGCTTGGGGTGCGGGCGAGAGGTGGCAGAGCGGGACGGAGCTCCAGAGCTTCCCGGGGGGGGGGCGGCTTGGGCCCGGATGGGTTCCTGCCTCTGCTGGGACGGGGGGAGGGGTTTTAACAGCGACAGTGGATGAGAGTGTGGGTGAATCTGAAAGGGGGTCCTGTTCGCGGGTGAAGGAGCGGGGGGGGGGGGGGCGGGGTGGTAAGGCTCCGAGGGCACAGAGGGGCGGTGTGAGGGGGGTCGAAGCTGGTCCTGGAGAGTGGAGGGGAGACAGGGGCGGGGTGGTTCCTACGGGCACGGGGGGACAGGGGAGTGGGGGTCTCCCAGGTGCCGGTTATGCCAGTGGGGTGGGGGTTGGTCCACACATGCCATATGCGGGATATGGGGAGCAGGGGGGGGTATGGCCCGCGGGGGGCTTCAGTGCTTGGGATCATTGGGCGAGGGGGGGGGCAGGGGTCCTCAGGCTCTGAGTGGCTCGGGACTTGTTGGCCAGCGTGGCCTGCGCTGGTCCCCCCCTGTTTTTCCTGCTTTGTCTTCGCAGATGCAGGCGCCGGGAACAAGCTCTGCAGTGCTGGGATCAACGGGCTGCAGGGATGTAGGCCAAGCTGAGGCTTATCCGGAGCAGTGTGCAGCGGGAGCAAGTTCGCAACCTCCTGAGCAGCAGAGGACAGTGGGGGAGAGCAGCATTCTGGCGGCCGAGGCAGCGGTGGGTGTGGCCAGGCATTTTGACCCAGATGAGTCCTCCGCAGCGTGAGAGATTGCCTCGGGGGCGCGAGAGGGGTCATCAAAACGTAAAGGAAAGCGGCGTAGAAAACATAAGCGGGGAGGAAAGCGGCGTCGTGGATCGGATTCGTCCTCGTCCTCTTCCAGCTCGTCATCGTCCTCTTCTTCGAGTGCGGTTGACGCGGGGCCGGTGGTAGTTGGCGGCGGTGGGGTACTGGATACGCGGGTAGGGGGATCCCCTTCTTTGGTGGCCTATGCGGAATTATGGGAGGGGGTTCCCAAAAAATTACATAGGAAGATTAGGAAGCTTCGATATATTGACATTTTCCGACTATTGGAGGGGAGGAGGCATTCGGGGGATAGCAAGAGGAAGAGAAAGGAGGATGAAAAGGCTGGCAGAGTGAAGAAGGTCTCCCGAAATGTAGTGAATTGGACGCGCTCTTTTTTGCGTCTGGCGAGTGTGTGTGGACACTATCACCCGGAGCAATACGGTATGCTGCTGGCATACGCGGATGCTATTTTAGAGGCTGCACAAACGCATGAGGGCTGGTTGTGGTTGAACTACGATGAGCGGTTTAGAGATAAGATGGAGGAGAATCGATTTCTGTCCTGGGGAGCCCAGGACATTAATTTATGGTTAACTCAGATATCGGCGAAGGGGGGGGGGCAGGGGGACCAGTGGGCGGCAGGGTAGGGGGTGCTGCTCCAGGGGGTGGGGGGCATTCCTTTCGGACTTCTGGAGCCGGGTCACAACAGAAAGGGGTGGCTGGGGGCTCCGGGGATGTGTGCTGGAGATTTAACAAAGCCTCATGTCCCTTTCCCGACTGCAAATTTCGACACGCTTGCTCCGGTTGCGGGGGGGGACATCGGCTGTGAAGTGCGGCAAGAAGACCCTCACCCCCCCGGGAGGGACGGTGTCCAAATAAGGAATTACGCAGTTTGGCTCCTACCCCTATTAGTTACCGGAGTTGCGTTGTAGGTTGGCTGGTTATCCGAAGAGGGGAGACAGGGTTATTTTAGACAAAGGGTTTCGGGAGGGTTTTGTCATTCTGGTGGTTGGGGAAGTGAGCGGCAGGTTGTCGCGCAATGCCCCGTCGGTAAGACGTTTAGCGGCAATTGTGGGGGATAAGTTGAGAGTGGAGTTAGAGTTGGGGCGTGTAGCAGGTCCCTTCCTCGAGCAGCCTTTCCCGAATTTAGTGGTGTCTCCTTTGGGGATTGTTCCAAAGAAGGAGCCTGGGAAGTTTAGACTAATCCATAATCTGTCCTTCCCTGTTGGGGAGTCGGTGAATGATCAAATACCACGGGATAAGTGTGCGGTGCGTTATGCGTCTTTTGATAGAGCGGTGCTATTGGTGTGGCGCGCGGGGTGCGGGGCGTGGTTGGCGAAGGTTGACATAGAGTCGGCTTTCAGACTATTGCCGGTGCACCCGGATAGTTTCCCGTTGTTGGGTTTTCATTTTCGGGGCCAATTTTATTTCGATAAGTGCATGCCGATGGGTTGTTCGGTGTCTTGTGCATACTTTGAAAAGTTTAGCACCTTTTTGCATTGGGCTTTAGTGCAGGAAGTCGGTTGTTCGTCTGTAGTTCATTATTTGGACGATTTCTTGTTCGTGGGGAGTGGGCAGTCCGATGATTGCCAATCATTGGTCGATGGTTTTATGGCTTTGTCCGCGGAGTTGGGCATGCCTCTTGCGGAAGGAAAGATGGAAGGACCCACAAGGCGTTTGACGTTCTTGGGGATAGAACTGGATTCCACCGACATGATGGTTTGGCTTCCATGGGATAAGGTGGTCCGATTACGGGTGTTGGTTGCTAACGCACGGGCGTCTAGTAAGCTGACATTGAGGGAGTTGCAGGCCTTGCTGGGTGCATTAAATTTTGCGTGCAGGGTCATCCCGATGGGTAGGGTGTTTTTACGATGTTTGGCAAGGGCTACCGCCGGGGTGCTGCAACCCCATCATCACATTCGGGTGTCGGGAGCAATGCGGTCCGATTTACGAATCTGGGATATATTCTTGCAAGATTTTAATGGGACTTCGGTCATGATTGGGGATGAGATTTCTTCTGACGAATTGCAGTTGTTCACGGACGAATCTGGGGGAATAGGGCTAGGCATTTATTTTGCTGGGGCCTGGTGTGCCGAGTGATGGCCTCAGGAGTGGCGGGATGTGAATTTGGTGAAGAATGTTGCGTTTTTGGAGCTCTTTCCGATTTTGGTTGCGTTGGAATTGTGGCCTGAACTTTTGCGGGATAGGCGGATCCTGTGGTGGTGCGATAATGCTGCCATAGTCAGCGTCATTAACCATTTTACCCCTCGATGCGGGCAGATGGTGGATCTCATGCGGGAGGTGGTACTGTCCTGCTTGCGTTTGAATGTCGTGATCAGAGCAAGACATATCCCGGGACGTTGCAATGAGTTGGCTGACGCTCTTTCTCGTTTACAGTGGGAGCGTTTTCGCAAGTTGGCACCAGGAGTGGCGGCAGCTGGGTGCCCGGTCCCAGAGCGATTGTGGCAGGTTGGCCGGGCGGGATGGTGAGTTTGCTGCGGAACTCAGTCAGCCCCGCAACGTGGGTGGCCTATAGTCGCGGCTGTGGCAAGATTGAAGAGTTCTGTGAGGCACATGGATGGAGGCTGGAGGCTGTTTCGGATTGGATGCTGGCGCAGTATGTAGCGGCCGCAAAAGGGAGCGGGGCATCCAAGTCGGCAGTGAAGTCCCATCTGGCTGGTTTTAACTTCTTTGCCAAAGCGGTTGGTTGGGCTTCGGATGGGGCCGGTTTTTTGACCAAGAGATTGCTGCACGGTTGGGAGAGGCTGGAGCCCAGACAAGGGGACTGTAGACGGCCTATCACGCACGAGTTATTGGTGCGGCTATGTGTGGTTCTACCTGTTGTGGCGTCATCCAGCTATGAAGGGGTACTGTTTAAGGCTTTATTCTGTTTAGCATTCTTTGGGGCCTTCCGGGTGGGGGAGTTGGTGGCATCCTCGGGAGGGTCTGCAGGTGTGGGTGGTTTGTTGTTGGGCCATCTCCAGTTCGATAAGGGGAGCTTGCGCGTCTTGCTGGCTCGGTCTAAGACTGATCAGACGGGGCGTGGTAGGTGGGTGGTACTTCGGGAGAGGGGCTCTGGTCTGACCTGTCCGGTAGCAGCTCTCAGGGACTATCTGCAACACCGCCCTGGGGTGGGCTGTTCGTTGTTTGTCCATGAGGACGCTAAGAAAGTGACTAGGTTTCAGGTCACAGCGGTATTACACATGGCGCTGCGGCAGGTTGGGGAAGACCCCCTTCTTTTTGCACCGCATTCCTTCCGCATAAGTGCGGCAACTAGTGCGGCTGCGGCGGGTTTGTCGGGTCAAGAGGTGCAGCGCATAGGGAGATGGTGATCCAAGGCTTTTCGGGCTTATGTTTGGTTCTAATGGGGCAAGTTCTGGGTGGGGGGGTGACTAATTATGTGTTTCTTTTGCAGACCAAGAGTGGACTTCGCATAGTGGCTGGCTGATTGGCCACTCTTTCGTGTTCTGGGCGGGACGGCGTGCAGCTGTGCGCCCTTTGGGGTCGAATTTGGGCCTCGATCCGGCAGTGGTGACCGTTTTATGGCTGGGCGAGCGAGGCCTGCGGTGGCCGCAGTTGCTCCCTTTGCTTCGGCACCATGCGAGACTACGGGGTGCTTCACGCTTGATCTTACTGCATTTGGGAGGCAATGACTTATCCGCCTGGACTTGCAAGCAGTTGATCCGAGCGGTGAAAAAGGAGTTGGGATGTGTTTTGCACTTATTCCCGGGACTTATATTATAGTGGTCGGACATTATCCCTCGGCCGATTTGTCGGGACCAGCGGCGGTGGTCGCGGGGCCTCACGAAGATCAACCGGCAAATCGGTCGTTGGGTTTGTGAACATGGGGGATACCAAATTTTGCATCCATGGGTGGAGGTCAGTTGTGAAGGGTTGTATGGAAGGGATGGGGTACATTTATCCCCGGTGGGGTTAGATTTATTATTGAATGACTGGCAGGAGGCTTTAGAGTGGGTTGTTTTGCGGGATGCTCGCTGGTCGCAGCTTTGTCCTGGGGGGGGGGCGGCGCAGTGACGTGCAGGACGTCGGAGTCGGTGGCGGGATCCCGGAGGTTTCCGGGGTCCGGACGATTAGGATAAGCTTGGGATGGGGGTTGGTACCCCCGACCCGGACAACCCCCTGGCTGGGCTTTTGCTAATGACATGGCGAAGCCGGGGGCTAAGGGGGTGGAAAGTTGGGAAAAGCGGAGGCACTATCACCTTGCTAGTGATATGGCTAGTGATGGGATTAGTCCGCTCGGTTTTTGGCTATGTGATGTTATAATTTATGCATTAAACTTAATAAAGCTGCGACCAGTTTGTTGACCAAAATTGCCAGTTTGTCGTTATCTTTTCTACCTGTGGGGGAGAGGGGTTGGAGGGGTGGGGGTAAGGTCCCAAGCGGAAGAGGAAAAGTGAATGGCCAAGTGTGGAATTTGAGGAGCGGAGAGTCCACACTCCTGCGGTTATATGAAATTCCCCTGCTTTCTTTTTCATCTCTGTGCCTTTTTGGGAACCTGCCCGATACTTCTGACCTGGATTGGCCACGGTTGGAAACAGGATATTGGGCTTGATGGACCTTGGTCTGACTCAGTGTGGCATTTCTTATGTTCTTATAGTAACAGATGATCTGGGTTTTGAATCTGAAATTAGTTTTAAGAAACATTTTCACTAGGCCTCTATTTAGAAAATGTCTTGAAAGTCTAATATCAGTAAAAAGAAATGTAAGCTACTCTCATTTTACCTTTTCAGAAAAATGATAGGCACAAAAGCTGAGATACTGCAGCATGTCTATGGCAATAAAATATAAATAGGAATAGTGTTTAAACTGTTTTATGATGGTGTAAAAGAAAATCAACTAGTCTTCAAATATGTTCTTAGATTAAAGGGAATAGATTAACAGCTTGTGGTACTGAATGGCATCTTTCTTCTTTGCACAAAAAGAAATCTTTCAATGCCACAAGCTGTTAAGTAGTCTATTTCATTTAAATTTGCTGCTATATTGAAGATTGAAGTAGGTCATATTTCTGTAGTCTTTCCAGTGTTATGCAGTAACCTGTTTGAAGGTTCAGAAGCCAGATTCAAGGGTTTTATAAATGCTCCATTAAGTTTTACAGCATGCTTATCTGCAGCAATAAACTTGTTACTGTCAAATTCTAAAAATATAGGGGTCAATATTCAGAGGTGGTGGTCAGCACTTTTAAAGCACCTCTCGAATTGAGAAATTAGCAGGGCAGTAGCGATCCACAGTGGTCAGGTTGCAGATGGCTGTGGTAGCAATCACAGTGTCGCTGAGAGCACTCACCAGGCTTCTTTCTGACTGCTGGAAGCATAGTGGGAGCAGCTGTGGTAGGCTTGGTTAGACGCACTGGGCTGCAGTATCTGCAGTGCCCTGATGTGGCACTGCAGGTACAGGGGGTCATAGAGGTAGGCAGTCATTTTAGGAAGGCAAACCCCCTTCTCTACAGAGCAGAATGAGCAGAAGAGTCAGCAGAGAAGCTGCAAGAGCTTTAGATCATTCCGGAGCAGTAACACAAGAGCTAGCTGGTGATATCAGAGGCAGCTTCTGCTTCATAAAGTGGCCGGGTGCCATTGATCCTGTATAGTGGAGCTAAAGAGATAGCAGAGCAAGGATGCAAGGGGACTTCTCCAGACACTAAAGGGGTCATTCTGATATTGGAATAGCGGGGATGTATGTCCAGTTCAGATGTACAGCCCCCACTATTTGCTTGGGGATGATTCAATGTCCAAAGTTCCCTGCACGTACAGAGGAGTTGTGCAGGGAACTCTGGATGGGGGCAGGTGGGGAGGGTTGGAGGTGGAATATGGGTGGTGTGGAGGTAGGACCCTGACCCTGGATGTACAGTAAAGGGCCAATTCCAGTTGCGGCCCTGTATGTCCAGGGTGGAGGAGATAGTCAGGGGACTTATTCCACCTTAGAGGTGGAATGAGACACTCCCCCCCCCCCCGACTGCAGAGCACAGCACCAGTGGATCTCATCCTCAAGGTGAGAGGCAGCAGGGGGTTCCCGGCCACCCAATTCTGGCCTTGGCAGGCCCCTTCAGGGTTGGGAAATGGGGAACATCACATTTGAGGCTGTGTGAAAGATCGGGGCTCCTGCATGGCATCCCAGTGTCATGGCAACAGGATGCCATGGTACCGAGGCTTCATGCAGGTGCTTCGGCTGGGCTAGCCGGGGATATCGTTCGAAATTCAGCAGCACAGAATCAGGGCATGTCCTGCCTGTCCAGGCCCTTTGCATTGATTCTGCTCCTGTGGGAATGTCTAGCTCCCGCGGGTGCAGAATCAGGTGCAAATCTGGCCCATCCAGATTTTGGATGCCCGGACGGGACCTAATCAGAATGGGGCTCTAAGGGGAAGCACCAGGAGGTGTCTTGTGGATCAGTGATATGTGGGTGCATACAACAAGGATGGAGCAGTGATGGCAGAAGTGGGTGGAGGCAAGCAGTACACAGTATAGTCGAGGGAGAGTAGCATAGCTGACACAAACAAGAAGAGGTCAAGAGTTGAGGAACCAGGTCAACACAACAAGGCAGTGATACAAAGCAATAAGTCTAAGATGGATTGGTCTAAGAAAGAGGTCAGGGCTAAGAAAAAAGGACAAAGCCAGAACAGGACAGCGCAGAAAGAGAGGGAGCAGAAGCAGTGACACGGGAACATGAACAATGGGACACAGCAATGGATAGGATATTATGTGGCACAGCCAGGCTCATCGCCACAAACAGCACAGGACAACACTAGCACAACAATGGCATGGCAGAAGAGAACCAAGGGATTTATGACCTGGTTAACAAGGTCAAGGCTGTGGCAGAAGTGCATGGAGCAGGATGCCTGCACAGCATGTTGGCTGAGCTTCAGCAACAGTCTGCAGCCCAGAGGTGCACAAAACAATGGGCCATATGGAGGACAGAGCTTAAGAGCCCGTGAAGACACCAGCTGGACATCTGGGTGAGTATACTGAACAACCTAAAGAGCCATACATGGTGACATACAATACTGACAGGAGGGCTAGGGAATGAATTGGGACACTGGGGGGCAGTGTAGGGGAATTGGCAGTGGCAGCCAAAATGGCTGAGCACATATGGGGGGAACAGTAAAAAAGAGAAAGTTAAACTGGTGATAGTTTGCTAAGAATCTTGGGGAAGTTGGAGACTTTATCCCAAACCCCGCAGTGCACAACAGATGCTAAACAGGGTGGTAATAGCAAAACAATAACCAAACAACCAGATAAAGTTGCAGCAGAGTGCGGTAAAGAGCCCAGGGGCGCAAGGACAGTGGAGTATGTTTGTGCCATGAGCACAATTGATAGTCATGTCTTCTCACAAGTTAATGAAAAGATATGGAAAAATGAATATGTTTTCTAGAACGAGAACAACACTACAGAGCCTTTTGCAGGCAATATTTTATTTGTGCTACAGTGCAGATAGATAAGTTTCTTTGCCATCAGCAGTGATTGATATACAGTTGGCATTTTTTCTTAGTATAACATCAAGATTGGCCCATTAACACATATTACACCCATACTCAGACCCCTGTTGCAAACATGCTTGCCAAAACCCAGAGAGTCGGGTTCTTCCAATAAACCTCCACTGAAGAACCTTTATGTAGCCATTGCTGTGGGTCTCTCCGGTTTGTGTTTCTTGCTTCTGGACTGACCTTCATAGATCCCCTTCCCCTATTTTTGTTTTGATTATATTTGCAATATTTCCAAAAGAACTCACATTTTTTTGTGATTATATGATGTGCCAAGGGAAATGTAAGGCCAATGACAAGAAGTCGGAGCCAGTTAAAAAACATAGCCAATTGGTGCACAGCATCTAGGGCATTGCAGGTGAAAAGGCCCCAGAAAAATGTAGAGAGCTATTCAAATACCAGGATGAGATTTGTGAAGCGTATAAAACTTATGGGGGCACAGTCTGGTTAGACTATGATGAGAGGTTCTGCAGAAAGATAGTGGTGAATCACACTTTGAGCTGGGACAGGAAAGACATTGATCTATGGATAGTCATAATGACACAGCATAGTAAGGGTGGCATGGCAGAAGGTGAACACTGAAGCTATCATTTCAATAGATATGGGCATGGGGGGGGGGGGGGTGAGCAGGAAAGCAAGAAAGGCCAGGCAAAAATAATGGGCAGGATATGCAAAGAACAAGAAAATTCCGGATGGTGCAGTGAAGAGTCTGCTGGCTCTTCAACAGTGGGTACTGCAGGTTCCAGAATCAATGTAAATTCAAGCATGGTTGTGCCACTTATTCAGAAGAGCATCCCCAGTTTAGGTGCCCCAAATGGGGGAGTGATCCTAGATAAAAATTGTGAAGTGAAGGGAGATCCCAATATGTTAGTGGCCCCATCACCGATTAATGGACTATAACAAGGGGGAGGCACAATGATTGTGGGAGAATTGTGAAGTCAGTGGGTGGTAGAAAAGAAATTGGGTAAAGAGAAGGCACTGGGAATGATCACTGGGCCCTTCAAAGAAAAACCCTTCACAATTTAAGAGTCTCATAAGAACATAAGATATGTCATACTGGGTCTGTCCAATGGTCAAACAAGCCCAGTATCCTGTTTCCAACAGTGGCCAGTCCGTGTTTCAAGTACCTGTTGGGTTCCCAAAGGGCCATGCCAAAGAAGGACCCAGGTGAGTTTCATCTAAATCACCACCTGTCCTTCCCCGAAGGTAAATCTGTCAACAATATCTTGGACAGGGTCCTGTGTTCAGTGAGCTGTGTATAACTGGATCAAGCCATGGAGATGATCAAGCATTGGGAGAAGGGCACCTAGCTGGCTAAAACAAACATAGAAGCAGCTTTTTGGTTACTACCAATCCATCCTACTTGCTTCCCACTACTGGGCTTTAGGTTTTCAGGAAAGTACTATTTTGATAGGTGTTTGTCCATGGAGTGTGCAATATCATGTGCATACTTTGAGAGATTTAGCTCATTCATACAATGGGTGGCAGAGAAGGTAGTAGGGAAAGGCTAGATCATCCACTACTTGGACAGTTTTTAATAATGGGAGTGGGGTTGATAGAGGCTCTCAGTGCATTTCAGGGGAAGACAAATGAGCATGGGGTGCCCTTGACGCAAAGGAAGGTGGAAGGAATTGGACAAGTTTTGACCTTCCTGGGGATTGAGATAGACATCATTCATATGGTCACCAGGCTGCTGCAGAGCAAACTGGTGGCATTGAGGATGTTGGGTATGGACACTATCTCAGTGAAGAAGATCACATTGATCCAGAAATTACTAGGGCACCTGAACTTTGCATAGAGGGTAGTGACCATGGAGCGGGCATTCTCTAGGCAACAAGCCACAGCAATGAGGCAGGTGACGAGGAGCCACCACTTTATCAGGATAACTGCCCTGATGAAAGAAGATCTAGGTGTATGGTTGGCATTCTTTAGCCAGGTATAATGGCCTGAAAATCTGGTGAGAGATGCCAGTCAGCAACAGAGAACTGTCATGGCCCTGCGCTAGCTGACTATGTGTTTCTCGGTGCATGTTCAGTCTGCACCAGAAGACACGTTGTCAGCATATGCCCTTTAGCAAAAGACCCCTTTAGTTTAGGCCTGCTAAATAGCAGGTCTAGCTTAAGCAGATAGTTTGTAGACCAATGATGTAAACAAAAGTAAACTGGCCCTGCCTCACAGGTCACTTCTGGACCTGGCTTTGACACAGTTTCACTTTTTTTGGTCTACAAATTAAGCCCTGGCTTCATCGCCTTTGTGCAAGATATTGCCTCCTCTTTTCATGATATGGGATAAAAAGCTTGATGATTCTCTTCTTAATATATATTAAATTTATTTTATTTGTCTGTCAATTTCCTTTACATTATTGATATAAAACTTAAAAAGTCCATAAATGTAAAAAGAAAGGATTTGCAGGGTAATTTCTTTACACTCAGATTGGACACTCTATGAGACAGGATGCTGGGCTCAATAGATCCTTGGATTGACAGTATGGCTCTATATTTTTATGATGCCATTAATAATGTCAACTTTTTCCCAATATGATAGCACAGGTAGCAAAGGAACAAATGTCATCTGATCTATTCTGGCAGTTAAAACTCTCTGCAAAATTTTGTGTTCTAATTATTTGAATAATTCTTAATTTTAACATCAACCAAAGAGGTACGGCATGTCTGAAGAGAGCATGTAACAAAAAGCCTAAACCGGAGCTTAATAATGATACTTCATAAGAGTAAGGAACAGCTCCACACATTAACCAAAATATAGCACTGGGAACTTTGCACTAAAAAAAGCCTCCAGTACCATGACAGCGGGGAGCACAGACCTCAGAACTATCCTCAGATCTCCATTGAATACTCAAAGCCAAAAAAATGGCTTCAGCAATCCAATTCGAGGTAAATTACATCAATGGTCTGTAACCAGCCCCTCCGTCTGTCAACAGTACCAGAAAACTTTAGAAAACACAATAAACTGATAGGGGTCCCAAACTACAAACTGCTGTGACAAATATAATCAGTACTTAACAATTGTATCACTAAGCAAAACAAGGTATCAAACATTAGTACAAAAATCAATGTGCAAGCTAACAATGAAAATGTAACAAAGCAGCAATCAAAAGGGCATAAACCCTTAAACAAATGGAAGGACCAACAAAAGCCCATGCACAAAAAAGGAACCCATCAGCACAGAATCGCAATCTTCAGCTTAAATTTCCAAGAAGATCATTATGGTATCAACCGGAAGAGAGCATGTGGCATACTCTTTTAGGGAATTCACTGAACCTGGCATATTTCACAGTTGAAAGTCAATGATCAGTGCAGCACATATGCCTTTCCAAAATGATTATGTATTCAGAATGTTGTTCTTTAGGGAATTTTCTGTATACATGGAGCCCGATTCACGTCCAGACGGCCCCCAGCAAGATGGGTCAGTTAGGACCTGATTCTGGACCGTGGGTGCACAGAATCAAGCCTGTGGGTGGCACGGTATGCCCCTGCTGCCTGTGAGGACATTCTCCCTGCAGGTGCCCCCGACTCCTGAAGCTTAAGCCCCCCTCTTCCCTGCCGCCTGACCCACAGCTGGCCTTAGGGTTGCCAACTGGCCGGTTTTCAGCCGGCCTGGCCGGTTTTTACACGGCCAGGCCGGCTGCCGGCGCAGAGGAAAAACCGGCCCTTTAAAAGCCGGTTTTTTTGCTCTGGCCGCAAGATCTGGAGCGGCCTGAGCACAAAAACCGGCTTTTCTCCGCTTCAGAGGGAGTCAGGGAAGCCCGCGCGAGGCCCCGGCTCCCTCTGAACAGCCACCAGCGTGAAGAGCCTTTACCTTCACGCTGGCGGCTGTTCCTGTGAAGCCGCGAATGCTGGGAAAGGTTAAAGGGCAAGACTTGGACTGGAAAAGGGCTAAGGGGGGGGGGACTTGGACTGGAAAAGGGCTAAGGGGGGGGGACTTGGACTGGATATAGGCTGTGATGGGGGGGGGACCTGGACTGTAAAAGGGTTATGTGGGGGGGGCATGGACTGGAAATGGGTTGTGATGGGGGTGGAGGGGACCTGGACCAGAAAAGGGCTATGGGGGGGGGGGAAACTTGGACGGGAAATAGGCTGTTATGGGGGGGGACCTGGACTGAAAAAGGGTTAGGGGGAGGGGGGACAAGGACAGTAAAAGTGTTGTGATGGGGGTGGAGGGGACATGGACTGGAAAAGGGCTATGGGGGGGGGAAACTTGGACTGGAAATGGGCTATGGTGGAGGAAGGGGGATCTTGGACTGGAAATAGGCTGTGATTAGGGGGGCTAGGACTGCAAATGGGCTGTGATGGTGCGGGGGGACTCGGACTGCAAATGGGATGTGATGGTGGGGGGGCCTAGGACTGGAAATAGGCTGTGATGGGGGACTTGGACTGGAAATGGGCTGTGATTGGGGGGGGGAGCTAGGACTGGAAATGGCCTGTGATGTGAGGGCTAGCACTGGAAATGGGCTGATGAAGAGCTGGAATAGGACTGGAAATGGGCTGATGTGGGGCATGGGAGAATGGGACTAGAAGGGAGTGGATGCTGGGTGGGTCTAGAACTATAAGGGAATTGATTTGGGGGGAGGACTAGAATGGATGGGGAATGAGAATGGAGAGGGGAAAAAATATTTTGTGTGGAAGAAAAGTCTATGATGGGCCGGTATTGGGAGAGTAAGAGGGGCTTGAGAATGGAAGGGTGAAATTTAAACGGATGATAAAGGAATAAGGAAAGAATTGGGGGAAAGAGCAAAAGGGAAACAATCAGTATGTTAAAGCAGAAATAGAGAGAGAATGGAAAACATCTGAAAGAGAAGAAAGGACAAATGGATAGCTCGCAGAAGACACGAAGAAGAAACCAGAAGAAAGTGACTGGAGCAATTGCAACTGAAAAATAAAACGCCCAAACAGAAGGTAGAAAAATACTTTTTATTTTGAATTTATTAACTGGAATATGTCTGGTCTGGGAAGTGTGTATTGCTAACATCTTTGCGTTTTTGTTTAGTGCAAGAGGAAATTACTTTATAGTTTTATTTCTCCAGTGTTGTACATTTCATGTTTGGATTTTGGGGTTCCCAGTTTAATTATTATCTGACCAAGGAAGTTAGCCTACACGTATCCTCGGTAATTTTTGTGGGTGGGGCTGGGGGCGGGGCAGGGGTGGGACTAGGGGCGGAGAATGGGTGGAGCATGGCGAGCCACAGGTGTCGGGTTTTTCTCGGTGAAAAAGTTGGCAACCCTAGCTGGCCTGCTGAGGCCTGAATCAGGCAACAGAGACCCCCTGTACCCAGCTCCAGTGGAATAAGCAGTATGTTTCCTTTGACCAGGCAGGACGTACAGGGTCGTGACCTGAATCGGCCCTGTACATCCTGCCTGGCTGGCTCGACCCTGCTCCATCCACATCCTGCCCCCTCCCGCCCCTGCTGGCTGTCCCCGTCCTGCTGCTCACAGTGTATGTGGAAGCCAAAGGGGGAATGAGGCCTGGACAGCTTGCGGGGCTGCACATCTCGCCAGGATATGCAGCTCCGCAACTGGCATCCCAGAATTGGGCCCATAATGATTACTAAAAAATGCACGGTGAGATTTTTTCTATATAGAATAGGGCTTTTTAGATGGAAGCAGTTATTGTGCAGTTCATTCTGTGTACCTGATTTCTTTCAACTTGACCGTGTCTTGCTGTATAATGTACAGGGAAAACAAATAAGCAAAGAGGTATAAAGAGTTTCCAAATGAAGAAATAAGAGAGGCTGGCATTATTGAGATATCAAAGAACATCTCATTTCAATGTGAATGCATTTAAAACCTTTTGGAAATCATTTTAATTTAGTAACTAATAGATTTGGGATGAACTGCTGTGCCAATTTCTTAATTCAAAGGCAGTATTCTTTTAAAAAATAAGTAAATCCTACTGAAATTACAACTGAATACTGTACAAAGATGGAACAGCATTTTTTAGTCCTAGTTCTTAAATCCATCCTTCTTATAACAAATAAATAAAGATTCCAGCTATTGGAATTTAACATAGCTTGTTTATGAACATAACTATTATTACTACTACTACTAGTTATCATTTCTATGGAAACTCTTAGGCATACAAAATGCTGTACACAGGGCCGGATTTACCTATACGCCATGTACGCCATGGCGTAGGGCCCACAGCCGGCAGGGGCCCACAAAAAAAGAACAAGTTCATTTTTTTTAAATAAAATTTAAAAAAAAAAACCTGGTGGCTGCCGCCGCGGGGCCCCCTCTGCTGCCACGGCAGCACTGACTGACCCGCGGGGGCCCCGTCTACAAGCTGAAGCTGTCGGTTCGGTTCGTTCCTCCCTCCGTGCAGGCTGCAGGCTGCAGGCTGTGAGAGACGCGAAAGGAGAGTGTCTCCTCGCGTCTCTGTTAAGCCCGCAGGGGCTGATGGGAAATTTCCCATCAGCCCCTGCGGGCTTAACAGAGACGCGAGGAGACGCTCTCCCTTCGCGTCTCTCACAGCCTGCAGCCTGCACGGAGGGAGGGAGGGAAGAATGAACCGAACCGACGGCTTCAGCTTGTAGACGGGGCCCCCGCGGGTCAGTCCGTGCTGCCGCGGCAGCAGAGGGGGCCCCGCGGCGGCAGCCACCAGGTTTTTTTTTTAAATTAAATTTTACTTCAGGCCGACGGGTGGGGGGGGTAGGACTGGTAATGGGCTATGGGGGGGGTAGGACTGGTAATGGGCTATTGGGGGGGCTGGGGCTGGAAATGGGCTGGGGGGGTAGGGCTGGTAATGGGCTATGGAGGGGTAGGACTGGTAATTGGCTATTGGGGGGGCTGGGGCTGGAAATGGGCTGGGGGGGTTAAGGCTAGAGGTGGGCTGATGGGGTTAGGACTGGTAATGGACTGTGGGCTGTTGGGGGGGCTAAGAACTGGCAATGGGCTTTGGGGGGGGTTAAGACTGGTAATGGGCTGTGGGCTGATGGGGGCTGTCTGGTAATGGGCTATGGGGGGGCTAGGACTGGAAATGGGCTGGGGGGTTAAGACTGGAGGTGGGCTGATGGGGTTAGGACTGGTAATGGGCTGTTGGGGGGGTTAGAACTGGTAATGGGCTTTGGGGGGGGTTAAGACTGGTAATGGGCTGTGGGCTGATGGGGGTTGTCTGGTAATGGGCTATGGGGGGCTAGGACTGGAAATGGGCTGGGGGGTTAAAACTGGAGGTGGGATGATGGGGTTAGGACTGGTAATGGGCTGTGGGCTGATGGGGGGGGGGGTAGGACTGGCAATGGGCTATGGGGGGCTGACGAAATGGGTTGATGGGGTTAGGACTGGAAGTGGGCTGATGGGGGGTTAGGACTGGTAATGGGTTATAGGGGGGGCTTAAACTGAAAATGGGGTGATGGGGGGCTAAGGACTGTAAGTGGGTTGATGGGGGGCTAGGACTGGTATTGGGTTGGGGGGTTGCTAGGACTGGAAATGGGCTGATGGATGGCTAGGACTGGAAATGGGCTGATGCAGGGACTAGAAGGGAATGGATGCTGGGTGAGGCTGGAACTAGAAGGGAGCTGATGTTGGGGGAGGATTAGAATGGGATGGGGCTGGAAGAGTAAAATGGAGAAGGGAAAAATATTTTGTGTGGGAAGGATAAAAAATCTACAATTGGCCGGGTATTGGGAGAGTAAGTGGGGATTGAGGATGGAGGGGTAAAATTTGAGTGGATGAAATAGGAATGAGGAAAGAGCAAAAGGAGAAAGATTAGTATGTTAAAGCAGATGTAGAGAGAGAATGGAAAAAAATCTAGAAGAGAGAAGAAAGGACAAATGGACAGCAGACGATGGAGAGTTAGCAGAAGACACGAAGAAACCAGAAGAAAGTGGCTGGAGCAATTGCAGCTGAAAAAAATGCACAAAAGGTAGAAAAATATCTCTTTATTTTGAATTTATTAATTGGAATATGTCAGCTCTGGTAAATGTGCATCATTAACGTCTGCGCTTTGTTTAGTACAAGAGCAAATTAATGTATAGCTTTATTTCTACAGTGTTGTACATTCCAAGTTTGGCTTTTGGGATTCCCAGTTTAATTATTGTCTTCCTGTTTCTAAATTGTGATTACTTGTTTGGTGATGGTCTATGTTCTGCATGTGTAACTGAGCTGAGGTGTTCTGTTTATATAATTCCTATTTGACATTGCCACTTGTTCTCTTTCCCCAGTAGGTCATGTATTGTTGTTCTCTGAAATGTATTGGTTTAATATTTGCAGTGTTGCCTTTTGATTGGTAGAGTATGGTGCTTTGTGAGTCCTGGTAGTGCTGTTAGGATACGGCGGGTTTACTATGGGTTCTAAATGGGCAGTGTTTGTAGTAGTTCCTAATGTGTCTGGCAGTTGGCACTGGATTATAGTAATGAGGAAATCTTTTAGTCTTTCTTTATCCATACACTCATTAAGAGACACGTTTACTAAAAGTTAGTATATGGTAACATTATGCAAATATTTATGCAAATGAGGCCCCTTATGCAAATGAGGCCCCGCACCCCCCTTGGGCCGCCCCTGCTGGGGGCCCACAATTTTTGTTGGCGTAGGACCTCACTCAAGGTAAATCCGGCCCTGGCTGTACACATACACAGGTGAGAGAGCCCCTGTCCCACAGAGCCCATACTCTGTTCAAAACAGACAAACAGAGCAAACAATGGACTAGAGCAATTCTTAAGGGCCTTTATTTATTTATTTATTTATTGCCTTTCAAAAAATGTCAAGGCGATTTACATAGCACAAACGGGCATGCTGTTCATGAACAATTTACAATAAACAAACAGTAGATGAACTTACTAACACAAAGGTACACTAAGCAGGCTTGTGAACAGTTTAACTTAAGGTACTAATATAGTGGGAATCTACTGTGTCTAAGCTACAGTATTGCATTAGACAAGTAGGTAACTACATGCATTTTGGCATGGAGGAGTAGCCTAGTGGTTAGAGCAACTACCTACTACCCCAAAGTTCAAAGGTTCAATTCCCACTGGCACTCCTTGTGACCTTGGGCAAGCCACTTTATTCTCCATTGCCTTGGAAGAAAAGGCTAGCAATCTACTTCTGGTGATACATTTGCCAAGAAAACCCAAAGATAGCTGGGTCACTATGAGTCAACACTGAAAACATACTTGGTGCCCCCTAATGTAATCAAACATTTACAAGGAAGCTTAAGGAAAAAGGATGCACCAAGTGTTAGAACGCAAGGCTTTAAAGACAAAAACAGCCTTATGCCTCAGCTGACTTTGCCTAGAGACGTCAGGAAAGATGTTAATTTTTCCCCCACAAAAATCAGCATTCTCATTTAGAAAAAAACAAACGCATAACTGTGTTTTTATCAACCTCAGAGGAAAAAGATACAAGAAGAGTGACCCGAGAAGAAATTATATCATGAGAAAGATTCAATAAATTCAGAAACATCTAATGAATCTAACGAATTTTTAGGAGCAGCTCCCGAGGAACCACCACCAAGAGGCGCCCCTATCACAGGCAAATAATATAACTTATTAATAACTGGTTTAGCATTATCTTCATATCTTAAGACTTCAGATAAATATTTGTCAAACAATATCTGAGGGGATAGCAAACGAGTATAGGGAAAATTTAAACATCTGCTATTTGTTGCCCTTAAACTATTTTCCAATAATTCTTGCTGAGTATGCAAGGCAATACTATCTTTAATAAAAGACAAAGAAGATCTCTATAAAGTAGCACATTGAGTTTCCAATTTCTGAAATTTAGTATCTAAAACTGCTAATTGAGAATCATGCTGAGCCATCTTAGCTACTGAACCTTTCGAAAACTCTGAGAACTGAGAAACAACAGAAGCTAATGAAGCTATAGAAGCCTCTATTCGTGAAAGGACTGACCATACATCAACATAGAAACATAGTAATATCACGACAGAAAAAGACCACATGGCCTATCTAGTCTGTCCTTCCATAACAACTACAACAGTCCCCTTTTTACCTTTAGAGATCCTCTGTGTTTGTCCCATGCTTTTTTGAATTCAGTTACTGTCCTCATCTCTACCACCTCCACTGGGAGACTATTCCACGGATCCACTACTCTTTCTGTAAAGAAATATTTCCGCATATCACTCCTGAATCTTTCTCCCTTCACCCTCATCCCATGTCCCCTTGTAGCAGAACTTGCTTTCAATTGAAAAAGGCCCTTTCTGCTGCATTCACTGACACAACGTGTTTATCCATAGGCCCAACGATTTTAACTACTTTAGAAGGATTCACTGTACTCACATTATGATGACGTTTTCTGCACTTGCCCATTCCAAGAACGCCACCTCTAGAGCTCCTCAAGTGCCGAAGGACATTAAGAAAGGCTTTGCTCTGATCTTCCTAGATATCTCTGCTGCGTTCGACTCAGTAGATCATGAATAACTCCTCATGAGAATCCATGCTAAAGGAATCCATGACCGTGCATGGGATTAGTGCAAGTCTTACCTTCAAGGCAGATGGCAGCAAGTCCTGATCGGCAACAAAACATCAGAACCCTTCTGAAAAAGACAGGGAGTCCCACAAGGATCATCATTATCATCACTGTTTTTCAATATTTATATGCAGCCAATCTGCGACATAACCCGCTCTTTTGGCATATCCTGCCTCATGTATGCAGACAATGTTCTTTTATTCACTCCAATAACGGTCGCATGGCCAGATCTCACAATGTTAATTAAGTGCTTCGATGCATTAACTGATTGGATCTTCAGCCAGAATTTACGTATGAATTTCAAGAAGACAGAAGTGCTATTTGTCACACGGAACAAAGACTTCTCCCCACCATCAACACTAAAAGTTAGAGATGCAGAACTTCCGGTCAAATCCCACATACGCTATCTAGGAGTAATATTAGACCAACACTTGGACTTCAAAGACCACATCAAACGAACAGTAAAAGCTATCTACTTCAAAATAAAAACCCTACGCCACCTGAGATCCATGATGGAAACAGGCGACTTTCGAACAGTTTTCCAAGCCCTGGTAACACCTCACTTTGATTACGCGAATATAATACTGCATGGTCTCCCAAAGAATACACTCAACCCACTGCAGTTAGCCATGAATGCAGCAGCCCGTGTTCTATGTGGAGCATCCAGGAAGGACCACATCTCACCTATATTAAAAGAGCTTCATTGGCTCCCAATAAACTGCAGAATCCTATACAAAACCCTCCTCATTACCTTTAAAGCACTCAATAAGATATCATCCTCCTCAATTGCTCTTTTACTCATCCAGACCCCCAATAACAGATCCAGAAGAGCACCTGCTGAAAACACTCTGGTCATACCAAGAGAATCTATAAAACTTAACCAATCAACCATCAATAGGGCATTTACAAGCTATGCCCCCAGATGTTGGAACAAGCTCCCTTCTAACATAAGAGCAATCAAAGACCTCACGCAGTTTAGAAAAGCCATCAAACATCACCTGTTCCTCATGCACTTCACTCAGCCCGTGGTTCCCCCCACCCCCACCTACACACTCACTCATATGTGGCAATTGAAACACCTCCACAATAAAACTAAAACCTAACCCTACCCCACATGACATTACAGCTCTCCATCTCCTCTTTACCAACAGAGTACAAACATGCTGTAAGCTAAACTTGGCAGCAAAACCTTATTACGAGCCCACCCTGTTAATTACATGTAGCTAAACTCAAATGTATATAGTTTCCCCAGTTAATCCAAGTTCAAATCCCTGTTTTCTGTAAACGTAGGACTATTTGTACGTCCAAGTGTTTATTGTTTCAATGTAAACCGCACTGATGAGAAATAGCGCGGTATATAAGAATTGTCAAATAAATAAATAAATAAAATAAATAAAAGGAGCTTAAACATGTCCCTTTAAATCGCACCCCTTCAAAGCGCGACCGCTAAGGTGAGAACGCGGAGCAGGCCTGATCTTAAGCCCCCAAGGTGACATCAGGGCCAGGTGCCATGTGGATGCACCAGGAAGCCCTGCAGGTACCTGAAGAGCCCACTCTAGATGCGGAGCACAGGTTGGGCAGGAACTCCTCATCCTCACACACTCCCGATTACTAGCAGTGACCGCTCCTCCTTTAAGCCCCCAAGGTGACATCGGGGCCAGGCACCACGTGGATGCACCGGGAAGCCCTGCAGGTGCCTGAAGAGCCCACTCTAGACGCGGAGCACAGGTCGGGCAGGAACTCCTCCTCCTCACACACTCCCGACTACTAGCAGGAACCGCTCCTCCTTTAAGCCCCCAAGGTGACGTCGGGGCCAGGCGCCGCGTGGCTGCACCGGGAAGCCCTGCAGGTGCCTGAAGAGCCCACTCTAGACATGGAGAACAGGTCGGGCAGGAACTCCTCCTCCTCACACACTCCCGACTACTATCAGGAACCACTCCTCCTTTAAGCCCCCAAGGTGACGTCGGGGCCAGGCGCCGCGTGGATGCACCGGGAAGCCCTGCAGGTGCCTGAAGAGCCCACTCTAGACACGGGGAACAGGTCGGGCAGGAACTCCTCCTTCTCACACACTCCCGACTACTAGCAGGAACCGCTCCTCCTTTAAGCCCCCAAGGTGACGATCTTAGCAGTAAATTTGAGAGACTGAGATCGTACTTCCCATGCCCTGTCTTAGAAGTGAGGTTCACACCTGTCCTGGTTTGTGCAAAACTAATCTACGGAGAAACTGCCCCCTAGTCAAAACTTTGTAACAAAACTATCTGAACACATTGTAGACAGTATATGGAACTATATCTGACATTCCTGAACACCTGATTGCTTAGGGGAGTCCAAAGACTAGTTTGATTTCCGCTCATATAGTTTACTGTTATAGCTCTCCTACCATTATGCAAAAGAAAGGAAAAAAGTAGTTACAGTTAATGAAGCTGGGAAGAAAATGAATACATTTTATGAAGTTGTTAAGAAATAAAAAGTAGAAAGTCACAGTGCATATAAACAAGCTGATAACAGTTCTTAATTGTGCAATAACAATTAGATGAAAGTATGCACAAATACAAAGATACAGCTGTATCAGAAAGAATAAAATTTGAGAATAAAATGCAACATCACAAGTGAAGTTGGAAACTGATGTTCTTCAATCGTGTCATAAATATAACTCACTCAGGTTGAAGCTTTTGCATTGACATACCACTCTATCTGTCTGTAACCCCCTGCCTGTGTATAGCTCTTACAGCATTTTTACCGAGTGCTTGATAGACAGTGGTCACAAGCATCCGAGAGCAATGCAGTCTTTCAGTTTCTACTCTGGGAATAATGTAATGAGTTCTTTAAAATGGACCAGTATACAATGAGACACCTTGTTTTCCAGAAGCCTGTCATGACTCCTATCTCAGTCATACCTCAGACAAGCTGCAGCCAATGGACGTCTGGGAGATGGCACAGAGGCACATTCTAATGTGTGCATCCAGGCCACTGTGCGCCCGATCAGAATCAGGACACACAGAGGCAGACACGAGTCTGATCCCATGGGGGCTAGACATGCCCTGCGGGATCAGGATTGGGTCTGGGCCTGTACATGCAGGCCAGGAGCCGATTCAGATCGGCCGCTGACCACAATCTTTATTCCCCGCAGCCCTACCTCCCGATCTGGCCTTCCATGGCCAAGGTCAGGCTACGGGAAACCCCCATACCCCCTCACTTCTCTGCCACTTCCCTGGCTTCCATCCCCCGATGTCCAGGCAGACTTATTTCACCTCAGAGGTGTAGAATGTCATTCATATAGCATGTTGGAGTCAGAAGTGGGATTGGAGTGGTGAAAAAAAGCTGAGCCGGTATAACAGTGTGATAGTCACTGGGAAAATGTATGGAAGGATTAGCTTTAGGCTCCATGGATCTCAGCAGACCAATGGATGCATATACCCTGTCCACATTCCACCACTATGCCCTTGGCCAAGTAGATGAAGTGGCAGCAGCCAGAAGATCGACCACAGCAAATGCCCTATGTATCCCTAGCAAGATTACAAAATGCCTGCAAGCAACAAGAAAGAGGGCCTTCATGTTCTATGCCCCCTCGTATTGAAATGCCCTCCCACCTGACATCCGGGCAATCACGGATATTACTGAGTTCAGGAAGGCACTAAAACACCACCTCTTCCTGCAGAATTATGGCTCCACACAACAACCACATAACAGCACCCACCAAGACACACACACCAAATTTCCTACTATACAAGCACCCTGAGTACACTACCAGACCCCAGCTAGAGCATGTATATAGTTACTAGAATTGTAAAACACTGTAGCCCAAAGCTTGTATATAGTTCCCCCAGTTAATCCAAGTTGAATACCATGTTATCTGTAAGTCCATTATGGGTGTTACCCGTTTCAGGACAAAGCTACTGTTATCTATAAACCAAGCTGATTTTGAAGAGTGTGGTATAGAAAAGACTTTAAATAAAATAAAATAATAAATAAATTTGATGCTGGCACATAATTGCAATCCAAAAACACAATGGTCAAGTTGTAGAGTGTAATAGTCCACAAAACAAAAAACTCACTCTAATACAACAATATTTGTTTCTTTGTCAAAACAACATGTGAAATTACTGTTGGTACTAATATGGAACGGAGGTGGCAAGGTCTCAGTTATACTCGGGCGAAGGCACACATCATCAGGATCAAGGTCCAGATTTTATTGCCAACCACAAGCCCATTCACATCAATGACCTGTTGCCTCCTCCACCACAAGCACGTTTAAACACAAATTGTAGCAGAAAATACGTTTTCAAAGGCAACTGCGGCCCGGCCCCTAGATATCAGACGTCAACCATAGAGCTCCCATACGTTTCGCAATCAACGCTGCATCAGGGGAATTCTGCTGCAAAACAAAAACCAACATACACACTCAACCACAAAATTTAAAAACCAGAAACAAAAACCAAACCCGAACCCATCACATATTCAAACCACCCAAACCAACCGAGAACACTGCTCACCTCAAGCGGCAACCAAATCCACGCTTCACTGTTCCTGCACAAAAACGCCGCGCATGCTCAAATCACTGCAATTACCACCCCCCAGAAATACTCCGCAGCTGATTTTTTGAGTCCTTCGGTTTTGCGGGAAATTTTGAGTCCTTCGGTTTTGTGGGCAGTTCCTGGTGATACGATCCACGGGGCAGGGGGTCATCGCCCTTGTGGGCACTGTTCTATTTGTGGGGTGTCTAGTGAGCTTTCCCAGTTTGCTTATGGTGGTGTCAAACACACGTTTAGACATTGGACTTCTTGTGATTCCACTTTTGTGGTGTATGGCATTCTCTGCCCTTGCGGTCTCTTGTATGTTGGCAGCACATGCCGGCCGCTTCGTAAGCACCTCATTGAACATAAAAGCAGACTTAAATGTGCTGTTCGGGAGGCCCCTTTGGTCCCACACTGCTTGGAACACAAACATCAGTTTGGCGATTTACGTTGGTTTGGTTTGGATCGGGTGCTGTCAGGCAGAGACGGCAAGAGCAGAGAGCAGTCTTTGTTATTGTGTGAGCAGCGGTACATTTTTTGGCTCAATACAGTGGTTCCAGCAGGATTGAACCTTCGTATTGATTGGGTAGTCTGCCTTTAGGTAGGGGGGCGGAGTTTGAAGCTGTTGACGTCAGCCGCGGAGTATTTCTGGGGGGTGGTAATTGCAGTGATTTGAGCATGCGCGGCGTTTTTGTGCAGGAACAGTGAAGCGTGGATTTGGTTGCCGCTTGAGGTGAGCAGTGTTCTCGGTTGGTTTGGGTGGTTTGAATATGTGATGGGTTCGGGTTTGGTTTTTGTTTCTGGTTTTTAAATTTTGTGGTTGAGTGTGTATGTTGGTTTTTGTTTTGCAGCAGAATTCCCCTGATGCAGCGTTGATTGCGAAACGTATGGGAGCTCTATGGTTGACGTCTGATATCTAGGGGCCGGGCCGCAGTTGCCTTTGAAAACGTATTTTCTGCTGCAATTTGTGTTTAAACGTGCTTGTGGTGGAGGAGGCAACAGGTCATTGATGTGAATGGGCTTGTGGTTGGCAGTAAAATCTGGACCTTGGTCCTGATGATGTGTGCCTTCGCCCGAGTATAACTGAGACCTTGCCACCTCCGTTCCATATTAGTACCAACAGTAATTTCACATGTTGTTTTGACAAAGAAACAAATATTGTTGTATTAGAGTGAGTTTTTTGTTTTGTGGCACATAATTGCATGCTGTGCGATTATATTGCCGATGACCACTTTAGCAGTTTTATCTAGCAATATTTGCTGTGGTGTGTTTTACAGTTTTTTCTAATTTTCCTGGTGAACTTGGCCTGCTTAGCTGGCTTTGGCCACTACTATCTGCCCATTCTTAACTAGCCATTTTCATAAACTAATTGGGTGTCTGGTGATGAAGATTCAGGCCCATTTTTGAGTGGTTTCTGTTGCCCATGTTGTGGGTTTTTAGTTGCCTTTCTGAATATCAGTCCCATCTTATTCAGTTTCCTTCAGTTCTTCGTTTCCCTATTATGATTCTTATTAGTTCCATACTTACCTAAACCCTCAATCACTGGTTTCTCCTTTGCATCGAAATCAATAATCTTAGCCTGATGCAAACATGGCATTATTTCTGTTTGAGTACCAAATTTGTTCTCCTTCCCCCAAAACCCCCTTCTCTCTATAAGTGGACTACTTGCTTCCATGTTATCATGAAACATAGATAAGCCTCCCGTCCAAAACATCCCTGTATATACCACAACAAATACCTAAAACAGACCTCATCACCTGCATTTTCAAATCATCATTACACCATGACCAGTCAATCTTTATAATCACCAGTTGTAACAGGCCACAAAAAGCCCACATAAAATAACACTCTAAGGAGTGAGCTCATTTAGTTGCATGCCTATAGCCAGGTGCCATAGTCTGTGGCATTGTCAAATGGCTTCAGAGGAGAGGGCCCTACTAGCTTTGGGAGCTTGATGACAGTGTTATTATGGCTCACCATTTCTTGTTCTCCTATTATAAAGATAAAGACTATATGGCCAATCTATGCCAATTGCTACTGTATCTACAATCCCTTTCTCTCCCTAAGAGATCCTCTGTACTCATCCCATGCTTTCTTGAACTGAGATGTCATAAACATCTTCAACCAACTCTACTGGGAGGCTGCTTCATGCATTCACTACTCTTTCCATAAAGAATGGGTTCTTTAGAATACTGCTTGTTTACCCTTTCTACCATCATCCTATGCCTATTCATTCCATAGCTTCCTTTCAATTGAACCTGTGCATTTATACTGTGGAGATATTTACATTTCTTCATTATATGTCCCCTTTTTTCAAATATGATTGCTTGATGACATGTTTGACTTCTGAAAGAAATTAAAATTGTACTTCTTTCATGAGGCATTTAGCCATTGATAATTTTTACTTCTAATTGGATGGGAATTTTTATAATTATTGCTGAATGTTTTTATTTGTTGCCTATGTATATTGTATGTTTATTTGATTATTAATTGCATTTGTACATCACAGAGAAGGTGACAGATTTGTGATTTATTAATGTTGCTAAATAAATATTGAGCTCTTTGAGGTCTGTCCCCATCTGCTTTATGATTAAGGCTACTGATCATTTTAGTAGCTGCCATCTGGACTAACTCCATTCTATTTATATTGTTTTGAAGATATGGTCTCTAGAATCACACACAATATTAAAATGTGATCTTATCAGAGACTTATACAGAGACAGTAATACCTTCTTTATTTTTGTGGCCATTCCTCTCCGTATTCATATTCCTCTCTTTATTCATCTAAGCATTTGTCTGGCTTTCATTGTTCACTTTTCTGTTTGGCCACCTTAAGCTGGTCAGATATGATCTCCTCCCAATCCCGATCTTCTTTCATGCACATAAATACTTTGCCTCTATACTGCACTACTCCATTGGATTTCTGCAATCCAAATACATGACCTTGCATTTTTTAGCATTAAATCTTAGCTGCCATACTCTAGACCATTACTCAAGCTTCTCTAGATCCCTCTCCATGTTATCCAGATCTTCCAGAGTCTACTGCATTGCAGATTTTGGTATCATCTGTAAAGAGGCAAACCTTTTCTGAACACGTATGCAATATCGCTTATAAAAATGTAATAAAGAACCATAATGAGGACTAGTCCCTGCAGCATGCCACTGGTAACAACCCATCCCCAGTGTGAAATCCATTTATCACTATTCTTTATCACCTCACACTCAGCAAGTTCCTGCTTCATGTAGCCATTTTAGGGCCCATGCCAAATGTACTCATTTGCATATGAGCCACCTATACAGAACCATGTTAAAGGCCTTGCACCACATCTAGTGTTCTCCCTGATAGCTCTAGATTTCTCTGACAAGACCTACCTCAAGTAATACCATGCTTCCTTGGATCCTGTAATCTATTGGATTGGATCAAAGTTATAGTTCCTGTTTATTGTAAATACAATGCATCCCGACTGCATTGTATATGGTTCTGTTAAATGTACACTGCACTGATGTGACAAACGCAGTATAGAAGAGACGTTAAATAAATAAATATTGGATTGCAGAAACTGCACTATCCTCTGTTTTAGGAGTATTTCAATTAATTTCCTCACCCTTAGGGTCAGATTAACTGACCAGTAGTTCCCAGACTCCTCTTTACTTCTCTATTTGTGCAGAAGAACTACAGTACTTCCACCTGTCTTCAGTCCTCTGGAACTACTCATGATGCTAGAATCATTTAAAAGGTCAGATAAGTAAACCCGCAACCATTGCTTTGTTTAGTTTTAGTTTAGCTAGCTCTTCATGAACATAGTCTTCTAAAAAAAATCATTCAGGGTTTCCTCCTCCACTTCCTTTTCTCTTTGTTTTTGTTCTCTGTGGTCTAACTCCAAGCCCTTCATTTGTGAAAACAGAAAATAAATATTTGTTAAGCAATTCTGCTTTATCATTCAGTCTCAAGATGCCATTTTTGCACTGCATTCTCTAACGTATCTATACAATGTTTTGTCCTCTCATTTTACAGTATTGGCTAACTTTCCCAGATGATGTTGCTTGTCTTCTTCTTTTCTCAAATCCTTTGTAGTTTATGAAGGCTCTGTTTCATAGTGGCATCTTTTTATCTCTTACTTTTATTTAATTTGCTAGCAAAAAGATTCATCATCCTTAAAATATTTCCTTTCAGTTTTGCGTGCTCCTTTTCTACTTTCTCTGGATATTCTCATTCTCTAACAACTCCTTTAGCTATTTCCTCCTTCTTGACAAAGTTAGTTTTCCTGACATCTAGGGCCCTCTCTTGAATTAACTATCTCAACTCATTTCTTAATAGTTCCCGAAAAAAGAAATCAGTGTCTCTCCTTTCCTTCTCTTCCTCTCCCCCAAATGTCCAGTACATCTTCCTTCCTTTCCATGTCAGAGGGGCAGAACACAACCAGTATACCAAGTTTCATTTTTTGAAGCCTGGGTCTGGCGGGAGAATGGATGTAAGTGTGTCATGGCAGCAAGAGGAAGAGTTAGATGATACTGGCTATATTACACTGCAATTGTCAGGCTTTGTTGCCACCCTCAAAATTCTGCCACCCTAGGTGGATGCTTAGACCACATATAAGAACATAAGATATGCCATACTGGGTCAGACCAAGGTCCATCAAGCCCAGTATCCTGTTTCCAACAGTGGCCAATCTAGATCATGAGTACCTAGCAGTTTTGCCAAAAGACACAGGTTCCACAATGCTTGTACTGGGACAATCAGTGGATTTCCCAGGTCCTCTTTAATAAAGGTTTATGGACCTTTCCTCCAAGAACTTGTCCAAACCTTTTTTAAATCCAGCTACACTAACAGCTTTTACTATATCCTTCGGTAATAAATTCCATAGTGGTGGGGTCATTCCTGTATCCCAGCCATGGCTCTCAGTGTACTATATCTCTGTGATTGCTATTAAATCCGTCAGCCTCCTCAATTACAACATCTAGATCTGGAAATGTATTCCCTTTCTGTGGGCATTAGTATACTCAGTACATATTTTCCTATCTGCAGAGGGCTTCTTCTTCTTTAATCCTTAGCTGGCATTTGGAGAGAAGGCTGTCCTCTCGGCCATTACACTGCTGTAGGTGCCACTGGATTCTTCTAACCTTGGCGATCAGTTCCAACATTTCTAGCCTCGTTGATGGTCATTGTTGGTTTCTTAGGTCTTCCTCAATATGTTTGAGCCACGTTTTCTTTGGTGCTGCTCGTTGAACCCCCCAGTGGACAGGTCGTTCTTACCAGAGGAGTTTGTATGGCAGCAGACTGGTGTTCATGCTGCAAATGTGGCCAAACCAGCGCAATCTGTGTTTTTGGATTTGTTCTTCGACTGTGGATTTATGGTCTCACCTTGTACGATTTGTCTCATTCAATGGCAATCATAAAGAGAGATACCCAAAATCTATCTCAAACATTGCATTTGAAAGACTTCGAGTTTGTTCAAGTCAGGTTTGAGCAGAGTCCATGTTTCTAATCCATACAGGAGAATTGGCAGGATCAGCTTTCAAAAGAGATGAATTTTGTTCTTAATAGAGATATCGGCCTTCTTTCAGAGGAACCATTTGAGTGATGTGAATGCTAATTTTGTCTGGCCAATCCTGCTGAGGACTTCAGTGGTTTAACAATTTAAGTTCATACCTAAGGCAATGGAGGGTTGAGTGAATTGTCGAAAATCCAAGAGTAGCGGTGGGAATTGAACCTGACTTCCTTTGGTGTCAGTCTACTGCTCTAACCATTAAGATTCTCCTCCACTCTCTTTCTTTTTGTTTTAGTTCATTATATATGTAAACGTGCTCTCTTACACATGTAAATCAATTTTCAGTGCATAGCATTAAGTAAATAAAACAAAACAAATGCATATCCTCGTGGAGTGTAATTCCATAATGTGCATGTTTGGCACGAGTCTAACTAAATGAAAAACAGGCCCCTTTTGACCCTAATTCTACATGCATGAGTCTGGACATGCCTGCGGGTCCAGAATAGGGGACAGAAACATGTTCGGCGTTGCACGCCCAAACCCCAGGACACGTGTATACATAGCAAGTGGCATGGGTGTCCCTGCCTTCAGCAAATTCTGAAAAGATGTATGGCTCCACTGCAGCCCGTCTCTGTGTGGCCATGCCTTGTCAGTTAAAACATGCATCCCCGAAGCTGCTTCTCACACTGACCATGTGATGTCCATGCCAACTACCCGCGAAAATGAATTAGACAGATGCACTGATGCAAAACAGACCATATGAGCTAGACCTTTGCATGAACATGCCACTGCAAGGTAATCCTTGTGCACTCAGAGATGTTACAACAGCAAGTAGAAAGTGGTATGAGGGTCTTGACATTTGTTTATTTATTTATTTGTGTGTTTTTCTATACCGCTTTCTCAATGAATCAAAGTGGTTTACATTGAACATTAACAATATACATATAACATTATGTGCAAGAATAACATTGTACATATACTATGCAGTTAAACAAAGATCAATTTTAACAGATTACATTCCTAATATGGATGAATTTATAATTTACAGTGGTGATTAGGGGTAATGTTCTAAGTTTATGTAGTTAGTCTATGTCAGATCAGTTTTTATTTGGTGGGTTGTTTCACCAAAGTATTCAGAGAATAGGAACGTCTTGAGATGTTTTCTAAATATAGTAACATAGTAAATGACGGCAGATAAAGACCAGCATAGTGCATCTAGTCTGCCCAGCAAGATGGCAAGAGTAGGTGCGCCTGTCGCTCTGTGCAGGCCACCCCTCCCCATGTCTTTATTTAGGGGTGAACCAACCACTCCATGTAGGACACCCCTATTTGTTGAGACGTTAGAGGGTTCAGAAGTTAGAAGGTACAGTTTATTTTGTTTTTATCCTGTTGCTGTAAAGGGATCCACTGTGTTTGTCCCATGCCATTTTGAATTCCGTCACTTGTGTTTGCCCCCACCACTTCCATCGGGAGGGCATTCCAAGCATCCACCACCCTTTCAGTGAAAAAATATTTCCTGACATTGTCTTTCAATTTACCACCTTGCAGCTTCATTTTATGCCCTCTAGTTTTACAGATTCCCCATTTTGGAAGCGGTTTGTTTGTTCATCATTTATCTTTAAGTATTTAAAGGTCTGAATCATATCTCCCCTGTCCCTCCTCTCCTCCAAAGTGTACATATTTAGGTCTTCAAGTCTCTTCTCATAAGGCTTCTGATGCAGGCTCCAAATCAATTTGGTCGCCTTCCTCTGAACAGTTTCCAGTCTTTTTACATCTTTTGCAAGATATGGTCTCCAAAACTGAACACAATATTCCAAGTGAGGCCTCACCAGTGACTTGTACAGTGGCATAAGTACCTCTTCCTTTCTGCTGGTAATCCCTCTTTGTATGCAACCCAACATCCTCCTGGCTTTTGCCACTGTCTTGTCACACTGTTTTGCCATCTTGAGATCATCAGAGATAATCACACCAAGGTCTTTCTCCTGAACCGTGCACACCAACCTCTCACCACCTATCGCGTACATTTCCCTTGGATTTCTGCTACCCAAGTGCATGACACTGCACTTTTTCACATTAAATCGTAGTTGCCAAGCATTAGACCATTCTTCCAGCTTTTGTAGATCTTTCCTCATGTTAATCACTCCCTCGGGGAAGTCCACTCTGTTGCAAATTTTGGAGTCATCTGCAAAAAGACAGACTTTTCCATTCAGTCCTTCAGCAATATCACTCACAAATACATTGAACAGTGCCGGGCCAAGGACCGAACCCTGGGGCACCCCGCTAATCACCTTCCTTTCATCCGAGTGAGCTCCATGTACCATCACCTTCTGTTGTCTGTCAGTCAACCAATTTCTAATCCAGTTTACTATCTTGGGACCCATCCCCAAGCTACTGAGTTTATTGACAAGCCTCCTATGAGGAACAGTATCAAAGGCTTTGCTGAAATCCAGGTAGATGACATCCATCGCATGCCCCTGATCTAGTTCCTTGGTCACCCAGTCAAAGAACTCAATCAGATTTGTTTGGCAAGACCATCCTTCGGTAAAACCATGTTGCCTCGGATCTTGCAACCTGTTGATTTTGAAAAAGTTCACTATTCACTCTTTCAGGAGCACCTCCATTACTTTTCCCGCCACTGAGGTAAGGCTCACGGGCCTGTAGTTTGACACTTCTTCCCTGTCACCACTTTTGTGTAGAGGTACGACATCAGCCATTCTCCAGTCCTGAGGAACCTCTCCTGTTTCCAAGGATCTGTTGACGGCATCCTTTAACGGTCCTACAAGAACCTCTCTGAGCTCTTTCAGTATCCTGGGATGTATCCCATCTGGTCCCATGTCTTTGTCCACTTTCAGTTTATCAAGTTGTTCTAATACCTCATCTTCTGTGAATGGTGTGGTATTTTGGAATGAAGTAGATACCACACCATTCACAGAAGATGAGGTGTTAGAACAACTTGCTAAACTGAAAGTGGACAAAGCCATGGGACCGGATGGAATACATCCCAGGATACTGAAAGGTCATTTATGGTTCTTATCTTGGTGGGGATTGAGTTCCATATTTTTTGGTGCATAGTACGTGAATGCTCTTTTGCTTGTTATGATAATGGATTTTTTTGTATTCTGGTGGGACAATTAGATTTTTTTGTGTATTTTCTCTCCTTTGCCGGTTGCCAGCAGTGGGTTGTATCAATGATATGTGTGTAGGTGATATGTTGTGTAGTATTTTGAATGTCAGCAATATGCTTTGACATTTAGCCATATAAACCCTGTTCTGCTGTATCCTGGCAGATCACACTGGCACCTGGTCACACTGAGATCAGCTCTATGGACCAGGTACTGGCCAGACGCTGATGACCTCCTCAAATTGCAGTTGCACACAAGGTCCCCCCCATGTGTCCCTCTATCCACACACACACACTCACACACACACACACATGCACACACATTCACTTGCAGTAACACAAAACATACATCTGCAGTACAGATGCGCTGCACCTCTAGAAAACAGTTGGTATAACATGATGGCATGGGGTCCCAAGACTACTAATTCGATCTGCATTTTTCACCCACACATGCATCTGTCCTATACTCACTGACGTACAATCTCTACATCAACAGTCCCACTTCTCGGATGACAGGAATTGTCAGGGTGCTCTAAATCACCTACTCTAGCTTACACAGCAATTGTCAGCATAGCTGGAATTTGTGTCTTTTGGAGAAACTGCTAGGTACTTATGACCTAGATTGGCCACTGTTGCAAACAGGATACTGGGCATGATGGACCTTGGTCTGACCTAGTATGGCATATCTTATGTTCTTATGTCCTTATTTATTTATTTATGTATTTATTTTTTATTTATTTATTTATTTATTTATGCAATTTCACTATAACCGCAAGATACACACTTGTTACAGTAAAGAATGTAGAAAAGAAACAACCTACAGGTTAAGGAACCCTTATCCCATCGATATAATAAAAATTGAGAATTAAACATTCACTAGCCCACAAAATTTTGGGAGGCAGGCAAAACACAAATCCAAAGAAAAGTCATAAGTAATAAGACACATAATGGTGCTTTATACTATTCCCCGAATTAGCTAAGATGGACAAGCACTCCTACCGGCTATGAACTGAGTAAGATGCGAGGGATCAAAAAAAGTATAACTAACACCCTGATATTTAACTAAACATCGGCATGGATACCTGAGAAAAAAAAGACCACCAAGCTGTAAAACCTGGGGACGAAGCAGTAAAAACTGCTGTCGGCGTTTCTGAGTAGCTTTAGATACATCTGGAAACATCCTTACTACTCTCCCCATTAATGATTCATTTCTCACTTTGAAATATAATTTCAGCAAAAAGTCACGATCAGAATCAAAAGCAACAGTCAGAAGCAGGGTTGCCCTAGGAACATAACCAGGATCAGTGGTCTCCAAAAACCCAGTTAGATCAAGTGAATCAATTGGAGGAGAATGAACAGGTGAAGAAGCACCATGGGTCTTGCACTTGGCTGTTGGCAAGTAGAAAACCCTGGCCAAAGGAGGAACCGATTCCAAAGGGATCTTCAAAATGATAGTAGCATAAGTGGTAAATAAATCCTTTGGTGAGATAACAGGAACACGGGGAAAATTCAACAAGCGCAAATTCCTCTTACGGGCAAAATTCTCTAACGTCTCTATTTTCCCATGGATAACAGATATATCCTTAATAACAGTACCTGAAATAGTAGCAACATCTTCAATTTTAGCTTCCAACTGGGTCACCTTAGAAGAAATATCAAGCAACTCCTGTTTCTGCTGAGTGACTACTTGAGCCAAAGAAGGTAATACCTCATGCAAGGCAGCAAACTGGGAGGTAAAGGAGGATTCCAAAGCTCTCAGTCCCTCCCATAGGGAGTCCAGTGTTACAGTCTCGGGTCGAAAAAGAACAGATTGAACCGGGGTCTTTACACAAGTACCCAAGCCAACCACCCCGTCCTCAGCCGGTTTATGCTCTCCGATAGCAGCTGGAACCATCTCCACGCCAGGCTCAGCAGAGGGAACAAACATCTCTGCTGAAGCCCCAACCAGCGTCGACGCTGCGGCAACAAGTCTCTCTGTACTCCGAGACTCGGCCTCTGCTGCTCCCACGTCTGGTGCTGTAGGTTGCTCTGGCGGGCATCGGGCGTCCGGGCTAAGAGTAACCTGCAGGTTATTTATGTATTTAACAGGATTTTTATACCACCTTCTCACACAATCAAAATGGTTTACATAAAACTCAAAAATGTTACAGAGAACTCAATGAACAATTTGGGTAGGTGTGGCATGCAGGTGTTGCCTGGAGGCAGAACTTATATACATAGCAACATAATGAACAGGGTTAACTGTAATTCGGGTTTGAGCAGTGAGGTGGAAGGACTAGGTATTGTCTTTTAAGTGAATATTTCTGTAGGGATGTTTAGTAATGTGTCTTAACCATACAACCATTGGTGGGATTCAGCCGATTAGCACCGGTTCACATGAACCAGTACCTAGCATTTCCAGCATTCACCGAACCGATCCTAACAGGCCCTGTTACTACCGCATCTGCACTGGCGGGATTTAAAACTCCAGACAGTATTTTGATGGCATTGGGAGAAGCCCCCAATGCCATCAAAATACTGTTGGATGTTTTGAATCCCACCAGTGCAGATGCGGCAGTGACACAGCAGGAAACACTAGGAACTGGTTCGCACAAACCAGTGTGACCCAGATGACTTCCACTACCGATCAAACTGGGTCCTAGAAGGTTTTGAATCTCACCACTGCATACAACCTTCACCCAACTCTGCATTCTGTTCTTTACAATTGTATTTTTTGATCTTACAGACTGCAGACATACTGGTTAACAACATCTTTGTCAAAGCCATTCATCTCTATGGGACACATTGCAGAGCAGAGCAGAGCAGAACAGAACAGTTTTTAAGTCCTTTGCGAAACTGCCCTGAGTGTTGTTGAAACAATTGCAATGGTTTATGTCATGTACAAAGCTGTGTGAGTAATTTTAAAGTGATACAATTATGAAATATGATGATTTCATTGATGATGAAGGAAAGAGAAAAAATTATACACATCTGAAAGATTTATATTATGATGAAAAATGTTATATTGCATGCAGTTATTTTGTAATCCATAATGCAAAAAATGAGCAATTAATCAACAAGGAAAAGTTAAGAGGTATATGAAGCGTGATCAGAAAGTATCAAGGCATGTTGTGTAGCTATATAACAATGTGTTGCACCACAATGCTATTAAGCATGCAGTGACCTAGTTATGTGCTCTGTATGTGCAGAGTGTAGCATGGCTACAGCACACCTCTACTTTTTTTAATCACATGAAGTTTGGTATCATGTAAAAGCAGTTCATCAGATTTACGATGAGTGAAAAATTAGAATAGTGAATTTGCATTAAATTCTGCCAGAAACTTTGAGATTTGTGCAGATACTTATGACAAGTTGCAGCAAGTGCATGGTGATGAATGCATGAGTCGTGCTCAAGTTTATGTTCTGGAAGGCCATCCATAAGCAGGAACAAAGACAAAGTTGAAGCAATGCATGCCGCAATACGCTCAGATCATCGATTCGCTTTCAGGGAGCTTGCTGAGGACATTTACATCAGTTTTGGGTCGGTACAGTCCATTCTTACTGTCGATGAGGAACGTGTCTGCAAAATTAGTGCTGAAATTCCTGTAACCGGGTAAGGCGGACATGGTGCTCCTGTCCCCGCCCTATCCCCCCTTTTCCCCCATGCCCCGCCACCCCCACCTTACAAATAACCACAATACAACAATTGGGAATCAAACTGGTCGCAGCTTTATTAACCGTACAACATTATCCATCAACAACCACCAACAGCAATCCTTAATCAACTGAATTCCGGCCACGGAACGAATCCTCACCAGCCGTGTGAGTAGCAAGGTGAGTTCCGCCCGCTTCCGCCGTGAACCGGCCCCAGGCCATTCCATCCCCCCCTCTTCCAGCTCCGCCATATTATTAGCAAGAGCCCCGAGGATTTCTATGGGTCGGGGGTACCCCACCCCCGCCCTGCATCTCACCGCCGGCTCCGGACCCCGGACACCTCCGGGATCCCGCCACAGGCACAGGGACCACCGTCCTTGTGCCACCTCCCAAGGCTAAACTGCGACCAGTTGCCCTTCCCTGGCCCACATCTTCCAAAGCCTCTTGCCAGTCGTTCAGGAGCAAATCCACCCCAACCGTGGACAGACGCACTCCTTCCTGCCGATATAAACCGGCTCACTCCACCACGACCCATGAATGCCAAATCGCCCATCCCCCCTGCTGACCGGCCAATGCGCCCACTAATCGTAATCAACCCATGAGACCACCACCGGCGGCTCCAGCAAGCAGGCCTTGGAGTATATCTGACCAAAACAAAAACACATTTGTCAAACATTGACAGCACCGTGGCCAACTCTCTTGTTGCTGCCCTGATCAGTTGCTTACCAGTCCAGGATGCCAAGTCATTGCCTCCCAAATGCAGCAACAGTAACAGTGGTGCACCCATCACATGCCCAAGGTGCCGAAGCAAAGGCGGGAGCCGTATCCACCACAGCCCGCACCCGCCCAGCCATGAAACGTTCACCTCAGAGGCGCTCAAACCCAAAGTTGGCCTCAACGGGCTTGTAACTGCTCATTGCCTAGCCCAGCACACGACCGAATGGCCGATCATCCAGCAGCAACCTGGAGTCCAGCCGACATCTAAAGAAAATAACAGTTAGTATCCGTTCAGCTCTTTGCACCTCATAAGCACACAGACCTGTGAAATGCTCTCGACCGCCATCGGCCAATCTGCTGAATCCCCTGTGCAGGCAACTCAGCCTCTGCAGTGCTAGGTGCTGCTCCAGTCCGAAACGAATGCGGAGCACAGTAAACTGGATCCAGCCCCCCAAATGGCGGAGTGCCATCCGCATAACCACTGTGAACTGAACTGCGATAACGCTCGCGCATTCTCGTGCCCAAAGAGGTAGCCACCCCCCCCCCCCCCGCAGCCTCCTGCGCAGGTAGGCAACCATGGCGGCCACCGAGCAAGTCAGGGAACCATGGATTGCTCTCAGGTGTACCCCACGCCTCTATCCTTCCGATCCGTCTTGCACTGAGCCAAGCATATACACTAATCCCCCAAACTCAAGGTCACAGGCTGCACCAGAAGGCACCACCCGCCTTCCCCGCGCTGGATGCCGTGAACAGTTCCCCCACCGGAAAACCCCCAAAAAGGCTGGACAACAGCCTTAAAAGCGCGGCCCCCTATCCTGACGCTGCCGCCAAGGGTAACGCGGCACCAAACTCTCCCAGCCGCTTATGTGTGCTAGGCCGCCGCCTGACGACCGGCGAAGGATGAGCCCGCTCCCAACTCAGCAGCTGCCTACGAACCCGGAACCCCCCCCTGCCAGATGCCCCCCAACCCACTGCCTTCACACAGAATGCAAACCCCGCCAAAGGAGCCCGCACTGACGATCCTGCTGCTCCAGCGGCCTGTGCTGCCATGCATACTGGCCCAATAGATGATCCAATGCCGGACCCCGCCGCCAACTCCCGAAACCAGCAAGTCCACTATGGCATCACAGCCTTGCCGATAAGCCCGCCACGTCGCCGCTGACACCGAAGTTCGTGGCAGGTTCAGCAGATCCACAGGCCAGTGTGCCCAAAGCGCCGGTATATGACAAACCGTCAACCGCAAGCACACTAGAACCACCTCCCACATCCAAACCCGTCACCCGAAAGCAGTGCGGCGCATAGTGATTAATCACACTGACCACCACTTCATTGTCGCACCACCAAAGCAACTTGCAACTACGCAGCTTATCTAGCCAGAGCTCCAAAACCACCAATATTGGGATCAGCTCTAGAAAAGGTTATGCTGACAGTCATACCCACCTCCTACCAAGCCGGCGGCCATGCCCCCGCACACCAAAAGCCCCCAAAATATATACCTAATCCCAGGCCGTCCTCCGCATCCCTGAAAAGCTGCAGATCCCAGGTGGACATTCTTTCTCCCTTGATAGTGCCACCCCGTTGAACCGTTCAGGAACTCGTCCCAGACACCCCAATCAGCCCTCAAAATCCGCAATATCCTGATGCGGTGATGCGGCTTAAAGACCCCAGATGCAGGAACACCTGCCCCCTCGGAGTGACACGGCACGCAAAGTACACAGGGGCAAGCATGTCTCGCAGTGCTACCTGAGCAGCAACCCTCATGTTTGCAACCAGGACCCGCGACCGCATCACTTTGCCCATTGGCAAACGCGCCATCATGTTGACCGTGTCCAATTCCACCCCTAACAATGTGATGCAGGCTACCGGACCTTCCATCTTACCCCCTGCCAACAGGACACCCCATTCCAGAGCCCGCCTCATGAACCCGACCAGCAGCTCCTGGCACCGAGTGGACAGCGCCTCGCCCACAAACAGGAAATCGCCCAAATCATGGACCACGGTCGCACGTCCCCCGTCTCACCAAGACCCAAAGCCTGAACGTGCTATCTTCACAAAATAAGGAAAAGAACCCTGAGCCACCCTCATGTCATGACCCTCAAAACAAAACCCAACAAATGAAATGCCGAGGGGTGTACCGGCAACACTGGAACTCGGATCCCATATCCAACCTCGCCAGCAAAACTCCCCGACCCGCAGTTCCTCCCGAAATCATTCTCTCCAACCCACCCCTTTTCCCGGCACCATAAACCCATCCTAAAATCCCCCTCCAACACCCCACCATCCCGTCGCCTCCCGTACTACCGAAGGCAGAGCCTAAGCGCCCCAACCCTTATAGGCGTCAGAGCCAGGCCCAGAAAATCCTTTTTTCTTTTTTTTTTTTAATTTATTTGGGGCGGGCGGGGAGCCACTAGCCACCCCTTTTGGACACATTTGAGTGCTGAATCCACCCCCCCTGCAGACAGCTATGCCAAAACTTACAGTCCAGAAAAGGGGACGCTGACTTGTTAACCATTAACATAAGTCTCCTGGTCCATCCCCACTCGCTCTCTGCGGCGCAAGCGCACCTCCCCCCTGAACGGGCCGCCCTGTACCTGCCGCCGCCGCCATTCCCCCCTTTCCGTCCTCCACCGCCCCCTGCACCACGCCCGGCTACTATCTATGTCAGCCAAGAGGATGATATCCTCTGTTCCACGGGACAACCCCTTATGCTCCTCCGTCTTAACCCGAGAAACCTCCCCACGCAGCTGAGCCATGCCCAACAGTCGAGCGTCGGTGCCGTTTCTAAGATAGGGCCGCATAGGCTAATGGCTTCCCTGACAGCCCAGGGTCGCGATGACCCCAAACCCTTTCCAACCACAGGAAGGCTCTCGTCCAGTTAATGACATTGTGTGACACCTTCCGTACCCTCCCTGCTTTCCATTCTCCTTCCTCCTCCGTTTACTATCACCCGACTGCTGCCTACCCCCCAGGAGCGTAAAATATCAATATACCGCCTTTCCAGATCTCCGCTGCAACTTCCGCGGCACTCCCTCCCCTAGCACAGAAAAAGAAACACCCGTGGGCGCTGCACGGCCCGAAACTGCTCCCCCCATGCCGGAGCCACCCTCCACATGTTCCCCTCTCCGAGCCCACTGAGGTGAAGACGCCTCGAATGACGAATACGCCGTGGACCCCGACCTATGTCTGCTCTTACAGGAGCAACTTCGCTCCTCTTGTTGTCTCACCCCCCGCCCCCTCCTACTCTTCCCCCCCTTCCAAAGTACTGCTCGCCCACTGTGCAACTCACCTGCCCCAGAAGCCAAGGCCGCACCAACCTAGCACCGCCATCCTGAGCCAGGCGCCCGCTGTCCAACTGCCGCACTTCCCCGTGGTCCCCTGTCATCTTGGGAACCTGCTCACCCCACGCAGCGGCCTCATCGACCACACCCCTCTGCGTTGCACCTCTTCAGGCCCACCGCAGGCAATCCGCCGGGTAGCATCTGTAAGAAAAAAGCAGAGTACACCAAGGGGGGGGGGAGGGGGCCCTCCATAACACAGGGGGGGTGCCAAGCTCCCGACCACTCCGCCCGTGCGGATCCCTACCATCCACCGAGCCAATGTTCCCACACAGCCGAATAACAGCCGCCTGGCACCATAGGCCAGCCCTATTGGCCCCGAAGCCCTCACCCCACCTGCCCGGCCTGCCCCGCCACTCTGCCGTCCTCCCCCGAGGTAAAAGCCCTAGCCCCGCTGCCCCTGCCCCCTCTGGAGGGCCCCCTTTCCCCCGACCGCCCCAGCCTCACCCCAAATGCAATGTGTGCCTTCGAGTCGGGCCTGAATCCTGATGGCCCAGATGCTCCCGGTTTATCATGGCAGTGTCACTGGCAGTAGAATACCAGGCCTTCTCTGAGGCAATGTATGGTTAAGTGCCTTGCCCAAGGCCACCAGGAGTGCTCGTGGGAATTGAACCCGGATTGCTTGGTTACCAAGCCAGTGATCCCACCACTAGGCCACTCCTCCACTCCTGAAGTCCCTGGGAGCCCTACCTGACCCCCCCACTCGCAAGAGACACCACCCAGCACTCCCGAGCGTTATGCCGCCCATCACCGGCGCCCGACCCTCTCGCTACTGGCGTGCAAGAACCTCCTCACCTGCCCCCCCGACCCGCGCCCCCCACTTTGTCACCTTAAACCCTCCCTTTTCGCAGCTCCCCCAATCGAGCACCCCCAAAATGTGGAAACCACCCACCTGCTTACCCCCCGTGCACCCCTTTTTTTCCCCTTTGACCCCCCATAGCCTTACCATGCAGGCATGCCACCGCTCCTCGTAGGCCTCAAGGCCCGTACGCTTCCCCTGCTCACCAGCGCAGCAGCAACTGCCGGGACCAAACGGGCAACCTATTAAGGCACTCCGCCGGCCGCCGCCTCTCCAGTGCCTTGGCCGCACGAAAGTCCAACACCTTGCCCCACGGAGCTCCGGGGATCGCCAGCCACCTTCTTGCCCTCCTCCGGTGACTGACGACCAGTCGGCTTGCTCCGCCCTCGCCCCGCCTCCCCTCCAGACTTGCACGATCCCCATTGGCTCCCAGGCTCCTCACTCACCCACGGGAGCCAATGGGGTTCAGCTACGTGCCCCACGCTACCGCCGTCCGCCTTCACCTTTCCACATGGGGGGCCAGGGCCGCGCACACGCCGCCCCCCCCCCCCCGGTTACCAGCGGCAAGCAGGCACGTGGGCCCACGGCCTTTCATTTCCCTGACCAAAAAGATCAATTGTCTGCAGCTAGGGAGTTGTTAGAATGCATTGAAAATGACTCAGATTTTATCAAAAAGGTTATTACTGATGAATGATGTCTTTATGGTTATAACCCGGAAACTAAGGCTCAATCCTCACAAGACTCCAGACTCTCCCAGACCCAAGAAAGCCTGTCAGGTGAGGAGAAATGTCATGGTCATGCTCACAGTTTTCTTTGTTTCCAGAGTATTGTTCATCATGAGTATGCTCCAAAAGGCTAAACCATCAATAAGAAGTACTATGTGCCAGTTCTGACTCGTTTGAGAGATGCAGTTCATTGTAAGAAGCCGGAGTTGCACAGGAATGGTGAATGGTTGCTTCATCACGATAATGCCCCAGCTCATACATCACATCTTCTTCATTAGTTCATGGCCAAACACCAAATCAAGCAAGTCTGTCAGCCTCCGTACTCACTTGCTTGCACCCTGTGACTTTTTCTTGTTTCCAAAACTGAAATTACCACTGAATGGAAGGAGATTCGATGACTTGGAGACCATTAAGCAAAAATTGCCACAGCAGTTTCACAACATAATGAAAGAAGCATTTCAAAATTGCTTCTAGCAGTGGCAGGAATGCTGGAAGAAACAGAAATATGATGGCAGAAAAAGACTGCATGGCCCATCTATTCTCCCCTTCTATATCACTCAGTACAAGAGTCCCCTTTTTTCTTTTAAAGAGCCTCTGTGTTTGTCCCTTGCTTTTTTGATTTATTGTCCTCATCTCTACCTCCTCCACTCGGAGATTATTCCATGCATCTACCACTCTTTCCATAAAGAATTATTTCCCCATATTACTCCCGAGTCTATCCTCTTTCACCCTCATCTTATGTCCCCTCATATCAGAGCTTGCTTTCAATTGAAAGAGGCTCTCCTCCCGTGAATTTATGCCATGGAGGTATTTAAACATCTCAATCATATCACCTCTGTACTGCCTTTCCTCTAAAATCTGCATATTAATGTCCTTAAGTCTGTCCTCATATGATTTATAATGAAGACCATTAACCATTTTAGTAGCCACCCTCTGCATTGACTCCAACCTATTTATATCTCTTTGAAGGTGCGGTCTCCAGAAATGCACACAATACTCCAAATGAGATCGAACCAAAGACTTACACAGAGGCACTATCACCTTCTTTCTTCTGCTGGCCATTCCTCTCTCTCTATGCACCCAAACATCCTTCTAGATTTTGCTGTCACCGTTTCTACTTGTTTAGCTACTTTGAGATCACCTAGGTCCCATTCTTCTTTCATGACAGAAGTATGTCACCCCCTATACTGTACTGCTCCCTTGGATTGTTGCAACCCAAATGCATGACCCTACATTTTTTTAGCATTAATCTCAGCTGCCAAATTCTAGATCATTCTTTAAGCTTAGCTAGATCCCTTCTCATGTTATCTACACCTTCCTGGTTGTATACTCTGTTGCAGATTTTGGTATCATCCTCAAAGAGGCAAAAGTTGCCCAACAGCCCTTCTGCAATATCACTAACAAAGATGTTAAAAAGAATCGGACCAAGGACAGATCCCTGCAGCACTCCACTGGTAACCTCCTTCTCCTCAGAATGAACTTCATTTACCTGTAGCCTTTGTCGCCTCCCACACAACCAATTTCTAACCCAAGCAGTAACTTTGGTTTCCATCCCAAGGGTGCTTAGATTGTTTATAAGTTGCCTTTGTGGAACAGTGCCAAATGCTTTACTGAAATCTAAATACACCACATCTAGCATTCTCCCTCGGTCCAACTCTCTGGTCACCCAGTCAAAGAAATCAATCAGATTTGTCTGAGAAGACCTGCCCCTAATGAATCCATGCTGCCTCAGATCCTGAATTCTGTTGGACTCGAGAAACCTCACTATGTTCTCTTTCAGCAGCGTTTCCAATAATTTACTCATCATTGAGTGTGTTTTATCAGAAGGAAACAGGTGCTCCTTGTGGTCTTTGGCAAGCCACTTAACTCTCCATAGCCCATGTTCCCTGTAAAATAGTTATCTCCAAGTTATAATGCCCTGTTCAATGTAATTTCAGTTTGTTCAATGTAACCCGCACTGATGCAGAATAGCGCAGTATATAAGAGAATGTAAATAAATAAAAAATAAAAATAAAATAGCTGTCAGTTATACTTATGTTATTGTACAACTTTCGATACTTTTTGATCAACCTCATACCCATTAGTATTGAACAAGCTAGTAGCACTTAAATTCTAACTATTACCAAATAAAATCTAGAAAATATATTTTTTTCAGTCAACACATTTCAGTGATGGAATTTAATTCCAGAGGATGTGGTCAGAGCAATTCAAATATATGAATTTAAAAAGGTTTGGATAAGTTATAGAGGGCATACCCATTAGCTTGATTTAGCTGTAAAACTTTAGGTATCTCCACCTGGAGAATAACCCATATGGGCAATCCTATTTGGGACCTGAATCACTCATATGATCTAAAGTATTCAATGTTGGAGACAGGATGCTAGGCTTGATTGATCATTGGCCTGACTCAGCATGGCTCTTTTTATATTCTTATGAAATTGCCAGAGTAAGAACTCCCACTTTTTTTTATTATTATTATTTTGGAAGATGTTATATAGCATTCAACCATTTGCCTCTACAGAAAACTATTACCAAATAGAAAAAACCCCCACTGAGATTATCAGTCTGATTATCAATAATTCCCATTGGAAAGGATAGGAAAGGCTTTGATAAATGAGTATAAATTTATTACACAGGTACACTAAAAAAAAAATTTTTTAAACTGCCTCTAATGTTTCGATTGATTTTTACGTTTTTTGGTGCGCTGAATCCAAATCTGGTAACCAATTTGCTCCATCACGTACAGATTTTTTGCTACATTGGGTTAGCAGTTTGAGGTGAACGTTTCAGATTGAGTGCGATCGAGATAAAAGTTTCTTGGATGAATTCTTTATACTAATTGTTTAGTAGTTATTCAAATAAGAATAAAGAAAATTGTAACAAGGCAGCACATAAGAATAGAGTAATGTCAACAAAACACACTGTGATGGTAGCAAAATTGTCTGCACTTAAAACAGCCACATACATGTGCACAAACATTGAGCATATAAGAGCGAGGTTAGACACAAAGCAAAGCAAAGAAATGTGCCAAAAATGTTGTACAGGTATGTATGTAAGAATAGAAAACGCAAACCGCACCATTGCAATACATGAAGACAAACACCCGATGGTGTGAAAATAAAATTCTAATAAATGAGATCCGACACTGTGGTAATAACTAGCAAATTTTTATTTCAAAGTTTAGTAAAAACATGATATTTGTCAACACAGTTTAGATTTTAAAGTCATTCTAGGGTCAATCAATCTCCTGGTGGGCCCGTTTCTTCTTCCCCCGAATGCTTCTCTTGGTGCGCTGCTTGGCGTATTTTTCATCTGGGGTTTCCCGCAGCAGCAACCAGCAGAAATCAGCCATCATAGTGGTGTTCCATCTTCCTTGGTACCTTCTCTCTGCGTCCTTGATGTCCTGGTGAAACCTTTCACCTTGTTCTTCACTGTACGCCCCCAAGTTTTCGGGAAAGTAGTTCACATGGGAGTGCAAGAAATGGACTTTCAGGCTCATGTTACAGCCTTGTTCTTTGAAGGCATTGAGCATCCTGGCAACAATATCCTTATAGTTCTCATCCCGCCTGTTCCCCAAGAATTTGAGAACAACATCCTTGAAGGAATCCCAGGCTTCTTTTTCCTTCTCAGACATCGTTTCAGCGAATGCTCCATCTGAAATGAGTTTCCTTATATCAGGGCCAACAAACACTCCTTCCTTTAGCTTTGCTTCAGAAAGTCGGGGGAACTTTGAGCAAAGGTACCGAAAGCACTCACCATCTTTTGGAAGGGACTTGATGAATTGCTTAATGAGACCCAACTTAATGTGGAGAGGTGGTAATAGAATTTTATCACGAGGTACCAAGCTCTCATGAAGAACATTTTTCTCACCGGGTCTCAAATACTCCCGAATTGGCCAGTCTTTTTTCCCCCAGTGTAGGTCGCGGGCCCGGCTATCCCACAAGCAAAGGAAGCAGGGATATTTGGTGAAACCGGATTGCTGCCCTAATAGCATGGATAGAATTTTAAAGTCTCCACAAATCATCCACTTATGCTCATCATAACGAATCTTCTGAAGAATCAGGGCCAAATTCTCGTATTTTTCTTGGATAATAACAGAGTGAGCAATAGGAACTGAAGCGAATGTGTTGCCATTATGAAGAAGAACACCTTTTATGCTGTCTTTTGACGAATCAATGAACAGCCGCCATTCAGCAGGATCATACTTGAGTTTAAACTTTTCCATCACTCCGTATATATCGTTGCAAAATACCAAATCTTCCTCTTTGCTGAAATACTTCAAAAATTGTGTCTCGCGGTTGCGGTACCAATAAAAAGTTGTTCCTGGTGACAATAGATTTTTCTGTTTAAGCCGAGAACCTAGCAGTTGGGCAGCATCTTTTGGGAGTCCTAAATCCCAGACTAAATCATTCAATTCAGCTTGAGAGAAAAGTTCAGGTTTCGGATCTGGTTCAGTTTCAAACTCGGAAGTACTGGACTTATCGGGAAAAGCCATCTGATGAGTCTCATCATGATCAGAACCGTCCACACAAATATGATCCAAAGATTTTGGTGGTTCAGGCACAGGTACTTCGTTGCTATGAGGCATAGGCCTAATTGCTGAGGGAAGGTTGGGGTAACTTATTACGTTCTTATTTTTTAAGTTGTATCCCTTCACAATACAAGAGCAAAAATAGCAGTCACTGCTGTGGTCTCTTTGTTCACGCCACATCATAGGTATTCCGAAACAAAATGCTTGTTTTTTACCTTTCATCCATAAGCGTAGATCTTCCTCACATGTCTTGCACACTTTGTGAGGAGCCCACGGTTTGTCTTGATCGCCTAACTTCAAACCGAAATAGGCGAAATATTCTTTTTTAATAAATGCAGAAATGTTCCTCTGCCGTTTTTTCACGGTATATTCCCCACAAATAAAACAAAAACTGTCCGGAGAGTTGACGCAACCTCTGGCTCTGTGAGCCATCACAAATACACAGCACTGCAAACTACAACTGTAGTGAACCACTTCGGAATAAAGCTGGATTACGACTGAGCAAACAAAAGGTAATAATGAACTTGCAAGAAACTGAAATTTGACAGGAACGTTCATGTCGCAACCACCGTGTTTGAGCGAGCGAACGAGGCGAGGCGAACAGGAAAGAACATGCGCCAGCGTGAGTACTGGATTTAGCCCCCCGCCTCCCAATTGTCCTCTTAATGTATAAAATGAATACAAAACACTCTAAAATATCATGAGGGAGTGTTTCTAGTTAGTTAACCATTACAACCTCTATTTTGGGCCAAGAAAATAAACTGCAGTCGGCTAAAAGAAATTATGTGAACATTCCTTATATGGGTAAGAAATCTAATTTTGCAAGAAAACGTGACGTGATGGAACATTTTGGCTATTTTTCCTGGATTCAGCACCCCAAAATCTATAGGAATCAGTTGCAAAACTGGAGGCAGTTTTTTGGTAGTGTACCTGTGTTATTTATTGCAAGACTAATATATGAAATCAAACTGAAAGCTGTAAAGAATAAATTATGCACGTGCAAACATACATTATTTGGTATATACTTTCACCACCAGGTGGGCAGGCTGCCGCCTAGGGTTGCAGATCTGTGTCTGATGGTGATTAAGTAGTTGTGAACACGAATGGTTTAAGGTCAAAGGATTTATTTCCCCTCCCGGGGTCGGATTCTTCAGGTAATATAACACAATACTCAAAACAAATAAGCCATACTTTCTGGCAAAACACAAAGGAAATTATAACAGCTTTTTCTTGCTTCTTAAAGTAAAGAGTAAACGTTAAACAGGCAAAACTCAGCACATAGCTTTCATATGTGCAAAACAGCACTCTTCACTGATAGTGTTTTCCCTCCACACTATACAGCCTTTTGACTAGCGAAAAGACGTCACTTTATCAGAGAAAATCAATGTGCAGTCCATTGGGTCACTATCAAATGAACATTCACTGACTGTATCAATGACCATAGGCTCCTGCATACATTCAGAGTTGTCTGAGTTCTCCTTGCCACAATACTTCTGCAAGTTCCCCTGTAACGTGCCGTCACAGAGTTTCTCTGCACAACTTCCTCTAGGGCTGGAATAACAGCTACCGTATTCCTCGGTGTTTGGGAGAGAGGGAAGCCACCATTCAGGGTTCTTAGAGTTTAATTCCTTCTGGCAGGTTCTACCCTTGGAACACTTATAAGCTCTGGCTTCAGGCTTTGCAAAAGAATATTCTTCTCCCCTGTTAACACCAGGTTTAAGCCTGCGGGGTTTTCTCTGAGGCTTAGGAACTGCTAATATATCTTCCTCAGACATGCACACATCTTCAGGGAAATACCTTTCTCTCTCTGGGGTTGTTAACTGCTCTCTCTTCAGCTCGGTGCTCAAATCCCTTGGCTGGGTGTTACTGCCCTGCCCCCACCTAGGATTTATCACACGAGGCTTCTCAGCGTTAACCCTGCAGGTATTTCTTTTATCAGCAAACTTTAACTTCCTACCAGAGACATTCTCCAGGCTACAGCTCTCAAATACATACTGTTTGTCTTTAGGCTTCCAATCACTCCAGTTGGAACGTTGCCTCTGAGCTCCAAACAGCTTGCAATCAGCAGAACACTTGCAACTGTTCTCTGACCTCACTGGCTGCTTTCTCCTGCAGTGCTCTGGGTAGTTTCTGTGGTGAACCCTTCCTGGTTCTGGCTCTGACTCATGTCCTGGGTCAGAGTCTGAAACTCCTCCTTCTTCCTCTATGTCAGCTGGTTCAGCTAGTTCACCTAGTTCTCCTCTTTCTCCTCGTTCCATTCCGTCTACCCGGTCTCCTCGTTCTAACTCTGTATTTCCTGCATAGCTCTTATAGTGGCTATTAGCTCTTCCCCTTTCCAGGTGCATGCTATTAGGAATTGGGGAATGTTTCTCAGCTGGGCTTATTTGCAAACCCCGTGGCTGGGTTTGTTTATGTCGCCCCTGACAACTGCTGCTCACATGGCCTGCTTGCCTGTCAGCTTCAAGACTAGAACTCAGTGAATCCTGTGTTTTTAAGGTAGGAAATGGAACTTCTTCATCACAATACACAATGGAGTACTTGCTATTATAGAGACTGTGTATATATGCAAGCATGCTTCAATAAGCAACCTTCAGCTCTCTACTGGTTATTACCCATCTTACAATACCAAGTATTAAAGAAGTGTCATTTGCAGGCCAGCCTAGGGACTGATTGACCCTTTTACTAAAGGGTGTTAACTGTTAGTGTGGCTGCTGACACACACTAAAGGACCTGGAGCATTAACAACACAGGGCCATGACAGTTAGCATGTCTGAATTTCAGCACTAACTGTCCATGGCACATTGAGAGTGCAATAGGGGAAGAGAGCGGGAGGTGAGTGCCTAGCAGTCAGCGTGCTTGAACTGACTTCAAAGCAAACAATTAGCATGGGTGCATTTTCTGCCACCTTCATATGTGGAGATTAGTGCACCCATGCTAACTTTGACATGTATTAGAACAGAGTGCACCATGCTAACTGTTGACAACATGCTTCCCTATACCCCGACAGTGAATGTAGTGCTGTTGCACCTAGCGGCTATGGCTTTGTCAATATCTGTGCGTTAGATGCAACACTATTGTAGCCTTTAGTAAAAGGGCCCCACAGTGTCATTGTTGTCTACTGCCATGTAAAAGGTCACTGGTTTGATCACCTTGTCAGGTTTTCTGCACCTTGGGTTAGCTGAGATAGAGAGTGTATGAAGGAACATTTTTTTTTTTAGGAAGCAGCAGGTGGTCCTTGATCTCTAGATTGTTGGTGCAGTGAGAGGGCAAGAACATTAAAGTGAGGCTCAATGTGCCAGAATTTGATGCTGGTTCTGACTGTGCTGGAATTAATAAAAAGTGAAAGGAGGAACCAAATGCAACATTTAAAAAATAATTATCATAGCAGCAGATTTCTGGAAAAGAAATCTGGGAATCATCTAGAGCACTGATTACTGTTTATTTATTTATTTATTTGTACACTTTTCTATACCGCTCCTTCCAGAGATCAGGGGTGGTTTACAGAGAACATGGTAAATATCAATAACATAGAACATTTTTGAGCACAAAATAACTATTTTACAGAGAAAATATTAACTATTTTACATAGATTGAAAACATATTCATTATTTACAGAAAGTAGGACAAATATGCACATCGATAATAAACATTATTTACAACAGCCAGAACAGGACTGACTATAGTTCGGTGGAAGAAGCATAGCAGGGTTATCAGTGGGAAAGTGCAAGGGAGAGTGGGACATGAGTTAGGTAGGGTAAGCCTGTGTTAGGTGATTTGTGTACTCTTGTGACTTCTGCTCGGGGGTGAGCTGTAAGTTATAATAGTGCTGGGTGAAAAAGTATGTTTTAAGTTCCTTCCTGAAGGTTAGAAGGTTTTTAATCTCTCTTAGGTTGCATGGTAGTTTGTTCCATTGATTGTGTGCATAATAAGGGAAGGCAGTATTGCTTGTTACCTGCTTCGTTTTTCTTACAGAGTCAGGGATTAGAAGCATGTTAAGGTTCACCCTTTTTCTCATTCTGTTTTCTGCGGGGGTCTGGATTAGGGTTGCTAGATGAGAAGGGGCTATTTTGTTAATGAGCTTGAATATAGTGACTAATGTTTTATATTGAATCCTACTAGCAACAGGTAGCCAGTGGAGAGCGTATAGAATTGGAGAGATATGATCGGATAGCTTGGCTTTGAAAATAATCCGAGCAGTAACATTTTGGGCCATTTGTAGTATGTGAAGGTTTTTTTTAGATGTACCTTGAAATAAACCATTGCAGAAATCTAGGTGTGGCATTATAAGTGCCTGGGCAACCGTTCTGAAATCACCAATGTCAATGAGGGGTCTGAGTTTCTTAATGGTCCTAAGTTTAAAGAATATAGTTGTAGTAGTCTGTTTTATATGAGGTGTCATGCTTAGTGTTTTGTCAAAGATAACTCTTAGATATTTTACTTCGGATTTGACTGGAAGGGTGATGTTCATCAGATTAACAACAGATGGGGGGATGAAAATATTAACTATGAAAATTTATTTTGCGCCATTTGTGGGCTTACCTGGAGAAGCTAAACAAATCAGAAGCTGAACACTGTAGGCTGGGGTTATTTCTTACTCCTCAAAGGCACATGTGAAAAATCTTTATAATTGTGCATTATTTAAAGGTATATGACATTGACTGCATAGATAAGGAAACCATATGCAAAAATATGTAGACCCCAAGTATGAGCAGAGCTCAGTTTACTTTGTTAAATACAAAAGTTACCAAAAACAAGAAATATAGCACACCTGAGACTATTCCTGAATTGGATAACGATGTGCAGCAATTAAGGTATTGATTCTTAGGAACATCTAATTAATAACTTTCTTTTGTACTATATCTATGATGATCCTAATAAGCAATCCAGCTTTTGAAACCATTTTCAAAATAACCTGCCCAAAAAATAAAGATTAGCTGAGGAACAAAGGGTTTATCTCCTGTGCATTTCAACTTTAATGTACTACATTTCAGTTAATGGACTATAAAGGTACAATAGTTTACAATAGAAATTAGGAAGATAATAGTGAGTACTAGGCACATAAATTTATGCTGATAAATTAAGCATATCAAGTCATGCATATATTCAGCTGACGTTTGCATTTAAGCAAAATGGCTGAATATACATGTATAATATCATGACTGCTATATCTGCATTTGACATAAACTAACATGGGGTTATTTATCAGTATTTAGTACATACAAATGGTGTTAGTACATGCTGTTAGCAAATGACCTCTTAAGGTTCTTTGAAAGGTGGCTGAATTTCACTGCTGTCTGCATAACTTTTCTCCCTGTTGCTGGAAAGTCCTAGCCTATTATATCTATATTAATTATGACCATATAGCAGCTAATATATCCACAATTTATGGATTAGCTGATGAGTTTGTTTTTAGAACAATACATTATACAGTCAACCCAGCTGCCAAAGTGCTTTTGAATACTGAGACCAAGTAACTCTGTTGACCCGGAGGCCCACCTCGCCTCTGCTTCTCCAGCCTTCCCCCCCCCACCCCCCCCCCCTTTTCCACCTCTCAATAACACCACAGAGACTAATCATGGTACAAATTTTGGTCGCAGCTTTATTACACTTGTAGTAACCGCCCAACATGGGCAAACATATTCAACATCCCCCCAACAATAACCCCCCACCCCGGCACCGGACAATGCCCCCTCCTGCCATCTTAGTAGCAAGGCGGAGCATTCTCCTCACCCGCCCCCCGCTGCCTGCCTCGCCATACTAGTAGCAAAGGCTGGCCCCCAACCCCTTGTACCGGGCCGAGACCCCCAACCGGGATATCTCGCCCCACCCCGGGAAGCCCATCGCTCCCCCACTGGTCCTAAATCGGTTAAAGCCCTGCCGCCTTGGCGAGCGCAGGCTCTCTACCCCGCCTCCCCCAGCTGCAACAACCCCATAACCTTAACACCTTGGGAGGGCGGGCAGGAACGCGGCCGTCTGCCCGAGGAGCCGCGCTGAAAAGACCGGCCACGCGGCTCCTCGGCTCCCTTAGCCCCCACCTCCCAGCGCTGGAGCCAATGGGATTGCCCCACCGCCCAAGCTCCGCCCCCCATACCCCTGCCACGTGCAGGAGGCCGAGGCCGGGCCCGGGCACGAGTTACTGTCGGCCGCGGGACCCGGCCCGCGGCCTCATGCATTAACTCTGTTGACCCGGAAGCCCACCTCGCCTCTGCTTCTCCAGCCTTCCCCCCCCACCACCTCCCCTTTTCCACCTCTCAATAACACCACAGAGACTAATCATGGTACAAATTTTGGTCGCAGCTTTATTACACTTGTAGTAACCGCCCAACATGGGCAAACATATTCAACATCCCCCCAACAATAGCCCCCCACCCCGGCACTGGACAATGCCCCCTTCTACCATCTTAGTAGCAAGGCGGAGCATTCTCCTCACCCGCCTCCCGCCGCCTGCCTCGCCATACTAGTAGCAAAGGCTGGCCCCCAACCCCTTATACCGGGCCGAGACCCCCAACCGGGATGTCTCGCCCCACCCCGGGAAGCCCATCTCTCCCCCACTGGTCCTAAATTGGTTAAAGCCCCGCCGCCTTGGCGAGCGCGGGCTCTCTACCCCGCCACCGGTGCGAGGTAGTTCATCTAACCTCGCACCGCCCCACCCCGATAAAGCTGCGACCAGTGCACCTCTCCAGAGCCTCCTGCCAATCATTTAGCAAAAGGTCCTGACCTACAGGAGACAAGTGCACACCATCAATACGGTATAAGCCTGCACATTTCGGATCCGCCCACAGGTGCTGCACCTGCCAGCCCCCCGTCAACTGCACCCAACGGCCAATCTGCCTGTTGACTTTTGCAAGGCCTCGCGACCACCGCCGCTGAGACTGGCAAGCCGGCCGTGGAATAATGTCTGACCATATGATCACCACCTCAGGCCACTCCTCCTGCAGCATGAGAATGTCCCGCTGCACCGCTCGAATGAGCTGCCGGCACATCCAATTGGTTAAGTCATTACCTCCTAAATGCAGCAACACCCCCACTGGGCGCTGCCGTCGCTCCGCTTGCTGCCGCACCCAAGGAAGTAGTTGCCACCAACGCATGCCACACTCCCCCATCCACAGCAGCCAGATGTTGCGGGCTGCCAGTCCCAAATGCGGACCCAGCGGGCGTAGCAAGGCTCTCCTCTCTGCCCAGTAGACGAAGGAGTGCCCGATAATCCACCAATCGCCGGTCGGGCCCACTCTCACCTCTTCGGACCCAGAAGGCCACCCTGCAACAGGAAACACAGAATTAGGAGCCCCCCCCACACCCCCCAACTCCCCCTCCCGCCTGCACCCTCAGACCCGGTCCAGGCGGACATAACTCTCATAAACCCCAGACCGCCACTGTCTGATCCTTTGTATCACTGCACCCTCCAGACCAGCCGCCGCCGCACTGGTCGCTGCCCCAATCCTGAAGGAATGGGATGCATACTGCCGATCCTCATACCCGAGCCGCCGCAGCGCCAAACGCAACACCGCCGTAAATTGAAATTGCGTGACAGGTTTTCCGTCCGCGTGGCAAAACAGGAAACCAGCCATCCCCGGTCGCTGTCGCAAGTATGCCCGCAAATTCAGCACCGGGCAGGAACATAGGCCCGGAATCGCTCTCAAGGACACCCAGCTGCCCATCCCGCGCTGGGCCATCTTAGAGCGCACCAGAAAAATCCGCGCTGATGTCTCTGTCAGCTCCACGTGTTGGACCTCCAACCCATCCCCCACCCCCCGCCCACGGGACTTCGGTACCAACTCACTGACCCGAAACGCCCCGAAAAAGGCAGTGACAAATAACGCCCGAAACAGAACCACCTCGAACTCCGACGCCGCTACCGCTGGCAACATGCCCAAGATAAGCACGAGCAAGTCATGGGACACAGGGCGGCGCCAGTCCCGACTAGGCGGCCGGTCCTTTGCCCACCCCGCCATAAGCCGCTCCACCAAAAAGGACGCGCATGGACTACCCCAACCCGCTGCTTTACTAAAAAAGGAGAATCCCACCAAAGCCACCCGTACTACCTACCTAGACCACCCCTGCCCCTTAGCCCAGACTATGAATGCCACCACCGCCCTGTCATCTGATCTGCCCCCCTTCCAACCTCTCTGCCAGAGATACTCACGCACTTTGGCATACCCCCGCATGTACGATGCCCACGTACCTGGAGCTATAGAGGAGCGCAACATCTCTAACATTGCTGGGTCCCAATCTGCCACAGGTGCTCTGGCACCACCGCCGATGAGGCGTCCGCCCCCGGGGCCAAGGCTCGAAACTGCTCCCACTGGAAACGGAACAAAGCATCAGCAATAGCACTATGCGTACCAGGCACATGCCGCGCCCTGGCCGTGACATTTAGCCGCAGACAGGCGAGCACGAACAACCTCATCAACGCCGCCACTCTAGGGCATTTGGGCGACTGCCTATTGATCACCTGCACCACCGCCGCATTGTCGCACCAGAACATGACTTTCTTGTCCCGTAACCTGTCCGGCCACACCCAAAACGCCACCACTATAGGGAACAACTCCAAGAACGTCACATTACGCGTCAACCCAACCTCAATCCAGGACGCTGTCCATGCGGCCGCACACCACGCTCCTTGACAATACAAACCAAGCCCGGAACTTCCCGGCGCGTCAGAAAATAACTGCAGGTCCGCATTTGTCAGCTCAGACGCTTGCACCAATGCACTGCCATTGAACTCGGAGAGGAATGCTTGCCAGACCCGCAGATCCTCCCGCTACCCGCTGTCACTCGAATGTGGTGATGAGAACGGCGCACCCCTGCTATAGCCAGGGACAGCCTCCGCGCAAACGGCCTCCCCATGGGAATGACCCGACAGGCAAATTCAGGTGACCCACTAAAGCCTGTAACACTTTCAGCGTCACTTTCGTAGCCGACCCCACCGCTGCCACCAGCTCCCTCAACCGCTCCACCTTATCCTGCGGTAAGCGCACCACGAAATCCACGGAATCAATTTCAATCCCTAGAAACGAAAGGCACGTCACGGGCCCTAGCGTCTTATCTGCCGCCAGCAGAATACCAAATTCACTCGCCATCTCCTGAAACAGCCCTAACAGTGATGCACATCCCCCCGTCCGCGCCGGCCCTACAAACAAGAAATCATCCAAGTAATGGACCAATGACTTACACCCAGAGCGCTGCACCAGGACCCAATGCAGGAAGGAACTGAAGGCCTCAAAATGAGAACAGGAGATTGTGCAACCCATCGGGAGACACTTATCGTAATAATAGTGGTCGTCAAACTTAAATCCCAGTAAAGGATAAGCCGATGGGTGCACTGGCAGCAACCGAAAGGCAGATTCGATGTCCACCTTTGCCAGCAACGCCCCCTGCCCACAAAGCCACACCAACTGCAGCGCCTCATCGAAGCGTGCGTACCGCACCGAGCATAACTCCCGTGGTATATGGTCATTCACGGAATCACCCGGCGGAAACGACAAGTTATGGATAAGCCGATAACTCCCGCGTTCTTTCTTCGGAATCACCCCCAGCGGTGATATCATAAAAGGCGAAAAGGGTGGGAGACCGAATGGCCCCGCCACCCTTCCCAGAGCACATTCAGTAGCGATCTTTCGCCGGGTGACCCCCACCAAAAGGCGCACAGAGCTGGGATTGCTGGCTGCCACTGCAGCCACCTCCCCTTGAAATGGTATTCGGAACCCCTCAGTAAAGCCCAACCACAACAGCCTACCCGCCCTACCGTGCCTATCCCGTACATAACGCTCTAGCCATGGCCTCAACGCCTCGACGTTCACGGGAGTAGGCGCCAACTCCCCGAACCCCTCATCACTTACTGCCCCCCCGCCGTCCCGACCACGCCCTTCCTACTGCACTTTGCAGCTGAGTGACCCGCGCCGCACAACGAGCAGGCGTGCCGGAACTTACAGTCTGGGAAGGGACAGGAAGCCTTATTGTAGCGCCAGCATAAGTCCCCCCCCCGGCCCCCCAAGGACGACCCAGGCACTGCCCCCGGCGTCCGAAAGGACCGGCCACTAGCAGCCGGTGCCTGGCTCACTATCCTAGCCGCCGCCCCACCCCCACCTCCTCTCTTGGCCTACATTTGAGTCAGCCATAAATTAACATCCTTCATCCCCCAGGACAACTGCTTATTCTCCTCCATCATATCCCGAAATTCCTCGTCATAATTAAGCCAAGCCCAGCCCTCATGCGCCTGTGACACTGCCAGGATGGCATCCGCGTATGCCAACAACTCACCATACTGACTCGGTTCAGCATGCCCCCAAACACTCGCTAGCCGTAGGAAAGCACGCATCCAATTTAACGTATTGCGCGAAACCTTCCTCACCCTCCCCGCCTTCTCGTCCTCCTTGCGCTTTTTCCTACTCTCCCCCGAGCGCTTCCTGCCTTCCAGCAATCGAAAAACATCAATGTATTTATGCTTCAGTATATGGCGCTGGAGCTTGCGCGGCACTCCCTCCCAAAGTTCCACGCAATGCACCACGGATGACGCAGACCCTACCCCCGCCCGCTTCCCCGCTTGCGAGCCGTCCGAAGAACTCTCCGAAGACGACGAGGATGAACTCCGCCTGCAGCGCCGCCGATGCTTCCTTTTCGCTTTGGCCTTCCGCCCTCCCTCCACCGTCTCCCCCCCACCAACCTGTCGCTCCCCCCCCCCCATTACCTGAGTCTCCAGCACCCTCGGTAGCCGCCACCCGTTCACTCTGCTCTGACGCCTCAATGGCCGGACTGGCCCGCTCCGTGGTGAGGGCCATCATCTGACTGCCCCCCGCACTTCCCGCCATCGCTGCTCCGCTCGTTGGCACCTGCAGAGGAAAAGAACAAACCGGAGGAGGACCCATCCCATACAGCCCTGCCCCCCAACTTAGCCCCCCTCCTTGCGGCCACGAGGAAGTACCCAGTCCCCCTGCCGCCCAGCTAGCCCCCCCCAGGTAGGCTGCACCCCCCGGCAAGGGAATCCCGAGCCACTCTACTCACCCCAACCCCGCCCCGATGGCCCCATACCCAGGGGCTGTCCTACACCTTGTGGCCAATCCGGCACCCCTTCCCCCTGTGCATACTGCCCGCCCTGGCCTCCAGTAAACCATGACGCATATGCCCCCACCCTGCCAGGACCCAAGGAGGCTCCCCCAGCACTGGAACCCACGTCAGGCATCCCCACCAGCACCCCCCTGCCAGCCATCGCCCCACATCCCCCTAGCACCATTGCTCCCCCCGAGTCTAACCCGCCCCCCACAGCCCACCTGTCTGCAGACACCTGAGCCTCAAGACCCACCTGTGCCATACCCACGGCTAACCCAGGACCAGTATCCCCCCCATCAGGAACCCCTCGGCCCCTTCCGCCCCCCCGTCCCCTCTCCCTTGACCTAGCGGCTCCTCCGGCCCTCCTCAGCGACTGCCCACTAGCCCTGGCCCCTTTGGCCCCACCGGTCCCCTGAGACCGGCCTCCCCTCCCCCCAGCCCGGGCTCCACCTCCTCTACCCGTCCGCTGCCCCCGCAGCCCTCTTGGAGAGCGTGCCATGCCCTACAGTACACCCAGCGCCCCCCCCTGACTTTATAAAACGTAAAGGGCACTATTTATTCTTTATTTTATGAGACTGGTTCAGCCCAGCCAATCCCCTAACCAACAGACGTCCTGCATTTCAGGCCGTACGGCACTGCTGAAGGGCAGCGCCGCTAGCCCACCCCCCTCTCCGCTCTCTGCCCCCCCTCTTTTGCTGCCCCACGCTGCTGCACTCCCTACCCCACTTCCCACGCTCACCGGTGCTCCAACTGGGCGTCCAACAGCTGATGCGCCCTGGTTTTAGGCCCCAACGCTCACCGCACTGCAAAAAATGTGGCCGTCTGCCCAAGGAGCCATGCAGAAAAGACCGGCCACGCGGCTCCTCAGCTCCCTTAGCCCCCACCTCCCAGCGCTGGAGCCAATGGGATCGCCCCACCGCCCTGCGGCGATCTGTCGCCCAAGCTCCGCCCCCCCATACCCCTGCCACGTGCAGGAGGCCGAGGCCGGGCCCGGGCATGAGTTACTGTCGGCCGCGGGACCCGGCCCGCGGCCTCATGAATATTTAGAATTAAGGGAGATATTTAATTTTTTCTTTATTTACAGTCACTCAACCAACAATCTCTCTCTTTCTCCTGTGCCTCTTCTCTTCCTGCCCTCCATACACACACAATCTCTATCACTAATTTCTTAGGTTTTCTTTCTTAAACTAGTGATGCTCATCTATAGAATTACTTATTAGCCATAGGCCAATCTATTCTGCCATAAAAATCTGGAGGACTGCAGCAAAGTCTAGGGCTGAGCTTTATAGCCATGACACAAACACATCTGACTCATACTGTGTATAGAATATCTAGAAAAAGAACATACTGAACTGCACGTGAAGGGTGTTATTTCACATAACTAAAGAAAAGAAAGTTGAGAATCTTTGTGATATTCAAAGCCATTTCTTTCTTTCTGTGGGAGTGATTGGTCCCATTTATTTCTCTGTATTTCAACACCTTCACATTTTTCTCTTTTTAAGTAAGCTATATGTCTGAACTCACTGTTTTGTCTCATCTTCATTTTTTTCTGGAATTTTTCCACTTAGGGATATGTTCACTAAAGGACATTAGCTTCTACTGCGGCACTAACCTAGAAATATTGCATGGCAGTAGCAGTCAACACAGAAAAAATGCAGACATTGTAGCGATTTTCCATGATGTCTATATTTTGCGTGGCAACTGCAGGTTTGGGAGGGATTATCATGGAGAGTGGGTGTTATTGTATGGTAATCACAAAAATTTGAAGGCTTTGCGGACCAAGCTATTGCTACCTCAATGGGCAATACTGCATCCTTGAAGCTTGTTTCCTGTGATCCCAGCATTTCCTTCATGATATCTACAGAGGAAGTAATGTGAATGCCTCCTACTCCTACCACGGGACTTATGCAGCTAGTAACGGCTTTTTGCACCATCGATCACTCCCTTCCCCTGTGGGCAACATTGCCTATTTAAAGAACATCGGTGCTGGGCTGTGTCTGCTGCTGCCTCCATTTACCTGCTGTCGCCCCCCTGCTGTGTTACTACACGCTCTGCTTCTGACTCTGTGTTCTTTCTGTCATCCCTCCAGGTACCTTCCTGCTTGACTCTCATTGGCTGCCTCCTCCTGCACCTGGAAGACCCGGAAGTGACGCGGTTGCGCTTCGCGCGCCCGTGCTCCCCTCCCCTGTGGGCAACATTGCCTATTTAAAGAACATCGGTGTGATCCTCCACGCCGCAGAGGAGCATGCCGCGGGTGTGTGCCAAAGGAGCGCGCACAAGGAGCACGTCCTGCTCCTTGGGCGAGCTCCTTGGGGCGGGTCCGGGGGCGAATTTCCAGATCCCACTCAGCCCACCGCTCCTACCCGTTGCATGTATACTTGGGCCTGCTCCTACCCTCTTGGTATTTGGTCCACACTTGTTCCTCCTTCACAGTCCCACGGTAAGTGCTGCTCCTCTTCTTTTCCAGGTTCCTTCCTACTGTGTCTTACTATCCTCATTATGTCTGCCATCCCAGTTCACTGTAGTTGGCGGCCCACACCCCCTGCACCTGCCCTTTCTGGCCCCCTTGCACAAACTCCTTCCAATTTGATCTACTGCGTTTTCCAACTTGCTACGGCCCCATCCCCCCAACGTTCTTATTCCTCCAGCTTGCTCTCCTTAATTGCTGCTCTCTTCGCTCAAAGAAACATAGAAACATAGAAACATGATGACAGAAAAAGACCACACGGCCTATCTAGTCTGTCCTTCCATATCAACAACTACAACAGTCCACTTTTTATCTTTAGTGATCCTCTGTGTTGGTCCCATGCTTTTTTGAATTCAATTACTGTCCTCATCTCTATCACCTCCACTGGGAGACTATTCCATGGATCCACTACTCTTTCCGTAAAGAAATATTTCCGCATATCACTCCTGAATCTATCTCCCTTCACCATCATCCCAAGTCCCCTCGTAGCAGAACTTGCTTTCAATTGAAAGAGGCTCTCTCCCTGAACATTTATGCCACGGAGGTATTTAAACATCTCAATCATATCACCTCTATCCCGCCTTTCCTCTAAGATGTACATATTAAGATCCTTAAGTCTGTCCTCATATGCTTTATAATGAAGCCCACTAATCATTTTAGTAGCTACCCTCTCCACCGACTCCATCCTGTTCACATCCTTTTGAAGGTGCGGTCTCCAGAATTGCACACTATACTCCAAATGAGGTCGTACCAAAGACTTATACAGAGGCATTATCACCTCCGTTTTTCTGCTAGCCATTCCACTCCGTATGCACCCAAGCATCCTTCTAGCTGTTGCCGTCGCCTTTTCTACCTGTTTAGCTACTTTAAGATCATCAGACACAACCACGCCTAGGTCCCGCTCTTCTTTAGTGGACAAAAGTACTTCACATCCTATACTGTATTGCTCCCTTGGATTTCTGCAGCCCAAATGCATGACCTTACATTTTTCAACATTAAATCCCAGCTGCCAAATTCTAGACCATTCTTCAAGCTTAGCTAGATCCCTCCTCATGTTATCTACACCTTCCTGGGTGTCTACTCTATTGCAGATTTTGGTATCATCTGCAAAGAGGCAAACCTTACCCGACAGCCCTTCTGCTATATCACTAACAAAGATGTTAAAAAGAATCGGACCAAGGACAGATCCCTGGGGTACACCACTGGTAACATCCTTCTCCTCAGAGTGAGCTCCATTTACTTGTACTCTTTGTCGCCTCCCACCCAACCAATTTCTAACCCAAGCAGTAACATTAGGGTCCATCCCTAGGGTGCTCAGTTTGTTTATAAGTCACCTGTGAGGAACAGTGTCAAAGGCTTTACTGAAATCTAAATACACCACATCTAGAGCTCTCCCTTGGTCCAACTCCCTGGTCACCCAGTCAAAGAAATCAATCAGATTTGTCTAACAAGACCTGCCTCTGGTAAATCCATGCTGCCTCGGATCCTGTAATCCGCTGGACTCTAGAAACCTCACTATTTTCTCTTTCAGCAGCGTTTCCAATAATTTACTCACCACCAAAGTTAAACTAACCGGCCTGTAGTTTTCAACCACATCCTTACTTCCGCTTTTGTGTAAAGGCGCCACATGATCCTCTCTCCAGTCCTTTGGCACCACTCCAGACTCCAACGAGGCATTGAAAAGGTCAGTCAGTGGAGTTGCTAGAACGTCCCCAAGTTCCCTCAGTATTCTAGGGTGTATCCCATCTGGTCCCATCGCTTTGTCTACTTTAAGTTGAGCTAGTTTCTCACGAACACAGTCTTCTGAAAATTGTTCAAGATGTCTCTCGCTTCTGTTCCTATTTGTGGGTGTTTTCTGAGGTCCTGCTCCTGGTTCTTCATCTGTGAACACAGAACAAAAATATTTGTTAAGCAATTCTGCTTTATCCTTATCAGCTTCTACATATTCCCCCCTGCACCCTTGAGTCTGACAATACCACTTTTGCCCTTCCTCTTCTCACTAATATATCTGAAAATGTCTTATCCCCCCATTTTATTGCATTGGCTATTTCCTCCTCCTTTTGAATCTTTGCCTTCTTGACTACTTTGCTAGCTTCTCTAAGTTTTTCCAAATATAGATGCCTGTCTTCCTCTCTCTGTGATCTCTTGTATTTCATGAAGGCCTCCCTCTTTTTCTTCACTGTTTCAGCTACTTCCTTCGAAAACCATAGTGGTCTACTTTTCCTTTTGCCTTTATTTACCATTTTAACAAAAAGGTTGGTTGCCCTTAAAATATCCCCTTTCAGTTTTGCCCACTGTTTTTCTACATCCCCCAGCTGTTCCCATCCCACTAAAGACTCCCTGAGGTATTGGCCCATCTTCGCAAAGTTAGTCTTCCTAAAGTCTAAGATCCTCACCTTGGAATGGATTCTAACAGCCCTAGTCCTAATACTGAACCACACCATCTGGTGATCACTGGATGCAAAATGATCTCCCACTACAACATCAGAAACACTTTCACCATTGGTAAGCACCAAGTCCAATATTGTCCTTTCACGTGTGGGGTCTGTTACCAATTGCCTGAATAGTTCTCCCTGTAGAGAATCCAGGATCTCCTTACTTCTAGATGAAACTGCAGCAGGAATGTGCCAATCAACATCTGGCATATTGAAATCTCCTATCAGTAGCACTTCCCCTTTCCTTGCAATGCTGCGTATGTCTTCAATTAACTCTCTGTCCACCTCTTCCTCTTGTGAGGGAGGTCTGTATATCACACCAATGCAAATATATTTCTCTTTCCCTCTTTCTAGTTTAACCCACAATGCCTCCTCTCTCCCTTTTAAGCTCTGTAATTCCAAAGCTTTAATAGTAGTTTTTACATATAGTGTCACTCCTCCTCCCCTTCTTCCTACCCTGTCCTTTCTGAATAAAGTATAGCCAGGTATAGTTACATCCCAGTCATGGTTTTCTGTGAACCATGTTTCTGGAACTGCCACTAAATCCAAGTCAGTCACTCCCACCAAAGCTTCAACATCAGGGATCTTATTTCCCATGCTATGGGCATTTATACACACTGCTTTCCATATGTTACCCCTGTTACCCATTTCCATAAAGGTATTTAATGTATCACCTACCTGGGGGCTTTGACTTATCTGGGGGCTTTCTTCACCTATCCCCAATGAATCTAGTGTAAAGTCCTCTTCAGTAGATTAGCCAGTCTACTACCGAAGATGCGTTGACCTTTCTTGGACAGATGGATGCCATCTCTGCTCTGCAACCCTTGGAACAGCATCCCATGGTCTAGGAAACCAAAACGCTCTCGATGACACCATCCATGCAGCCATGCATTCATCTCCAGGATGCGAGCCTCTCTGCCTTGGCCTTTACCCTCAACAGGGAGGATCGAAGAGAACACCACCTGTGCACCTAACTGCTTCACCCTCTGTCCCAGAGCCATGAAGTCACTTTTGATACATTCCAAGGTATACCTGGCAGTATCATTTGTTCCAACATGGATTAGCAACATTGGGTAATAGTCAGTGGGCTTGATGAGTCTCGGCAAACTCTCCGTAACATCTTGGATTTTGGCACGAGGCAGACAGCATACCTCTCTGGACATCAAGTCTGGTCGGCAGATGGACGCCTCAGTACCCCTCAGAAGAGAGTCTCCAACCACCACTACCCTTTGTTTCCTTCTGGTTACTGATTCTGCAACTTTGGGGTACTTGAACTCTGGTTCTTCCCTTTCCAGGGATGCTTTCACCTCCTCCACTTCCAGGGCTGCATAATGGTTCTTCAGTTCAAGGGCTGGAGAAGTTGGATAGGTGATTTTGCAAGCCCTGGTGACTTGTGTCCAACCATCGACATTCTGTTGGCACCCATCTTCTCCTGTGCTGGAGAGCTTGGTTGCTGCAAGAAGCATCTCATCAATGTACTTCTCACTGTCTTTAATGCTCCTCAGCCTCGCCACCTCCTCTCTGTGTTCCTCCACTTGTTTAAGAACATAAGATATGCCATACTGGGTCAGACCAAGGTCCATCAAGCCCAGTATTCTGTTTCCAACAGAGGTCAATCTAGGTCATATGTACCTAGCAGTTTCCCCAAGGGACACAGGTTCCACAATGCTTGTATTGGTTCAAGCATTGATATCCTGGGTCCCTTCTTAATAATGGTTTATGGACCTTTCTTCCAGGAACTTGTCCAAACCTTTTTTAAACCCAGCTACACTAACAGCCTTTACTACATCCTCTGGTAACAAATTCCAGAGTTTGATTACACGTTGAGTGAAAAAATATTTTCTTTTATTAGTCTTAAATAGTTTACCCTGTAGCTTCATTGCATGTCCCCTAGTCTTTCTATATTCTGATAAGGTAAACAATCGATCTACGTTTACCCATTCCACTCCGTTCATTAATTTATAGACTTCTATCATATCTCCCCTCAGCCGTCTCTTTTCCAGGTTAAAGAGCCCTAACCTTTTTTGCCTTTCTTCATAGGAGTATCCTTCCATCCCCTTTACCATTTTGGTGGCTCTTCTCTGAACCTTTTCTAAAATCGCTATATCCTTTTTAAGATACGGCGACCAGAATTGCACACAATATTCAAGGTGCGGTCTCACCATGGAACGATATAGAGGCATTATAATATTTTGTTTATTTTCCATTCCTTTCCTTATCATACCTAGCATTCTATTTGCTCTCTTGGCCGCCGCTGCACACTGGGCCGAGGGTTTTAACATGGTATCCACAATGATGCCTAAATCTTTTTCCTGGGTGGTGGTTCCTAATGCGGAACCTTGCATCGTGTAACCATAGTTTGGGTTGTTCTTCCCTAGGTGCATAACCTTGCACTTGTCCACATTAAATTTCATCTGCCATTTTGATGCCCAGTCTTCCAATTTATCAAGATCCTCTTGCAATTTTTCACAATCCTCTTGGGTTTTAACAACTTTAAATAGTTTTGTGTCATCTGCAAATTTGATAACCTCACTCGTTATTCCACTTTCCAGGTCATTTATGAATATATCAAAAAGCAGCGGACCCAGCACAGATCCCTGGGGTACACCACTATTCACCTTTCTCCATTGGGAAAATTGGCCATTTAGCCCTACTTTCTATCTGCTTTCTATCTTTTAACCAGTTCCTGATCCACAATAGTACACTGCCTCCTATCCCATGACTCTTTAGTTTCGCCAAAAGTCTCTGATGAGGGACCTTGTCAAAGGCTTTCTGAAAGTCCAGATACACAATATCAACCAACTCACCTTTGTCCACCTGTTTATTCACTCCTTCAAAAAAACATAACAGATTAGTAAGACAAGATCTTCCTTGTCTAAAGCCATGTTGGCTGTCTCCCATTAGGTTGTGACTATCTACATGCTGAGTAATGTTATTCTTTATGATGGTTTCTACCATTTTTCCCGGGTACTGACGTCAGGCTCACCGGTCTGTAGTTTCCCGGATCACCCCTGGAACCCTTTTTAAAAATTGGTGTTACATTGGCGATCCTCCAATCTTCAAGTATAAGAGATGATTTTAATGATAGTTCACAGATTACTGATAGCAGTTCTGAAATCTCATATTTCAGTTCTTTCAACACCCTTGGATGTATACCATCCGGCCCAGGTGATTTGCTACTCTTCAGTTTATCTAATAGTTGTAAGATATCTTCCCGATGTATCGATATTTCCTTCAATTCTTCTGCACCTTTAAATACCACTTCAGTCATGGGTAACATCCCTACATCTTCCTCAGTAAAGACCGAAGCAAAGAATTCATTCAGTCTCTCCACTATCGCCTTGTCGCCTCTTAGTGCTCCTTTAACCCCTTTATCATCTAATGGACCAACTGACTCTCTCACAGGTTTTTTTGCTACGAATGTACTTGAAAAGGTCTTTATTTCGCGTTTTTGCTTCCGCAGCAAGCTTCTTCTCAAATTCTCTCTTTGCCTGCCTTATCAATGCCTTGCATTTGACTTGCCAGTGCTTGTGCTGTTTCCAGGTTTCATCGTTTGGCTCTTTTTTCCATTTCCTGAAAGATGCTTTTTTGGCAACAACAGCCTCTCTGACCTCACCTTTAAACCATGCTGGCAGTTTTTTTGACTTCCTTCCACTTTTCTTAAAGCGTGGAATACAGCTGGTCTGGGCTTCCAAGATAGTATTTTTCAACAACACCCAAGCTTGATGTACGTCTTTAACCTTTGCAACTGCTCCTTTTAGTTTTTTCTTAACTGTTTTCCTCATTTTATCATAGTCTCCCTTTCGAAAGTTAAAAGGGAGTACTGTGGATTTCCTTACTATCCCTCCTCCACTAATTAAATCGAAGGCGATCATGCTATGATCCCTATTGCCAAGTGGCACCAACACCCTTATTTCTTGCACTAGATCTGGTGTTCCACTAAGGACTAGGTCTAATATGGCTTCCCCTCTGGTCGATTCATGAACCAGCTGCTCCAAGAAGCAGTCATTTATTTCATCTAGGAACTTTATCTCTCTAGCATATCCTGACGTGACACTGACCCAGTTGATACCGGGGTAATTGAAATCACCCATTATTATTACTGTGCTGTAACATTTGTTAGCTTCCTTGATTTCTTTGAGCATTTCATCATCCATTTGGTCATTCTGGCCAAGTGCTTGATAGTACACCCCCACTGCCATCGCCTTCCCCCTTTTATATGGAATTTCAATCCATATAGATTCTACAGCAGATTTTGTTTCCTGCAAAACTTTAATCCTTTCTGAGTCAATGCCCTCTCTAACATAGAGAGGGCATTTCTACCCTAATCGATTACCTCACCTCACATCATGCTCCTGATCTTTTCTTCCTAACAGAAATTTGGTTAAAGGATGGTGAGGAACCTCTTCTTAATCGTTGTTTACCTCCAAGCTACTCTACGCTATCTACTTCCTGTCGAAGGAGGAGTGGTGGAGGAATTGCTGTCCTCTACCGCTCTTCCCTTTCCCTTCAAGAACAAACCTCTTCTGCCCTTCATTATCCAGAATCTTTGCTCCTCCGTCTTGCTACCTCTCCTCCACTCCATTTTCTCCTTATCTATGCTCCTCCGTCCCTTCCTGCCCCTGCATGGGATTCCCTTCTCTCTACTATATCCGAGGTCTCCCTTCTCTTCCCTCAGCTCCTAATCCTTGAAGATTTCAATGTTCATGTCAACTCTCCCTCTACCCCCGTTATCATGCTTTCCTCTCTCTTCTGACCGATCTTCCTCTTCATCAACTTGTTCCCTTCCCCACCCACTCCGCTGGGCATGCTCTTGATCTTTTCATTTTCCCCCTGGGCTCCCCTCTCAGTCTCTCCTCCTTTTTCTCTTTACCCCTTCCCTGGACTGACCACTTCTGTCTTTTTTCTTCCCTTTTGCTTCTGTTATCCTCTCCCTCTCCCTCCTTCTCTAACGTCCCTCCCCCACCTGCCCTTGCCTATCGCATCACCGCGAATACTCTTCTTCACTTCCCCTCCTCCGCCACCCTCTTTTCTCCTGACTTTCATCTTCTTCCTGTTTAATACCCAGACACGCACTTGGAATGGCACCCTCTTAACCGCCCTTGACAGTCTAGCCCCTCTTCAGCCTTGTTCTATTCCCCGTCACCCCTGCCGCCACCCCTGGTTTCATCCTGGCCTTTCCCTTCATCGTTGACATCTTCGTCGGACTGAAAGGCTCTGGCATAAGCACCCCTCCTCCTGGACCGCTTTCGAGCCTGCCATCGCCATTATCGTCTCCTTCACACAGCCAAAAAAGACTACTTTTCCTCTCTCATTCCCACCTCTGCTAACTCTTCCCGTCAGTTGTACTCCATTCTCAACTCTTTGTCTGCTCCCCATTCCTTCTCCTCGCCATCTCCCCCTTCCGTTTCTCCTGACCCTGCTTTATTGGTCACATTTTTCTCCTCTAAAGTGCTTTCCCTCCATCTCTCCTTCCCCTCTTGTCCTCCCCCCCTCTCCCCTCCTCCTTCTGGTTCCATGTCTACTCCTCCTTCCTCTCCTACCTCGCTTTCCCCCCGTGCATCCCCCCTCTTTCTCATCACTGGTCCTCCTTCGAGCTCATCTCTGCCCCGTTCTTTCCAAGGCCTTCCACTCCTTTCAAAAAACCTTCTGTCCCTCCAATCCCATCCCATTCCACTGGCTCCTGGACCCTTCCCTGGCCCTCTCCCTTTATCTCCTCTCCATCATTAATAACAGTCTTTCCTCTGGTATCTTTCCTACTCTCTGGAAGCACGCTATTATCCACCCTATCTTAAAAAAAGAGTTCCCTAGATCCCTCTTCCCCTCTAGCTGGCGTCCAATTTCTAATCTTCCTTTCCTCTCTAAGCTCTTAGAAAAACTTGTTTTCTCCCAATTGTCCTCCCATCTTGAAGCCTCAGTTTACCCTGCACCCACGTCAATCCAGTTTTCGTCCTGGGTATAGCACGGAATCTGTTCTTCTCTCTCTTCTCGACGAATTCCACACTGCCCACGATGGTGGTTCTTTCACCCTTGCTGTCTCACTTGATCTCTCTGCTGCATTTGACCTCATTGACCACCGCACCCTTCTTTCACACTTACATAATGCCGGTCTTTCTGGCACTGTGCTTCATTGGTTTCAGTCTTTCATCTCGGGTCATTCTTTCTCAGTTTCCTCTGGCTCTCTATCCTCACCCTCTACTTCCCTCCCTTGCAGTGTCCCTCAGGGTTCTGTCCTTGCACCCATCCTGTTCAATGTCTTTCTAGCTCCTCTCACTCTCTTGGTGCAACAACAGGGCATATCTGCACATTACTATGCCTACGACATCTTCCTTATCTATCACACTGACTCAGCTTCTCCTGACCTCACTCCTCTTAACGACTGTCTTTCTTCCGTGGCCTTTAGACCCTATCCTATATACGTTTCATCATCTGGTGTTGTTAGATTTGGAGAAGTTGGAAAAAACTGCCTTTACTCCATGGAAGAATTTGTCCAAAATGGAACTGTTAGCTCTACGAGAATTGCAGTGTATGTCTAATATAGTTATTAAGAGAGCTGACAAAGGTGGAGCGATTGTTGTTTTGAACTCTGCAGATTATGATGCTGAAGTTATTCGGCAGTTGAGTAACTCTGACCATTATTTGATGTTGTCTGGTGATCCTACTGAAGATTTGCAAAAGCTCTTGAAGGATGTGACTACCTAGGCATGTTTGGCAGGTTTCTTGACAGACAAGGAGCGGATGTTTCTTAATCCATCTTTTCCTAAAATACCTGCTTTTTACGTATTGCCAAAGGTTCATAAAAGTCTGGTAGCACCCCCTGGTCGCCCAATCTTATCTAGTAATGATTCTCTGTTAGAGCGTGTTGGAATATATCTCGATAAATTTTTGCAACATGAGGTTCCTAAAATTACTTCTTATGTAAAAGATACTACTCATTTTTTGTGCCTTTTAGACTCTGTAGAGTCGGTGGAACAAGTTGACTTTATGGTAAGTTTGGATGTGGCGGCGCTTTATACTTCTATACCTCAGGTTGCTGCTATCGCTGTTTTGACTCAAGTCTGGGACACTAGAGAAGCTCCACACCCTGTCCCCACTTCATTTTTAATTACTTTAGCTGAAATAGCGTTAAATAGCGTTAAAGAGGAATTATTTTGTCTACAACCAAACTTTTTATCAGCAAATTTCGGGTACGGCCATGGGGGCTACCTTTGCACCTTCGCTAGCAAACTTATACATGAGTTCTTTTGAAACTCAGTATGTTTATTCATCTCGATTTGCGGTACATATTATTCGGTGGTATCGTTATATTGACAATATATTTCTTTTGTGGCATGCATGGTACTAAAGAGCTTCTTGAGGAATTTTTTTCAGTATTTGAACACCTGCAACACTTCTATTTCCTTCAGTATTGATATCCAAACTTCTAAGATTCATTTTTTGGATGTGAGCATTTCAAAAGGTTATAGTGTTTTTTTTACTACTTTTTATTCTAAACCAACTGATCGAAATACTATGTTACATTTTAATAGTTTTCATCCACAACATCTACGTCAGAGTTTACCTTATTCACAATTTTTTACCTGTCGCTGCATATGTTCTACTCTGTCGGAATTTAAAGTTCAAGCTTCTTTTATGATGCGTAAATTTGAGGAACGTGGATATCCACCTGCTGTTCTGCGTAAAGCATATCGGAGGGCTCGATTTAATCATCGTGAATGGCTATTGCAACCTGCTAATGCCGTTTCACGGTCAAGTACTTCATCAACTGTTACATGTGTGTTACAATATTCAAGCTTATCAACCTGTATTGCTACAGTATTACGTCGCCGCTGGGCTCTACTAGTGACTCATCCCACGTTTTCTGAATATTCTTTACGGCTTGCATATAGCCGCAGCTTTAATTTGAGGGATCACCTCTGTCCTGCAGTGCCGCGACAACCATTTTCTTCAGCTGCAACAGTTGGTCATTTTGCGTGTCAACGTTGTATTTATTGTAGTGTCATGTCGCACTCAATTTGTTCAGTTTATAAAGCTAAAGTTCGTGCTTTACCATTTTTTACAACTTGTGCTACAACACATGTAATTTATGGTCTGTGGTGTCCATGTTCAAGGCTTTATATTGGTAAAACCACTCGACCCCTTCGTACACGCCTGGCTGAACATAAGTATAGCCTCCATAAAAAATGGATAGAGACACCTTTAATTCAGCACTGTTTGGACTTTGGCCATCAATTTTTTGATCTAAAGTGTACTGTTTTGGAACATGTTCCAGTTCATATTCGGAGGGGAGATCGAGGAAAAATTCTGTAACCGGGTACGGCGCACTAGCCACCTCGCAACCCCCCCACCCAAACCCTCCCCCCCCCCCACCCCTCCCATACATAAAACCATTATGCAATAACAACACCACACCTGCTCTGGGATTAAAACTGGTCGCAGCTTTATTTGCCTTTAACAATAACTAAACAAAGTTCACAATCAACAAACTTCCCCCCCCCACCCCCGCAGATCAAGCCTTCACCAGCCATCCTAGTAGCAAGGTGACGCTGTCTCCGCTTCCGCCGGGCACAAGCCCCGGTTACTTCCGTATCCCTCCCTCATCCGGCTTCGCCATATTATTAGCAAAAGCCGAGGGATTGTCCAGGTCGGGGGTACCCCACCCCCGTCCTAAGGATTGCCTCCGGCTCCGGACCCCGGAAACCTCCGGGATCCCGCCACCCCCCTCCAGCTGCAACACCCCTACACCCCCAGGTCAATCAGACCATGAAGAGGGAGGGCGGGCGGGAGCAACCGTCCCCTTCAGCCGCCGCTCGCAAAACGGCTGAGCTCCGCGCCGCCCCCCCCCTCGACCCTGGCCCGACTCTGTGATTGGCTCCCGCGCTGCTCCAACAGCCGCGGGAGCCAATCACTTTAAAGCCAAACACTCGCGACGCCGCCAGCGTGGCCGACCAGCCGGGGGGCGAGCGCGGCGGCGCCCCCCCGGTTAATTCCGGCCGCGGGCACGAGGCGCCGCGGCCTTCCTGTAACCGGGTACGGCGCACTAGCCACCTCGCAACCCCCCCACCCAAACCCTCCCCCCCCCCACCCCTCCCATACATAAAACCATTATGCAATAACAACACCACACCTGCTCTGGGATTAAAACTGGTCGCAGCTTTATTTGCCTTTAACAATAACTAAACAAAGTTCACAATCAACAAACTTCCCCCCCCCCCACCCCCGCAGATCAAGCCTTCACCAGCCATCCTAGTAGCAAGGTGACGCTGTCTCCGCTTCCGCCGGGCACAAGCCCCGGTTACTTCCGTATCCCTCCCTCATCCGGCTTCGCCATATTATTAGCAAAAGCCGAGGGATTGTCCAGGTCGGGGGTACCCCACCCCCGTCCTAAGGATTGCCTCCGGCTCCGGACCCCGGAAACCTCCGGGATCCCGCCAACGGCTCAGGACACCTCGACCTGAGCCGCCCCCACGGCAAAGCTGCGACCAGCCCTAGGTTCCCGCAGAATATCCTCCAAGGCCTCCTGCCAGTCGTTGAGGAGTAAATCCACCCCAACAGGGGATAGATGTACCCCATCATGCCGGTACAATCCCGCACAGGCTACCTCCGCCCAAGGATGAAGAATCTGATACCCCCCACGCTCCCGCACCCATCGACCAATCTGCCGATTGATTTTGGTTAACCCCCGTGACCACCGCCGCTCACCCCAGGAAGCAGGCCTTGGAATGATATCAGACCATGCGATTATCACGCCTGGAAACATAATTAACAATTCTCCAAAATCGCGCTGTGCTGCGCGAATCAACTGTCGACAAGTCCAAGCCCCCAAATCATTGCCCCCAAGATGAATCACGGTGATGTCAGGCAGTCCTTGCCGACGCTCATGGTGCCGCAGCAAAGGCAATAGCTGTATCCACCGAAGACCGCGCTCGCCCAGCCATGAAACGGTCACCAAGGGAGTTGCTAGGCCGAGATTCCTGCCGACAGGCCGTGTCTCTGCTCGTCGACCCGCCCAATAAACAAAAGAGTGGCCAATCACCCAACAGCAACAGGGTCCCTTTCGGAGATCTGCAAAACAAAATGAACAGTTAGCCACATCCCCCCACCCCTTACAACCGCACATAACTGCGGAAAGCCTGGGACTTCCATCTACCGATCCTCTTAATGTCCTCCACAGGCAAACCCTCCCCCGCCGCCGTCGTCGCTGCCCCTATCCGGAATGAGTGAGGCGCAAACTGACTCGAGTCCTCACCCAACCCGTGCAGCGCTAACCGCACAACTGCAGTAAACTGGAAGCGCGTCAACGCCCGCCCATCCGCGTGCCGAAAAAGGCTTCCGGCGCCGACAGGCCGCAGTTGCAGATACGCTTGCAGCGAGGCAACCGGACAAGTAAGAACACCGGGAAGCGCCCGCAAAAGTACCCAAATCCCTTTTCCCGACGGATCCGTCTTGGAACGCTCTAACCGAATGCGAACCGCGCCCGGCACGAAAACCACATGGCGAAGGAGCAAACCCTGAGGACGCAACAAGCGCCCAGACTCTGCCACCAATTCGCCCACGCGAAACGCCCCAAAAAAGGCAACTACAAAGACCGCTCGAAATAGCGCGGCCTCAAAAGGGGAGGTAACCACTCCGGGCAAGGCGCCACACAGCCGTAGAAGTAAGGCATGGGTGATGGGGCGCCTACAATCACCAGAGGAAGGGCTGGAGCGTTCCCAACCCTGCAACAACCGCCGCGTCAGAAAACCGCCCCCAACAGCCCCCCACCCCACCGCCTTCGAGAAAAAGGAAAACCCGGCCAAATGCAGCCGAACCGCTGTCCGTGAGAACCCCGCCGCCTTCGCCCAGAGAACATACTGACTCGTGAGGTGATCGGAAACAGGTCCATGTCGCCAACCGCGAACTGCCAGAAAGCTCTCGACCCTGCTGCAGCCCCGCCGATAGGCCGTCCACGTAGCAGCCGACACCGAGCTGCGCAGCAAGTGGATCATCTCGGAAGACCAATCTGCCATAAGTGCTCCGGCACCGATGCTCCCTCCGTGTCCGCAGATGGCGCCAAGGCCCGAAACAGCTCCCACTTAAAACGGGGAAAAGAGCATCAGCAATCTTGTTAGTAACTCCCGGGATATGCCTGGCCCTAACCACTACATTGAGTCTCAAGCAGGCCAATACGACCTGACGCATCAAGTCTGCCACCGGCACTGACCGCGGGGAATAAGTATTAATAACACTAACAACCGCCGCATTATCACACCACCATAGAACCGACCGATTGCGAAGCCTGTCAGGCCATAACGTGAGCACCACAAGTATCGGGAACAGCTCCAAAAAGGTAATATTACGGGTTAAGCCGGCCTCACCCCAAGACGGCGGCCATGGCTCAGCACACCACGAACCACCAAAGTACACGCCGAAACCCCCACCACCAGCGGCATCAGTATACAAATCCAACGCAGCACTGGTGGTTTCCAGGTCTCTAAAGACAGTGTAGCCATTAAAGTCCTGCAAAAAGGTGTCCCACACAGACAAGTCCGCTCGCATACCCCGCGATATTCGAATACGATGATGCGATCTTGCCACCCCTGTTGTGGCCAGAGCGAAGCGACGCAAGAACACCCTACCCATCGGGATCACCCTACAAGCAAAATTCAGAGAGCCAATCAACGCTTGCACCTCCTTCAACGTCATCTTATTGGTGGCAATAGCGGACGCTACCAACACTCTCAACCTGACCACTTTGTCGAGAGGCAAGCGCGCAACCATCGCCACGGAGTCTAATTCGATACCCAAAAAGGTAAGCTTCGTTATCGGGCCGGCCGTTTTATCCTGAGCCAAAGGAACTCCCCACTCGTGAGCTAAATGTAGAAATTCGTCTAACAAGGCCTGACACCGACCAGACTGTGCTTCGCCCACAAACAAAAAATCATCCAAGTAATGCACGGCATTCCTGCAACCTGTCCTCCTCGAGAAAACCCAGTGCATAAACGTAGCAAACAGCTCGAAGTACGCACAGGACACCGAACAACCCATGGGCATGCACTTATCGTAATAGAACTGATCCCCGAAGGAAAACCCCAATAAATGAAAAGCTGACGGATGGACCGGCAACAACCGGAATGCCGACTCAATGTCCACCTTGGCCAACAAGCTCCCTCGACCACATCGCCGGACCAGCTCCACCGCCGCATCAAAGGATGCGTAACGAACTGTACAATACTTTGCAGGGATGTGGTCATTCACGGAAGAGCCAGGAGGAAAAGACAAATTATGAATCAACCGGTATTTTCCAGGCTCCTTCTTCGGAACAATCCCCAAAGGGGACACTACCAAGTTGGGGAAGGGCGGTTCGGCAAACGGGCCAGCCACCCTTCCCAAACGCAGCTCCACGGCCAGCTTGTCCCGCACAATATGCGGAAATCTCCGCACTGACGGTGCATTCCGAACCCTACCCGACACCACCGTACCTACTACCGGAATGGAAAACCCAGTTTGAAATCCCTCCGACAACACCCTCCCAGCCTTGCGCCTGGGGTAACTCCCCAACCACAGACTAAGAGCCGGGAACAGAATAGGAGTCGGAGCTAAAGCCAAAAGGTCGCTACTGCTTGAGAGGCGGCACTCCAGGAGCAACTGACCCCCGTTTGACACACTTAAGTGCGGAATGTCCTCCCGCACAGATGGAGCAGGCATGCCGGAACTAACAGTCCGGAAAGGGGCACGAAGACTTGTTGAAGCGCCAACACAAGTCTCCTGCGCCGCTCCCTGCTGGTCTCGAAGCCGCCGGTAAGGTGGTCGCACGAAAGGACCGCACAGATCCATCAGCGGCCCCAGCTGCACCTCTCTGACCACTCACAAACCCCCCGCCCGGACGAACCGCCATCTGAGTTAACCAAAGATTAATATCTTGCGTTCCCCAAGACAACAGCCGATTCTCCTCCATCTTATCGCGGAATTTCTCATCGTAGTTGAGCCAAGCCCAACCCGGATGGGACTGAGAAGCCTCTAGAATGGAATCCATATAAGCTAAAGCATCCCGTACTGCTGAGGATGCCTATGTCCCCAAACACTAGCAAGACGTAAGAAAGACCTCGTCCAATTAACCACATTTCTAGCGACTTTGCGCACCCGCCCTGCCTTCTCGTCCTCTTTCCGCTTTTTTCCGACTATCCCCCGTCCGCTTCCTACCCTCCAATAACCGAAACAAATCAATATAACGCCGTTTTTGAATTTTGCGCCGCAACTTTTTTGGTACCCCTTCCCACAATTCCGAAAAAACTGCTAACGTCGGCTGCACTAAACTCAGAGAAGAATCCTCCCTCTCGCTCGCGGACGTAGACGAAGATGAAGTCCGGACGGACGAAGAAGAAGAAGAAGAACTAGATCTACGGCGCCGTCGACGAGAGTGCTTACTTTTCTTCTTGGCCTTTTTGCCTACATCACCCAATACCGCCGAAACGTCACCCTCCCCCACGCCGTGCGCTGTCGCCCTAGCACCCTCACCCCCCACCTCCCCAGAAAAGCCCAGTGCCAACTCACCTGCACCACTGCGGGTAGTCCCGGCGGGTGAAACTAGTCCGTGCTGGACCGTCGACATCACAGGCCCCGCACCATGGTCCGCTCCCAAACGGTTTCCTTCCCCGCTCGATACATCCACACCTTGCTGGCCGGACCGATGGAAATCGGCAGCGCCCCGAAACTGCAATCCCGGAGGGACCTGAGGAGAGAAAACACCAAACGGCGAAGAAAACACCAGCCATGGCCCAAGACGGCGGCCATGCCCCCATCCAGTTTACCTGAGAAGAGCCCTGCCCGCCCCCGCTCCAATGGTCCCAAGCCAAGGGAGTGCCCCCCTGCCCCATGGGAACTTGGAAATTAGCCCCCCCTCTACCCCCCGCCCACTCGGGAGACTGTCCCGCCCCGGCCAAGAAGGGCCAACACCCGACACCCCCAACGCTTCCCCCCCCTCTAACCCCCCAACGGCTCCCACACTACCCCTGCCCCCCGCAACAGGAATAGAAGGGTCACCCGACCCCACAGGAAAGGTACTCCCTATATGCGTCACATCAACCCGCCCCCTACCCCCAGGTACAGTAGCTCCACGACCCCTGTGATCCTTCCTTTGCTTGCCCCGCCCCCGCTCACTTCCCTTCTGCCCCACAGCCCCACGCCGCGAGCCTCGCTGCTCCCTCGACCCAGACCTGGCCGCAGCCTCTAACCCTGATGCACCCCTCCCCGCTCCCACCCCCCTTCCCGCTCCCCTGCCTCTTTGAGCACCTCTGCCCCGTTGTTGGTGAGGCCGCATGGTGCCTTGTCAACAAAGAGTCCCCGCGGGAGAAAATGGATTTTTTTTTTTTTTTTTTAAACTACTACTGCTGACAGAATAGGGAGAGAATATTCAAAAAACAAAAAAAAAAAAACCCAAACTGTAGCAAGGCTAAAAACCCGCGAAGAAGAAAAAACAGAAGCACACTTGCCTGCCCGAATGGTCCCGCAGTGAGCCCAAAGGACACGTGCTCAAGCCGCCACTCACCGCCGCGAAACCGGCACGCTGAGGCACAGTACAGGAAAATCCCCCGATCAACGCTGCAATGCCCACCACCGAAACGGCAACGAGCAGCAAAGCCCAACCAGACAACCAGGCAGGAGACAGTGGAAAAGCAACCGTCCCCTTCAGCCGCCGCTCGCAAAACGGCTGAGCTCCGCGCCGCCCCCCCCACTCGACCCTGGCCCGACTCTGTGATTGGCTCCCGCGCTGCTCCAACAGCCGCGGGAGCCAATCACTTTAAAGCCAAACACTCGCGACGCCGCCAGCGTGGCCGACCAGCCGGGGGGCGAGCGCGGCGGCGCCCCCCCGGTTAATTCCGGCCGCGGGCACGAGGCGCCGCGGCCTTCCTGTTACAGAAAGAGCAACGGTGGATTTATTTTCTCAATACTTTATACCCTTCGGGTCTGAATGATAAAATAGAATGGACAACTTTTTTCTGATTTTGGCATTTTTCTGATTTAGGCCCCTTTTGAAAGGATTTTATCAGCCCCAGTCCTAAACTGAACCATACCATCTGATGATCACTGGATATGAGATGATCTTCCAATATAACATCAGAAACACTTTCCCCATTGGTAAGCACTAAGTCCAGTATCGCCCCATCACATGTGTGTTTTGTTACCAGTTGCCTGAATAGTTTTCCTTGTAGAGAATCCAAGATCTCCTTATTTCTTGATCACATTGCAACAGGGATGTGCCATTCCACATCTGGTATATTGAAATCACCTATCAGTAGCACTTCTTCTTTCATGGCAATACTGCATATGTCTTCTTTTAAATCTTTATCCATTTCTATGCTCTGGGAGGGGGAGCTGTATATAACTCCAAATGCAAATGGATTTCCCTTTCCCTCTTTCTAGTTTAACCCACAGTGCCTCCTCTTTTCCTGTTAAACCCTGCAATTCTATGCATGCAATATGTGCCTTTGAGTAAATGCTGACTCCTAGTGACCCAGAAGCTCCTGGGTTTTCTTGGCAGTGTAACCAGAAGTAGATTGCCAGGCCTTTCTTCCAAGGCCCAAAGCCACAAGGAGTACTAGTTTCTTAGTTACCAAGCCAGTGTTCTAACCACTAGGCTACTCCTCCATTCCCATAGCTTTAATATTATTTTTACATATAGTGCCATTCCACTTCCCCTTCATCCTATCCTGCCCTCCCTGAATATAGCCTGGTATAATTACATGTCAGTCATGGTTTTCAGTGAACCATGTCTTTGTAACCACCACTAAATCCAAGTCAGCCTCTTCCATTAAAGCCTCAACATCTGAGATTTTATTTCCCATGCTACGGGAATTTATACACAGCACTTTCCAGTTGTTGCCCCTATTACCCATTTCTAAAGAGGTATTTAATGTTTCACTTAGCTGGGAGATTTCTTCACTTACCTGGGGACTCTCTTCACCCATCTCCAACGAATGTAGTTTAAAGACCTCTTCAGTAGGTTAGCCAGTCTGCTGCTGAAGACACTTTGATCCTTCTTGGACAGATGGACCCACCTCTTTCAGGCTACTTTTGGATCCTGATGCTCCCCATTCTCTTGCCCACTACTTATGCACATCTTGCCATACTCTAGTCCCAATTTTTTTGATGTTTTTTCATCTTGGTTGGATTGTAAGTTCTGATGAGCAGGGACTGTGTCTCACATCTGTATGTATAGCACTCTGTATGCTTTGTAAATGCTTTTTAAATCATTGGTAGTAGTAATTCAGTGTTACTCTAGCAGCCATGGCATGAAGAGTTTCCCTAACTTGCGCTCCACTAGGTCTAGTTCACTTAATGACTCGTATAGAGAAGTCCTCTAGGGTAAACGATTTGAGCCAAACACACTCAGCTGAACAGGCCCAAGAATATAGATGGAGATCATATCAAAAATATCCTGCTGAATGATGTTCATTACTTGCACAACACTGCACTCATGAACTTTCCCACCTGAATCAAGAGTATAAATGCAAATTACCATACAAGGAAAGCAATTTGAAACTTTAGTAAAGTAAAAGACTTAAAAAGAATTTCACAGGAATGAGGCAACATGTTTAATATATACCACAAAAGAAAATGAAAAGATGAAAATGAGAAAATAAATTAAAGTACAGGGTATGTGATTAAAAGCAGAGTTCATTTTGGTAACAAAACAAGTTGAATCCTCTTCCTGGAAAACAGGGTGTTAGCTCTTTGCTTTGAGACCTCTTACCTTTGCCTTGTTTGTACTGCAGGTATCATATGCAGTAGATGGTACTACAGAGATTGAATGCTCTGTGGGGATATTTAATAAACGCCACGACAAGGGCAGAAAACCTGTTGATCAACTAATCATACATCAAATAATCATCACCAACCAGCAATTTAAACAACTTTGGGTCTTCTTATTTTAAAGATATATGCCAGTTGTATGTCCACACTAGCGGAAACAAGGAGAAAAGACCTCAGAGATGTCCCTCCATTATTGTAGCCACTTTAAACCATCTATCCATCATGGATATTCAGCATATTGACCAGTTAGCCAAGGCAACCAGGTAAGTGGAATATTGACCCTTTCAGGGCTAACAAACCCCGCCCCCCCCAGGTAAATGGAATATCCCATTTACTATGCAGTTAACCAACAAAACCAGGTAAATGGGATATCTCGTTGACGACGTGGTTAAAAAACAAAAACAAGTGAATGTAATATCTGGTTTATTACATGGTTAACAAATAAAACCAAGCAAGTGAACTCTCGGTATGGCACATTAAACATCCATACCTACAGCCACCACCCAATGCCACCATCACAACACGGATATGCCGAGGTATCAGCTGCTGTAGGATGGTCCATACACTAAGCAGCCAGTCCATGCTCCCGCTGGACAAGTATGGGTGGGTATACGCTAGCCACTGGGCCAATATAGTGAGAGGAATATACCTGTACCTTATGAAATATATGGCTGCTGGTCAAGGCACAGGCATATATGGCTAACAGTGTGGTCTGTGAGGAGAGCACAGGGAGGCTGACTGGTATATACACTCACAGTACAACACACAACATTTGGGCACTGGAGTGCTGTGTGTGCAGGAATGGGAAGTACAGTGGAGGTATGGCCCTAGAGAGGAGATGCATGCCACATAGGTGACTGACATGGGAGGCCAGGGAAGCAGTGTGAAGGAGCATAGCTCATGGCCCCCAACAATACCACTGAGCCATGGCAGGGGACTGCAGAACCAAAAATCATGTTGATGCCTCTGAGGCCTGTCAAGGCTGAAGCCAGGTGCCTTGTGCCCTGAGCTCCTACTTCATCACCCTCATTACTGTACCTTGTTTCCTGACGTGTGTGTAGGGGCCTGTCACTCTACTGTGGCTCCTATCCAGTTAACCATACTGAAGTCCTCCCATAACCCTGTCACCCATAAAAGGACAGATCCTGTGATCAGGCATCTCTGTCATGCCCCAGCCATGTGCAGGCAGCAGTACCTAGCCTCAGTAGATGCTATCTGACACTAACCCCCCTGACTGTACAATGATCGTGCAGTGAGGACACAGCCATTGGCAGGCATGGCATGATCACTGGACAGTCTGCACTACAGCATCAGGAGCCCATGTGACCTACATTAGTGCCCATGTGGCCCTCCCATGCTATGTGCCTGCTCCCATTCCATTACCCAGTGCATGGATGCCCCACTGTAGTACCACACTGCATACATAGGCATGCACACATATATTATCTGGGGCCTGTATCGAGGCTCCAACAGGGACTGTCCATGCTCTCACCCGTGTTGCACTACACCCACACCTAAGTACATGTGTGACAATACACCCACCCAAATGTGCAGGTCTCATCAGCAGACTAACATCTCACCAGACTGCACCACACTACATGCTGTTCTTCAGCCTTACTGTCTTGAGATTGCTGGCTTGGCCACCACCTTGGCCTGTGCCCTCAACATACCATGTGCTCACATTCAGGCCCCAACACCAGTCCAGCAACCGCCAAAGGCCCTGACCTGTGCATTGCAAATTAATATCCACAACCCCTATGTGCCAGACATATACATATGTTGCAGGAGGCAATGATGACAATGTGAGTTACAATAAATGGCCTTCATTAGAACAACATACCAACAACACCCACTTCCCATTGACCATTAGCCTTGTCAACATCACCCTTACCCAACTTCCCTACACATGCTAACCCCACCCTTCCTCAGATCAATCTAAAGCTCTGAAGAACCCTGGATGCAGCTCTGCAGGGACTGGGCAATGGTCTGTAGCCCTGTGCAGATCCCCCTGCAGACTCCACCACTGTCTCCCTCAGGAGCCACAGCTCCTCTACCAGAGTAGCCATAATCGCCACAGCTCCTGAAAGGGGGGGGGGCGGGCAATGTGGTGCCTGGGGCAGGGTCTACAGGGGGAAAAGTTGGGGTCTTCTGGCAAGAAAACAAATAGAATGCTAGGAATCATAAGGAAAGGAATGGAGAACAAAAAAAAAATATTATAATGCCTCTGTATCGTTCCATGGGGCGACCGCACTTTGAATATTGTGTGCAATTCTTGTCGCCGTATCTTAAAAAGGATATAGCGCTATTAGAAAAGGTACAGAGAAGAGCCACCAAAATGGTAAAGGGGATGGGAGGATACTCCTATGAGGAGAGGCTAAAAAGTTAGGGTTTTTCAACCTGGAAAAGAGACCACCGAGGGGAGATATGATGAAGGTCTATACATTAATGAATGGAGTGGAACAAGTAAATATAAATCAATTGTTTACGCCATCAGTTTATAGAAAGACTATGGGACATGCATTGAAGCTACAGTGTAACCTGTTTAAGACTAATAGGAGAAAATATTTGTTTTACTCAACGCGTAATCAAACGCTGGAATTTGCTACCGAAGGATGTAGTAAAAGCTATTAATGTAGCTGGGTTTTAAAAAAAGTTTGAACGTGTTCCTGGAAGAAAGGTCTATAAACCATTATTAAAGGGGACCCAGGAAGTCCACCCAGTACAAGCATTTCCCCAGTACAAGCATTGTGGAACCTGTATGTCTTTTGGGAAAACTGCTAGGTACTAATGACCTAAATTGGCCACTGTTGGAAACAGGTTACTGGGCTTGATGGACATTGGTGTGACCCAGCATGGCATATTGTATCCTATACAAACTATACATTTTTATGGCTGTTGGTTCTTGTAGGCGCACTGAAGTCTACGCCCCCGTCCTCTTTCTTCTTTGTTCTAAAGGTTTACAAGCTACTTTGTGGTTAGGGAGTGGAGCTGTTTTTTCTGTTTATGAAATATCGTATCCTATCCCATCCTCATGAACAAGAGACATCATAATGTCAAAGTGTGATATATTTAATTTATTTCAATTTTCTGTGTTCAAAGACTGACCGACTCACTTAAGCATATTCAATCTATACTACATAATGGACTAATTGCTAACAGTTTTAGGTAGTAGTCAGTTAGTAGGAGTATAAGTTCAAATAATAATCGATAAGGGCTGGTGTAAGGATATAAACCTTTAACATTGTGCGTCACCCCCTCCCACCCTCCAGTTACCTTTCAGCTTCCCAGGCACCCATCAACAAATTTGTAGTAATTCAAATCAACAATTATGATCACCCCAACTTATACCTCTGAGAATGATCCTGCGAAAATACATTATGACACTGTATTTTTTTAATATTAAGCAGTTAACAGCACAGTTTTATGGTTTTCAGAGTTTGTGTGGCTGTCAGGATCTATTTTGCTATGCCTGTATCACCAGAAGGTGCAGCGCTAAGTGACCACCTAGTTTGTCTAATGGCTAAGCCAGCTTGTAATTGAAAATTCCATTACTCCTGTAAACCCATTTGAGAACTGTCCTATTTGCATTAGTTCTCATATTTCCACAGTTATCACAAATAACAATTTAAAAAAACACACACACATTCTGTCTTGCTTTCTCCTTAAAACCTAATTTCTAATCGCTCACTACACTCCTTCAGACTTTCTACATACATTATATATCCTCATGAACCAATAAAGTCTCATCTTGTTGCCATGTCTTTTCACTGGAACATAGTCCCTCCAAACTTGTAGGATGCTTAGTCACTGTCTTTACCTTCTCAATTTAGCCTTTCCTTAAGCAACAGATATTATGTGTGTTTACTGTTTTGTATGGCAACCTTCAGTACAGACCTAAGATCTTGTAAGCTACTGTTATTAGAGCTCTGTCAGTTTTAAAAGTAAGAGAAAGTGAATGTTCCCTAACCCCCTATTAAATTTCAAATGCATGAACAGAGGTGGCAACTGTAACTCTTATTTTTTTCATGAACATTTATTTTTAAACACACAAGTCCTATTTCTCTTGAGTTTTAATTAATGCCATGTTCATCAGGATCAAAGTCTTCATGTCTTGGATAAAATCTAAATCAATTGGATTTAGAGGGGAAAAAATCTAAGTAACGAGCTCATCTGACATGATCGAATAAATTGTCTGTCCCTCATTTGTGCAGGCACACAGTGAGTGATAGTTTTTCATTATACAAAGTCAGTAACTTATATAGGAAGTAGAAAGGGGAACATTGATTTGCTATAATAAGAAAAAAAGCATTAAGTCCTACACATACACACACACACACGCACACATAAAAAAAGAAAGCTTACTTTTATAGAATGTCTTTTTTTGTTTATAAACTTCAGAATAGATATAAAATGGGCTATTTTACATTATTACTTTGATAATCACAAAGTAAATATTATATTAAAATGAACCATGAAAGACTTTTTCATAGAAAAAAAAAGTGGTACCAATCAGAGGGTGGCTACTAAAATAGTGAGGGTTCTTCGTTACAAAGCATATGAGGACAGACTTAAAGTTCTTAATATGCATATGTTAGAGAAAAGGGGGGATAGAGGAGATATGATAGAGATGTTTAAATACCTCCATGGCATAAATGCACAAGAGGGGAGCCTCTTTTGTTTGAAAGCAAGCTCTGCTACAAGGCGACATAGGATGAGGGTGAAAGGGGATAGACTTAGGAGTAATATGCGGAAATATTTCTTTAGGGAAAGAGTGATAGATGCATGGAATTGTCTCCCAGTGGAGCTAATTTATTTTATTTATTTATTTATTTTATTTAACACTCATTTTTATACCGCATCTTCCAGAGATCAGTTGCGGTGTACAAATAACAACAATTAACAAATCGAAGTTTGTTTTACATAGAACATCTTAAATATACATAGAACATCTTGAAGTATCATAAATTAAACAAACTTAAATCTAGGAAAATTAAAACAGTGATTTTAAACTGGAACTGTGTTAAAACCATTAACTAACAGAATGTGGTGTCTACGTACATAATATAGTACATAACAGATACAACTATATACATGAGGGAGGTATTAAGGCATAAGAGATTGGATAGTCTTTTCGTTTACGCTAAGTGTGTGGTCCATTTAGGTGGGAGGGTTTGTGCTTTATGTGGTCAGTTACTTGTTTAGCCTTTATCTAAGTTGAGTGCTAGGTTTTCCATGGTATTATAGTGTTTGGTGAATAGATATGTTTTTAATTTTTTGCGGAATTCCATGATCTCTGTTAGAGATCGTAGATCCTCTGGTAGGGAGTTCCAGATAGTAGGAGCTATATGAGAGAAGGCTCTATTATTGGTTAATTTATGTGCTTTTATGAAGTCCTTCGGAATCTTTAGTTTATTTAATTGTTCTTTTCTGTGGGTAGGCTTAGGTGTTTCTTTGCATATTAGATTACATAGTGTAGTCGGAGCCATGTCGTTTAATGCTTTGAATGAGGTAATTAAAGTTTTGTATGTTATCCTACTCTGTATTGGTAACCAATGAAGGGATGCTAGTATTGGTGTTATGTGTTGGAGTGAGTTTTATTTTTAGTATAATTCTTGCCGTTGCATTTTGGGCTAGTTGAATTCTTTTAATGTTCTGTTTTGAAATGCCCATAAGTATTAGGTTGGCAAAATCAAAATGAGGGGTTATGATAGCTTGTGTTATATTGATGAAATCTTGTACAAATACTAGCGGGCGTAGTTGTTTGAGAATTTTAAGTTTAAAATAGATTTTCTTTATGGTGTTTCTAATGTGGGTTTCCATTGTAAGGTGTGTATCTATTATAACACCTAGATATCTTATTTCATTTTTTATTTTAATTTCTTGATCTTGTAGTGTTATATGGGTTGGGGGGATAAATGATTGATTTTTTGTTACTATTAGGACTTCGGTTTTAGCATGGTTTATGTGGAGGTTTTGAGTTTTTAGCCAAATTGTGATTTCGTTATAACAGTCTGAGAGGAGTTGTAACGGTAGGTTGGGGATAGTAAATGGAATGTACATCATAATACCGTCTGCATAGAGGTGATATTGTACTCCAAATTTTTTAAAGATATTGCAGACCGGTTTTATGTAAATGTTAAAAAGTAGGGCTGATAGTGCAGATCCTTGTGGTAAACCTATTTCTTGATTATATGTAGTTGAAGTTTGATTACCTATTCGTACATTTTGTGTTCTGTTGTTTGAATAGGAGGTGAACCATTTATGTACTGTAGAGTTTATTCCTATCTGTTTTAAGTTGCTGAGCATTATTGAGTGATGTACACTATCAAAGGCCGCTGATATGTCAATGAAGAGGAGGATGAATGCTTGTTTATGATTGTCGATTCCTCTTAGGAGAGTATCAATTAATACAGTAAGTAGTGTTTCTACTCCGTGGCGGGGCCGAAATCCATATTGTTGCTCGTCAAGTGGGTAAGATGTGTCTATGTATTCCTGTGTCTGTAATTGTACTACTTTTTCTATTATTTTGGCCAAAAATGGTATGCTAGAGATGGGCCTGTATGATACTGGGGATATTTTATCTAATTTGCTATTTTTTAGTATTGGGCGTATTTGTGCGTGTTTGAGTGATTGTGGGAGGTAACCTTGGGTTAATGAGAGGTTGACTATTGGGAGAATGAATGATAGTAGAGTTGGCAGTGTGTTTTTTATCCATGACACTGGGCATGGGTCTAAATATGAAGTTGTGGTATTAAGACCAGATATGATAGTTTTTAATGACGTACTTGAAATGGGGTAAAAGTCTGACCATTCGTCAATAGGCTGCTGAGAGGTGTTAATTGTATCTAATGACATTTGAGGTTTTTTTGGTTTGTTTTGGTAGTGATTGGCTAGTGTTTGTACTGAGATGTCAGTGATTTCATTGCTAGAAGTTTGAGCGTTATTGGTAAGGTTTCTGACGATAGAAAATAGCTCTCGAGGTCTGTTAAATGATTTTGATAAGGTTGCTGCGTAGTAGTTTTTCTTTGTACTATCTATTGCTTCTTTATATTTTATGAGATGGTTATTGTATATTTCCTTGTGAATAGTCAACTTAGATTTTCGCCATTTAATTTTCGTGTTTTCTTAGTTCTTTTTTCATTTGTTTTAGTGTGTTGTTGAACCATGGTGTACTGTTTGTTTTGGGGTGTATCCTTTGTTTATTTGTGTGGTTGCTTTTGGCTGCATTATTGATGGTTTCGTACCAGTTGTTGACAGCGTCATCTAGATCTGATGTGGATGGCAAGAGGTGGGGGATTGTAGTGTCGAGGAATTCCGTTTCATTAAACTTTTTAAATTTTGACGTGGGACCATTTAATGTATAGTTTTTGACATTAGTAGTATGATATGTGAGATTTATGTTGATAGTATAATGATCAGACCAGGGTGTCTCTGTGAGTGTTATGGAATTTGGGTTGATTAGTTTGAAGAGTGCATCAGGGAGAAAAATCAGGTCTAGTGTTCCTCCTTTTATATGTGTTGCGGTATTTATTATTTGATGATAATCTATATCTGATATAGCATCGAGAAATAATTTGGAATTATGTGTTGATAGTGATGGGAGATTGAAATCACCTAGCATGATTACAGGGTTTTGTACAGTGGATGAGCTAAGGAGATCAATAAAGGAGTCTAGGCAATCTGCACTTTGGTCTGGAGGTCTATAAATTAAGCAGATTTTCATGAGGCCGATTTTTATCAATAATGTGTCTATGTTATTAGATATGTTTGATTGGATTGATTTGGCATTTAATAATAGAGATGAGGACAGTATCTGAATCCAAAAAAGCATGGGATAAACATAGAAGATCTGTAAAGGAAAAAAGGGGACTATTGTATTTTTTATGGCAGGGCAGGCTATATAGACTATGTGGTCTTTTTCTGCCATCACTATGGGGGATGTTTACTAAATCGCGTTAGTGCAGTTCGCGTTAGTATTCGTGTTAAGAAGACAAACCCCCAAATAAGGAGATGGGCGGGACAACAGAAGATCTAACGCGCGGTACAGAACTAACGAGCGCTACGTGGCGCGTTAGAGGAGTCACCGCGCGTTAAGCATAAGAAGCCTCGTAGACATACCTGACCCATACAGAGCTGTAGCATAATGGTTACTGCAGTGACTGCTGATACAGGCAGCATGGGTTCGAGTCCCCAGGGTGCCAGATGCAGAAGGCTGGCTGATATAGTAACCTGTATATGATACAGTGAGGGAAGGGGCATTTATTTGTTTCCTTTTGGAGGGGTGCAAGCAAACACACCCACACATCAGATAGTGAGTGAGGGGCCCTATATTATTTTCCATGTATGTGCTGCAAGGTTGCTAGCAAACACACCCACACAGTGGTGTCCACAAAGTTGCTGCAGAAGGCACTCCATAACGCACAACATAGGCCACACTATAAAGTGGAGTGTCCACAGAGGCACATCAAAATGTCCCCCATAGAGCAGTCCATAAGGGAACATAAAGGGAGCCAGATAAGGTGACACATGGCGCACCCTATGACGCTCAGTACGGTAATATCACGCTTGAGAGGCTGTCGCTGGTAGTAGTCCTGCGTATGTAAAAGATATAATGCGGCAGACACCCCTATAAAAGGAGTCCATTGTGGGTCTGAACCCATGACTACTGGTGCCACAGCTCATTGTCAATCCTAGCCCCCCCCCCCATCAGCCCATCTCTAGTCATTTCCTAGCCCCACCATCAGCCCATGTCAAGGCATAGCTCCCCTCCACTCAGCCCATTACCAGTCCTATCCTAGCTGTTCCATCAGCCCAGTTCCAGCCCTAGCAACCCCCCAACCCATTACCAGTCCTAGCCCCCCGTCAATCACCTCCCAGTCTTAACCCCCATCACCCCATTTTCAGTTGAAGCCCCCCCTATAACCCATTACCAGTCCTGACCACATCAGCCCACCTCAGGTCCCAACCCCTCCCCATCAGCCCATTTTCTGTCCTAGCCCCCCTATAACCCATTACCAGTCCTACCCCCCCATCAGCCCACTGCCAGTCTTAACCCCCCCCCAGCCCATTGCCTGTCTTAACCCCCCTCCCTCCCTCCCTCCCTCCCTCATTGCCAGTCCTAACTTCCCTCCCTCCCTCCCTCCCTCGCCCATTGCCAGTCTCAACCCCCCTCCCTCCCTAGCCCTTTGCCAGTCCTACCGGCCCCCCCCCCTCGGCTGATGGCAATTTAAAAACCAAATAACGCTTGCCACTGCCACGGTGGCGGCATGGAGTGTCCCGCGGGGCTCCCTCTGCCCGGCGGGACTCTCCCGGCGCGGCTCAGCCCCTCTCTGCCGGCTTGCAGATACGCGAAGGGAGAGAGAGTCACCCTCGCGTCTCTGTTAAGCCCGCAGGTGCTGATGGGAAATCTTCCATCTGCCCCTGCGGGCTTAACAGACGCAAGGGAGACTCTCTCCCTTCGCGTATCTGCAAGCCGGCAGAGAGGGGCTGAGCCGCGCCGGGAGAGTCCCCGCCGGGCAGAGGGAGCCCCGCGGGACACACCATACCGCCGCCGCGGCAGCAGCGGCCACTTTTATTTTATTTCTACCAATTATGAAAGGGAAGAATGTTCTTTGCGCGGGGCCCCCCGAAACGCTGGGCCCTGTGCAAAACACATTCCTGCTCAATGGACGGGCCGGCCCTGGGTGCACCCTCTGTGTTACCCCCCTAACCCCACCGGTACATACACACCTCAGCCGCCCTTCCCTTGCCACCACAGGCCACCAATATGGGACATGGCTGGATAGGATACACAGGCCATCCACTTCCCCCCGCCATATGTCCCATTGTCACTCTGTGCTGTCTGCCCCGCACCTACCAACACACATGCTGTTGCACGTCAGTCAGGCACGCCACTCCCCACCCCTCTTGGTGGGCCACCCACACAGCAACGTAGCTGTGACATGTCTGTGGGGGGTGCCCACGCCACATACCTTACCTGTTCGACGTCCACCCTTGGCCCCAGTAGTGCCCACTGCCACACCCATCACTCGCACACCACTGTCATCAGGCAATGAGGGACATCTGACCAACAGGTACATATGTTTCAACCAACATTTATAACTCTTTTTTAAAACATATTTACATTATTTACAGTTACACAGACACGTGACATCCGGCTGACATGGCCCATGCTGTCAGTTGATGGCCGTCATGGCCAAACACGCATGCCACTGCAAATTGCAGTGTCCGCTCCCATCCCTGTGGCCAATGTGGTGGACATTCAATGGCACGGTGCGTCACAGGGTGGGTGTGCCATGTGTCCCCACACATTACACACCCTGGGGACCCCTGTTGGATGGTGGCTGACCGTCTGCGGAATGGCCAGGGCGGTCATCCTGCTCCCGCAGACGGTCAGCCACCATGGACAGGGTTGCCAGCACCTGGCCCTGGATTAGGGCGAACTGCCTCTGGGCTTGTGCCTGGGCACGCACAGCTGCAGCCAGGCGCAGGCCGCACATGCAGCTGCACAGACACACATCTCCCCGTGTCTGTGTGGCTGCATGGACAGCAGACCTGCCTGCGGCCATGTGTGGCAGGCACACGTCCAGAGGGCCTGCCGCGCCCTGATCATGGGGCAGGTGGCTGGTGCCCCCAGTGCCCTGTGGCGGAGCATGCCATTGGGGAACTGCCCTCGCCCCACCCCCTCCACTGGACATCCCCTCCCTCCCCCCTGCCTCCAACACCCTCCCCACAACCCCATCCCCCTCCCCCCTGCCTCCCCCTCCCTCTCCCTGCCTCCCACCTCCCCCCATTCCTCTTCCCTTCCACTCACATCCCCCCCCTCCTCATCCTGCTCCCCAGGCTCCACACCATCAGTCCCCATTTCCCTAGCATCCCCCACAGTCCCTCCCATCTGGCCCCCATCATCACCCCCCTCCTCCCCCTCATCATGGCGTGGGGATGCGCGCTCATTCCCATCCTCGGCTCCCCGCTCTGGTCCGCCATCCTCATCCTCATGCTGCTCCTGGTCTCCCTCCCGGGCTGCAACGTCTGGGGGCTCCTCCGGCCCCTCGTCCACGTTGGCTGCACGTGCATCAGCTGTGGGAGAGATAACACATGTCATCCCCTGGGGAAACATCCTCTTCCCCTGTCACTGTGGACCTGTGGTTCCACCACTCGTTTCCCTACATGTCCATGTCGCGGTACTCACCATTCTGCTGTGCCATCCTCTCGCGCTGCACCCTGGCAATGAAGCGGGGGTACCGGGCCCTCAGCTCGCGAGCCTTCTTTCGAAGGTCCTCCACCTGTAGGGGTGACAACGAACATTGCCCTTAGCTACCGTGGGGACACGTGGTGGGTCCCTGCCTCTGCATCTACCACTCTCATTGCATACAACAAGCGCCTGCCCCTATTGGGTGGGCGCTCATGCCCCCTTGCGTTAACGTGTGACAGCCCCATGTGTGGGCCACACACACATCACCCTGGTCGGTGCACCATGTGCACTGTATGTGCGGCCCACGTACATAACACATCACAGCTGTGTGTGCCACCTACACACATCTGCATGTGCCAATCAGCCACATTTTGGGTGGGAGGTTGTCACCTACAGTCCTCACTAGGATGCCCTTAGGCTGTGGTTTTTCCTTTGTGATCCCATACAGGGCCTGTTTCCCAGGGAACAGGGTCGGTGCTGGGGACCCCTTTAGGGGCCTACATCTGCTTGGAGCTGGGGTTTGTGTTTTGTGCTCACAGAAGGCACCAGCAGACAGTGGGCAGGGTGGAGGGGGGATTCCCTCATTTGGGGCCTACATCTGCTTGGAGCTGGGGTTTGTATTGTTTAATCACACAGTGCACCTGCAGACAGTGGGCCTGGTGGTGTGGAGGTGCCCTCATGTGGGGCCTATATCTGCTTGGAGCTGGGGTTTGTGTTTTGTGATCACAGAAGGCACCAGCAGACAGTGGGCAGGGTGGGGGAGAGATGCCCTCATTTGGGGCTTGCAGCATCAGAGGATGCAGTTTGCAAATGTGTTGGTTAAAGGAGACATGGTGCAGACCCCCTTCCTTTCCTGTTGGCCTGAGAGGTGGGACTGGGGTGTCTTGTGGATGGGGGACATCCCTGGCCTGCAAAGGCATCCTATACCATACCTCTGTGATCTGTGGTGCTGCTCTGCCATGGTTGCAGCTACCCCCTTGGGGCAGGGGTGCCTTTTTCAGGGGTGTGTGGCAGACTTTGCTAGCCGCAGGATGTGTCAGCACCTGCTATTCCCTGTCAGTGCATTGTGTATTTGTGCTGACGTTACTGGGTGTGTTTTGTTTTGTCTCATCATTTGGGGGACATGTCCCCATGCACTTACCTCACGTGGGTAGTCTGAGCTCCTGTTGAACCTATGGGCCAGGCGCTCCCAGGCCCTCCTGACCCTTGCCAGGTTCTGCCTCCTGGATGAGCCAGGGAAGAGCCTCTGCTGGCGGAGGCAGAACAGCTCTGTCAGCAGGTATATGTCACGCTGGCTGAAGGGAGGCTTCCTCGACATAGATGCCATTTCTTCCAAATGCCTTTGCTGCTCAGCCACGTGCGTTGCTGGGGGCGTGGCCACGTGCGTTGCTGGGGGCGTGGCCACGTGCGTTGCTGGGGGCGTGGCCACGTGCGTTGCTGTGGGCGTACGTGCGTGCGTTGCTGCGGACGTACATCGTAGGAAGATGTACAGAGACAGAGCACTAACACAGAGCTATAGCACAATGGTTAGTGTACTGACCACTGTTACAGGCAGCATGGGTTCGAGTCCCCAGTGTGCTGTGAGAGGGCATGTTTTCCTTTACGTCGAGTACTCCATACAGAAAGAGACCCTCGCAGTGTGTGTAACAATGTACGTTGGGGTGTGCGTAGCGTCGCGCATAGCGTCACGCGTAGCGTCACGCGTACAATCGTGCGTGGGTATGTGTGTTTTTACCTGTGTGGGTATCATATATGACAGACTCGGTAGGGTGTCCTGCACCTATGCACAATGCTAACAGATGTACGTGGGATGGCCTATGGGTTATCAAAGCCTGTGAGCAGGCGCTGGATTCCCCAGGGTTGGGTTGCGCCAGTCACACCCATGATGCACTGCACATGCAAATCAGCTGTCCACAGATAAACACAAGATGGGGAATGCACACCCACAGCACCTCGGCCTGGTAGGGGGGAAGCGACCATGTGCACCCCCACAGCACCTCGGCCTGTAAGGGGGTACTGACCGTGTGTTGTACCGGCACAGGGTGGCCACACACCGTCACAGCGTGCGGGTACTGTGCTCACCCTGAGGGTGCAGTGAGGCGCCAAGCACCAGGTCCACAGCAACGTCCATGGCTGAAAGAGGCCATGGTGCAGGTCCACAGCAGTGTTATAGTGTGAGACAGGTAGTTTCTACAGTAACACCTTGGACATCTCTGTCTGTATCAGTCAGGTGTAGCCCCCATGGACCCCCCCCAGGAGGGCCCATGCACCACCACTCCCTCCCCCAGGGCGGCAAACAGGGTCTCCTATCAAAAGATACAACATCTACCTCCCTGCAAGGTGGACATAGAGGGGAACATCAACCCCAGTCCTGCTGAGGGACACACACCCCACAGAGCAGTCAATGCAGCTCTGTACACATCCAGAACACAATAGCAGACAGACATTAGGCCTAGATATGGCATGCTGCACCCCACCACTATCTGATATTCCCCTGGTGCAAGCCATCAGCCACTGCACCCTGCAAGCCACTCCATCACAACACATACCAGCTGCAAATAGTCTGCTAGTGCCCAGTGGAGATGCCTGCACCCAGAACTGGGATGTCAGCATACACAGTCAAATCAGTGACAGGGCCCCATAAGGCAACCCATATATATCACATGAGAGAAATACTAGATAGCACTATGGGGGTGCCTAGCCATGCTGTGGTCACTGCACAGTCAGGGTGAGAGTGATCTCTCAGCAGCACATACTGAGGTCACCCTGTCTGTGTAGGTGGTGGCCAGCCACTACAATGTGCCTGTCATTGCCCTATGCCCTGTGCAGATGCGCCCTGGACAGGCCACCCTGTCCGGCCTCTACCCATGGTACCTTGCTCCTCATTATGCACATTGGCAGCCCAATACTGGCAACATTGCTGGCAGTGTGGCCTGTGGAAGGTGTTTGCAGCCACCACACACTGGATAGACAGACAACCACCCCCACACCGATGTCACCATTGTGCTACTATAGAGGTGGTCAGCAGCCATACACACCACACCAGTCCTGGGCATGGTACAGGCATGGATATGGTACACAAGACTGTTGGGGGGTCACTCCCCAGGGTGGTGAACACTGTCAGAGACCAGACCTGCAGCACACACCGCAGACATCAGAATGATTGTTATGGTGGAGCTCAATGAGCAAAATGTGCTTAACAGAGGAATTGATATCTGCCAGTTCTCATAGCAAACGTTTGATAGCTGTGTACCATATACCCAGGTGTAGGGTGGCATTGCTAAGGTATGCAACTGCTAGTATTGGGAGATACAGGCAGGACCCAATTTCTTGCCTCTCCAGGTGGCATTGGCCAATGGGGCCTGTGGGTGGGTGTGTGGCCCTGTTGGCTGCTGCTTTACGGCAGAGTTCCCCAACTCCAGTCCTGGTGTTCCAAACACTGTTCGGGTTTTCATGCTGTCCCTCATAAATATGCATGAGCTACATCTGCATAACATGGGGGTGGTGCATAGCTATGCAGCACAGGCATCTTTATTGGAGGCAGCATGAAACTGGAATGTTGTGGGGCCCTCCAGGACTACATTTGCGAAACTCTGCTTTACGGTAATGTGCCTGTTTCTGGTGTGGTAAAATATAGGCCATGCGTATGTTCTCTGCAATAAAGGTGTGTCTTTACTATCAATGTTTAGTAGTGGGTAAAGCTATGGGGTCTGGGTTGCCAAGAGCCCCAGCTGGGATTTGAACCTGTGACCCTCTGGTCTTACAGGCACTGGCTGTGTCTGTTGCACCACACTGTAGCCACAGAGACAGTGCAGTCCCTGGAGTTAGTTAAACCGGCCTGATGAGTCAGAAACCCTGCTCTGCAACAGGTTTATTGTGACCTCATTTACCTTGTATGCAGACAACGGTGCACATAAACCTCATAGAATACCTCACAAAAGGGGCACACACCCATAACCAAGCTGGGCAACAATGATATCATTGGGAAACATTACACAACACTCCCAGGACAATCCATTACAATGAAATGATAATTAAAAGGGTCTGTGAAGCGTAGACCCTTCCACACATCATTTCATTTTTATTTGGTGCTTTCCAGGCAGTGTTGTTCCTTGTTGCCCATTGCTATCACTGTTGCCCAGCTCTATTATGCTTTTTAAAATGTTTCCTGTGGTCATTTTTAACGTTTTATGTGTTATTTTGTTCAGTGCACATGTATCACACTGCTCACGTTTTGTGGGTTTCCCCGGTTTTTCTATACATTGCTGACGGAAATGGTTTCTCTTCCCTTTAAATGCCTTTAACGGCAGGTTTTCATTCGCGTTGGAATTGAGCTCAGAAATTCAGCGCGTTAGTGTGAGGGGAGCCTCTCCCCGCCCACTCTCCGCCCATTGACCCCTTCTCTCCGCCCACTCTCCACCTTCTGCGCTGTTTTAACGCGCCGCGGGGCTTTACGATCGTTAAGCGCGGTTACCGCGCGTAGTACGACGTTAACGGTCGTTGGCGCGTGTTTACGCGCGTTACACTGCACTTACGGTCGTTAACGTCATACTACGCGCGTTATTCACGTTTAACGCACTTTAGTAAACATGCCCCTATGTTTCTAAGCCATGTTTATGAGCTTCATGTTTATGAACATCTACATCTTACCAGCCCACTTCAGCTCTTGCAGAGGTAAATGACTGAGATGCCATGGTGAAGTCAATGAAACACGAGTGATTGGTCCTTCTCCGAGCGCTTACCTCACAGTAAAATCAAATGCAAAAATATACACTCAATCTATACTCTACTGAACTTATAAGCTTAAGTTAAGTTATCAATTCTTCATTAGAAATCAATGGAGGTCTCAGACGTCTTTGCACTCAAACATGGAATTCCATAGCATCCAAAAAATAGTGCTCATTTAGCATCAATGACTCTCCAATGAAATATTCTTATTGTAAACACATGAGAGAAGACCTTTTTCTAAACATTTTCAAGGTGGTCCTTAACTGTTAAAAAAGTACTTAGCTCCAAGCAATCTTTATTGCCCAATGGTCACCACTTCGCTCAAGCTTGCAGATCCCAACGCCCTCATTCGGCGCCAATGAGTTTCACTGTATTGTTTCCTCAGGGGATCACGATTCATTTCCAATCTTAACGGAAAAATTAATTTAGAGAACTTTAAAAAGCTCTATATTCCTCACTATTATATTGTTAATCACCATATTAGCAAATTAAAAAAATGTTCCTACCAGAATTATAGTTGATGCTGCCCACATTTTCAAACCACTGGTCTTTAAACTGCCAAGAGGCTTCACTCATTGACAGAACTTTTGCAAAAGAATGCCGCGCATGTGAACTACTGGCCATCTCTTCACTTTTAAACTAACCTCCCTACTCATTCATTAGAACATCACCGGCCTCTCCCGTTATAAACAAAGCCAACATAGTAACGTTATTTTTCTTCTTCTCCAAAGTCATGCAAAACTACATGAACGCGTTAGATCCAACCAGCAAATGACTAATTGATCTTATTTCTACTGTGGAGTAGTAGGCTTATGCTACTAAACCTCTTCTTGTGATCAATATCTAGTGCATACAAGCCAGTCGATGGTGGCATTAAGCCCAGTGGGCACTACGGAACCCAATGTAAAAATCTATCTCTGTTCCTTAATTAAAAAGGGTTTGCTCAAGTGATTTCCCCAGGGATCCCGACTCTACTTTATCGATGCAAAAGCACCTCAATTGTTCAAAAATATGTCCTGTGGTGATACAAAGTTGCACTATCGGTGCCTCCCTAATCAGACATTTCAAACGACTATGATGCTCCCTCATCCGCGTTTTAAATTGTCAAATTGTTTTGCCAACATAGACCAACTCACACGGACACATGATGATATATATTACATTTGATGAGTCACATGTAGTGTTTCCTTTTAGCCGATAACGAACACCTTTGTGGAAAAAGATACCAAGTTCCACAGTAATATCACAGATGTCACATCACCCACATTTGTCCTGTGCTGTCCCCCAATGGCACAACTGCTGGGGCTAAGGCACAAGGAGAGCAGAGCTCCTGCAGATAAGTCTTGGTTGCACACAAAGAGCAGAAGCAAGAGATGAACACAGTTGCTTAAAAGGTTGCTTTACTGGAGTCCCCACAATAAAGCACCCTTTTAAGCAACTGTGTTCATTTATTTTTTTATTTATTTAACATTTTTTATATACCGCACTATTCATCATCAATGCGGTTTACATTGAAACAACAATACACCTGCCAATACATGACTGATCTAGGTTTACAGATAACAGGGAAGATAAACTGGGTGTGAACTGGGGATAACTATCTACATAATTATGCATAATTATATATACATTGAATAGGTTACATCAAGATTCGAATTTGACAAGAATACAGAATACAAGAATACAGTGTTTTCACATTTTGATCCTTTGTTCTGGATTGCTGTTATGTGTAGGAGTTATCTGAGTGGGCGATAGCCGGTTCTATTGTGTGTATGGTAGCCTGAAGTGCAAAGTGAATAAATAGTGCTTGATGGACTTTCTAAATTGGGTGATATCCCTGATTGATCTGATGTTTGGAGGTAGATTGTTCCAGCACTTGGGAGCATAGGACACAAAAGCTCTGTTAGTAGTTTGTTGTGTCCATTTTGTGGAGATACTAGGAGTAACTAGTGTGTTTTCTGCTACTAGTCTCCTGGGTCTGTTGTTTGGTGTCAGGGTGATGAGATTTGAGATCGATGCAGGAGATAATTTATTAATAGCTTTGAATGTGATGAGGAGGGTTTTGTATGTTATTCTGCATCTCTTACAACTGCTGGGGCTGCAGATCGTAGTATCGCCGGGCTCAACTTCTCTTTTAAATTCCAATTACGCTGCCAAACACACCACATTTTTTTATCAGCCAAACCAGGAACAGCTTTCATGATGTTACTGTGTTTCCATAAAATCTTCTGAATTCCACTACTTAGAGGAGAGTAACGTGTAACAAAATTAATATTATCAGAATCTGTGTCATCCCTGTCATTCTTGCTTCTAGGTTGAAGTAATAAATTCTGATTGTTATACAAAGCCCTCGAGTATGCTCGCTTGACCACTCGATGGGGATATCCCTTATCCTTGAAGTTACTCACTAACTGCTTAGACAACTTTTTATAATCATTAACGTCGGAACAGTTCCGCCGATAACGCACATTGATGATATATTTATGTTGTGGAAGGGGCCAGGAAATCTGTTGGAATCATTTTTTCAATGGTTGAATCAGTATGATCCTAACATCAAATTTACCTATGTATATCATAAGGAGAAACTACCGTATTTGGACCTTTTAATCAGTCGAAGGAAGGAAGAATGGGTGACTTCGATTTACCGGAAAAGTACCGATCGAAACACGTTTCTACACTTTGACAGTGCACATCCACAGCCATTGAAGGAAAGTTTCATTGAACACATTAAGAGTTGGGCAAGACCAATTCTTCTAAACCGATACATACTAAATATTCTACACATTCCAGCTTTTCCTCTTACTAACATTTGTTGCTAGATTTTTGCAGCAGTCACACACTGAGAGGGTTTTCATAGACAATGTACCATTTAGTAAGGTACACAACTATATCTTACAATATAGTTATCAGAGGTAGCATATTACTATAATGGTCTATACTCAGTTATTTTGAGTCCCCTTCATAATATAATATATAGTGACACCATTTTAATAACATTAATAATAATCCTTATCGTTTTTAACTCTGCCCACAGCATTTCATTTAGGTAAGTTCTCCAGTGTTTTAACATAACAGGATTTCATTATATTTTATTTAACTTTCATTTTATAATTTAACGGTATAAGGAGAAGCATCTCTTACTGGATATTTAAAGATTTTCCTTAGCATTTGTTTCTGTCTATATCCTCAGCAGGCATTCAACATTACTACCCTTTATGATTTTTTCACAGAAGACTGTTATCTTACGTTATTACTGCGGTCACTGGGCAAGCTACTTTCAACGTATCATTCCTTTGTGAGTAAAGATTGTATTTACAATATTGATAGCCCTTCCTAAATACATGATTGCATTAAATTTTCATATGATGTACAATGGGTTTATATATTGAAAATGAACACTACTTCATGATATGGCAAAAAAATCTGTCGGCAATATATAATATTAACACATAATTTTCAATTTTTTAACTAAAGTGTCATACAATCAAAATACATATATATGCTTTATTATTATCATGTATACTAAAGCTCCTAATCTTGTCTTTTGTCATTTTTTAGTCATATTAATAGAACATAGGATTATTCTATACATGAAGCACACAACAGTGTGCCATAGTGAGTACAATTATATGACTCTGTTCATGTGTTACACACCACACTTCTAACCATTTCCTTGTTTTAGTTACAGTTTGTTTTCGTATCTTCACTACCCTGCATTTGTTGGTTGTTTTAAATGGTCGTTTTAATGTGTTCATGCCCACACTGAAGATCATTTATAATGTTTATGTATTACACTACCATATTTTAGTTTATTTTAAGTTTGATTTGTTAAGTTTGTTTTGTTGTACTTTTATTCATATTTGTATTTGTACTTCTATGATTAACTATTTTTACTTCATTTATTTTTGAAAGCTGCATACCCCCTGAGGAAGGCGTTCGCCAAAACGCATTGGGGTTATTCAATAAAAGTATCCTATGACCATCACACGTCTCTTGCTCCTTGTGTTCTCCTGATCGTTCCAGCAAGAGCGATCCAGCTCTTCCTTGTGCCTCACTTTTTTTGGGCCATCCTGTATAAGACCAGTTAAATAAATAAATAAAATCCCTTTGTCGGCCTGTAAGCTATGCAGATGTCCCTGAGACTGTCATTCACAAGAGCCATGTCCCTACAGGTGAAGGAGCCAGTCTCTTCCTCCTTCTTCCTCTGCTGGGACAAGGCTGAACTGTAAAGAAACTGCAGTTGTTAACTTTAAAAAAAAGATATAATAATTATTGGCCACAAAAAAGGGGCTATGCTGCAAAAGATAAGAGAGAATGTGAGTCCTGATTATCTCTAATGGAAGTGTGCAAGGGTCACTGTATACAGGCGCAATGTCCTGTGGATGCCTGGTTACACCTACACATACCCCACATACCCCACTTAACCCTCCATAGCCCATGTTCCCTGTAAGATAGTCATCTCCAAGTTATAATGCCCTGTTCAATGTACTTTCAGTTTGTTCAATGTAAAGCGCACTGATGCAGAATAGCGCGGTATATAAGAGAATATAAATAAATAAATAAATCTAAGTCATCAGCACTATCCTTTCATGTGTCATTCTGTAGTGGAGCCATTGCCCAAGGGGTTGCAGACCACATGTAGGATCCTGGAACAGCATAGAAACATGCCACCAAAGTAGCCTGCATACCAGCTGGCAGGATAGGTGCATGGGGGAGGCCTAGATGCTATTGATGAGGAAACAGAGTCCTCTTTCCCCCGAAGCCCACCTTCACTCGTCTTCTTTTGTATATTTCTGTGGATTTCTGCCTCCTATATCTTGCAATCCTGCAGTCATCTTTGGCTTCTCCCTCTCCTTCTCCACACACATTCACACACCTCCTTCACCAGGTTTAAGACTGCCTTAAAACCACACTTTTTCCAGCTGGCCTTTAATATGCCTCCTCACACATAAGAACATAAGAACATAAGATATGCCATACTGGGTCAGACCAAGGTCCATCAAGCCCAGTATCCTGTTTCCAACAGTGGCCAATCCAAGTCACAAGTACCTAGCAGTTTCCCCAAAAGACACAGGTTCCACAATGCTTGTACTGGGTCAAGCATTGATATCCTGGGTCCCTTCTTAATAATGGTTTATGGACCTTTCCTCCAGGAACTTGTCCAAACCTTTTGTAAACCCAGCTACACTAACAGCCTTTACTACATCCTCCGGTAACAAATTCCAGAGTTTGATTACACGTTGAGTGAAAAAATATTTTCTTTTATTAGTCTTAAATAGTTTACCCTGTAGCTTCATTGCATGTCCCCTAGTCTTTCTATATTCTGATAAGGTAAACAATCGATCTACGTTTACCCGTTCCAATCGGCTCATTAATTTATAGACTTCTATCATATCTCCCCTCAGCTGTCTCTTTTCCAGGTTAAAGAGCCCTAAACATTTTAGCCTTTCTTCATAGGAGTATCCTTCCATCCCCTTTACCATTTTGGTGGTTCTTCTCTGAACCTTTTCTAAAATCGCTATATCCTTTTTAAGATACGGTGACCAGAATTGCACACAATATTCAAGGTGCGGTCTCACCACGGAACGATATAGAGGCATTATAATATCTTTTGTTTTATTTTCCATTACTTTCCTTACCATACCTAGCATTCTATTTGCTTTCTTGGTTGCCGCTGCACACTGGGCCGAGGGTTTTAACATGGTATCCACAATGACGCCTAAATCTTTTTCCTGAGTGGTGGTTCCTAATGTGGAACCTTGCATCGTGTAACCATAGTTTGGGTTGTTCTTCCCTAGGTGCATAGCCTTGCACTTGTCCACATTAAATTTCATCTGCCATTTTGATGCCCAGTCTTCTAATTTATCAAGATCCTCTTGCAATTTTCCACAATGCTCTTGGGTTTTAACAACTTTAAATAGTTTTGTGTCATCTGTAAATTTGATAACCTCACTCGTTATTCCACTTTCCAGGTCATTTATGAATATGTCAAAAAGCAGCGGACCCAGCACAGATCCCTGGGGTACACCACTATTCATCCTCCTCCATTGGAAAAATTGGCCATTTAGCCCTCCCTCTAATTTCTATCTTTTAACCAGTTCCTGATCCACAATAGTACACTACCTCCTATCCCATGACTCTTTAGTTTTGCCAAAAGTCTCTGATGAGGGACCTTGTCAAAGGCTTTCTGAAAGTCCAGATACACTATATCAACCGACTCAACTTTGTCCACCTGTTTATTCACTCCTTCAAAAAAACATAACAGATCAGTAAGACAAGATCTTCCTTGTCTAAAGCCATGTTGGCTGTCTCCCATTAGGTCATGACTATCTACATGCTGAGTAATTTTATTCTTTATAATGGTTTCTACCATTTTTCCCGGTACTGATGTCAGGCTCACCGGTCTGTAGTTTCCCGGATCACCCCTGGAACCCTTTTTAAAAATTGGTGTTACATTGGCGATCCTCCAATCTTCAGGTATTAGAGATGATTTTAATGATAGTTCACAGATTACTAATAGCAGGTCTGCAATCTCATATTTCAGTTCTTTCAACACCCTTGGATGTATACCATCCGGCCCAGGTGATTTGCTACTCTTCAGTTTATCTAATAGTTGTAATACATCTTCCCGATGTATCAATATTTCCTTCAATTCTTCCGCACCTTTAAATAGCACTTCAGTCATGGGTAACATCCCTACATCTTCCTCAGTAAAGACCGAAGCAAATAATTCATTCAGTTTCTCTGCTATCACCTTGTCACCTCTCAGTGTTCCTTTAACCCCTTTATCATCTAATAGACCAACTGACTCTCTCACAGGTTTTTTGCTATGAATGTACTTGAAAAGGTCTTTATTTCGTGTGCAGCAAGCTTCCTCTCAAATTCTCCCTTTGCCTGCCTTATCAATGCCTTGCATTTCTTAAAGCGTGGAATACAGCTGGTCTGGGCTTCCAAGATAGTATTTTTCAACAACATCCAAGCTTGATGTACGTCTTTAACCTTTGCAACTGCTCCTTTTAGTTTTTTCTTAACTGTTTTCCTCATTTTATCATAGTCTCCCTTTCGAAAGTTAAAAGGGAGTACTGTGGATATCCTTACTATCCCTCCTCCACTTATTAAATCAAAGGCGATCATGCTATGATCACTATTGCCAAGTGGCCCCAACACCCTTATCTCTTGCACTAGATCTGGTGTTCCACTAAGGACTAAGTCTAATATGGCTTCCCCTCTGGTCGGTTCATGAACCAGCTGCTCCAAGAAGCAGTCATTTATTTCATCTAGGAACTTTATCTCCCTAGCATGTCCTGACGTGACACTAACCCAGTCGATACTGGGGTAATTGAAATCACCCATTATTATTACTGCGCTGTAACCTTTGTCAGCTTCCTTGATTTCTTTGAGCATTTCATCATCCATTTGGTCATTCTGGCCAGGCGCTCGATAGTACACCCCCACTGCCATCGCTTTCCCCCTTTTACATGGAATTTCATTCCATATAGATTCTACAGCAAATTTTGTTTCCTGCAAAACTTTAATCCTTTCTGACCCAATGCCCTCTCTAACATAGAGAGCAACCCCTCCACCAATTTGATCATCTCTATCATTATGATATAGTTTGTACCCAGGTATCACAGTGTCCCACTGGTTGTCGTCCTTCCACCATGTCTCTGATATTCCAATCATATCTAACCTTTCATTTAGTGCTATATATTCTAACTCTCCCATCTTATTTTTTAGACTTCTAGCATTTGCATACAAGCATTTTAGAGATTGTATGTTATTCATATTAATTTGGCTATTGTTAGACATGGGTAATTTGGGATCTTTAAGCTGTGTCTGCTCCATACTTGAGGGCATTTGGGCTACTTTACTCTTTTGTGGAACCTCTCTGCTTTTGGTAGTATCCTTCAAGGTTACATTCTTCCGAACCATTTGCTCTTGGGCGACTGTCGGCTTTCCCCTAATATCTAGTTTAAAAGCTGCTCTAACTCCTTTTTAAAGGTTAATGCCAGCAGCCTGGTTCCATCCCGATTAAGGTGAATCCCATCCCTTTGGAAGAGCCCCTCCTTTCCCCAGAATGTTCCCCAGTTCCTAACAAATCCAAAACCCTCATCTCTGCACCATTGTCTCATCCACACATTGAGACTCCGGAGCTCTGCCTGCCTTTTGGGTCCTGCGCGTGGAACAGGAAGCATTTCGGAGAATGCAACCCTGGAAGTTCTGGATTTCAACTTCCTACCTAAAAGCCTAAATTTTGCCTCCAGAACCTCCCTACCACATTTTCCTATGTCATTGGTACCAACATGTACCAAGACAGCAGACTCCTCCCCAGCACTATCTAAGACCTTATCTAGGTGGTGCATGAGGTCCGCTACCTTCGCTCCAGGCAGGCATGTTACCAGGCGATCCTTAGGTCCACCAGCCACCCAGCTATCTACATGCCTAATGATCGAAACACCAACTATAACGGCTGTCCTAACCCTTCCCTCATGGGCACATGGCCCTGGAGAAACTTCCTTGGTGCGAGAGGGTTTTACATCACCTGGAGGACAGGTCCTAGTTACAGGATCACTTCCTGCCACACCAGGGTGATGCTCTCCTGTCACGTGACCTCTCTCCTCCATGGCAACAGGGGTGCTGCCAGACTGGAGGTGGGACTTCAGGACTATATCCCTGTAGGTCTCGTCTATGTACCTCTCTGTCTGTCTTATGTTTTCCAAGTCTGCTACTCTAGCCTCTAGAGAACGGACTCGTTCCCTGAGAGCAAAGAGCTCCTTGCACGTAGTGCACACGTAAGACCTCTCACCAACTGGGAGAAAATCATACATGTGACACTCAATGCAAAAGACTGGAAAGCCCCCATCCCGCTGCTGGACTGTTGTCTGCATCTTAGTTTTAAGTTTGTGTTTAGATCTAAGTTCTTTACTTACTAAGGGTTGCTATGGATATGTATACTAATAAAACTGTACCAAATACGTGTAATATACCTTGTTCACCTGAAGCTTAATTAATCTCAGATCCTTAGTGTATGACTGATTTGGGTAATGAGCTTCACCTGAAAGCACCTCCGGTCTTTTAAGATGTTTAAGTACCTATAAAGCTACGATTATCCCAGGGGTGGGTGGGTGTGGGGAGGGAGGGGGGAAATAACACTTATTAAAAGAGGGCTGCTACACAGTACCCTGTCTTGTGCTGAGGTAAGCTATATTCTGATTGGATTTAAATTATAGCTCTTAGCTGCTGCTAGGCTCTAACTTCTTATGAAATTTAAACTACAAGCTCTCTGCTGGGTTCTAAATTTAACCAGAAAGCTCTCTTCTGTGTTTTAAATGTAAGCTAAAAGTACTTTGCTGATGCTGGGCCCTGAATGACTATTAAATTTAGACTACAAGCTCTCTGCTGTGTTCCAAATGTAACCGGAAAGCTCTCTTCTGTGTTTTAAAATTAAAAGTACTTTTCTGATGCTAGGCCCTGAGTGACTATTAAATGTAAACTACAAGCTCTCTGCTGTGTTCCAAATTTAACCAGAAAGCTCTCTCCTGTGTTTTAAATTTAAACTAAAAGTACTTTGCTGTTACTAGGCCCTGAGTGACTAATAAATTTAAACTACAAGCTCTCTGCTGGGTATGGAATGTAACCAGAAAGTTCTGCTATGTGTTTTTAATTTAAACTTAAACTGCTGTTACTAGGCCCTGACTGATTTAACAAAAAATAGTGGGTTCACAGATTAATGAGCTTTAATACAAAGAATTCCTTTTAGAAAATTACCAGAAGTATATACTCACAGTTGCAGAACTCTCTCCAGAAGTAACATTCCCTTTTTCTAGTTCTTCAAGACACACCTTCCTGTCCACATTAATTGGTCCTTTGGGGGTGCTATTTCTTTCAATAGTATGTCCGATATGTGCTCCCCCTCTACTCTGTCATTTCTTTCTGTCTTTTCTCTTCTGTCCCTTTTCTATTCTGTCCTTTTATTTTAATTGGCGTTCCTTTTCCCTTTCTTTCTTTGAGCTATGATCATTTTGTTCTAACCCGCTTTTATGTTTCAGCCCTAGCAGTATATCAAGAGTTGACATAAGTAAATAAATACATAAAATAAATAAATACTTTGCTGCTTTTTATGCCGGGAACAAATTACCTGAGTCAGTGTGTAAGGCCCCATCTGTGGAACTGTTCAAATCTAGGCTAAAATCTTATCTCTTATCTCTTTGAGACTGCTTTTGGATCCTGTTCTCCTTAGTCTCCTTGTGGTAGTATGGCGTGCAGTGAGAAGAGGTTGTCTGTTAAAACACCAAACAGACAGCAGTTCAGGGAAAACAAAACATGTTTTTATTCAGACTCAGTTTGCGAAATCTTCACAAAGCTGGTCTGCCGACCCTTCCTGAAGCCCAGTTAAAATTCCTTCCTTGTCTAGTTAAAGTTACAAACTTTGTATGGCTTGCCTTGAAAGAACTCCTGGCTCCATGGGCCTCTCTCAATTCTGCAGCCTGCAGGGTTATTAACCTCTTCCTGTGAGCAATAACCTCCCAATCCTAAACTTTGGGCTGCAGGCTCTCTTAAAGGGGCCTCTTGATAATCCTTCTGGAGAGGGACAGGCAACACTCTATAAACCCCAATCACACTCCTGTTCACCTCCTATGAGTTTCCTTACCACCGTCCTAGATTTATCGTAGGTACCTGTTGTTGTATAGTCTGCCCTGACTAGACTGTAAGCTCTTTTGAGAAGGGACTGTTTCTTATATGTCTATGTATAGTAATAAATATACCTTGTAATATTATACAGAGAGGCTTGTATCCTGGAGATGAATGCATGGCTGAGTGGATGGTGTCATCAAGAGCGTTTTGGTTTCCTAGACCATGGGATGCTGTTCCAAGGGTTGCAGAAACATGGTTCACAGAAAACCATGACTGGGATGTAACTATACCTGGCTATACTTTATTCAGAAAGGACAGGGTAGGAAGAAGGGGAGGAGGAGTGGCACTATATGTAAAAACTACTATTAAAGCTTTGGAATTACAGAGCTTAAAAGGGAGAGAGGAGGCATTGTGGGTTAAACTAGAAAGAGGGATAGAGAAATATATTTGCATTGGTGTGATATACAGACCTCCCTCACAAGAGGAAGAGGTGGACAGAGAGTTAATTGAAGACATACGCAGCATTGCTAGGAAAGGGGAAGTGCTACTGATAGGAGATTTCAATATTCCAGATGTTGACTGGCACATTCCTGCTGCAGTATCATCTAGAAGTAAGGAGATCCTGGATTCTCTACAGGGAGAACTATTCAGGCAATTGGTAACAGACCCCACACGTGAAGGGGCCATACTGGACTTGGTGCTTACCAATGGTGAAAGTGTTTCTGATGTTGTAGTGGGAGATCATTTTGCATCCAGTGATCACCAGATGGTGTGGTTCAGTATTAGGACTAGTGCTGTTAGAATCCATTCCAAGGTGAGGTTCTTAGACTTTAGGAAGACTAACTTTGCGAAGATGGGCCAATACCTCAGGGAATCGTTAGTGGGATGGGAACAGCTGGGAGATGTAAAAAACAGTGGGCAAAACTGAAAGGGGATATTTTAAGGGCAACCAACCTTTTTGTTAAAATGGTAAATAAAGGCAAAAGGAAAAGGAGACCGCTATGGTTTTCGAAGGAAGTAGCTGAAAAAGTGAAGAAAAAGAGGGAGGACTTCATGAAATACAAGAGATCACAGAGAGAGGAAGACAGGCATCTGTATTTGGAAAAACTTAGAGAAGCTAGCAAAGTAATCAAGAAGGCAAAGATTCAAAAGGAGGAGGAAATAGCCAATGCAATAAAATGGGGGGATAAGATATTTTTCAGATATATTAGTGAGAAGAGGAAGGGCAAAAGTGGTATTGTCATACTCAAGGATGCAGGGGGGGAATATGTAGAAGCTGATAAGGATAAAGCAGAATTGCTTAACAAATATTTTTGTTTTGTGTTCACAGATGAAGTACCAGGAGCAGGACCTCAGAAAACACCCACAAATAGGAACAGAAGCGAGGGACATCTTGAACAATTTTCAGAAGACTGTGATCATGAGAAACTAGCTCAACTTAAAGAAGACAAAGCGATGGGACCGGATGGGATACACCTTAGAATACTGAGGGAACTTGGGGACGTTCTAGCAACTCCACTGACTGACCTTTTCAATGCCTCGTTGGAGTCGGGAGTGGTGCCAAAGGACTGGAGAGAGGCTCATGTGATGCCTTTACACAAAAGCGGAAGTAAGGATGTGGTTGAAAACTACAGGCCAGTTAGTTTAACTTCGGTGGTGAGTAAATTATTGGAAATGCTGCTGAAAGAGAAAATAGTGAGGTTTCTAGAGTCCAGCGGATTACAGGTTCCGAGGCAGCATGGATTCACCAGAGGCAGGTCTTGTCAGACAAATCTGATTGATTTCTTTGACTGGGTGACCAGGGAGTAGGACCGAAGGAGAGCTCTAGATGTGGTGTATTTAGATTTCAGTAAAGCCTTTGACACTGTTCCTCACAGGTGACTTATAAACAAACTGAGCACCCTAGGGATGGACCCTAAAGTTACTGCTTGGGTTAGAAATTGGTTGGGTGGGAGGCAACAAAGAGTACATGTAAATGGAGCTCACTCTGAGGAGAAGGATGTTACCAGTGGTGTGCCCCAGGGATCTGTCCTTGGTCCGATTTTTTTTAGCGTCTTTGTTAGTGATATAGTGGAAGGGCTGTCGGGTAAGGTTTGCCTCTTTGCAGATGATACCAAAATCTGCAATAGAGTAGACACCCATGAAGGGGTAGATAACATGAGGAGGGATCTAGCTAAGCTTGAAGAATGGTCTAGAATTTGGCAGCTGGGATTTAATGTTAAAAAATGTAAAGTCATGCATTTGGGCTGCAGCAATCCAAGGGAGCAATACAGTATAGGAGGTGAAGTACTTTTGTCCACTAAAGAAGAGCGGAACCTAGGCGTGGTTGTGTCTGATGATCTTAAAGTAGCTAAACAGGTAGAAAAGGTGACGGCAAAAGCTAGAAGGATGCTTGGGTACATACGGAGAGGAATGGCTAGCAGAAAAAAGGAGGTGATACTACCTCTGTATAAGTCTTTGTTGCGACCTCATTTGGAGTATAGTGTGCAATTCTGGAGACCGCACCTTCAAAAGGATGTGAACAGACTGGAGTCGGTGCAGAGGGTGGCTACTAAAATGATTAGTGGGCTTCATTATAAAGCATATGAGGACAGACTTAAGGATCTTAATATGTACACCTTAGAGGAAAGGCGGGATTGAGGAGATATGATTGAGATGTTTAAATACCTCAGTGGCATAAATGTTCAGGGAGAGAGCCTCTTTCAATTGAAAGCAAGTTCTGCTACGAGGTGACATGGGATGAGGGTGAAGGGAGATAGATTCAGGAGTGATATGCGGAAATATTTCTTTATGGAAAGAGTAGTGGATCCATGGAATAGTCTCCCAGTGGAGGTGGTAGAGATGAGGACAGTAACTGAATTCATAAAAGCATGGGACCAACACAGAGGATCTCTAAAGGTAAAAAGTGGACTGTTGTAGTTGTTGATATGGAAGGACAGAATAGATAGGCCATGTGGTCTTTTTATGTCATCATGTTTCTATGTTTCTATGTTTCTGTGTCATGAAGAAGACCCTTCTGAGCCTATGGAGTTGGTGAGAAAAGAGGATTCTGTTGCAGAAACTGACAGGCAGTCTGAGCACATCGCTCAGTGTTTTCAGAGAGGATGTAAACAAAAAAAGTCACAAGCTGGAAAGACACTCCCACGCTGTGATGTAGTCCCTAGTTCAGGAGATAATGAGATACACCTGTTTAAGGGAGGGGCACAGTTTAGCCCGGAGAAACAGGATGATAAAAAGTGGTCATTAGCCTGGACTATAGGGGAGCAGAAAGAAGGAAGACATCAAGAGATGTGAACCAAGGGAGCCATAGTCTTAACGCCAGAAAGAAGCAGCACAGGACAGGTGACGTCTGGTAAAGGCAAGAAGGATAAGATATTTCCTGGAAGGCAGGCTTGGGAAAACTCACATGCTCCAGAGAGAGAAACCTGCTGGCATGACAATACTTGTACCTCTAAGGCTGAAGCTACGAGGCTGAGAGACAAACAAACACAAGCTGTGTTTGGGAATCAGTCTGACCTTGCAGAGCTGAGAATTCCTTTCCCTCCAAAGCCGAAAGGTAGGCTTCACAACTTACATAGATTTGAACCTAGTTATAAAGTATTTCCCTGCAGTTGCCAGAATGTAGCAGACTCTCTAAAAAGAAACTTCAGTATATACGGTAATTCACAGTCCTTTCCTTTAGAGTGCTACCGAGAGAAGTCATGTGAGGATAATAAAGACGTCTGTTTTAAAGTTCAGGATAGCAGCTCACTGACACACCCTGCTATTGCTGATGCTGAAGAAATGCAGATTGACTCTGAGAGCAGTGAAATAGTGGATGACCAGATGGACTGCACGTTATGTTTTGCTGACCACGTTGAGTCTCTGTGCTGAACACTAGTTTGAGAAAGCTGGTGAAGCAACAGAAAGAATGGGGAACATTTTCTTTTGCTGAAGGAAGCTGTTATTGTTTATTTATTTATTTATTTAACGTTCTTATATACCGCACTTTTATCATCAGCGCGGTTTACAGTAAACATAAAATACTCACCGATAGCAACAGGCTATCGTGAGTTTACATATAACAGGAAATCTAATTGGATACAACATAGGGGAGAACTTTGTACATATAAGTTATATAACTATATACAATTGTATTCTTCTTGTTGTACAGGGAGTGATAGATTGTTACATTGGTTTGTAATGTGGTGTTGGCTATGTTGGAGTAGGGTATTGAGAGAAGTATGCAAGGAACAGGTGGTGTTTTATGGCTTTTCTAAATTGTTTTAGGTCTTTGATATCTCTTATGGTGGGTGGAAGATCATTCCAACATTTGGGAGCGAAGTAAACGAATGCTCTTGCAGTTGTTGAGTGTGAACATTTTGTAAAGTCCGTCGGGATGATTAGAGTATTAGCTGCGACTGATCTTCTAGATCTGGTGTGGGGGGTGTGAGTGATGAGAGTGGAGATTGCTAGGGGAGCTAAGCTGTTAATGGCTTTGAATGTGATGTACCGAGCACTGCACGTTGTGAGCCTGAAGCTGATAAGGCTAATTTACCTGAGTTCTTGTACATATCCCTCAAGCCAATTGTATGGCAGTTTGTCCTAAGTTATTTACCTGCACAGAAATCCGTTGGGAAGGGGAAAAATAAATTCTTGTCATTGCCTGAAACACTCGACTACAACTCTTCTGTTCTCAAAGGGTAAAAGGAACTACCATTCCCAGAGAGCCTTGCAGGACCAATGCAGGGTCACACTCTCTGAGTCAGGAATACAAAGGCAGACCAACTCTCAGCGCCCTAGGCGTTGGGCTGGCCACCAAGAGGGTGACAACAAATGATAAGTAATAGTAGTTGTAGTTGTAACAGATTCCAAGGATTTCCAGATCTACCCAGAGTGACAAAAAAATACAGGCTAGAAAGAGCTCAGAGTTTTAGGGAAGGCATCTCTGGCCACAAGCGTCAGGCCACAGAGAAAATAATAAAGTGCCATGGACCTGCCCTTTAGGAGGGCAGGGGGAGGGACATACCACTTGATTGGGATACTGGTCTTCCTATCTTGAAACATGATACAATGCTAAGAAGGAGCAAGTAGGGACTTCTCCTGCACCCTTCTCCCATGATTTTGAGAGTATAGGTCTAAGTTGGAGTGCAAAAAGTGAACAGAAGAAGGTGGGCAGAGACTTGGCTTATTTGTGAAAGAACTTTGAAGCATTGAATAGTTGGGCATACCATGGAGGGATCTTCTATTCTTCACTTTTTCTTACACCAGCACTACAGGTGTGAGGCGCCATATGATTTGCTAGCCCCCAAAGATTTGAGGGGCCCCCAGAAGGGATGCCTTTTGACACAGGATGGGGACATAGGTTACTGGTATATCAATTGTATTGGAAAGGAGCATAGGGGGATTTTGCTTTTACTGCCACTTGGTGTTTTCAAATTGTCCACAAGAATATTGGCTTCTTCATTAGGGAATTGATGGTCCTGAAGGAAAGCTAACTACACTTCCAGATATGCAGTTAACTTTCTAATCCAAATGTGTAATAAAAGGGCTGACACAATCACATTATTCATTTATGTACAAAGTAGTTACTTTGCATATATTTGCATGATTTGTAGCACATTGGGCCTGATTTACTTTGCGGTGAGTATTGTGGTTGGATTTTCTCAAATGTCTGAAGGACTGGGTGTGGTCTCTTCAAGGATGAAAGATGGTATCCTCTTGATTTGGCATGACCTCTTCTTCATCAGTGGTGTCAGCACAAATGGGTGCATCCCAAATTATGGCATGGACATTAATCTATAATTCAGGATATCATCAAGTTCTTGCACTATCCAGGGTCTCCGCTTTCACAGTTTTGAGAACAAGAATTTGTCTTGTTTAGAAGAATTGTTGCAGACAGATAGTCTTATCCTGACTCTTGGTGATGTTTATGGCCGGTGCTAGGGTCTCTGGTGCCCCCCCCCCTGCAATTTATACATCGGTGCCCCATTCCATCATTATTATTAATGATGGGGGGTACCCCTTCCTAAAACTCCTTTGTGAACTCTGTTCACCTAATGCTAGTATTTCTCCTTCAAATCAAATGTAACAAGAGAATTGCAGTGAAGTGGCACCTGCATAGCTGGAATAAAAATAAGTACTGAGGAGTAAATATTTAAATTCATATGAGCAGGCTGTTCCATAGTGAAAGAATTAATGTGAGTGGCGCAAACAAAATAAATGTATTTATTTATTTATTTAACTGGGGGGGGGGGGGGGCAGTCTACAAAGGTTACAACCACTTAGTTTTTCATGTCTCTTTTCCTGCCTGTTATTGTTGCTACAGATACTACTGCTGCTGTACCTCTGCATGTGAGGTTGCACAGTTCTTTTATAAATCCAATAAATAAGGAGGAGGTGATAAAAGCAGTTAGTGTAGCTGGGTTTAAAAGAAAATTTTGGACAAGTTTCTGGAGAAAACGTCAATAGACTGTTATTAAGGCAGACCTGGGAAAGCCACTGCTATCTCTGGCTCTAAACCACATGGAAGCTGAGGTGGGCACTAAGAGACAAGACTCAATTCCTGTGCTAATGTCAGCAATCCCAACAGTCATTGGTGGTGAATCAATGTGAGAACCACCACTTGGCTAGACTTTGAGCTTCCTTTGAGAGTGGTGCTGCAACTATGAAACATGCAGAGATTTTGCTGGCATGCCAAAAGTGGAAGAATCACTCCATAGCCTCCCATGACAGCCAGCAGTGGTGCTCTATGTAGTGAACTGGCAGTGATGCTAAGCACAAGCTTCAGGCCCTGTGCTGTGGTGCACGCGTGTCTGACTCTTACCAACCAATTCCCTTCACCAGAAGCTCCCCCACCCCCTCTATTCTCTGTGGCTGGCTGGCAGCTGGGCCATACAGGCTAATATCACCCTAGCAGCGTGCCACAAGAGGGAAGAACGTGGCATGTTTGTTTTCCTGATGCAAAGTTAGAACAAATTGAAAAGTGCACACTTTACAGTGTGACACAATGGTGTGTTTCCCTCAGTCAAAGGATTAGACATTTGGCAACTTCATTGGTGTGTGTCATGGAAGTGTCGTGGGGGAGGGGGCCTGCACATGTGTTTATATCTGTGGGTGTGGGTGTGTCAGTTGGTGCATGTGTTTGTGTTTTTCTGTGTGTCAGACTGCCAAAGGATACATATGCACATATTTGTGTATGTGGGCTCCATGGGAACTGTCAGGTGCTACATGTACGCATGTGTGAATGTCTGTGGGTGTGCACATGTGTGTGTCATGGGCCTTCTTGGGGCTACATGAGTGTCTGTGTACCGGGAAGAGTGTCAGGGGCTGCATGTCAGTGTGTGTGGGGCTGGGTATGTTAATATCTGTCAGAGACTATGAATCAGAGGCTTGGCTTATTGTACAAAAAGCTGAGAACATGGAACAGTGGGGCTTACAAAGGACCTTTTAATTTTTACTTTTTCTCACAACAGGGCTATGGGAGTGAGGCAATGTATGGATTACTTGCCCACCAGTGATTTGAAGGGAGTTCCTTTGACAAAGGATAGGGAGATGGGCTACTGGTCTATCAGGTTGGTTAAGATTTATTTTGGAAAGGGACACCATGGGGGGGGGGGGGTCTTTTTCTTACCACACACCTTTTAAGCTTCTCCACAAGAGCATTGACTCCTCTGTTAGGAACCTATTGTCTGGGAGAACAGCTAACTATTAGGAATGTGCATTTGTTTGAAACCACATGGAAAGTATCAGTGACATTTTCTAATTTAATCTGAAACACAACACTGAACCCCCCCCCCCAATTCCCCCCTCCTTTTCATCACATCCAAGGCTGACCTCAAACTGTATCTATTGGTTTGGAAGGAAGGCATGTTTATAAGAGCCATCACATCTGCATGAGGGCTGGATCTAGTCAGCTTGCTCTTAACCCTTGTATTGCTGATAATATTTCTTCCTATTTCCTGATTGGCCCAAATTTGTCTGGTTGGAGCTTTATGGAAAATGCTAACTGGAATTTTTGTTGCCTGCTGTGAAGATTTATTTTTTCTTTTGCCATATTCTTGTGCCAGAAATTCTATAAAACCATGTCTAGGTATGCTATCAGAGATGTTTACCAAGTCTAATCCAGATCCTAGATGATAATCAACCAGGATCTAGTTTAGGCTTGGAAAAAGTCTCTGATAGTATACTTTGCCATGGTTTCACAAAATTTCGGGTACAAGAACATGGCAGCAGGAAAAGCTTCAGAGTAAATTAGCACTTGTAAGTAATGTAAAGCACAAACTTGTAAACTCCCTAGTGATTTCTTCCTTTTGGAAATCATTTTTTCCAGAATTGTTGCCATTGTATATGTTGTCAACCTAGGGGTATTTGACAGAGCTATGAGTAATTTACAAAAAGCTAATTTTTGCCAAACATTTTCTATAAAAACGGGAATTTTGTAGGAAGTTCATTTTCTGACCTTGATGCCCTTTACAAAGTTATTCCCCATGCCTGGTTCAATGGTTTGTCTAAATGCTTCCTTCTGACCAGCTGAAAATATAAATACATGCATACTTTTAGCCAGGACAAAAGGAGGCATTCCCACTGGGAGAGGGAGGAATATAAATCCATACATGATGTTTTCATAGACAGGCATCCGATTCTCCCCTTGTGGCTATCTGCACAGATCAGGTAAGGGGTTTGTACCTGCTTTTAGAAGACAATTTTATAACTAACTTGATCCTATAGATAGATAGATAGATAGATAGATAGATAGATAGACATAAATGGATGGTGCTAGGAAAACAAAGCCCTTACCTTTATGCAATATATATGTGGGTACTCTCTGGCCTGGAGAATGGACAGGGCATGGCTTGGGATGTGTGTATTATGAATAAGTGCTATGTTGTTGGTAAATACATGCACAATGTTTTCCTGCCTCAGAGCAGGAAATTTGGGGAAGCAATTTAAAAGGGCACATAGGTGCATATGTTGCCTTTGTAAAATGAGCACAATATATGTGTCTTCACAGCCTTGGCATCCTGCTATAAAATTGTCATCCTAATGCACAAATACAAGCTAGTATTGTTCATTTTGAAAAACGGCATAAAGTATGCATGTTAAAAGCAACCGCATACTTTGCAGTTTTCAAGGGTCACTTGAAAATCTCACCAATTTAAGGCAGTGATCCCTTTACAGAGTTCCCATTTAGTTACAGTACAACCAGAAACTCAAATTAAAGTACTTTTTAATCTAAAGTTTTGAAAACCTCTAGTGCAATAGGAATAGCAATCATTGTGTGGAAGTATGCTGAAAATTAATGACTTTTTTGCTTGATTGAACTTCTCAGCCTGACTTTAGTAATCAGTGAACCATGGTAGTGTTTACTATTCTGTACACTGCAACACAATAGACATTATTGTTTAATTAAACCTTCCAATCCCTCCTACAATTTTTTGGAAATAAAATATTAACTACATACACTTTAAAGTTTCTTAACATTTAAAAGAGTGCTACATAGAGTAGTTCACTTCAAACAGGAGCTTTGTAGTTTAACAGAAGCTTTAAATATTTCCGTGCCATGAATAGACAAATGTTGTTCGAACCAATGGCATATCTAGCATATTTGACACATGAAGCAGATCATTTTTTTAATCTCTCTCCTCTATATGACAAAATTATTTTTGGTTTATCTCCCTTTATTGATCATCCTAACTTCAGCGCACTCTTACTGGTTCTGCAAGCACTCCAAAGCCTGTGATGTCACACTGTGCTGGGTATCTGTAGCAGAAGGTGCATCATATTGCAGTTTTAAGTGACCATGAGTTGTGTTTTCCCTGGGCATCATGGCATCATCTTCCCCCTCTTACGTGTCTGTGCACTTTCCATCAATGATGAACAAAATACACTCGGGCTCAAACAGGATTTTTATGTCCTTGTAGCCAGGAACAGAGAGGAGCGAGACAGATTTATCAGCAGTTTGTACTTGAGCGAGATAAGAGCATTAGGATCCGGATGCAGATTGGAATTCAGAAGGGGACCAGTCACTTTCTGATTCTGATCTCCCTCACCTCTGCTCAGTTCAGTTATGGTGTCGCTCTACTCCTTTCTCGCCCAGCTTCCCCGGCACAGCTCATCCTGCATTTCCTTTTCTTCTTACCTCCGGTTCCATCTTTCATGGGTGTTTCCTGCCATAAAAATATGTTTTAAAAAATGTTTACTTCCACCCCATTCCTTTCAAAATGAAAAATTTTGTCAGTGAATGTTCTTACTTCTAACTGAAGCCTCTGAGACCGCAGGAAGCACACCTAGTATGGATCGAGGGTGGCGGGTGGTGATAAGCAAGTTATCTGCCAGCTGGGAGACTGGTCAATACGGAGAAAGGCACGGGAGCCCTGGAAAATAGCAGCAGCCCCCATCCTGTCCTGTCCATCTTAAGCAGCTGCAGTCCTAACCCCATTGGGACCTCCCTCCCCACTGATACAACAAGGTTTCCAAGATGAAAGTTGCATATATGGCATTGGACAATGCACCCCCTTACTGCCTGCACCCAAGGAGGACCGCTCCTACCGTCCCACCCTTACTACACCTCTGCCTCCAACAGACTCCGAGCTTCTCCCTTGGCAAATTTGAAAGATCAATTAGAAACTATTTTGAAAAATATTTCCACCCAATAATCAAGTGAGGTCTAGTGGACATTTTTGCACTTCCTAAAATGTTCATTTTTTACACTGATACTCTTACTGTATCAATAGGTACTCTCACCAAGTGCTTCCCTTACTTTGGAAAATCATGTGGTGGTAGATTATGCTATTGTAAGAAACTTCTTTCCATATCATGATCTCTTAGAAGTGGTCTCCTTATTGTTTAAGAAAAAGAATGGTGCTAAATAATCTAAAAGACCCTGTTTGCCAAGGCGTAGTAAGTATTTTGCACTTACTGTTTATTTGGAGCAAAATTTAAACATGCAGTAAGTAGTTTGTGCAGTAACTGTTGGGGTGTGGCCAACTTCTGCCATGCAGTAACTGCACAGGGCAGACATTTACTGAATAATAACTACATTGGCAAGTAGCATGAATACATTAAAGTGAATGTTTACTAAAGTACACTAACAGTTAATGTGGGTTTTACTGTGTATGTGAAAACCACTAAAAATTCAGCCGTGCTAAGAATCCCGCACTAACCACATAGAGCACAATTCCATAACATGCACATTTGGGCCGGGAACACGTACAAAGCAGAGATGAGCCCATTTGATAGCCTATTCCGTACTCATGGTTTTAGACTCACACGCATCTCCAGAATCAGGATGAAGACATTATCGGAGCACATCAAATCTGTTAGTCAGATGTCCAAGGCATTTCCATGCCTGCGTATGTGCAGTGCTGCCTGCATCCCACCCGGGCACAACAGCGGTGTGACCATCCATGCCCAAAAATGGATGCACCACCCCATGAAGCTTGGTCCACGTGCAACACAAAACAAGATGGAGTGTACCCCCCCCCCCCCCTTCCCACAGGCCCAAAAGTCATAATGTGATATCAGCATGGCAACAAGACAGCTCATTTTCAGTGATGCTGAGACAAGGCTGCTGGTGACCATGGTATTGCAGGAGGAGGAAGTGTTCTTGTTATACAAACACCACTTGCCACCAAATGGGAACAGAGAAGCAGGCAAACAGCAGTAGCACACATGCAGAGACTGAAACAGGCAAGCACAAAGCGAGGGAGAGATTGCAGAATGTGAAAGGTCTGTCATGTGCAGGATGCATGCATGTGGCTCTGCAACAGCACGGCAAATACCTAAGACAGCAGCACTAGTGAACTTTGCAACTATGAAGAACAAGATGTATGGTCACACATTATGAAGGCCCTATGTGGACACAAATCTAGTTGTAAATCTGGAGACTATGCAGTCTGTAGCCGAAAAAAGTTATACCACACATGTCAGCTGAGCGCGCCTGGCTCAAATCCTGTACCCTTGCAGACTTTCTACGCTTCAAATTCATGATTATGTTCATCTAGCTAACTCTCTTGCCTATGACCCTTACCGTCTCTTTACAACTCTCAGTTCTCTTCTCAAGTTCCCTCCGCCTCCGATCCTTCCTTCCCTTTCTGCCCAAACCCTGGCTATTTCCATGACAACATTCACAAGATCACACTCCAATTCCCCATGATGTCTATTACTTCCCCTCCTCCCCCTCTTCACTCCCAACTCCCCCACCCCCACCTATGCTACCCTCCCTTCCATTTCTATGATCTCTGAGGAGGAAACCACTACCTGCTTCTCTAATCCTATGCCCATCTGTCTCCTAAGCTCCATCTCCTCCAATGGTCTCCCTTCCATCTCTCATATTCTCAGCCTATCATTCTCCACTGCAACTGTACCTACAGCCTTCAAGCATGTTGTGGTCGCATCGCTCCTCAAGAAACCCTCAGTACACCCTATCTGTCCTTCTAACTATTAACCCATCTCCCTCCTCCCCTCCATTTCTAAGCTACTTGAACATACATAATAACATAGTATATAATAGCTTATAAAGACCAGCATGATCCATCTAGTCTGCCTAGCAAGATGGCAAGAGTAGGTGCACCTGCCTCCGTACAGGTCAACCCCTATTTGTTGATATAGCAGAAACAGTTAAGGTTATTTTGATTTTATCCTGTTGCTGTAAAGGGATCCTCTGTGTCTATCCCATGCCATTTTGAATTTTGTCACTGTATTTGCCCCCACCACTTCCATCATGGGGACATTCCAAGCATCCACAACCCTTTCAGTGAAAAAGTATTTCCTGATGTTGCCTTTCAGTTTACTCCCTTGCAGCTTCATGTTATGTCCTCTAGTTTTGCAGCTTCTCCATCTTTGAAAAAGGTTTGTTTCTTCATTAATACTTTAAAAATATGGTTCACCACCATTGCCTCAACTTTCTCTCCTCTCAAGCCCTCCCAGATCCTTTACAATCTGGCTTTCGTCCTTTACATTCTGCTGAAATGACTCTTGCCAAAGTCTCCATTAACCTGTTTCTGGCAAAATCCAGAGGCCTTTATTCAATCCTCATCCTTCTTGACCTTTCTGCTGCTTTTGACACTGTTGACCACAACCTTCTCCTCAATACCTTGTCCATGGTTTTTAGGGCTCTGTACTATCCTGGTTCTCTTCTTATCTCTCAGTGCTTGTTCTGGTGGATCCTCTTCTGCTGCTATCCCACTCTCAGTTGGTGTACCTCAAGAATCTGTCTTGTGTTAATCCTTTTCTCTCTATATACTCAGTCCCTTGGTTTATTCATCTCTTCCCATGACTTTCGGTACCATCTTTATGCTAATGACTCCCAGATCTACTTCTCAGCACCTGAAATCGCTCTGCCAATCCAGGGCAGGGTCTCTGCCTGCCTTTCCGACATTGTTGCTTGGATGTCTGACCACCACTTAAAATTGGACATGGCCAAAACTGAGCCTCTTATTTTTCCTCCTAAAACCTCCTCTCCCCTTCCTTCTTTCACAGTCTCTGTGGATAACTCTATGCTCCTCCCTGTGTCCTGGGCTCACAATCTTGGAGTTGTCTTTGACTCCTCTCTCTCCTTCTCCACACACATTCATCTGATAGCTACAACCCGCCATTTCTTTCTCTATAACATCAACAAAACCCTCCCATTCCTTTCTGAACACTTATCCACTCTTTAGTCACCTCCCATCTTGACTATTGTAACCTACTCCTTGCTGGTCTCCCTCTGAATCATCTATCTCCCCTTCAATCTATTCAACACTCCACTGCACAGCTAATCCTCCACCAGCCTCGTCATGCTCATATTACCCCTCTTCTCAAGTCACTTCATTGGCTCCCTGTTTCTGCATCCAGTTCAAACTTCTCCCGCTGTTGAAAACTACAGGCCGCTTAGTTTAACTTCGGTGGTGAGTAAATTATTGGAAACGCTGCTGAAAGAGAAAATAGTGAGGTTTCTGGAGTCCAGCGGATTACAGGATCCAAGGCAGCATGGATTCACCAGAGGCAGGTCTTGTCAGACAAATCTGATTGATTTCTTTGACTGGGTGACCAAGGAGTTGGACCGAGGGAGAGCCCTAGATGTGGTGTATTTAGATTTCAGTAAAGCCTTTGACAACGTTCATCACAGGCGACTTATAAACAAACTGAGCACCCTAGGGATGGACCCTAAAGTTACTGCTTGGGTTAGAAATTGGTTGGGTGGGAGGCGACAAAGAGTACAAGTAAATGGAGCTCACTCTGAGGAGAAGGATGTTATCAGTGGTGTGCCCCAGGGATCTGTCCTTGGTCCGATTCCTTTTAACATCTTTGTTAGTGATATAGCGGAAGGGCTTTCAGGTAAGGTTTGCCTCTTTGCGAATGATACCAAAATCTGCAATAGAGTAGACACCCAGGAAAGGGTAGATAACATGAGGAGGGATCTAGCTAAGCTTGAAGAATGGTCTAGAATTTGGCAGCTGGGATTTAATGTTAAAAAATGTAAGGTTATGCATTTGGGCTGCAGCAATCCAAGGGAGCAATATAGTATAGGGGGTGAAGTACTTTTGTCCACTAAAGAAGAGTGGGACCTAGGCGTGGTTGTGTCTGATGATCTTAAAGTAGCTAAACAGGTAGAAAGGTGACGGCAAAAGCTAGAAGGATGCTTGGGTGCATACGGAGAGGAATGGCTAGCAGAAAAAAGGAGGTGATATTGCCTCTGTATAAGTCTTTGGTGCGACCTCATTTGGAGTATAGTGTGCAATTCTGGATACCGCACCTTCAAAAGGATGTGAACAGGATGGAGTCGGTGCAGAGGGTGGCTACAAAAATGATTAGTGGTCTTCATTATAAAGCATATGAGGACAGACTGAAGGATCTTAATATGTACACCTTAGAGGAAAGGCGGGATAGAGGTGATATGATTGAGATGTTTAAATACCTCCATGGCATAAATGTTCAGGGAGAGAGCCTCTTTCAATTGAAAGCAAGTCCTGCTACGAGAGTATATGGCATGAGGGTGAAGGGAGATAGATTCAGGAGTGATATGCGGAAATATTTCCTTACGGAAAGAGTAGTGTATCCATGGAATAGTCTCCCAGTGGAGGTGGTAGAGATGAGGACAGTAACTAAATTCAAAAAAGCATGGGACAAACACTGAGGATCTCTAAAGGTAAAAAGGGGACTGTTGTAGTTGTTATGGAAGGACAGACTAGATAGACCGTGTGGTCTTTTTCTGTCATCATGTTTCTATGTTTCTATACTGATCTATAAGTGCATTCACTCTGCAGCTCCTCACTACCTTTCCCCTCTTCTCTCTCCCTACACCCCTCCTCGGGAGCTCCGCTCTTCTGACAAATCACTTCTATCTGTGCCCTTCTCTTATATTGCTAACTCCAGATTTTGTTCCTTTCACCTTTCTGCTCATTACACCTTAAACAAACTACTTGAGTGTGTACATCAAGTCCCTTCTCTGGCCCTTTTCAAATCCAGGCTGAAAACTCACCTCTTTGCTGCCGCTTTCGGATTTTCACTTACCTGGTCCCCTTTGTGTTTCCTTACCATTCACCCAGATGTATCCCATGTCTACAGCTACTGCGTTGTCTGTCTTAACTAGATTGTGAGCTCTGATGAGCAGAGTTTGTCTCTTACATGTGTCTGCGCAGCACTGCATACATCTTATAGCGCTATACAAATGCTCAGTAGTACTAGTAGTAGGAGGAGAAAGTCCCCCAGAATATTCCACAATGCAAGTTGTACTTAAAAACAACAAATATAGCACTTTATTAGTGAAATTGCCATATTATAGAACAGGACCATGCTGAGGAAGCAAAGAATACAATTCACTGAGAAAAATAGTTCAACATACTAAGCCCTTCTTTTTTCCATAACACATTATGGTCCGCTCTGGGCTAGAATGAATGCCAGTTCAAACTGCCCTAGAGAATACAACCAAACCCTAAAACAAGAAAATCAAATCTCAGCAGAATACGCAGCAAAAAATAAAGCACACACTTAATTATTTGATTTAGACAGTTTTTGTATACTGCCTTATCCTTCAATCAAAGTGGTCACAACACAATTGGGGGATACATTTAACACATTGGGATATGAGACACATACACTAATACTTACAGGGAACATGGGCAATGGAGGGTTAAGTGGCTTGCCCAAGATCACAAGGAGCATCTGTGGGACTAGAAACCCCAGTCCTTCCGGCCCAAGGTTGCTGTTCTCTAGTGGGATTTGAACCCCTGACCTTCTGGCCTGAAGTACCTTGCCCCAACCACTAGGCTACTCCTCCCACACATTAATCTTTCTGCATGTACTACATTCCTCTGAATTAAAGAGGGAGTGATTTTTTTAAGGCAGAAAACTAAAATTCTTAGTAGTTTCTTAGGACAATGTAAAGTGTTTCTGAAAATCTGATTCAACCATTCATGATTTTCCAAGAAGTAAAAAAACATTCAGGGCTCAGTCCCAACCCAAAATCTCACTACATGATAGTAACATACCTTATAGACATCACTTCCAACCAACTATTAAGGCGCTGATTGGCCAGTAATCATCGCTTTAAGTACTCAAGGTCTGGAGTCAGGGTTTTTTTGGGTGAACTTATCTGAGAGCAAATGAATGGAAGAAAAAGCCTTCATGGACATAGTCATCTGACATTCCAACTTACCATACGGATTTATGGAGAGGCCAGCCCTAGTTTTCTTTACTGTGGGGATGTTACACTCAGGCTCCTTGTTTTCAGTTTTGCCAGTACTCTGTGCTCTACTATTTTGTGATTCTGGTTGAGGGTTGTCATGCCACCACCACTCGCCCCTAGCTTAGAGGGACGTGGTTATTTAGAGGAACTTTCCGCTATCCGCTTTTTCAGCTTTTTCAAACTATTTCCCCACAGTGTCCTCTGGGAAATGTAGTCTTTAGCTGTATGGGTGCATCAGGCAGAAAGTTGTAGTCAGGCTCAAAGAGGTAAGGCAAATGACAGAAATTCATTTTGTACACAATGGTTCGATCATACCACATACAAGATTATTTGTTCAGGACTCTTTGAAGTAGAGCATTGTCCAGAAAACAAACCCAAACACAAAAATGGCTGTTTAAAGGTTTTCTATAGTTCAGGATACACAGTCTTTAACAGCAAGGATATTGCATCCTTTTTAGCCTTGCTGGCTAAAGCACAAAAACAAGATCACATTCAATGTCTGTGGTAGTTTAGCTTCTATTCAGCTTCAAACCTTGCTTGGCTACCTTCCAAGTAAACAGATATAATCCAGGGGCAAAAGAAAGCTTTATTATAATAGCTACTTTAGCTTACCCCAGTGTCCTCATTCCAGCAGCAGGTGATTAACAAGCTTATATCACAGTTCCAGGCTAGCTCCTTAGTCCCCGCAAACTTCCCCTTTACAAACACGAGGGAATCAGGGTCACCCTGCTTGTGGTACCTTTTTTCCTGGAGGTCTTTCTTTCAAGACTGGCTTGTTTCTCTATGTTCCCAGGTTTAAAGCTTGGCAAAAGGAACATTCCATGGGAGTGTCCTCATCATTCAGCTTCACCTCAGGCTCTCCCAGCTGCATAGGTTCTGACTCCCCGTCGTGCTCACAGTGCTCAGCTAACAGCCTCCTGGGGAATCTTGGAGTCTCTCTTGTTCCTGGCTCCAAACTCTCCTGCAGATGTGCTATATGCCAATTAGCACTGTCTTCTCCTGGAAGTTCAGTTCCTCTGCTCTGCTCAGCACTAGTCAAGCTTCCCTTGCTTGCATCTGTGCTTCTTCTCGTGTCAACCTGGCTTCCTGCTTCTCTTCCCCCTCTCTCATACTCTGGCCTAGGTTTATACTTCCAGGGCTCTAGCTCCATCTCCTCCCTACCCAGGTGACGGCAATCAGCCTGACTTCGGGCACCTGAGTGCTTGGAGCATTCACTGCCTAAGGGGTTCTGGGCCCTGTATCCTCTCCCCCTCATTCCACTAGGGGGAGCATGAAATGTGGGCCACGTGGAAGTTTTCTGATTCCAGGAGGTGTTTATGCCTTTTGTACCCTGATTTGGTGAAAGGGGGTCCTTTACTAGGGTGAATTCCCTGTCTCTTTGTCCTCCCCCGGACTCCGGATAGGCCTCCTTGCCACGGGGTCTGTTAATTCCCTCTATTTGGTGGCTGTTGATAGCCTTTATCTTCCCCATCCACTAATATACTAAATAAATCATCAGCATTCTCTTTACTAGTACAGAACACAGAACTGTCTGTAAACTCTCAGACTCTCAATTTCTTTGGTGTTTGTAATTCCATTCAGAAGTAACCAACTCACAGTTTTCTCTATTGATTTATATATTTAACTCAAACCTCAAATTTGGTTTATCCTCTGAGTAGTCACTCTCCTTACTTATTTCATTTGTTGCATTGATATTGGCAGATACCATTTCTTCAGCTCCAACCTCTGAAGAATCTGCTAGCATAACCAGAATCCTGTGGGTGACTTTAATCTCTCAAGAAACCATATTGCGAATTTTAAGCACATGAATTTGATGGTTTACTTATAAACCATTTCATATCATACAGGTTCCAATCTATTTATTTTTTGGCTAACAATGCTCTGTCTCCCGGCTATAGGCAATTCTCCTTTTCCTTTTTCTCATGTTTTAATAGAGCTCATTGCTTTTCAGATGAATTTTTCTGAGCATTTTAAAAGCCTCATTTAAGTCTTTCTGCAGAGATGGCACAAATTTCTCATTGTAAATGGCATAATCCCACTGAACATTCTAAAGAAGGATGTCAGTTGGCAGTTGAAGAATGCATCCAAACAGTTGTACATAACAGTCAATAATAATCTGTATCCATTTGCATTTGGCTCCAATGACAAGGCCCTAATCATGTTTCCTCTAGATAGGTTAAATCTCTCAACCTGACTATTATCAGCTGGATGATAGAATGCTGTATGAGATTTTTCCACTCTCAAAAATTTCAACTGTCTGTGAATCAGTTGAGACTCAAAACATTTACAGATTCCTTTGAAGGAATTTGTGCATTCATAAGTAGTGGTCCCATATTTTTTCCCACCTGCTTGGCAATTTGGTTTGTGCAGGGCAACACATGTGCCAATTTAATGAAATGATTGGTTATCACTAGAACATCCATACTATTATTTTTTGTGATCCTCTGTTGACTAGAAGTCAATACAGTCCAATTTTAAAGGAACTGTAATTTAATAGATTCCAATGGTACTCTTGTCTGGGGTTCCAGTGTTACTTGCTGTACAGTGCCTACATTGATGAACATAGTCCCTTATATCTTCATTACTAGGCCAATAGAATGTCTTGTGAAATACAAAGTACGCATATACCCCTGATGTCAAGCAATGTCATGAACTCCTCAAAAAACTTCCATCCTTAAGGACTCTGGTGCCACAAACTGATATTGCTTTTTTGTGGTAATAATATTCTTGAATATTTATTACAGAATGCCATTGCAATTTCTCCCATTGTTTCAACAAATTTTACACTAGAGTCAATTGAACTGCTCTCTCACCATAGCATGCCTATTCTCAACAAAGAAGATAAGTCTGGAGAACAGCAGTCTATTACTTCTCCTGCAGATCCTTGTAGGGCTCATCCATCCCGAACATCCAGCCCCTTTGTACGTACGGTCTGAGCCGGACGTACAGAGGAGCTCACGATTCTGATCCCGTGGAGCACGTCTAGCCCCAAGGGATCAGAATTGCGATCAGTCTATTACGTGCAGGCCAGGACTGCGGTTCAGTCCAGCCTGCACGTACACAACAAGCCCGACGAACTTAGTAGGGTTTTTTTAATGGAGCCTTCACTGTGGCTCCATTTAAATGTCGCGATGCCGGCTGCTGGAAAAAAAGGCTTATTCCCCACAGGCCAACCCTGGACGTGTTTTTTTTTTTAATGCCAGGGCATGGATGAGGCAGGGGAGCCAGAGGACATTCCCCACAGGCCAACATTGGCCTTATGAGGCCAGATCAGGGGTCGGGCTGTGTTGAATGTCCTTCAGCCCCCATGCCCCATCCGGGGCCTGGCATTAAAAAAAAAATACGCTGGCCCTGGACATACAGGGCCGACATTAGAATCGACCCTTTATGTCCAGGGCTGGCAACTGCCCACTGCCCACCCAGACTCCACCCTCGAGCCTCCCCTTTCCCGCTCCTGTCTAACTTTCCTGCACAACCGGCGGGGAGGTTAGACACCGGCGGGGGAAGGCACGAATTGCGGGGATGGATGCCCCATTGTGATATCCATCCCCACTATTTTTGGCACAGAATAACCCCCGTATGTATAACTGGGCACTCAGTGCAAAAGACTGGATAGCCCTATCTTGCTGCAGGACTGCTGGCTGCATCTTTGTATTAGTGTGTTTAGTTGTTTAGAATTAAGGGAGTAAAGATACCTAAACTAATATAAAGAACATAAAAACATAAGAAATGGCATACTGGGTCAGACCAAGGCCATCAAGCTCAGTATCCTGTCTCCAACAGTGGAAATCCAGGTCACAAGTACCTGTAAGGTTCCCAAAAAGGCACACAGGTACTACAATGCTTATCCTGGGGTAAGCAGTGGATTTTCCGGATCCTTTTTAATAATGGTTTGTGGATCTTTCCTCCAGGAACATGTCCAAACATTGTTTAAGCCCAGATATGCTAATAGCTTTTAATGCATCCTCCAGAATGAATTCCAGCCAATCTGAGCACTTTTCAAATCATTTAGAATCCCTTCAGCAAAGGCTCCAACGATCCTGTGAGCAGTGAGTGAGAATCAGCTGTGCCTACTTAGTTGGGAACTGTGTGTGAGAGAAAACTGCAGCCAATCTGAGCACTTTTCAAATCATTTAGAATCCCTTCAGCAAAGGCTCCAACGATCCTGTGAGCAGTGAGTGAGAATCAGCTGTGCCTACTTAGTTGGGAACTGTGTGTGAGAGAAAACTGCAGCCAATCTGAGCACTTTTCAAATCATTTAGAATCCCTTCAGCAAAGGCTCCAACGATCCTGTGAGCAGTGAGTGAGAATCAGCTGTGCCTACTTAGTTGGGAACTGTGTGTGAGAGAAAACTGCAGCCAATCTGAGCACTTTTCAAATCATTTAGAATCCCTTCAGCAAAGGCTCCAACGATCCTGTGAGCAGTGAGTGAGAATCAGCTGTGCCTACTTAGTTGGGAACTGTGTGTGAGAGAAAACTGCAGCCAATCTGAGCACTTTTCAAATCATTTAGAATCCCTTCAGCAAAGGCTCCAACGATCCTGTGAGCAGTGAGTGAGAATCAGCTGTGCCTACTTAGTTGGGAACTGTGTGTGAGAGAAAACTGCAGCCAATCTGAGCACTTTTCAAATCATTTAAAATCCCTTCAGCAATGGCGCGCCCGTGCCTTGCGGGCCCGCGCCTGAGGGCCTCGCAAGAGGGCCCTTTGGCGTGGCCCTTAGGCGGTGGACCGTGCGGGACCCACTATCTGCTGCTATATGCTCATTCTGTTCAGCGATATGCTGTTTGTAGTTAATGTAAGGTAATGTAATGTAAGTTATGTACTGTGTTCCCTGTTTGTACTCCTAGTGTTTTGTTGTGATGTAATGATAATGCAATGTATGTTTCCCTCACCTTTGTTTAACTTTGTGCTGTATTAACCGCTTTGATTGAAGGAAAAGGCGGGATACAAAACATGTTAAATAAATAAATAAATAAATAAATAAATGAGTTATATTGTAGCTTCATTGCGTGTCCTCCAATCTTTCTACATTTTGATGGTGTAAACAACCAAATTATGTTTATCCATTCCTCTGGGAATGGTAGTCCCTTTTACCCTGTGAGAACAGAAGAGTTGTAGTCGAGTGTTTCAGGCAATGACAAGAATTTATTTTTCCCCTTCCCAACGAATTTCTGTGTAGGTAAATAACTTAGGACAAACTGCCATACAATTGGCTTGAGGGATATGTACAAGAACTCAGGTAAATTAGCCTTATCAGCTTCAGGCTCAGAACGTGCAGTGCTCGGTACAAACAAACAATAACAGCTTCCTTCAGCAAAAGAAAATGTTCCCCATTCTTTCTGTTGCTTCACCAGCTTTCTCAAACTAGTGTTCAGCACAGAGACTCAACGTGGTCAGCAAAACATAACGTGCAGTCCATCTGGTTATCCACTATTTCACTGATATCAGAGTCAATCTGCATTTCTTCAGCATCAGCAATAGCAGGGTGTGTCAGTGAGCTGCTATCCTGAACTTTAAAACAGACGTCTTCATTATCCTCACATATATACTGACGTTTCTTTTTAGAGAGTCTGCTACATTCTGGCAACTGCAGGGAAATACTTTATAACTAGGTTCAAATCTATGTAAGTTGTGAAACCTACCTTTCGGCTTTGGAGGGAAAGGAATTCTCAGCTCTGCAAGGTCAGACTGATTCCCAAACACAGCTTGTGTTTGTTTGTTTCTCAGCCTCGTAGCTTCAGCCTTAGAGGTACAAGTATTGTCATGCCAGCAGGTTTCTCTCTCTGGAGCATGTGAGTTTTCCCAAGCCTGCCTTCCAGGAAATATCTTATCCTTCTTGCCTTTACCAGACGTCACCTGTCCTGTGCTGCTTCTTTCTGGCGTTAAGACTATGGCTCCCTTGGTTCACATCTCTTGACGTCTTCCTTCTTTCTGCGCCCCTATAGTCCAGGCTAATGACCACTTTTTATCATCCTGTTTCTCCGGGATAAACTGTGCCCCTCCCTTAAACAGGTGTATCTCATTATCTCCTGAACTAGGGACTACATCACAGCGTGGGAGTGTCTTTCCAGCTTGTGACTCTCTTTGTTTACATCCTCTCTGAAAACACTGAGCCATGTGCTCAGACTGCCTGTCAGTTTCTGCAACAGAATCCTCTTTTCTCACCAACTCCATAGGCTCAGAAGGGTCTTCTTCATGACACAGAAACATAGAAACATAGAAACATGATGACAGAAAAAGACCACATGGCCTATCTATTCTGTCCTTCCATATCAACAACTACAACAGTCCACTTTTTACCTTTAGAGATCCTCTGTGTTGGTCCCATGCTTTTATGAATTCAGTTACTGTCCTCATCTCTACCACCTCCACTGGGAGACTATTCCATGAATCCACTACTCTTTCCATAAAGAAATATTTCCGCATATCACTCCTGAATCTATCTCCCTTCACCCTCATCCCATGTCCCCTCGTAGCAGAACTTGCTTTCAATTGAAAGAGGCTCTCTCCCTGAACATTTATGCCACTGAGGTAATTAAACATCTCAATCATATCTCCTCAATCCCGCCTTTCCTCTAAGGTGTACATATTAAGATCCTTAAGTCTGTCCTCATATGCTTTATAATGAAGACCACTAATCATTTTTGTAGCCACCCTCTGCACCGACTCCATCCTGTTCACATCCTTTTGAAGGTGCGGTATCCAGAATTGCACACTATACTCCAAATGAGGTCGCACCAAAGACTTATACAGAGGTAGTATCACCTCCTTTTTTCTGCTAGCCATTCCTCTCCGTATGCACCCAAGCATCCTTCTAGCTTTTGCCATCACCTTTTCTACCTGTTTAGCTACATTAAGATCATCAGACACAACCACGCCTAGGTTCTGCTCTTCTTTAGTGGACAAATGTACTTCACCTCCTATACTGTATTGCTCCCTTGGATTGCTGCAGCCCAAATGCATGACCTTACATTTTTTAACATTAAATCCCAGCTGCCAAATTCTAGACCATTCTTCAAGCTTAGCTAGATCCCTCCTCATGTTATCTACCCCTTCCTGGTTGTCTACTCTATTGCAGATTTTGGTATCATCTGCAAAGAGGCAAACCTTACCCGACAGCCCTTCCGCTATATCACTAACAAAGACATTAAAAAAAATCGGACCAAGGACAGATCCCTGGGGCACACCACTGGTAACATCCTTCTCCTCAGAGTGATCTCCATTTACATGTACTCTTTGTTGCCTCCCACCCAACCAATTTCTAACCCAAGCAGTAACTTTAGGGTCCATCCCTAGGGTGCTCAGTTTGTTTATAAGTCACCTGTGAGGAACAGTGTCAAAGGCTTTACTGAAATCGAAATACACCACATCTAGAGCTCTCCTTCGGTCCAACTCCCTGGTCACCCAGTCGAAGAAATCAATCAGATTTGTCTGACAAGACCTGCCTCTGGTGAATCCATGCTGCCTCGGATCCTGTAATCTGCTGGACTATAGAAACTTCACTATTTTCTCTTTCAGCAACTTTTCCAATAATTTACTCACCACCGAAGTTAAACTAACTGGCCTGTAGTTTTCAACCACATCCTTACTTCCGCTTTTGTGTAAAGGCATCACATGAGCCTCTCTCCAGTCCTTTGGCACCACTCCCGACTCCAACGAGGCATTGAAAAGGTCAGTCAGTGGAGTTGCTAGAACGTCCCCAAGTTCCCTCAGTATTCTAGGGTGTATCCCATCCGGTCCCATCGCTTTGTCTTCTTTAAGTTGAGCTAGTTTCTCATGAACAGAGTCTTCTGAAAATTGTTCAAGATGTCCCTCGCTTCTGTTCCTATTTGTGGGTGTTTTCTGAGGTCCTGCTCCTGGTACTTCATCTGTGAACACAGAACAAAAATATTTGTTAAGCAATTCTGCTTTATCCTTATCAGCTTCTACATATTCCCCCCCTGCACCCATAAGTATGATAATACCACTTTTGCCCTTCCTCTTCTCACTAATATATCTGAAAAATGTCTTATCCCCCCATTTTATTGCATTGGCTATTTCCTCCTCCTTTTGAATCTTTGCCTTCTTGATTACTTTGCTAGCTTCTCTTTTTCCAAATACAGATGCCTGTCTTCCTCTCTCTGTGACCTCTTGTATTTCATGAAGTCCTCCCTCTTTTTCTTCACTTTTTCAGCTACTTCCTTCGAAAACCATAGCGGTCTCCTTTTCCTTTTGCCTTTATTTACCATTTTAACAAAAAGGTTGGTTGCCCTTAAAATATCCCCTTTCAGTTTTGCCCACTGTTTTTTACATCCCCTAGCTGTTCCCATCCCACTAACGACTCCCTGCGGTATTGGCCCATCTTCGCAAAGTTAGTCTTCCTAAAGTCTAAGATCCTCACCTTGGAATGGATTCTAACAGCCCTAGTCCTAATACTGAACCACACCATCTGGTGATCACTGGATGCAAAATGATCTCCCACTACAACATCAGAAACACTTTCACCATTGGTAAGCACCAAGTCCAGCATGGCCCCTTCACGTGTGGGGTCTGTTACCAATTGCCTGAATAGTTCTCCCTGTAGAGAATCCAGGATCTCCTTACTTCTAGATGATACTGCAGCAGGAATGTGCCAGTCAACATCTGGAATATTGAAATCTCCTATCAGTAGCACTTCCCCTTTCCTAGCAATGCTGCGTATGTCTTCAATTAACTCTCTGTCCACCTCTTCCTCTTGTGAGGGAGGTCTGTATATCACACCAATGCAAATAGATTTCTCTTTCCCTCTTTCTAGTTTAACCCACAATGCCTCCTCTCTCCCTTTTAAGCTCTGTAATTCCAAAGCTTTAATAGTAGTTTTTACATATAGTGCCACTCCTCCTCCCCTTCTTCCTACCCTGTCCTTTCTGAATAAAGTATAGCCAGGTATAGTTACATCCCAGTCATGGTTTTCTGTGAACCATGTTTCTGCAACCCTTGGAACAGCATCCCATGGTCTAGGAAACCAAAACGCTCTTGATGACACCATCCACGCAGCCATGCATTCATCTCCAGGATACAAGCCTCTCTGTATAATATTACAAGATATATTTATTACTATACACATTAAACCCATGCACTCCATAGTCTTAATTCGCAGAACTGCAATCTCACCTTGCACCTCCTCTCATCAAGAAATTACCTAGACTCATTTAAGCCCTACATATAGCTGCATTTAGTTGCTTTGTACATAGTTCTCATGTTCTCTGTTTATGAAACCTGTTTAATGTATACCCAGCTTATTGTCCTGTTCATTGTAAGCACTGATCAATCTTTGTGACATGTAGTTTTATTGTTCTTTGTAAACCGCACTGATGTCAAATAGCGCGGTATAAGAGAAACTGTAAATAAATAAATAAGAAACTGTAAATAAATATACATAGACATATAAGAAACAGTCCCTTCTCATAAGAGCTTACAGTCTAGTCAGGACAGAGTATACAACAACAGGTAACTACGATAAATCTAGGACGGTGGTAAGGAAACACATAGGAGGTGAACAGGAGTGTGATTGGGGTTTATAGAGTTTTGCCTTTCCCTCTCCAGAAGGATTCTACAATGACACCTAAATCTTTTTCCTGGGTTGTGGTTTCTAAAGTGACACCTTGTATTTATTTATTTAGTTGTTATTATATATTGCTTTTTGCCGGGTCAAAGCGGTAAATATATAACAAGTAGTATATATGTTATATATAACATCAACTTATGTACATTTGTTTTGAACCTATTTACATTTAATGCATGGAGTAAACAGTGTCCATGTGGTTGTAACTACGGTATATACATTTGTTTGTTTTTCTGTTGGTCTACGTACAGGAAGGAGTGATATGTTGTGCGAACAGTGAATTAGTGTAGTGACCATGGGGGGGGGATTGTAGAGGGTGGGGTCATGGGGTGGAGCCAAACTGTTCTCTGAATAAGTGGATCTTTAGGTGTTTTCTGAATGTTTCAAGTTCTGAGGTGTTTCCGAACTTGTTTGGGAGTGTATTCCATATTGACAAGGCATATAGGTGGAATGATCATGCACATGCTTGTTGGTTGCTTGTGATTTTTGCTTGAGGGATGACCAGAGTGTTCTTTGTGGATTGTCTTCTGGCTCTGCCAAAGTGTAGTGTTTGGAGTAAAGTCTGTAGCTGGGAGGGTGAGTGTCGATTAATGGTCTTTTGAATCGTCAGGAGGGTTTTGTATTTGATTCAGCTGTCTAGTGGGAGCCAGTGAAGTTCTCGGAGGATGGGCATGATGTGGTTATGTCTCATTGTTCTTGCAGGGTGTGTACTGTTGTGTGTAGGGTGGTGAAGAGAGGAAGTAGTGTAGATTGAGGCAGGCCTTTGGTAGATGGAGTTCCAATAGTCATGTGCAGGAAGATGATGGCTTGAATTGCGTATCTGTAATCAGTCAGTTACATGATGGGGCAATGGCACTGTAGCATTCTGATCTTGTAGTAGACTGCTTTGGTGGTTTTCATTATTTGTGATTTGAGGGTGAGGTGTTGATCCAGGGTAATGCCTAAATATTTTATTTCCAGTCGTACATTAATTTGAGTGTCGTCTAGTCTGATGAAGACTGGAGGTGAGAAGGTGAGATGTTTGGTGACAAACATAGTAACATAGTACATGACGGCAGATAAAGACCAGTATGGTCCATATAGTCTGCCCAGTAAGATGGCAGGAGTAGGTGCACCTGCCACTCTGTGCAGGCCACCCCTCCCCATGTCTTTGTTTAGGGGTGAACCCACCGCTCCATGTAGGACATCCCTATTGGTTGAGAAAACAGATGGTTCAGTTTATTTTGATTTTATCCTGTTGCTGTAAAGGGATTCACTGTGCCTGTCCCATGCCATTTTGAATTCTGTCACTGTCTTTGCCCCCACCACTTCCATCGGGAGGGCATTCCAAGCATCCACTACCCTTTCAGTGAAAAAGTATTTCCTGACAATGCCTTTCAATGTACCACCTTGCAGCTTCATGTTATGCCCTCTGGTTTTACGGCTTCCCCGTCTTTGGAAGAGGTTTGTTTGTTCATTATTTCTCTTTAAGTATTTAAAGGTCTGAATCAAATCTCCCCTATGCCTCCTCTACTCCAGACTATACATATTTAGGTCTTCAAGACTCTTCTCATAAGGCTTCTGATGCAGGCTCCAAATCATTTTGGTCGCCCTCCTCTGAACAGTTTCCAGTCTTTTTATATCCTTTGCAAGATATGATCTCCAAAACTGAACACAGTATTCCAAGTGAGGCCTCACCAGTGACTTATACAGTGGCATTAGTACCTCTTCCTTTCTGCTGGTAATTCCTCTTTTTATGCAGCCCAACATCCTCCTGGCTTTTGCCACTGCCTTGTCGCACTGTTTTGCCACCTTGAGATCTACAGAAATAATCACACCAAGGTCTTTCTCCTGATGCATGCACACCACCCTCTCGCCCCCTATCGCGTACATTTCCCTTGGATTTCTGCTACCAAAGTGCAAGACACTGTACTTCTTTGCATTAAATCTTAATTGCCAAGCATTAGACCATTCTTCCAGCTTTTGTAGATCTTTCCTCATGTTAACCACTCCCTCGGGGGAGTCGACTCTGTTGCAAAATTTTCGTGTCATCTGCAAAAAGACAGACTTTTCCATTCAGTCTTTCAGCAATATAACTCACAAATACATTGAACAATGACGGGCCCAGGATCAAACCCTGGTGCACCCCACTAATCACCTTCCTTTCATCCGAATGAGATCCATTTACCATCACCTGTCGTCTGTCAGTCAACCAATTTCTGATCCAGTTTACCACCTTGGGACCCATCCCCAAACTACTGAGTTTATTGATAAGCCTCCAATGAGGAACAGTATCAAAGGCTTTGCTGAAATCCAAGTAGATGACATCCATTGCATGCCACTGATCTAGTTCTCTGGTCACCCAGTCAAAGAACTCAATCAGATTTACATAAGAACATAAGATATGCCATACTGGGTCAGACCAAGGTCCATCAAGCCCAGTATCCTATTTCCAACAGTGGCCAATCCAGGTTACAAGTACCTAGCAGTTTCCCCAAAAGACACAGGTTCCACAATGCTTGTACTGGGTCAAGCATTGATATCCTGGGTCCCTTCTTAATAATGGTTTATGGACCTTTCCTCCAGGAACTTGTCCAAACCTTTTTTAAACCCAGCTACACTAACAGCCTTTACTACATCCTCCGGTAACAAACTCCAGAGTTTGATTACACGTTGAGTGAAAAAATATTTTCTTTTATTAGTCTTAAATAGTTTACCCTGTAGCTTCATTGCATGTCCCCTAGTCTTTCTATATTCTGATAAGGTAAACAATTGATCTACGTTTACCCGTTCCACTCGGTTCATTAATTTATAGATTTCTATCATATCTCCCATCAGCCGTCTCTTTTCCAGGTTAAAGAGCCTTAACCTTTTTAGCCTTTCTTCATAGGAGTATCCTTCCATCCCCTTTACCATTTTGGTGGCTCTTCTCTGAACCTTTTCTAAAATCGCTATATCCTTTTTAAGATACGGTGACCAGAATTGCACACAATATTCAAGGTGCGGTCTCACCACGGAACGATATAGAGGCATTATAATATCTTTTGTTTTATTTTCCATTCCTTTCCTTATCATACCTAGCATTCTATTTGCTTTCTTGGCTGCCGCTGCACACTGGGCCGAGGGTTTTAACATGGTATCCACAATGACGCCTAAATATTTTTCGTGAGTGGTAGTTCCTAATGTGGAACCTTGCATCATGTAACCATAGTTTGGGTTGTTCTTCCCTAGGTGCATAACTTTGCACTTGTCCACATTAAATTTCATCTGCCATTTTGATGCTCAGTCTTCCAATTTATCAAGGTCCTTTTCCAATTTTTCACAATCCTCTTGTGTTTTAACAACTTTGAATAATTTTGTGTCATCTGCAAATTTGATCACCTCACGTGTTATTCCCAATTCCAGGTCATTTATGAAGATGATAAAAAGCAGCAGGCACAGTACAGATCTCTAGGGTACTCCACTATTCACCTTTCTCCATTGAGAAAATTGGCCATTTAGCCCTACTCTCTGCTTTCTTTTAACCAGTTCCTGATCCACAATACTACACTGCCTCCAGTTCCATGACTTTTAAAATTTGGCCAAGAGTCTGTCATGAGGACCTTGTCAAAGGCTTTCTGAAAACCCAGATACACTGTATCAACCGGCTCATCATTTTCTACCTGTTTATTCACGCCTTCAAGACTTTAGCATTATTACTTACATTTTATGCTGTTTTTGGTTTGTTTCCTAATGAACTGCTAATACAAGGGTTAATCTACTTCTTGATGAAAACAGACTCTGCTATCAAATTTTACTCTCTCTTAATTGAGATAGCTAATATAAATTAAAGGATGTGTCTGGGATAAGTTGGTGGAAAAGACGGATTACCTTTTAAGGCTATAAGGGCTCACTAAATCTAACAGAAATTAATTTAAAATCTCTAAAGCAAGCTGAGAACTAGTTTTGATTGTTTAATAAAATCAATACTAGACTTTCCCAAATAAACCCACAAACTCTCCTTTATCCCAAGCTTTTAAGATGCCAAAGGGCATGTTTACTAAAATGTGCCTAGCTGTCACACAGTCGGGCTGTAATTCTAGTGGAGAGGCCTGTGTTAATATCATAAGAACATACGTAAGATATGCCATACTGGGTCAGACCAAGGTCCATCAAGCCCAGTATCCTGTTTCCAACAGTGGCCAATCTAGGTTATATGTAACTAGCAGTTTCCCCAAAAGACACGGGTTCCACAGTGCTTGTATAAGGTCTATATTGATATCCTGGGTCCCTTTTTAATAATGGTTTATGGACCTATCCTCCAGGAACTTGTCCAAACCTTTTTAAACCCAGCTACACTAACAGCCTTTACTACATCCTCCGGTAACAAATTCCAGAGTTTGATTACACGTTGAGTGAAAAAATATTTTCTCTTATTAGTCTTAACTAGTTTACCCTGTAGCTTCATTGCATGTCCCCTAGTCTTTCTATATTTTGATGACGTAAACAATCGATCTACGTTTACCAGTTCCATGCCATTCATTAATTTATAGACTTCGATAATATCTCCCCTCAGCCGTCTCTTTTCCAGGTTCCAGGGTCTCTTTACCTAACCTTTTTAGTCTTTCATAGGGGTATCCTTCCATCCCCTTTACCATTTTGATGGCTCTTCTCTGAACATTTTCTAATAATGTTATATCCTTTTTAAGATACGGCGACCAGAATTGCACACAATATTCAAGGTGCGGTCTCACCATGGAACGATATAGATGCATTATAATATCCTTTGTTTTATGTTCCATTCCTTTCCTTATGATACCTAGCATTCTATTTGCTCTTCTGGCCACTGCTGCACACTGGGCCAAGGGTTTTAACATGTTATCCACAATGATGTCTAAATCTTTTTCCTGGTGGTTCCTAATGTGAAACCTTGCATCGTGTAACCATAGTTTGAGTTGTTCTTCCCTAGGTGCATAATTTTGCACTTGTTCACATTAAATTTAATCTGCCATTTTGATGCCCAGACTTCCAATTTATCAAGATCCTCTTGCAATTTTCCACAATCCTCTTGGGTTTTAACAACTTTAAATAGTTGTGTGTCATCTCCAAATTTGATAACCTCACTCGTTATTCCCTTTTCCAGGTCATTTATGAATATGTCAAAAAGCAGTGGTCACAGCACAGATCCCTGGGGTAAACCACTATTCACCTTTCTCCCTTGGGAAAATTGGCATTTAGCCCTACTCTCTGCTTTCTATCTTCTAACCAGTTCCTGATTCACAATAGTACACTGCCTCCTATCCCATGACTCTTTAGTTTTGCCAAAGGTCCCTGATGAAGGACCTTGTCAAAGGCTTTCTGAAAGTCCAAATACACTATATCAACCAACTCACCTTTGTCTATCTGTTTATTCACACCTTCAAAAAAACATAACAGATTAGTAAGACAAGATCTTCTTTGTCTAAAACCATGTTGGCTGTCTCCCATTAAGCCATGACTATCTACATGTTCAGCAATTTTGTTCTTTATGATGGTTTCTACCATTTTTCCCCAGTACTGACGGCAGGCTCACCAGTCTGTAGTTTCCTGGATCACCACTGGAACCCTTTTTAAAAATTGGCTTTATGTTCGCCATCCTCCAATCTTCAGGTATTACAGATGATTTTAACGATAGTTCACAGATTACTAATAGCATGTCTGCAATCTCATATTTCAGTTCTTTCAACACCCTTGGATGTATATCATCCAGTCCAGGTGATTATCTACTCTTCAGTTTATCAAATAGGTGTAATACATCTTCCTGATGTATCAATAATTCTTTCAGTTCTTCCATACCTTTAAATACCACTTCAGTCATGGGTAACATCCCTACATCTTCCTCAGTAAAGACAGAAGCAAAGAATTCAATCAGTCTCTCCACTATCGCCTTGTTGCCTCTTAGTGCCCCTTTAACCCCTCTATCATCTAATGGACCAACTGACTCTCGCACAGGTTTTTTGCTATGAATGTACTTGAAAAAGTCTTTATTACACGTTTTTGCTTCCACAGCAAGCTTCTTCTCAAATTCTCCCTTTGCCTGCCTTATCAATGCCTTGCATTTAACATGCCAGTGCTTGTGCTGTTTCCAGGTTTCATCGTTTGGCTCTTTTTTCTATTTCCTGAAAGATGCTTTTTTGACAACAGCCTTTCTGACCTCACCTTTAAACCATGCTGGCAGTTTTTTGGACTTCCTTCCACTTTTCTTAAAGCGTGGAATACAGCTGTTCTGGGCTTCCAAGATAGTATTTTTCATCAACACCCAAGCTTAATGTAAGTCTTTAACCTTTGCATCTGCTCCTTTTAGTTTTTTCTTAACTATTTTCCTCATTTTATCATAGTCTCCCTTTTGAAAGTTAAAAGGTAGTTCTGTGGATTTCCTTACCATTCCTCCTCCACTATTGCCAAGTGGCCCCAACACCCTTATCTCTTGCCCAAGATCTGGTGTTCCACTTAGGACTAGGTCCAATATGGCTTCCCCTCTGGTTGGTTCATGAACCCGCTGCTTCAAGAAGCAGTCATTTATTTCATCTAGGAACTTTATCTCCCTAGCATGTCCTGCTGTGACACTGACCCAGTCGATACCAGGGTAATTGAAATCACCCATTATTATTACTGTGCTGTAGCTTTTGTTAGCTTCTTTCATTTCTTTGAGCATTTCATCATCCATTTGTTCATTCTGGATGTTGCAAGCTCCCTGGGACTATACAGTCCCGTAGAAGATAAGCTGACGCACTCACCGCTCCAATCCATCCAAAAATGGACTCCTTCACCGCCGCTTCCCTTTGCAGGGCCCTCCGAACACCCCGAAGAGAGACGATTCTCCTTGTGAAAGTTTCTGAAACCTTTAAACACTGCCGCAGCACTCTTGACATCCAAACAGTGCAGGCTATGGTTCAATATGCTCCCCTCCACCACACCTAGTGCTGGAAGAGAGACCATTTTAGTTAGGTGAACATAGAAACCACCTTTGGCAACAATGATGGAACCAGCTACCAGGCCACCTTCTGTCTGGAGACAAACAAAAAACGATTCCTGACAGGTCAACTCCTGCAACTCCAAAAATCGCCTCGCAGAACAGATGGCCATCAAACATACCGTCTTCAAGGCAAAACCCTTAACCTATGCCTGTTTCAAGGGCCCCAATGGCACGCTAGCTAATGCTCCTAAAACCAACTTGAGCTTCCCTGGTGGAATTAATATCCTATGACAGGGCTACAGTCTGGTAACCGCCTGAGAAAGCGTACCACATCGGCCTGTGCATGAGAGCCACTCCCTGTCCTTTGCCCCTATAGAAAGACATTGCTGCTAAATGAACTCTCCAAGACCTGCCTTTACCAAACCTGTCCTGCAGAAAACTTAATACCAAGGGAACTGATGTTGTCGCGCGAGTGTGCCTCCGCGAGCACCCATCCTCAAAGATGCGCCATATACGCACATATGCAAGGGACGTAGACTTTATTTTTCTATTTCTTTTTTTTTGCGGCAAGGTGGCAAAGACTGCTGTCGAGCAACTCTTTTTCCTTAAGCTTGCCCTTTCAATCGCCACCCCCTAAGCAAAAACCCGATGCACCTGAGACATTCGAATGGAACTTCTTAGCAACAGAATCTCCAATATCGGAAACCTCCATGGATTCCCATCGAGCAACCATATGAGGCAGGCATACCATGGGTGCCTTGGCCAGCCCAAGGCCCTCAACTACACGTTTCCCTGAAGCGCTTTGATATGCAGAACCACTCGACCTATGAGTACCCCCAGTGGAAAGACATAGAGAAAAACGAATGACAGCCACTATTGAAACAGTGCGCCGATGTCTTCCGACCTCCTTTCACGTCATCTGCTGAAAAAGTGACCCATTTACGCAGAGTGAAACGCCGCTATGAGGTCCATTACTGGCTGTCCCCATATGCGACTGATCTGTGTGAACACCTCTGGATGCCACTACCATTCTCTGGCATCTACTCCGGAAATCCACCGTCACAATGTCCTTACCCGCAACATGCGCCACCGAAAACGCTGGCAGCCAAAGCTCTATCCACACACACAGACCCTCTGCCGCGGCCTCTATGGCCCCACTTCTGGTTCTGCCCTGCCAATTGATGTAGGCCACCACCGCGGAGTTGTCAGACAGTACTCGCACCACTCGATCTATCACCGTAGCTTTGAACGCCTGCAACGCCCGCATTTCCATTCGGTTGATTGACCATTGGGTCTCCTGTGTACTCCAAGAGCCTTGCGCAAAATGATTTCTGAACATAGCGGAGTTTAACAAAGTCTTTGGCCAAGCTCCCGGAGGAAAGGTCCATAACCTTTTATTAGAGAGAATCTGGAAAATTATATATATATATATATATATATATATATATATTTTTAAACCAACTTTCACCAATTCAAGATGTTCTACAAGGCACACAACCCAACAGAGCGTCACATCTGTTGTACATGCAATGGAACCCTTAAAATATGAGCATACATGAATCCACCGCTTGCCCCGATACAAGCATTGAGTAACCTATTTGTCTTTTTGGAAACCAGCCAGGTCCTTAAGACCAGGATTGGCTACCCTAGGAAACAGGATATTGGACCTAAAAGAGCTTGGTCTGACCCAGTATGGCATCTCTCGTATCCTTATGAATGGAACCTCCCCAAGTTCTCTGCCTTGGAAGTAACAGGCTGTGCCTGGCCCTATGGCCCTGTGGCTAGCTCACACGGAGCAGTGCGGCCTAGTGGTTGAGGCAAGTTGCCAGAGGACCAAGGGTTTGAATTCCCATCGAGACCACCAACCTTGGGCCATAAAAGCTGGGGTTTCTAGTCCCACAGGTGGTCCTTCTGGCCTTCGTTAAGCGACTTGTCCCTGAAGGGCTCACAATTTATGTTTTGGTACCTGAGGCAGAGGGTTAAGGGAAATAGAAATACCGTAATCGACTGTATGCCACCCTGACCTGTAGGCAATCAGTATACACAAATAAATAACTAACTTACTAGCAATATGTGACCATAGCAAACACTGGCAGTGTAGAGACATCAGAGCTGGTGCTGGTTTCTGGTCTTCCTTTCTCGCTCTCCCAGTCCTTCTGCCAGCATTGAGAAAAGGCTGAGAATAGATTGTCCAGTGGGCCGGGGACCTTGCATCCTGGACATCAGAGAGAAAGAGGGTCTAGAATCTGGGAGCAAAGCCCAAAGAGAAAGGGAAACTGGTGACTGACACTGTAGCTCCTTCGGACGGCTTACTCCACAGCAGATCCCACTACTACCATCTCCAACCCCATGTAACACCATGAGGACCTCACACACTTTATTACAATCGACATCCCCCCATTACTGGAGAAATAACCTTAGTCTGATAATACAGTCTGAGCAAAGAAATGCAGTCTCACTCTGCAAAGAGTGCACCCAAAAATCATGCCTAAGCAATTGTGAGCACATACAAAATGCACATCTACATATACGGGTGACCCAGCACCTGTCACCCAAACACAGTGCAGTGAGCACACTTCAACATAGGCTGAATGCATGGAGCATACACAGAGTATTGACTTCCTCTATAAAACCTCCCAGTGCCCTGGAGCACTAAGCCCCAGACTGTGCTACCTAGACGTCCTACTCTTCACCCTCAGCACGGGCCCTTTAACAAGATGGCACAGACGGGTCAGTGCCCCTGCTAAGTGCTTAAAGCCCTGCTCTGACAGCACAGGCTCTAGAAATAAATGAGAATTTCCTGGGAAGGGCATGCTAAGTGGAGCTATGAAACACACAGGCACCAGGCACCCTCTCCCCCCCCCCCCCCCGGCCTTCTTGCAGTCAGAGAAATAGCAGTGGGATACACCGACAACCTTGCAAGTGGAGGTCTTAGAGGTTGCTGCCTGTGTGAACCTGATGAGGAATACGATTTCGTATTTTACCACCCCCCCAGGGATGGGGGCACTGAATACTATATGCGATTCATGAGCAGTGCTGCCATCCGGTGGCTTTTAGAGCACCAGAGCCCGACAAACGATAGAGCTTTAAATCTTGGTCATATAAGCTTGATTTTCAGAACATTACAGTTGCTTGTTTAGTCACTAACCTCTGAGTACCCATGAGGTGGCCCTGTGGTTATTTCTTCCCTGACTTGCAGAGATCAGTCTGACTGATGATGGCTGCATACACACGGTCACAGAAAGGCACTATTGAGTGTACCAGCTTCCCTCTGGTGGCCATAGACCGCAGCACAGGCACTTCTTGATTGACAGTTTAACTGTCATTATTATTATATATTTTTTTATATCCTAAGGTTTCCTAAACCTGTCCCTGTGAAACCACAGGCGTTTGGGCAACTTTCACTATAGAATACACAAAAGCACACTTCCAGCCTGTCCCTCCTTCTACCTACAAGTTAGGGCTCTGCTCTTGAAGAACCTAAAAGCTGGCAATTTTCCTAATATCCCGGGACTTAACAGATGCTCCTCAGAGACATGATTAGGAGGGAAAGAACATGTGGCATCAGAGATCAATGACCAAACTGCTGTCCTATACAACTAAGAATAAACTTAAAAATAAAGAGTAGTGACAACAGCCCCCTTAAGGCTGAGGAACCCCCCGAGCCTCAAAAAACCTACAAACAAAAGAAAGAAACACTAGACCTAAAAATCTAGCTATTCTGCCTGTCGTCTTCCTCACAGAGGCAGCTCACTGCAACTCTCGACATGCGGTCCAAATAACTAGAGAGAAAATGGCCGCCCCTTTGCCAATGAATTTTGGTGCCAAGAACAGCCGCTGCAAAAAGGAGGCCTCAGCTGACCGACAGAGCCCGAAGGCCTTACCTGCAGGGCCGAAAGCCATGCAGCCTACTCCTACCGCCTTGAATTCATCCGATCCTCAAGTCACGCTTCTGCGCCTGGCAGCCACAGCGAAGACCGCTCAGCCGGCTCCACAGAGTAAATTTAAAATCCTGCAGCAACGGAGAGGTTCCGTCTCACACAGCTTCAGTATGGCTGTACGGGTCCCGGAGCTCTCTCCCGTACCGTCAAGGGAGAGAGATCCGCACCGGTGAATGCCTGCACAAGTGAAAATAACTGACAAGGAGGGAAGGCGAGAGCTGCTACTAATTTAAAGAGCCAGGCTCAAATTTAAAATTACTGTAAATATAAGGAAATTTGCTCCTAACAACTAAAGGGAACTAATCCCTGATTGTCAATTAACCAAAGGTAACTGAATTAAAAGTAAAATTAAAGGTAAAAATGAAAAGTAAAATCAGAATAGAATTTGTCACACTAAATGTTCCTTATCTGTTCCCCCAAGTGAGCCCAGAAGCTAGGCTCACTATGTCCTCCTGCTGCATGGAGACTGGACACACTGGGGGCTGATGGGAGAGACTAGCAGGCTATATCCAGTGATGTTATGAGTTTTTGATATGCCCAGTCTCCAAGCTGCAGGAGGAGGTTCACTACCCAGAGGTTGAGGACTAAACTGGAGGAACGATAAGGAACAACCAATCTACATTTACGTGTTCCACTTTGTCCATTAAATCGAAGGAGTAGTCTAGTGGTTAGTTCAGAGGCCTGGTAACTACATAGACCAGGTTTCAATTCCCACTGGCATTCCTTATGGCCTTGGACAAGTTATTCTACCCTCTATTGCATCAGAAGAAAGGCCTAGCAATCTACTTCCTGTAACACCTTACCGAGAAAACCCAGAGGTTTTCCTACTATGAGTCAGCACTGACTTGATGGCACAGAAAATCCTATCTCCCCTTAACCATCTTTTTCCAAGTTGAAGAGCCCTAACCTTTTAAGCCTTTCCTCATAAGGGTATCCTTTCATCCCCTTTATCATTTTGGTTGCTCTGCTCTGTACTTTTTCTAATTCTGCTGTATCCTTATTAAGATATGGTGACCAGAATTGCACACAATATTCAAGGAGCAGTCACACCATGGAGTGATACAGAGGCTGAACCTGTACCTATATTTTATTTAGCTCAATTAATTGACTAATTAGAATTATGTGCTTAGTAAATGAGTAGCAATTATACTGTCTTGCAGACTATATCTTCATGACTAAGTTTGGTCTAAAAATTACTGAATTTGGTCTTCATCACAAACATTAGTAGAACTCGCATTGCTTGACCAAAATAAATTTAATAGAATATATAGACAAAACTAGTTGATGCCCATATGTCTGGATAATATTAGAATACCATTTGCAAACATTTTGAACTCAACGCATCAAAGAGCCCACACATAGAAAAAAAAAAACAGGACTAGAGTGACTCTACTATGATATAATCATCTTGCCTAGGTCACTTCAAGAATAAACTGGAAGATCTCTCACAAAAAGGAGGAATTTTACTCATACATTTTTAGCAATATTTCAAGGCAAATTACATTCAGGTAGTTCTCTACCACCAGAGGGCTTGCAAACTAAGCTTGTATCTAAGGCAATGGAGAGTTGAGTGACTTACCCAATGTCACAATGAACAAAATCAGGATTTGAACTGTGGTTTCCCAGGTTCTCAAACTGCTGTTCTCACCACTAGGCTACTCCTCCATGTCACAAAACATTCAAGAACCCAGACAAATGTTTAAAGATCTGTAGGCCTTTCTCACTTTGGCTGAGTGGATAACAGAATAGACACCCATCAGCATCTGAATAAGCATGGTGGTCATGGGGGAGATAGCTAGGATGAAACCACTGTTCTATAAAAGGAACATTGTCTCCTGTTTTATAATCACTCACGAGTATTTGGATGATCTACAATATTTTTGGAACAAAGCTGTCCCAAATGAGTCAACAATTCAATTTTTCCATTACAATAAAACACATTTTGTTTGGTAAGAACCAAACACTGCCTGAAGAATGGTCTAGAATTTGACAGCCGAGATTTAATGTTAAAAAATGCAAGGTCATGCATTTGGGATGTAGCAATCCAAGGGAGCAATATAGTATAGGGGGTGAAGTTCTTCTGTCCAGTACTTCCATCCTGTTTCTCAACTCCACTTCCTAGCGAAAATTTTGGAGAAAGCCGTCTTTGCACAGGTGTCACATCATCTGGATACCACCCACTTCCTTCATCCCCACCAATCCGGATTCCGTCCTGGACACAGTGTGAAGACGGTGCTTGTTGCTTTCCTTAATGAAATTCACATGGCTCATGATTGTGGTGATTTTTCAGTGGCGGTATCCCTTGATCTCTCTTCTGCATTCAATCTGGTGGACCACTCCCTTCTCTCCCGGTTACGGGATGCTGGCCTTCGAGGGACGGTCTACAAATGGCTTCACTCCTATCTATTTGCACAGTCCTGTTCTGTTCTCCCATGCTCACCATTTGATGCCCCCTCTGATCCTTTCCCCTTGCACTGTGGAGTTCCCCAAGACTCAGTTTTGGCCCCCCTATTATTTAATATATTCATGGCGCCCCTTGCATTGTTAATACAGCAAATCGGGCATTTCTGCAATTTACTATGCCGACGACATTATTCTTCTGCACCACACCTCCCCTCTCTACCCTGATCTCTCCCCTCTTGATTCTTGCCTTCTGTAGCCAACTGGCTAGTCTCTAACTATCTCCATTTGAATATCGCCAAAATTTTGTCCATTTGGTTCTCCCACAGCAGTCTTCCTCCTTCTCTTGCCCCCTCCTTTTCTGGCTCTCCCATCACAGTGGTATATCACTTTCGATACCTAGGTGTCTTCCTAGATTCTGACCTTTCCTTACATTATCATATTTCCCATGTTACCAAGTCCTCCTTCTTTTCTCTGACAGATTAGCGCCATCCATCCTTTGACACCTCAGGCCCTCACTACTATCACTCTATCTCTGGTTATTTCTCGCCTCAACTTTTGCAACTCTGTCCTCTCCGGTATCCCTAAATCCCATCTGATCAGATTACAACGCATACAAAACACGGTTGCGCGTCTTATTTCTTATTCATCATGTTGGGAACACATCACTCCCCTTCTTATGAACCTTCACTGGCTCCCTCTAGCTTCCCATATCCATTACAAACTCCTCACATTGGTCCACCAGGTTATATACACCCACACTCCGCTGTATTTGTCTGACCTTTTATAATGTCATACTCCCAGCCATTCCCTTAGGTCCGTACATATTAACTGCCTTCTCCTCCCTTTCCCTTCACTTGCTCATCTCCAATCCACCTATAACTCTGCATTTTTCTTTGCTGGCCCTGCCCTATGGAACTCCCTCCCCACCTCCCTCCATCTGGAAGAAAAGTATCGCTCCTTCAAGGCTCAGCTCAAGACTCATCTTTTCAACAAAGCTTTTGACTTACCCACTGCCCATGTTTAATCATGAGGGCTCCTCTCCAACAGTCCGGTTCAATATTTCTGCATGTCTGTTTCCCCAGTTATTATTTGTTTTTTTATACCATGCTCTTTAGAATCAGTGCGGTTTACATGTATACTAACAGGTACTTTTTATTTCCTTGTCCCCCAAGGGCTCACAATCTAATTGTACCTGTCTCTCGTTTTCTGTTTTGTCCTATGTACTCCTCTCTTCTAGTCACGTTCAATGTGTAGCTTTTGTATGCTTGTTCCATCTCCCGCTTGCTCTGTCTCTTGTTTTCTGTTTGTCCTGTGTGCTTCTCTCTCCTTGTCACGTTTAATGTGCAACCTTTGTATGCTTGCTCTGTCTCTCGCTTTCCTGTCTACCAATGTAACTTCCTTTTCCTTTTCAGTGCCCATGGCCCACTTCTATCTTGTTTGAGTTTGTAAACCACCTTGCTTTTACCTGAAAGGAAGTATATCAAGTGAAATAAACAACAAACAATAAGACCTGGACCTAGGCATGATTGTGTCTGATAATTTTAAAGTAGTAAAATAGGTAGAAAAGGTAATGGCAAAAGCTAGAAGGATGCTTGGGTGCATAGGGAGAGGAATGGCCAGCAGAGGAAAGGAGGTGATAGTGCCTCTGTATAAGTCTTTGGTGTGACCTCATTTGGAGTATTGTGTGCAATTCTGGAGACCACTTCAAAAGGATATAAACAGGTTGGAGTCGGCACAGAGGGTGGCTACTAAAATGGTTAATGGCAGAGACCAGTTCCTGAAGGACACAATACAAAACCTAAACCATGAAACAGATGACCTAGATGCACTAATCACCAACTGGAACAACACCATATACAACGCTGCCAAAGCAACAGAATATAGACACAGGACACCTCGCTGCAAAAAACTACAAACACAAACCATGGTACTCTAAAACTATAAGAAACGAAAAGAGGAACCTCAGAAAAATAGAACAGAGATGGAGACAGAACAAGTCACCCGAGAACCAGGAACTATACCTAACAAAGCAAAAACAATACAATGAATGCATCAACCAAACAAAAAGGGAGTACCATACAAACCTCATATGCAGCTCCAACAACAAACCCAGAGAACTATTTGAAATCGTAAAAACCCTCACCAAAGACCAGGATACCGAAGACAAAGTGCAACTGGACCCACAAAACTTTGCGGACCACATCCAAGAAAAGTTCCACTCAGCAGAACAAACAAGACCCAGCTCAACCCCAAAGACTATCACACCCTTGAACACCTGGGGAACATTCAACACCCCATCCACGGAGCAACTCTCCCACATCATCTCAGCAATCAAGACAAGCACTGCCCCCATGGATCCCTGCCCAGTGCCCTGGATCAAGGCCACTAAATCAAACTTCATCCAAACCATCCACAAGATAGTACACACCTCCCTAACCCAAGGGCGCATGCCAAATCAATTGAAGCTCGCAACAATAAGACCTATCCCGAAGAAATCCACACATGACAAGAACAATCCAGCAGCATACAGACCCATCTCCAGCATACCACTTTTAGCAAAAATAATCGAAAAAACTGTACAGCACCAACTACAAGAACACATAGACAACCACGCTCCCCTGGACAACAATCAACACGGGTTCCGCCCCAACCACGGGGTAGAAACTCTTCTGATATACCTCTTTGACAGCGTCCTCCACATCATAGACAACACCAAGAAAGGCATATTCATGATATTCATTGACATCTCATCTGCATTTGACACAGTTAACCACAAGACTCTATTGGATAGACTACAGAACATTGGTCTACACGGTGTCACCCTGAATTGGTTCCATTCATACCTAACCGACAGACAAATACAGGTCAAAGTAGGACACAACACATCTCGACCCATAAAAGTCAAACAAGGAGTGCCACAGGGATCGGCCTTTTCAGCCCTCCTATTCAACCTATACATCCAACCAATATGTGCCATCATGAAAGAGCACCACATACATTATACAATCTACGCTGATGACATCATGATCTACACACCCATCTCAGTCGACAACACGGACTACACCAACATAACAAACTGCCTCACCCAAATGGCAAACTGGCTTCAGGAAAACAACCTATCTATCAACTACAGCAAGACGGAGGCACTGATCATCACGCGAAACCCGGCCTTTATCCCCCCACCCGACATCAAGATAAGAGATGCACTCATACCCATAAAATCAGAAGTTAAGTACCTCGGAGTCATCCTGGACAAAGAACTTAACCTCCAAGCACACATAGGCAGAGCAACCAAAAGTGCATACCAAAGAATGTGACTCATCAGAAGACTCAAGCCCCTCCTCGACCCAGAGCACTTTCGCACCGTTTGCCAGGCGCTGATAACCCCTCTACTAGACTTCTGCAATCCAATATACACCGGGCTACCAAAGCAGACCCTCAGACCACTACAACTGGCCCAAAACACAGCTGCCCACATAATAGCCAGTACTACAAGACACAATCAGATCACACCCATACTGAAAGAACTGCACTGACTCCCAATCATCTCACGCATCAAATACAAGACTATCATAAACATATTCAAGATCAAACAACACTCCTCCGCCATAAGCCTACACACACTCATATAACCCGACACAAGCACACGGCCAAGAAGAAGAGGCACCTCCAATCAGGTTAACACCCCAAAAGACTTCACCAAGACCCGCAAAGACACCGCACAACGAGCAATCTCCCTGGCTGCTCCATCCATATGGAACTCCCTCCCAGATGATCTGAGACTAACCACAGAAATCAAGGACTTCCGAAAACAGCTGAAGACAACCCTGTTCATCGATTACTATGGGCATACCCCCTGAACCAGCATACAAATCATATCATCAACCCACCACCCCAAGACTGTATATAAGACTGTATAATAGCTCATGATGTATAATAGCACACTATGTAGATAAACCAAATCTAATCACATCCCCGCCAACACATACACACTACTCTGTACACTGCATGAAAACATTTGCCCCCTTGATTGTTTGCCTTGGAAACCGCTTTGATTGCATGATAAGGCGGTATATAAATACCATTAAATAAATAAATAAATAAATAAATAATGATCATTATAAAGCATATGAGAACAGACTTAAAGATCTTAAAATGTATACTTCAGAGGAAAGGTGGGATAGAAGTGATATGATTGAGATGTTTAAATTCTTATGTGGCATACATGCACAGGAGAAGAGCATCTTTCTATTGAAAGCAAGCACTGCTACTAGGGAACAAGGGATGAGGGTGAAAGGGGATAGACTCAGGAGTAATATGCGGAATATTTTTTTACATAAAGAATGGTAGATCCATGGAATAGTCTCCTAGTGGAGGTGGTAGAAATGAGGACAGTGTCTGAATTCAAAAAGGCATGGGACAAATACAGAGGATCTCTAAAGGGAAAAAGAGGACTGTCGTAGTGGTGGATATGTAAGGGCAGACTAGATAGGCCATGTGGTCTTTTTCTGCCATCATGTTTCTATGTTTCTGTGTTTCTATGTAATGACACAAACAATAAAAGGGGAAGGACAACCCTAAGCTGACACTGTCCAATAGGCCTAGGTCATGGTGTGTGGCTACTTTGACATACTATGACCTAGATTTTTTCCATCATTGATGAGCCTTAGAATTCTTTAAATCATAAAATTCTAGATGAATGTAAGCTGAAAGTGGGTTATACAAGAAGATGATCATTCAAATCTTCTACTGAATGGTTGAAAATTTTCATATTTTGAATTAGCCAAGTCAAAACCCTGATGTAAATCCCTTTTGAAATGTTGTGGCAAGATCTGAAGCAAGCTGTTCATACAAGTGAGTCCTGAAATTTCAGAGTTGAAACTGTTCTGTATGGACGAATGGGCCAAAATTCTTCAAGGGCAGTGTGAAAGACTGAGTTAAAGTACAGAAAACAGTTAAGTTATTGATGCTCACAGAGCTGCCACTAATTACTGAGTGTTACTTGCATACTGGGATACTTACTGAGTGTTTTGTGGAATAACTAATCCTAATATATCCATTTTTGTCTGTTATTTATTCAGTGGGGTTATCTTTTGATCTTATGATTTTAGATTAGATTTCTTTTCACCTTCTGATGCCAGGTTAGTCAACCTTTCAGTCAGGCCAATGCAGAAACCTCATGCTAGAGGCCAGTGCTTAAAGTTCTAGTGCAGGGTTTCATAGCATAAATTTCATGCTGACGTTTTATGCTGCAATGGAATATGCCAATTAACCAGAGCGCAAAGAGTCAATATTAAACTGGGAGAGAAAAAAAAAAAAAACAGAGTCATCTAAGGTGAAGTTTGACACTTCATCTGAGATGATCCAGGCATCGGAGAAAGCCCCCAACACCATCAGCACAATGTTTGGGGGGGGGGCAGTCCCCTCCCCCAGACACCAACCCCCTGACAATAATAAAATTGCTGGTGGCCCGGTGGGCTTTGATCCCCCCCCCCTACTCCTACCCCCAAAACAAAGAAAGGCCTCCCAACATTTTTGCCAATGGCATCAGGGGTTTTTCGCCGATGCCTGGATCGTCAGAGGTGAAGTGTCTGACTTCAAATCAGATGATCTTTTTGCTCCCAGCTGGATCTTTATACCTGCCTGAAACTGGTGTAAAGATCCAGCATTAAAAATAAAGTAAAAACTAGGCTACGTTTCAGCTCAGGTTTTTACATCAGGTACAGTAAAATATGCAGTACTTTGCAGGTGATTTGCTTGTCTACTGAGCTGCAATTTAGTGCAGTAGTTTTTCTGGCATTCTTCCAACTCTAGTTTGCTTTCTGCAGCACAGAGCAAGACTAGTGTAGGAAAATCACCAGAAAATTGTCGCACTAAGGTTTTCTACATCGGCCCTAATGTGCTTTCTTCTATCTGGCACTCATCCTTGAACTCCACACCCCTCTTATGCAAGTGATAATAAAAGCTGGTTCTTCACTAAAGTTTTTTGAGAAAAATAAGCCTGTCTGTATGGTGCTCCCTAATGTCTTCCCTGAGGTAGAATGGGCAGCGTCAACAGCAGGAGCCATCTATAGTCCATGTGTTGTAATGTAGATTTCATCACCCTTCTTTTTAATTATCTGTAAGTCATCCATGCATATACTATGTTCTAAACCACCTTTGTATCATAGATATAAGTGGTCTATCAAGATTCATTAAATTAAACTAAACTAATGATGTTTATACAGTAAATTGTGCTAAAATACAGACCATCCTAGGAGGTTCAGAAATTAATTCAGAGCACTGCATCTTAAGTATTGAAGTATTGTCCAAGGATGTGCTATGTTTATTTGGGAAGAAAGAGTTCATTGCATATTTAACTCCCTGGACTGGATTTGTGTATTGGATAAAGCCTTGCCCTAAACTACAGGTTATATATTCTATATGTGTGCACTGAATCGTTTTTACAACTATCTTTCTGAAACTAAGACTAGATCCGTCATCTAAATGACCTTTCAGGAGCCAAGAACTCAAGACTTTTGATACCTAGATTATGATGGTAGATTAGGACCATCGGGGGGATATTGAAAGAGATTAATGTACTGTAGTTAGCAAATGGATATTCAGCGATTAGTATCAATGAATATCTGTGGGTGCCGCCGCTGCACACACCCGATACCAGCTGACTAGCATTGGGATATTCCGGGGGCAGAGCAGAGGCAATATTTAGCCACTGCCTGGTTATTCCTTGGCAATGAAAGTTAGGCACATTGAAAGCTGGCCTTTCACCACAGAAGCTAACCAGGCAGCAGCTTCAACCCTATCTGGGTGACCTGATGGTTTTGATACACCCCTGGCATTGAATATCTGGGTCTTAGGTTGAGTGATGATGGCTAGCCAATTTACAAGGCTAGCCGCAGCTGTGGAATATTGGGCCAATAAATCTTACTGAATGTATTTAATTTTCTATTTTGTAATATCATAAGCCTCAATGGATTTCCGACTCTCACTTCTTTGAAAACAAAGATCACCTCATGTACTTTTCAACTCTAACTGCTTTGGCCATTGTTATCAATAGAAGAAAGCCTTTACTTATGCAGATATCTCTATTGGGCCTACTAGGTATAAGTTTTCTGAAACATAGAACTTTCTAGATTTGCAAAAGTTCACCACTACTAAGGTAATGGTAGGAAGAGTCTTTGCGGAAAGGGAGGGAAGTATGAATCCATAAATATCTCAATAGCAATCACTTGTCTTTGGCTGATTAAGCAGTCACACCACCATAATATATTTATGACTTGGCAGGATAAGCCAATACACTATAAATGAGGCAGAAGTAGGCCACTGGAATATGGAGGAAAAGAGTTTTCTGATCCAGGAAAGGAAGTGATACGAATTGGAAAACCAGAAGCTGAGTTGAGAAGAGTGGGGTTCCAGGGTTAGAGTGCACCCGTGCTGGTGTTTGAGACCAGTCTCCACCTATTCAGAGGTATTTGATAGAAATGTCCTTTTCCTGGAAGTCTGAAGTACTAAGCAGAAAGAAGTTTTTCTACCTAGACATGTAGGCAATGGTGAAGGAGCTAATATTTTTAATAATATATGCTCTGAAACTGTTAATTTTCTACTGTTTCAGTTACCTAAAGACTGTTTAAACTTTTGTCTGGTTCAGAACAAAACCTGGCCTGGACTGAGGAATGCAAGTTGAGTGAGTGATCCCGGAGGCCAACGATCTCCCAGCCCTAAGTGCTCCTGACCCATGAATCCTGTTTCCTAGAGGTTGTGATAGAGGTTTCCTCACTTGGAGTAGGTAACCGCAATCTCCCCATAGAGTGAGTAGCTCAGTATGAGATTAAAACTCAGAGGCTACATGAAATATCGACCAGAGAGGGACAAGATTGGCAGCCAGGGATTTGAAGAATTTAAATATTTGGACACATAAAACCTTAGAATTTTGTGAGATTTGGAATTTGTGACACATTACTGTAAAGTTAACCTAGAGAGTCTACATCATAAGGGGTCCAAACACGTACATACTGAATGCAATACCATGATTTATTTTGCAAAGACTGGTAAAATCTGCAGCTCTTTAGCAGTATGCATGGAAAAGCCATATTACTACTAGAACTCCATAATGTTTGTTGCCCAGTCAAAGGATCATTAGTGGGAGCAGCAGGAGTCCAACTCTGGCTTTTCTGGGACTTAGCCTGTGCCTCTGATTACTACACTATATCTGTGCATGCAAATGACATAAATGTTGATGCTATCTTGTTGTGTGCCTTCTTTTTACACATGTATAGCTGTGAAAATTTTTAAAAGCCTTTTCCCATATATAAAATATACTTTAGGTTATCAATGTCTAAACAAATGTTATCTATTTAATCCAACAAATTGTAAAGTTACATGACATTAATCATGAGCAGAGAATTGTTGAAGTGTTAGTCCACTTAGTTATGTGCAAATAAGGGTCATGAGAACATAAGATTTGCCATACTGAGACAGACCAATGGTCCATCAAGCCCAGAAACCTGTTTCCAATAGTGGCCAATCCAGATAGCAAGTAACTGGCAGGATCCCAAAAGGTAGACAGATTCCATGCTCTCACTTTAAAATAATGGTTTATGGACTTTTCTTTTAGGAACTTGTCCAAATCTAACAGCTTGAACTACATTCTCTGGCAGTGAATTTCAGAGCTTAATTACACATTGAGTGAAAAAAGATTTTCTCTGATTAGTCTTAAATGTACTACTTTGTAGCTTCATTGCACATTCCTTAGTCTTTATACCTTCTGAAGGAGTAAACAACTGAGCCACGTTTACTCGTTCTAGTCTGCTCATTACTTGATAGATTTCTATTATATTTCCCCTCAGTCATCTGAGGTTCCAAACTGACGGGCCCCAGCCTCATTGGGGTATGCTTCCATCCTCTTTATCTTTTTGCTTGCTTTTCTCTACGCCTTTTCCAGTTCCACTACATTTTAAGATGCAGCGACGAGAACTGCATAAAAAAAAATGAAAAAACATAGTCCCTGGACTGTATTTCCTTATGCAGAACAACTTGGCACCTCAAGGTGACCTCTTTCCCCTTACTCAATCATGGGTCAACAAACTGTATTATTTCATTGAACTGATGAAGACAGAATAATTATTGAAAGCTTGTAAACAAAACCCCCCAAAAAACCCACTGTTAGTCCAATAAAAAGTTATCACCTGAAACTTGTTTGTTTGACCTTTATTTGCATATAATATCAATCAAAAATTTGTGGAGTAGACAATGATGCTTCTCTCCTCACAGAGATGATTTGGGCTCCTTGACTTTCCAGGGCTGCTCTCAGTCAAGAGCAGAGAATTACTGACAGTCCTATAGAGTGTGCGTGTCTGCAGCACTCAGCAGTGTACAGGAACAGTCTCAGTTGAGAGCTTCAGAGTCTGACGTGGTGAACTGGAAAGTAAACAAAATAAAAAGTGAGAGTGTGGGATCAACAGATAAGCTATCACAAACCAAGAGGTTGAGCCCTTGTAGTAAGCCTTAGAAAAATTTCTAAATCAAAAACTAACTTTTTTTTGTCAGACTTCTCATTTAGGATCATGTGGGGATCAATATCCCCATTATCCGTAACATAACGTCCATTTTGCTTGATTGAAATCCTTTTAGTGACCATAATCCCTTATTAACAAATAGCAGAAAACAGGGCATCTATTAACTCCCCTTCCCTGACATAGCGCTACGTTTCAGGCAGTTTAGAGATAATTATTTGAAAACGCTGCCCTGCCTTAGTGGGACATGTACTTATCCAGTCTCCATGAATTTTCTCTGGCTGATTCAGTAAAGTCCCAAACAGAACACTATTTTTAAAATGTAGTCCAGAATGCCAGAGATAACAGACTATGTATTAAGAATAGCGTTCTCTTTGGGACTTTAATAGATCAGCTGGAGGAAATTCATGGGAACTGGATCAGTAGATGTCCCCATGAAGCATAGCGGTGGCTTCAAATAAGTATTTCAAGATTCCCCAAAGCATGACACTATATCAGGGAAGGGGGTTTAATAGGCCCCTCATTTTCTGTTGTTTTTTCAAAAGAGATTATGATCACTAAAATGATTTCAATTGAGTAAAATGGACTGTGAATTATAGATTATTTAGATATTGATCCCCACATGACCCTAAATGAGTAGTCTGATAAAAAAAATGTTATTTTTGATTTAGAGGTTTTTCTAAGGCTTATTACAAGGGCTCAACCTTTTGGTCCCACATTCTCACTTTTTGTTTACTTTTCAATTGGCCAGGTCAGCCTCTGAAGTTGTCAACTGAGCCTGTTTGCGTACGCTGCTGAGTGCTGCTGACACACACACACACTCTATATGACTGTTGGTACCTCTCTGGTCTTGACTGAGAGCAGCCCTAGGCAGTCAAGAATCCCAACCCAGCTCTGTGAAGAGAGGAAAGTGTGCAATGGCGACCTAGGGTCAGTATCATGCATGCTGCACTACCAGCCACCAGCAGCACAACAGCAGGATGAGTCTGGATTTCATAGGTAAAATGGGATGGGAACAGCACCTGTCCCCTCATACCGCTACTTATCATTTGTATAGCACTACAAGGTGTACAAAACACTCTACAGAGACATGTAAGAGACAGTCCTTTCTCATAAGAGCTTACAATCTAGTCAAGACAGACAACACACCAACTAGGGACTAGGATTTATCTAGGGGAATGGTAAAGAAGCACATAGGAGGTGAACAGGAGACTAAAGTGATCAGGATCCAAAAGCAGTCTCAAAGAAGTGAGTTTTTAGCCTGGATTTTAAACAGAGCCAGAGATGGAGCCTGATGCACTGACTTGGGTAGTTTGTTCCAGGCATAAGGAGCAGCAAGGTAGAAAAATCGAAGCCTGGAGTTAGCAGTGGAAGAGAAGTGCAGAGATAGAAGGGATCTGACAGAAAAGTAGAGTTCCTAAGGTGGCGTGTAGGGAGAGGTAAGAGAGGAAAGGTAGTGAGGAACAGCCAGATGAATGCACCTACAGGTCAGTAGGAGAAGCTTGAACTGCATGTGGAAATGGATAGGGAGCCAATGAAGTGACCTGAGAAGAGAGGTGATATGAGCATAGCAACACTGGAGGAAGACAAGTCATGCAGCTGAATTTTGAACAGATTGAAGTGGAAAGATATGATTCGGAGGAAGACCAGCGAAGAGGAGGTGGCAAGGAATGGAGTAGTGTATTCAGAAAAGAAGAGACAAATTTTGCCAAGGTTACCGAGAAAGAGATGTCAGATTTTAGCTCTCTGTTGGATGTTTGTGGAGAAGGAGAGGGAGGAAGCAATGGCAAGCAGTAACAATACAGGAGGGACTGCCAAGTGCTATGCTATGCTGCTTGCTTGGGCTCTGCCTGTGTATGGTACAATGCTGGAGTGGCTGCTGAGTGCTCCTCTCCTTGGTTCACTTGGACTGGGTGGTGAGGGCTGGGGGCCCCAGGGGCCTTTGGGGAATAGGCAACAGGGCAAGGATGGTGGAGGGACCCATGGGACTGTGAATTTGCAAGGCAGATAGGCAGCAGGTGCAGGATCATACATGCAGTATGGGCTGGTGCAGACAAAATGGTGTGCTCTATAGAATAAAGCATGCACCATCACATACTGAATGTTCCCCTTGCACATGTTGCTTACCTGCGACTAGTTTTAACTCCATTAATGTGAGTCCTACTAGGAAATCATAGATATGAATTCAAGATGTATGCTGTTCTAACTAGGGTAGTTGTTCACAAAATTGATGGGGTTATGTCTTTTAAGTTTAACGTTTCCAGTTATTTTTGGAGTCCAATAGGTATCACACCCAGAACTACAATCTAAATTGGAATTATCATTGATTTTTCCCTCCAAAGTCTTTCTACTTTAATTTATAAATCAAGAGGGAGATTAGCTTTCCTGGATATAAAGAAATACTACAAACTGGCATTAGAGCCGAAACATCCAGGGTGCTATTTGCTAAAAGGAAATTCATGGATTTGCTCTGTATCTCTCATAAAGAAAACATATGCGTCCAGAATATGGCATTATTCTCTATATTCTAGATGTGGAAAAAGATTGCCTCTTTTTCTTCTCCTTTCACTGCACAATGAGAACCCTGAGTCCCCAAAGACTTTGTTTTAAAGAAAACTTTAGGGGGTGGCCAGAATCCCAGAATCTCAAAGGATTCTTACATAATGGCTTCAGCTTTTGTAAATCACCTCCTTAAGGGGCCTATATATTAAAGCTTGTTAGCACACATTGAACCCCATATGAAACAGCTAAAGATTTCTTACTGCATAGAAATTATTACTAAGCATTAAAACCAGTGTTAAACAGCTAACACAGAATTTTATTCAATTGTGGGAAAAGGAGGCAGGAAAAAAACATGGAAGAGGAGTAATTGCATGCAATGGAACAGCTCAGGATTTCTATCCAGCTTACAGGGCATGGATCTAGTGGGGATGTTGTAGTGTTATATCCTCTGAAGATGATCTATAGAGAAGTGTGTAAATGATTGCCTTGATGTAGTGTCATCACTGGCTTTTTTTATGTCTAGGATCTGTGCATCAATTGGCGTCCTTAGCTTGTTTATTAAGATGTTAGCTATTACCTGAGGGTCGAAGGTGGTTTTGGGATCTGTAAATGGAGCTTTGATTAATGATTTTACAATTTTAAATAGTTCTTCCCTGTTTGACAATACATATTGTGGCATGCAAAGGTACACACCTATCAAACAGTAAAAAACCTGGGTAACAAAAAGCCCATGTTTCAAAAAGAACTTGCAGCAATTTACTAATTTTTTTGTCGGAGAGGCCAACCAAGCAGAAGGAAGCACACCTTGTGCCGTTGTGGCCCGTCCATTTTATTAAGTAAGACGTAAATCTTAAATTTTATAAAAAAGCACTAGAATGCGTTACTTAACTGAGTCAATATCAGAAAGGCTGTAGGTTTCACAGGGCTGATGCTACATCATATGGCGGTTTTTGGCCTGAAGCAGGGGATTAAATGTTTTCAATACCCCAAAATGTGTCACGTCGTCCTCCCGCTATCTCAACCTACAGCTAGGTTTCACAGGGCTGATGCTACATCATATGGCGGTTTTTGGCCTGAAGCAGGGGATTAAATGTTTTCAATACCCCGAAACGTGTCACGTCGTCCTCCCGCTATCTCAACCTACAGCTAGGTTTCACAGGGCTGATGCTACATCATATGGCGGTTTTTGGCCTGAAGCAGGGGATTAAATGTTTTCAATACCCCGAAACGTGTCACGTCGTCCTCCCGCTATCTCAACCTACAGCCTTTCTGATATTGACTCAGCTAAGTAATGCATTATAGTGCTTTTTTATAAAATTTAAGATTTACGTCTTACTTAATAAAATGGACGGGCCACAACGGCACAAGGTGTGCTTCCTTCTGTTTGGTTGGCCTCTCCGACAAAAAAATTAGTAAATTGCTGCAAGTTCTTTTTGAAACACGGGCTTTTTGTTACCCAGGTTTTTTACTGTTTGATGGTTTTGTTTAACTTGGTGATTGGTATTTGTTAATTGCTGAAGCAATGCTAGCCTTTTGGTGCTAAATGGAGCTCCAATACGAGGCTGAAAGCCCTAGCAACCCAGATTTGTAAAGGAAGGGTTCTGTCTAGCCAGTTCCCCTTAAACCTCCTTTGTCAGGAGCCACCTTAAAATGCCTGGGGGAGACAATTCAGACAATAGGTAGGTTGACTGTATAAAAGCTAGAGTGCTGTAAAAGCTCAGAGAGGCCCCAGGAAAGAGCAGGCATTTACCTATAACTTGTCCTGTAGGGACAGCAGACCTATTGTTTTGCATAGATAAGATAAATGTTCAAGACCCTGCTGGCCCTTGTGAAAGGAAGCCTCTCCAATATATGCCTGATGAAGCTCACATTCTCGAGATAAGAAGGGGCAGCGGAAAGGCTCTGGGCCCATGGAAAGGGAGAGAGCTAAAGGAAGGAATCCAGGCAGAGGTAATCCTGGGGTTTGTTTGTTGGTGGCTCAGAGAAGCCCTTGTTGCCAGAAACCTCCAGGAAGGAGTTGGGTTCAAGTCCCAGGAATGATTAGGGTTGCCCCTGCCCTGCCCATGCCTCACCCCCTGTCCCATCCATGAAAATAATTGCAGAGAGGGCAATGGTGCAGGCTTTAATGTCCGTAGGCTATATCAAGGGGGGGTTACAAGAGGTTGAACTCTTCAGCACCTATTCAGCCACAGTCCTCTTCTCAGGCCCCTCCACACACATATGCTCTCCCATATGGCATTAAATCCAAACATATATTCTGCATCCACCGAACTCCGTACCTCAACCTCCTTCCTTAATAATCTGTGCAGAGCAGAGCTAGAACCTTCCCCATAAAACTTACCATACAAGAAAAAAATATCTCTAAATATCAAGCATATTATGAGTTAATCTGGGCCAGTCCCAGAGGTGATTCAAAATATTGGCACCCTAAGCAAATCTTAACCCATATGTCCCCCCTGACTGTCAGAATGTATTGTTTAGCTTTGAATGTCACACTCTTTACCACCCTCAGAAGCGATCACTTTGGTTGTCTGATGGTTGGGCCGGCCCTGGAATTAATAATTATAAAAATGTCATTTAGCACCAAGATCAAATCTACCATGCCAGTACTAACTTCCAAAGCTCAAACAAGGACCCTACCTAGAAAAAGGCAGCATCTTAAATACTGCAGTGGGCCCTAAATCATCAATAGATCTATTAGGACAGCTGAACAAGCAAGATTACTACATACTCTTAAACAGAAATCCCATGCTAACAGAATACCCAGCCTTGTTCACACACATGCGCATTCGTCAATAAGTAACCGCAAACAGAAAACAGAAATATGTAGACAAAAATGAAAATAAAACCTCAGAAAACCAGACGCTGAATGCAGTGCAACACCAGAGAAACAGAAAGAAATGTATTTCCCCCTATATTGAACAGCAGATGTCAGGATTGGCATTAGGAGGGAAGCAACCAGGGCAATTGCATATTCCTGGTGGATGCAGCACAAGAAAATGCAAGAGCGCTACGCGGGGCCTGAGTTTAGACCATGCTCATGCTGAGACGACTCTGCCACATCCCACCCTATCCATTGATGTCTGACGTTAAAGGGAAACGGGGCAGGCATAGGTGTCTCAGCACACACACATGGTCAAAACCAGGCCTTGATCAATTTTCTTGGAATCTAGTGGCCGCTGCCAAAATCTAGGTCACAGTACATACTCTCTGCCAAAACAAATGGTGTATTGTACTTACTTTTTCTGCATATCTGCCCACAGAGGTTGAGATCCCCATGGGCAGACATAGGAGTGATCGCTGTCGGCAGTTGGCAGAAAACCAGCCCTTCATTGGCTGGTTTTTACTGTTAAGCCGGCCGCCGGCTTCCAACATGCAAAACAGTCTGGTTGGCAACCCTAGAAATGATACAGACCTTTGAGAACTAATTATATGGAAACTGAAATATAAACCATTGAATTAAATATGTAACATCTGGACAGTTACTTAAAGCCCTAGTTGCTCAGAAACTTCTAGGAAGGAGCTGGGTTTAAGTCCTAGGGACAGTGCATATCCTTGAAAGATAAATAAAATAAATTTGTGATATAAACCATGGTAAAATGAATTACTAATACTACTACTACTGAACATTTGTATAGCACTAGAAGGCATACACAGCGCTGCACAGACACATGTCAAAGATAGTCCCTGTTCATCAGAGCTTACAGTCTAGTAGAGACAGACAACACAGTAGGTGTAGACATGAGATACAGCTAGGGGGAATTGCAAGGAAACACAAAGGACATCAGGTGAGTCAAGATCCCAAAGCGGCAGCGAAGAGGTGAGTTTTCACCCTGGATTTGAAAAGGGTCAGAGAAGGGCCTGATGTACAGACTCAGGTAGTTTGTTCCAGGCATAAGGAGCAGCAAGGTGAAAGGAGCGAAGTCTGGAGTTGGCAATAGAAGAAAAGGGCACAGACAGAAGCGATTTGCCAGAAGAGCCGAGTTCCCCAGGAGGAGTGTAGGGAGAGATAAGAAAGGAAAGGTCGTGAGGAACGCTCAGAGTGAATGCACCTATAGGTCAGCAGGAGAAGTTTGAACTGGATGCGGAAATGGATAGGGAGTCAATGAAGTGACTTGAGAAGAGGGGTTATATGAGCATAATGGGGCTGTGTGGAATTCTGAGCTGTTATTCAGGATTGCTAAAGGCAGACATTTTGCTCCTTTCCAATTTCTAGACATTCACCAAAAGGGCTGAAAAATGCTGTTCATGGAAACATTATGTGAAGTAAGTTCCCTTACCTCTATGTTAATTCATTCACTGTTAAAACAAGCAGTTGTAATCTGTAGGGTGGAGACATTGATAAGCAAAGCTTCTGTGCTACCAAGAAGCATAGAAGGGGACTGGGCAAATCTTCATCTCTCTGGCTTGTAGTGAGCACAGTAGTGAGGATGTTCCCTGTTTTATTTTAAAAGACCAAAAGCAAGATAAAAGTTTTGGAGTGGCTTGGCTATAGCTACTGCCAGCCAGCTGCAGTTAATCAGATTAAGCAGAGACTAAAAAGCAGGTACTGAGAAGCCAAGGATCTTCCAGGGATTGAATACAGTTGATCTAAAGTGACTACAGTCTGTAATGGCAGTGTGTATGCCTTGTTCTAAATTTGTTTGCACATGCATCTTTTGTTATAAATCATCCTGATGTTTAGATACAGTGGGTCCGATTTTCAAAGGGTGTCATATCCGGGATTTTCAAAGAGCACCTACACAGATAGTGCCCTTTGAAAATCCCGGATGAATCCTTATGAGAGGACAGATTGATGATTGCTTCAGAGAGGTGGGCACTTGCCCTAGGGACAAGGAAGTGTGGATGATCTTCATTAGATAGGGGCTGAGCTCAGAGCGGGTGATTTTTACCCATGATACTGGTCATGGGTCTAGTGCCGAGATTGTTATATTGAGGGCCTGGATTGTGTCTTCCAGGTTATGGAGTGATGAGAGGTCAAATTGTGACCACAGCTTCTGAGATGAGGCAGTGTCGTCGGCCTCTGTTGAGGAGTGGGTCATTGGAGGTGTGGATAGCTGCTTGGAGATTAAATAGGTGGTAAACTTATGAGGACAAATGTCTTCTTGGATGATTCCTTTAGGAGTGTTTTTACTATGGTGAATAGTTCTCATGGCTTATTTATTTCTTTGTTGCTTTGTAATATTAGATTGGTAGGGTATTCCCTTTTCCACTTGAATGTTTCCTTGTTGTAGAACTTAATTAGTTTTAGATAGGTTGTGTGAAGAAGTGGGTCTCTGGAGCTTCTCCATTTGCAATCTAAGCAACTTTACTTTTTTGCTTCTGCAGGAAGTCTGAGAACTATGGGGCCCTCATCCAGTGCTTCCCTGTATATACTTTTCAAATTGTGACACATCACATGTCATTTATTAATCTTCGTAACCTTTTAGTGCCTTCCGCTTTTACTGAGAAGCGTTTGTTGTCAATACATAAAGGACAACACCAGTGCGGCAACTGTTCAGTCTGCATAAATGTTTTACCTGTACGGAAAGTCTTCATTCATCCGGTCACACAGAATAAATTTTATATTGATGACTTTTCAAATTGTGACACGTCACATGTCATTTATGTTATTTCGTGTCCCTGTAACCTATTATATGTTGGCAAGACAATACGGAGCATTCGCGTACGTATTGTACAACACAAGAGTTGCATAAAGAGGAAATTAGTAGATAAACTTTTGGTCCAACATTGGATAAATAAAGAACACAAAACATCAGATTTAAAATGTTTTGTCATTAAGAAGGTGATACCCAATTGGAGAGGAGGCGACACTGACCAACTATCCTACGATTAGAACAACGCTATATATTTTCCCTCAACGCATTGATACCACACGGATTAAATTTGGAAAGGGATTTTTCTATGTTCCTTTAATCATGCAGTTTTCATGGTCATGATCTACTTTTTGTTTTATTTATTTATTTATTATTTATTATTTTTTAACAATTCATTCATTGTTTATCAGCTTTAGGGGACTTTTTTTAGAAGTTATTTTATTTGGTTTGTTTGTCGGTATTTTAGCTTCTTATCATTCTTATATTTTTTATGTTCTATTTATTTATGTTTTTATTCTTTTAAATGGTCTGTATAGGTGTTCTTACATATACTTTGTTTTTATCTATTTTATTTATTTTCTTAATCTCATTATGAGATGTGTATATTGGTTTATAATAAATAACATACTTCAGTTTTATATAAGGTACATTTATAATATATTGTTCCTTATGTAGGTGGTTTTATCCAGTTCATTTATTTATTTATTGCTTTTAATGGTATGAGGTTTTTTGTCCGGATAAAACAATGTATCTTTCAATTCAGTTTTATATAGGGCATAAAATCCTCTCTAAGCCGACATGGGGTATATTTACAATACAATGCCCCTTGGTAACATCGGCATGTGTATCATCGTAACACCTGTGGTGTTTTTTGGTATTGCAAAGGTCCTATATTCCTTCAAAAGCATAGTCTTATTTTATGATAGGGCACATTTTCACTTCTTTTTTCACTTATCATCCTTTTGGTATACTGTTGTGCATATTATATGGCGTTTTAATATACTCCTATGGACCACTCCCCCCCCCCTTTGTTTTCCCACGGTCATACTGGAATTTAAAGACACGCACGCACCGGTGTTTTTTCAATCTAAAGAGTTCACGACGCAGTACGTAGTTGGTTCCTAACAGGTTTCTTTCTCTTCTTCATTTTTTTAAACAAATTTACTTTTAAACTACACTCTTGCATGAGGACATATGAATATTATATTGGCTTCATGAATAGTGAATATGTACCACATGCATAAACAGAAAATCTCATAAAGTTGCAGTGAATACCATCATACACCTTAAGATAAACTGACAATAAAATGTTTAAAATAAAATAGTGACAATCTCAGTACCATATACTGCCTCCTGCCGGCAGCGGAGTGGCTGCGGAATGTGCAGCGGGCAGGGGAGGTCCTGGTCAGGATGGCAGCTCGGGCGGGGGGTTCTCAGAGATGAGCAGGGAGGAAAGGGGGGAGCCTGGATGGGGGTTGGGGGAAGGTCCCAATGTCGGGGGGGTTGGATTTTTTTTGGGGGGGGAGCGAAATGCTGGGGTATGGGCCCGGTGGCAGGGACAGAGGAAGTTCCTTGCCCCCGGGGAGTGGAGTGATGGCGCCGATGGGGTTTGGACTAACTGGTTATCCCTTCCCTGCCGAGATGTGGGCCAGCGGGGGGCAAGGGTCTTCGAGAACAGCCTGGGTAGGAGCTTGGCAACCAGCGTGGGCCCCGGGGTGTTCTTCTCCTGGTGTTCCTTTTTTCTCTTTGCAGGTCCCATTTGTCACGTCGCCAGGATTCACGCCGGGTACAGCGGAGCCTTCGAGGATGACGTTGAGGGACATGGGGCCTGGATCTGCGTGGGAGGTGCAAGCGGCACCTAGAGAAGACAGCGTGCGGCAGTGGAATGAGAATCTGCAGCAGAACAGACGGAGCCAGTCACTGTCAAGGGCGGCATTGGAAACGGAGGCGGGTGAATCAAGGTTAGATGAAGGGGCGGGGCAGAAAAGGGGCGAACGTGCGGGTAAGGTGAGCAAGAAAAGAAAACACGTTTGTCGTCGATGGCACAGTTTGGAATCCTCTTCCTCATCGTCTTCGAGCTCGTCTGCGTCGTTGTCGAGTGAAGGAGTGCTAGTGGGGGCACAGGGACAGGAAGGGGTGGCAGATGTATCGGTCGGCGGTACTCCTTCTTCAGCAACGTTGTCAGAATTATGGGAAGGGGTTCCGAGGAAGCTGCGGCGTAAAATTCAAAAAAAGAAGCATATCAATATTTTACGTTTGCTCGAGGGGAGGAAGAGGTCAGGAGAAAACAGAAAAAAGTGCAAAGAGGACGAAAAGGCCAGGCGGATTAGGAAAGTTTTGCGGTCAGTAGTAAATTGGATCAGGGCTTTCTTACGCTTGGCGAGTGTGTGGGGTCATCATCGTCCCGACCAGTATGGTAGTCTACTGGCTTATGCGGATTCCATCCTGGAAGCCTCGCAATCCCATGAGGGATGGGCGTGGCTTAACTATGATGAAAAGTTTAGGGACAAAATGGAGGGCACTAAGAGCTTAACGTGGGGTATGCAGGATATCAATCTGTGGCTGACACAGATGTCGGTCAGAATGGGGTCAGGTTTGGGGAGTGGAGGTAAGGGTGGGTCGGGGTCCCCCGCGGTGGCAATTCATTCCTTTCGGAGTGGTGGCCCCCTTTTGCAGGCCAAGACAGTGGGAAGTGGGGCGGGGACGTCTGTTGGCGATATAATAAGTCTGTTTGCCCCTTCCTGGACTGTAAGTTCTGGCACGCTTGTTCGAGCTGCGGTGGGGGGCATTCGGCGGCAAAATGTGTTAAGAAAGCGGGAGCGGTCGCTCCTGGGGCAACAGCTAAGTAGCGATAGGGGAGTTGGTATGGCTCCGTCCCCCATTAAGGTGGAGGTGCTAAAGAAATGGCTTGAGCAATACCCAAAGATGAAAGATAGGGCGGTATTACATTTTGGTTTTCAGTTTGGTTTTGTTATCCCAGTTCGGGGTGCGGTTGTAGGTTCATCAGCACGGAACTCGGCGATGGTGCGTCGTTGGGCCTCGATAGCACAGGCAAAGTTAACGGTTGAGTTGAGTTTAGGTAGGATGGCAGGCCCGTTTCAGCAGCCACCTTTTGAGCACTTTGTTTCATCTCCATTGGGGATTATACCCAAAAAAGAACCTGGTAAATTTTGCTTAATACACAATTTGTCGAGTCCAACCGGGGCATCGGTGAACGATAGCATTTCACGCGACTGGTGTACGATTAAGTATGCCTCGTTTGATGGAGCGATGGAGTTACTTAGGAAGACGGGAAGGGGGGCGTGGATGGCGAAAGTGGATATCGAGTTGGCTTTTCACTTGCTCCCGGTGCATCCTTCATCTTTTCATTTGCTAGGCTTTCAATTCGAAGGAGGGTTCTACTTCGATAAGTGCATGCCTATGGGATGTGCAGTGGCGTGTGCGTATTTTGAGATGTTTAGTTCCTTCTTGCATTGGATAGTAGTACGGAGGGTCGGACGGTCAGAGGTGTATTATTTAGATGATTTTCTGTTCATCGGGGCTGCTCAGTCAACGGGCTGTAGGGAGCTACTGATGGGGTTTATTGAGATGGCTAGTGAATTAGGTGTTCCTTTCGCTGATACTAAGACAGTGGGTCCGGTGACCAGGCTTACGTTTCTAGGGATCGAGCTCGATTCGGAAGGAATGTTTGTGCGCCTCCCGGACGATAAGGTGGACAAATTGCGGGTTCTGGTGGCTAATGCAATGGCCTCAGCAAAGTTGAACTTGCGGGAAATGCAGGCCTTGCTGGGGTCGCTGAACTTTGCGTGTAGAGTGCTCCCAATGGGAAAAGTATTTCTTAGACGGTTGGCGGCAGCAACGGCGGGGGTGTGTAAGCCTCATCACCGCATACGAGTTACTAGGTCGATGCAGGAGGACTTAAGGGTGTGGGATACATTTTTGCGGGATTTTAATGGCATCTCATTGTGGATGGAGGCCGAGGTATCCAGTGGCGAGTTGCAGCTTTATTCGGATGCGGCAGGGGGGGTAGGCCTGGGCATTTACTTCGCGGGGGCGTGGTGTGCTCACCGATGGCCGCAGGCCTGGTTTGCGGCCGGATTAATGAGCAACATTACCTTCCTGGAACTGTTTCCTATGTTAGTAGCGCTTGAGTTGTAGCCAGATTGTTTCAGGAATCGGTGGGTCCGATGGTGGTGTGACAACGAGGCGGTGGTGAGTGTGGTGAATAATTACTCCCCACGTTGCCTCCAGGTTGCATCCTTAATGCGTGCCTTAGTTTTGACTTGTTTGCGCTTGAATGTCAGGTTGAGGACGCGGCATATCCCGGGGCATACTAACGGAATTGCTGATGCTCTTTCCCGTTTGCAGATGGAGCGGTTTCGGAGACTGGTGCCAGAAGCGGACAGGCTAAGGTGCGTGGTCTCAATGTTCCCTCTAATTTTCTGTAGGCTGTGTGCGCATAAAATATCAGCTGTGTGCAGCTTTTGAAGGAAGGTTAAATTTTTGTGCGCCACATAACGACACTCGGAGTTATATACTTTAAAATTTGACTACACATCAGAATACAGTATGTACACCACACTGATTTTAATCAAATTAAATGAAAATAGACGATTACTAAATGAAGCGGGAAATTTCTAGTAATTACAATCATAACTTTTAAATTTTAAGACGTCTGTGTTGTTTTCTATCAGAATCAGACTCGTAAGTTTTGTGCGCTCTGTTGTAAAGTATGTGCGCTCGCTCAGCGAGGTGTGTGCGCGCGCACACGCGCACAGCTTAGAGGGAACAGTGCGTGGTCCGGTCGAACTTGTGGACTCTTGGCCTGCAGAGATGAGGAGTCTCCTGTGCAGTTCGGTGGTGGAGAGGACATGGGAAGCTTATCGGCAAGGTTGGAGAAGAGTGTCTCAGTCTCAGTTTTGTTGGACCGGGGATGGAAAGGGGGAGCTGTAGCGGATTATTTACTAAGTCAGTATATTGTCAGTGCAAAGGAACACGGGGGCACGAGAGCGTCGGTGCGTAGCCAAATGGCGGGTTTCATGTTTTTTGCTAGAGCGGTGGGTTGGGGCTCCGCGGGGGTCGGGTTCCTTGAGCGACGGTTATTACAGGGTTGGGAACGGTCGCATCCCACCCTGCTGGATTGGTGTCGTCCGATCACGCACCAGTTGTTAGTGATATTGTGCGAAGGATTGCCGCAGGTGACGGAGTCGCACTATGAGGTCGTTCTTTTTAGGGCAGTTTTCAGCTTGGCTTTCTTTGGTGCCTTCAGGGTGAGTGAATTGGTAGCAGACTTGAGGAAGGCGGGAGCGAGTTCGGGTTTACGGAGGCAACATGTACAGGTCGTTAATGGGCAGTTACGAGTCTTGTTGGCAAGATCCAAGACGGATCAGCGCAGTAAGGGACAGTGGGTTGTTTTGAAGGAGATAACGGAGGTGACATGTCCCGTGAAGCTGATTTCGGCCTAAATGGGCATTCGGCCGGAGCTAGAAGGGGGGGGTTTTCATACACATAGATGTGCGGGTGCTTACGCGCTTTCAAGTAGTGGTGGTGTTGCGGATGGTGCTGCGGCATATAGGGGAGGACCCTTCCCTGTTTGCGGCTCATTCATTTCGAATCGGGGCGGCGACCAGTGCGGCGGAGGCGGGGCTGGCTGGAGGACTGATACAGCGGATAGGCAGATGGCGGTCTAATGCCTTCCAAGGTTATGTTCGAATCTAACAGCTAGATTATACATGACAAGGAATTAATATGAATTTTTCTCTTGCAGATGGGGGACAGAATGTTTGGAAGTGTTGGCTGCTGGGGCATTCCTTCATATTCTGGGCTGGCGAACGAGCAGAGGTGCGGCCAGTTGGGCGGAATCTTGGTCTGGAACCAACGGTGGTGTCGATATCATGGCTGGGCGAGCGTGGGCTGAGATGGACCCAGTTGCTGCCTTTGCTGCAGCACCATCAGCACATAAGAGTACAGCCAGAGATCATCTTGCTGCATCTAGGGGGGAATGACTTGGTAGCCTGGTCTTGCAAACAGCTAATCAGGGCGACTAAGAGGGACTTGGCTTTGGTGTTGCAAATGTTTGAGGAGGTGCTATTAATCTGGTCCGACATCGTTCCGCGGCCAGCTTGTTGGGGGCAGCGACGTTGGTCACGGGGGTTAACAAAAATTAACAGACAGATTGGGCGATGGGTGTGTGAACATGGGGGTTATCAGGTTATGCATACTTGGGCGGAAGTAGAATGTGCAGGATTGTATAGAAGCGATGGAGTGCATCTTTCTCCAGTTGGAACAGACCTCCTTCTGAATGATTAGCAGGAGGTCTTGGAGTGTGTGGTGCAGGGTGGCAGGACTCGGTCGCAGCTTGTGCGTGAGGGGGTGGCTCGGCCACTTTGGATGGCCTGAGCCGGTGGCGGGATCCCGGAGGTGTCCGGGGTCCGGAGGCTTAGACAAATTGGGGCGTGGGCGGGGTGCCCACGGCCCGGACAAACCCCGGGTAGACTTTTGCTAGTGATATGGCGAAGTCGGACAGGGGCTTTAGGAATTTGGCCGGTGGAGGTGAATGCGGCCGGTGCGGAGGCGAGGTAACTTTGCTAATAGCATGGCTGGTGACACATCACCCCGTCTGATGGGTTTGGGGGGAGTGTTCATTGTTGTTGATTATGCTGGTTTAGCATGTTATTGATGTTAACTTGGCAAATAAAGCTGCGACCAGTTTGTTACCCAATAATGAGTGTCAGTGGTATTTGTGAATGGTAAAGGGTGGGGTGGGTATAGAAAAGGGGGTGATGGTTGAAAAGGGTTACAATAAGCAGGTGGGAGCGCCGGGTACGACTACCCGGTTAACACTATTTTATTATATGTTGCTTTTGTTTTTATATGGTATTTGGTTGTCTTCTTATATTTTTATCATGCTACTTTGATTTTTTTACCTCCATATTTATTATTATACACATTATTACAGTTTTATGTTGTGGTTTACATGCAAGGATTTTTATGTTCATGTTCTCATTTACATTTTCTTAATTATGCTTTTAATATTTTTTAAATTTTGTTTATTATATGTATATTTTGGGGACTCATTATTAAATTGTTTTTTGATGTTTTTATAGTTTTATGGTGTGCCTCACCCCTGAAGAAGTACTTTACGAAACACGGCCTGTGTTGGGTTTGGCCTCCCCCTGCATTATATAAGGACCAATAAAAAGTTGTGAGTTTTAAATACTGCCCACGTCTTTGTACTGTTTGTGAAACAATGACATGGGGCATATATCCAATTTAGTTGTCGTCTTGGAGCACAACCCGCCTTCACCGACCAGAGCCCCGTGCCATATATCGGAGGTTGTAATTACGTACTGAAGGAAGACCTAAACCCCCTTCTTCTCGTCGTCCCATTAGAGCCCTCAGCTGGATATGAGCACATCTTCCCCTCCATAAAAAAATAGCCCAGACGTCGTTCAAAGCACTTACAAACTTTACCTAAAACTCAAATGGGCAGCATGCGGAGCACATAGAGCCATCTTGGAAGCTCCACCATTGTGAATAACGGTATTCGACCCCTCAGGGATAATGGCAAGGTGACCCATCTGTGAAAAGTTATCCGTGCTCTCTCCAACATTCCCAGTATGTTACATTTATACAGTCGCTCAGGGACATCTGGCATTTGAATACCTAAGTATCGGATTGAGCTAGTTGCCCAGGTCAGAGGGAAAGCACCCTTCCACTGTTTTCTAACTGGCCCCACCACATCCAGTGCCATTGATTTGACAACATTGATTTTAAGCCCAGAGAAATCACCAAAGTGGGCAATCAGCAGAAGTGCCCGCGACAATGATGCCTGTGGGTTTCTCAGGCAGAGAAGCATGTCGTCAAAGGCACTTAGCTTCAACTCCTCCTCCTTACCCATTCGCACTCCCACTACTTGTGCATCACTTTGGATGGCATGCAGAAGAGGTTCAAATGAGAGTACAAACAGGAGGGGGGACAGGGGGCATCCCTGCCTTGTACCTCTTCCCAGTGTAAAGGGATCAGAGAAAACTCCATTCACCCCCACTTTGGCCTGCAGGGTGGTGTATAATATATGAACTCACTGCAGAAAGGCACCTACAAATCCAAATCTTTGCAGAGTGTCCCACAGGAACTGCCAAGCCACTCTGTCAAATGCTTTTTCAGCGTCTAAGCTGACTAACAACAATGGTGCCTCCTCCTTTATACAGCACTCCATCCCCAGGATCAGTTTCACAATGTTCCTAGTGGCATCCCACCTTTGCAAAAAACCCACCTGCCGCGGGTCAATTAATGAGGGTAGGAGGGGATTCAGTCTACCCGCCAGGATCGAAGCCAAAATTTTTATGTCAAAATTTATCAATGATATGGGCCTATAAGAGGCTGGGTCCTGTGAATCCTTCCCCTCTTTCGGTATTACAGTAATGTCTGCACATCTCATATCTCTGGGGAAGCGTCCCTCCTGGAATACCGTTTCATACATTGCCAGCAAGGTGGGGGTAATTTTGAGTTCAAGTTTATTTATTTATTTACATTCTCTTATATACTGTGCTATTCTACATCAGTGTGGTTTACATTAAACAAACTGAAATTACATTGAACAGGGCATTATAACTTGGAGATAACTATTTTACAGGGAACATGGGCTATGGAGGGTTAAGTGGCTTGCCCAAAACCACAAGGAGCACCTGTGGGACTAGAATCCCCAGTCCTTCCAGCCCAAGGTTGCTGTCCTCTAGTGGGATTTGAACCCCCAACCTTCTGGCCTGAAGTACCTTGCCCCAACCACTAGGCCACTCCAAGTATCTTGTAGTACTCCGACCCAAATCCATCTGGGCCTGGGGTCTTATGGAGCTTACCCGCCCAAATTGCTTTCTGTATCTCCCCTCCCGAGATAGGGGCATTCAACACCCGTAGATCTTCCTCTCTTAACTTAAGGAGACCCAGCTTATCTAAAAACCTCCTACTCTTCTCATAGTCCCTTTCCTCTTCCGTGTACAGTTTCACATAGAAATTTCTAAATATGGCTGCTATCTGATGTGGTTGGTGGTGCAAGGCTCCTTCCTCACTCCATAGGACCAGAACAAAGGGCATACCCCCAGAGTCTCTAACCACTCTGGCCCACAATATCCCGGATCTGTAACAAAATTTGTACAGCTGATGCTTATAATATTGCAGGGACATAAGGCCCTCCTCTGAAGTAGCTCATTAAGAGCGGCTTGAACTCTAGTACACTCTTGTTGAATGGTGCTATCCCTTGTTCTGCTTTGTCACCTCTGTAGCGCACGTAGGGTGCGTTCCATTACTAGTAGACTGCGGTCTAAATGTTTACACCTTTGAATAGTATAAGTTATAATAGCCCCCCTCATTACTGCTTTACTTGCTTCCCAGAACAAGAGTGGTGAGCAGTTAGCGGTATCATTGAGCACTGTATAATCCTCCCACTGTTTTTTGAGGTACGCCCTAAAGTCTTTATCCTCCCACAAGTATGTGGGGAAATGTCAACCGGTTTTTACTGGACCTCGAGTGTCCCAATTCACCCACACCATCCTGTGGTCTGAAACCACTAATGGCTCAATTCCTGCCTGGGAATTTTGTGCAAATCCTCCTTCGCTCACCAAAATGTAGTTGATGTGCAACCAAGTCAAATGCACTCTAGATTGGTGGGTATATTCCCGTGACCCAGGAAGCAAGGCACGCCACACATCAACCAAGGCACCCATCCTGCCCACAGGTACCCAATCCCTTTTTTGGACCAGGCCCCTTTTTCGCATCCCCCTGACTTATCCAGCCTCGGGTCATGCGGGCAGTTAAAGTTTCCTGCCATGATTAGCTTTTTCCCCTCTGCTTTTATAATAAGCTTCAACAGATCCTTAAAAAAAACATGATCATATACATTTGGGGCATAGACGTTACCTATCCAGAGTTCCTCTGTGTATAACTTTGCTTGCAAAAAGATAAATCTTCCATTTGGATCAACTTCACATTTCCTCACTTCCAATGGCAAGCCTTTCTTTACCAGCACCACCACCCCAGCCTTTCTGGTCCCTGACAATGCCCCATATGTTTTCGCCAACCACTCTCTCGCTAGCTTCTCATGCTCCACAGTACTCAATGTTGGGGTCCTTTTTAATGTAAAGTGTCTTGTATGGCATTGATTATAGAGCAGGTGGGGCAGAGATCCCTCATGTGGGCCCTTGTAAGTTTGAATTATGGGAATGGTGTTATTATGGGCTGATTTGGCAGAATCAGCAAGGACGGTGAATATGCAAAGAAGTAGGGTGATTTTCATGATGATGTTGGTTAGCCTTCTCTGCATTGCTACCATGTTTATAGTCTTGTGTAAAGAGGGATATCTAGAAGTTATGGCTTACTGACAATGGCTGAGGATCATTGTGGTGATTGTTGGCTTCTGGGGAGGAATTGTCGCAGAGATCCTTTATAAGGTAGAGCCTTCGGTATATGCGGCTGCTCTATTGTGACTACAGCTAGCAGGTAAAGGTAGGTGCCCTCTTTGTTGGTGTCTTGCTGGTTACTTTGGTGGTATCTTCCTTGTTCAAGTGCAGATCTTTTTCCAACTGTAGCAGTCTCTTTTGGTAGTCCTTCAAGACTGAGCTAGGTAGCCCTTCAAGACTGTAAATATTGGTAAAATGTGAATTTAGGTAAATTCACCATTTTGTTTTTTTTCTTTTAAATATTTATAGGTCCATGTTTCCGAGATTTGGGCATTGAAAACCTGCTACATTTTCTTGTTGAACAGAAGGGCCCATTTATAAACCTTTCCACATATGAATCCTCTCACCCTCCACATTTTCTGATAGCCTTGATGGCCCTTGTATTGCTTTCCTAGTTAGTTCTTTAAATAGTTCTATCTTCTGGCTGGCAGTGTTGCTGATGGCAGATAGTGCTGATGGAGAGAGTGGCCTTGTTCTGATTGTTCTTGTTGCTCGATGCCATGCCAAAGGCCATGCCTAAGGGCCCTCAGGGGCAGGCCCACCAGGCAGGGGGGGGGGGCCTGATGGTGTCACCTGCTTTAAATTTGGGTGTCCCAGTGAAAGGAGAGGTCCGATTGGCCTTTCAGCGGGGAGCAGGGGGATTAGGTGCCAATCTGACTGACTTAGCAAAAACACTGAATTCTAAAATACACAGATTTATCAGCTTTAACCCTAAGAAGTCCCTTTTAGCCCAAGATTTAGAGTTTATTCCAGAAGATTATATTCACAGGTATAGATCTACTAACAGTGTAGCAGTCCTTTTTGGTAGTTCTTCAAAACTGGAACACAAGATCTGGTGCAAGAGATAAGGGTGTTGAGGCACTTGGCAATAGTGACCATGGTATGATTGCATTTAATTTAATAAATGGAGAAAGGATAGCAAGGAGATCCATAGTACTATCTTTTAACTTTCAAAAAGGAGACTATGATAAAATGAGGAAAATAGTTAAGAAAAAACTAAAAGGAGCAGATGCAAAGGTTAAAGATTTACATCAAGCATGGATGTTGTTTAAAAATACTATCTTGGAAGCCCAGACCAGCTGTATTCCATGCTTTAAGAAAAATGGAATGAAGTCCAAAACACTGCCATCATTGTTTAAAGGTGTGGCTGTTGATGCAAAAAAAAAAATCATTCAGGAAATGGAAAAAGGAGCCAAATGACAAAAAAATGTAAACAACATAAGCACTAGCAAGTTAGATGTAAGGCACTGATAAGTTAGGCAAAGAAAGAAGTTGAAAAAAAAGCTTGCTTTGGAAGCAAAAACACATAATAAAAATTTCTGCAATTACATTTGTAGCAAAACATTGTGTGGAAATCAGTTGAACAATTAGATGATAGAGGGGTAAAAGAAGCATTAACCCGTTTTGGACCAGCGTATGTTTTACATACATAAGGTTTCCATACTTACTACTCAACTGTTTACTAATTAATGGCTATAAATTCAATGGAACTATGTTTAGCTATTATCGTTATGTCAAAAAGCGTTATATACAGATTTTTTTATCTGAGATCTAGTTAGTTTAATAGGTATTCAAAGTTTGCTGATTTTGACGGTACTGGCAGCTCAACATAAAAGGATCACAACAAATAGTAAGTAGCTTATAATGCTGTAATAGCTACTATTTTGCAAATAAAAGTATTTGTAGACTTTAGAAAATAGGTTTAGATAACTGTAAATTACTTAGTGTCAGAGTTATTGGTGCGTATATCGGCCTTGTATGTTTTTCATACACTGGGCTAATATGTTGTCGAAACTAATTGCTGTCAAGCATTCTGTTCTAGGTGTTTCAATGGTGCAATATCGATGCACTGCATCAGAAGTGTTTTCATGTGTATCATATTCCGCCGTCAGAATGGACTGTTGACAAACTATTGTGATGCCCTTGCTTGGGCCCGAAGGCTTACAAGCATAGAGCGGCCTTATAGTGTCCCTTTAAATAAATCACCCTGAGAAGGCACACTTGTATTGGGAGGGTAAAGATTTCTCTCTGCAAACAGTTTTCTTAATGCTTCTAGTGTTAAAAGCTCAGTTTCTCTGCTCTTATCTGGGTTTCGGTTCTCTTCATACATAAAACTATCCACCCACCTCTTAGCAGACGTTAGGTCTGGCTCCTGGACATTAGTGGAAGCAAACTGTTTCTCTGCAATCTGTTCAGGTTTACATGTACTGGCTTTACCTTGGGGCGGGTCTCTCAGACAGCTACTGATTCCTTTCCTCCTGATATCTTTCAGGCTATGGAACTCAGCCTTCTGGTGCCTTTCTCCAGTCCTTCCCAGATAGCCACTCTCTTGAAAGTTTCCTTGGGACCTTTCTCCCTTTCCAGGATCTCTCAGAGTTTCTCCTTCATGTGCCTCTGTTGCTCTCTCTGCTCTGGCTGCAGATCTATGCCTTTCCAGCTTCTCCTGGACCTGCTGGCTCTGCTCTCTCTGCTGCGTCTCCTGTGTATGTGTCTCCCTTCTCTCCTGTGTGTCCTTTCTTTGCTCTGTGTTTTTAAAAACCGTTTGCTGCCGGGCACTCCCTTGCCTCTGCACAGGTGTGACCAATCATTGAGCAAGCTTGGCTCTACGTCTGAACTAGGGCGTGGCCTCGCCTCAGCAGAGAGCTGAGTTTTTTTCTTGCCTGCCTTGCAAACACTGTGCACAACTGAACTGTCATTTTTTTAAAGGGAAAAACAGGGTTTTCTTCCACTTCCATCTCTTCCTGGGAGCTCTCCTCACCACACTATATTATATCATAATAAAGTGCTTTAAATGAAAACTGCAGTTTCAATAGTATCATACAATATGTTTATGTCAATGAATATTGGAACTGAATCCTATCTTTTCTGAAGATGGACAATACACTATATTGGACCAGTGTATGAAAAACATACACTATGTGAAACTTCTATTTTCTGCAAAGTTTTAATATTTATTATTATTGCCGGTATTTCATAGTTGTTTGAGTGTAACAAATCTAATAAATCATCCAGAACAGAGAAAGAATATGTGAGCAGTCCAAAACGGGTTAAGAAAGGATAAGGCCATAGTGGAGGGACTGAATGAATTCTTTGCTTTGGTCTTTACTGAAAAATATATAGGGAAGTTACCCCTGACTGAAATGATGTTTAAAGGAGATGCATTGGAAGAACTGAAAGAACTATCAATAAACCAAAAAGATGTATTACAACTATTTGATAAACTAGAGTAGCAAATCACTTGAATCAGATGGTATAGTAACAACTGCTGGGCAGATAAAGACCAGTATGGTCCATCAAGTCTGCCCAGCAAGGCGGCAAGAATAGGTGCACTTGCCACTCCATGCAGGTCACCTCTCCCCATGCCTTTGTTTAGGGGTGTACCCACTGCTCCGTGTAGGTCACCCTTATTTGTTCAGATATAAGAGATAGTTAAGCTTATTTTGATTTTCTCCTGTTGCTATAAAGGGATCTACTATGTCTGTCCCATGCCATTTTGAATTCTGTTACTGTGTTTGCCCTCACCACTTCCATCAGGGGGACATTCCAAGCATCCACCACCCTTTCACTGAAAAAGTATTTCCTGACATTGCCTTTCAGTTTACCCCCTTGCAGCTTCATGTTATGCCCTCTGGTTTTATAGCTTCCCTGTCTTTGGAAGAGGTTTGTTTGCCCATTAATACTCTGTAAGTATTGTCTGAATCACATCTCCCCGGTCCCTCCTCTCATCCAGAGTGTACATATTTAGGTCTTCAAGTCTCTTCTCATAAGTCTTATGACGCAGGCTCCAAATCATTTTGGTCGCTTTCCTCTGAACCACTTCCAGCCTTTTGATATCATTTGTGAGTTATGGTCTCCAAAACTGAACACAATATTCCAAGTGAGGCCTCACCAGTGACTTGTACAGTGGCATTAGTACCTCTTCATTTTTGCTGATAAAAGTAAGAGGTACTAATTTCTCTGTATGCAACCCAGCATCCTTCTGGTTTTTGCCACAGACTTGTCACACTGTTTCGCCACCTTGAGATCATCAGAAAAAAATCACACCGGTCTTTCTCCTAGTCAATGCACATCAATCTCTCACCCCCTATCGCATACAATTCCCTTGGATTTCTGCTTCCTAAGTGATGCACTTCTTTATATTAAATCTTATCTGCCGGGAGCGGGCAGAGAGACGCTGGAGGAAGTTGGAGCAGGATATCGGCTCTGGGACTGCCGCTGATTCGACATTGTGCTCAGTGGACTTCTGTGCCTTGGAGGATCGGGCAGGCGTGCCCGGGGCACCCTCATACCTGGCGGGGACTTTTGTCCTTTTAAACAACTTGCCTCTGCAGCGGTTCCTTGGAGCGGGCAGAGAGACACTGGAGGAAGTTGGAGTAGCATATCGGCTCTGGGACTGCCGCTGATTTGACATTGTACTCAGTGGACTTATGTGCCTTGGAGGATTGGGCAGGCGTGCCCGGGGCACCCTCATACCCATGGGTCTTTTTTTTTTTATATTGACACTTTTGTCTGACTGCGTAGCGTGTCCGTGGGGCATGACTTGAAGGGGCATGATCAAAGGGGCAGACCTGCCCCTTTGGCGCCCCTTCGGCGTCACAGCTGCATCTGCGGGGATTCGCCTTTCTCTCCCTATTTGCATATTGCAATGGGGAAGCGAAAGGCGAAAGGTGCGAGTAAAGGTCCGGAGGCCATTACCGGGGATAAACCAGTTGGTCCTTTGGACAAACATTTCACTCTTAAACCCCTTGCGCAGTCCTTCCCATATGGAGCCTCTCTAAGTTCTGGTGGGAGGTCTCCCCCTCCTCTACCTGTGCCTTCACAGTCTTTTTTGATATCCGTAGAGTCTTCAGAATCAGCAAGTATTTCTACTGTTCCTGTTATGTTTTCTTTACCTGTGCAATTTGCTGCCTTTGGAAGTACAGTTGAGTTGCCATCTAAACTCCCAGATGCTGAGATTACATTAAAAGATATCTGGAGTGCTTTGCTTACTATAGATAAGAAAATGTCCTCTACTTTGAATGCATTATGTACCTTCTCTCAAGAGGCTGTCGCGTCATTGCGACAACTTGATGAAAAGGATACTGTGGTTGATAGGGCAGTAGTTTTAGCTTAAATTTAAAACACAGAAGAGAGCTTTCTGGTTAAATTTAGAACCCAGCAGAAAGCTTGTAGTTTAAATTTCATAAGAAGTTAGAGTCTAGCAGCAGCTAAGAGCTATAATTTAAATCAAATCAGAATTTAGCTTACCTCAGCAGCACAAGACAGGGTACTGTGTAGCAGCCCTCTTTTAATAAGTGTTATTTCCCTCCCTCCCCACACCCACCCACCCCTGGGATAATCATAGCTTTATAGGTACTTACACATCTTAAAAGAAAGGAGGTGCTCTAAGGTGAAGCTCATTACCCAAATCAGTCATACACTAAGGACATGAGATTAGTTAAGCTTCAGGTGAACAAGGTATATTACACGTATTAGGTACAGTTTTATTAGTATAAATATCCATAGCAACCCTTAGTAAGTAAAGAACTTAGATCTAAACACAAACTTAAAACTAAGATGTAGACAGCAGTCCAGCAGCGGGATGGGGGCTTTCCAGTCTTTTGCATTGAGTGTCACATGTATGATTTTCTCCCAGTTGGTGAGAAGTCTTACGTGTGCACTAGGTGCAAGGAGCTCTTTTCTCTCAGGGAACGAGTCCGTTCTCTAGAGGCTAAAGTAGCAGACCTGGAAAGCATAAGAAAGACAGGGAGGTACATAGACGAGACCTACAGGGATATAGTCCTGAAGTCCCACCTCCAGTCTGGCAGCATCCCTGTTGCCATGGAGGAGAGAGGTCACGTGACAGGAGAGCATCACCCTGGTGTGGCAGGAAGTGATCCTGTAACTAGGATCTGTCCTCCAGGTGACGTAAAACCCTCTCGCACCGAGGAAGATTCTCCATGGCCATGTGCCCATGAGGGAAGGGTTAGAACAGCCATTATAGTTGGTGATTCGATCATTAGGCATGTAGATAGCTGGGTGGCTGGTGGACGTGAGGATCGCCTGGTAACATGCCTGCCTGGTGCGAAGGTAGCGGACCTCACGCGCCACCTAGATAAGGTCTTAGATAGTGCTGGGGAGGAGTCTGCTGTCTTGGTACATGTCGGTACCAATGACATAGGAAAATGTGGTAGGGAGGTTCTGGAGGCTAAATTTAGGCTTTTAGATAGGAAGTTGAAATCCAGAACTTCCAGGGTAGCATTCTCCGAAATGCTTCCTGTTCCACGCGCAGGACCCAAAAGGCAGGCAGAGCTCCGGAGCCTCAATGCGTGGATGAGACAATGGTGCAGAGATGAGGGTTTTGGATTTGTTAGGAACTGGGGAACATTCTGGGGAAAGGAGGGGCTCTTCCGAAGGGATGGGCTTCACCTTAACCGGGATGGAACCAGGCTGCTGGCATTAACCTTTAAAAAGGAGATAGAGCAGCTTTTAAACTAGATATTAGGGGAAAGCCAACAGTCGCCCAAGAGCGGATGGTTCGGAAGAATGTATCTTTGAAGGATACTACCAAAAGCAGAGAGGTTCCACAAAAGAGTAAAGTAGCCCAAATGCCCTCAAGTATGGAGCAGACTGAGCTTAAAGATCCCAAATTACCCATGTCTAACAATAGCCAAATTAATATGAGTAAAATACATTCTCTAAAATGCTTGTATGAAAATGCTAGAAGTCTAAAAAATAAGATGGGAGAGTTAGAATATATAGCACTAAATGAAAGGTTAGATATGATTGGAATATCAGAGACATGGTGGAAGGAGGACAACCAGTGGGACACTGTGATACCTGGGTACAAACTATATCGTAATGATAGAGCTGATCAAATTGGTGGAGGGGTTGCTCTCTATGTTAGAGAGGGCATTGAGTCAGAAAGGATTAAAGTTTTGCAGGAAACAAAATCTGCTGTAGAATCTATATGGATTGAAATTCCATGTAAAAGGGGGAAGGCAATGGCAGTGGGGGGTGTAATATAGAGCGCCTTGCCAGAATGACCAAATGGATGATGAAATGCTCAAAGAAATCAAGGAAGCTAACAAAAGTTACAGTTCAGTAATAATAATGGGTGATTTCAACTACCCCGGTATCGACTGGGTCAGTGTCACGTCAGGACATGCTAGGGAGATAAAGTTCCTAGATGAAATAAATGACTGCTTCTTGGAGAAGCTGGTTCATGAACTGACCAGAGGGGAAGCCATATTAGACCTAGTCCTTAGTGGAACACCAGATCTAGTGCAAGAGATAAGGATGTTGGGGCCACTTGGCAATAGTGATCATAGCATGATCGCCTTTGATTTAATTAGTGGAGGAGGGATAGTAAGGAAATCCACAGTACTATCTTTTAACTTTCGAAAGGGAAACTATGATAAAATGAGGAAAAGAGTTAAGAAAAAACTAAAAGGAGCAGTTGCAAAGGTTAAAGACGTACATCAGGCTTGGCTGTTGTTGAAAAATACTATCTTGGAAGCCCAGACCAGCTGTATTCCACGCTTTAAGAAAAGTGGAAGGAAGTCCAAAAAACTGCCAGCATGGTTTAAAGGTGAGGTCAGAGAGGCTGTTGTTGCCAAAAAAGCATCTTTCAGGAAATGGAAAAAAGAGCCAAACGACGAAACCTGGAAACAGCACAAGCATTGGCAAGTCAAATGCAAGGCATTGATAAGGCAGGCAAAGGGAGAATTTGAGAAGAAGCTTGCTGCGGAAGCAAAAACGCAAAGTAAAGACCTTTTCGAGTACATTCGTAGCAAAAAACCTGTGAGAGAGTCAGTTGGTCCATTAGATGATAAAGGGGTTAAAGGAGCACTAAGAGGCGACAAGGCAATAGCAGAGAGATTGAATGAATTCTTTGCTTCAGTCTTTACTGAGGAAGATGTAGGGATGTTACCCATGACTGAAGTGGTATTTAAAGGTTCAGAAGAATTGAAGGAAATATCGATACATCGGGAAGATGTATTACAACTATTAGATAAACTGAAGAGTAGCAAATCACCTGGGCCGGATGGTATACATCCAAGGGTGTTGAAAGAACTGAAATACGAGACTGCAGACCTGCTATTAGTAATCTGTGAACTATCATTAAAATCATCTCTAATACCTGAAGATTGGAGGATCGCCAATGTAACACCAATTTTTAAAAAGGGTTCCAGGGGTGATCCGGGAAACTACAGACCGGTGAGCCTGACATCAGTACCGGGAAAAATGGTAGAAACCATCATAAAGAATAAAATTACTCAGCATGTAGATAGTCATGACCTAATGGGAGACAGCCAACATGGCTTTAGACAAGGAAGATCTTATCTTACTAATTTGTTATGTTTTTTTTAAGGAGTGAATAATCAGGTGGACAAAGGTGAGACGGTTGATATTGTGTATCTGGACTTTCAGAAAGCCTTTGACAAGGTCCCTTATCAGAGACTTTTGGCAAAACTAAAGAGTCATGGGATAGGAGGCAGTGTACTATTGTGGATCAGGAACTGGTTAAAAGATAGAAAGCAGAGGGTAGGGCTAAATGGCCAATTTTCCCAATGGAGAAAGGTGAATAGTGGTGCATCCCAGGGATCTGTGCTGGGTCTGCTGCTTTTTGACATATTCATAAATGACCTGGAAAGTGGAATAACGAGTGAGGTTATCAAATTTGCGGATGACACAAAACTATTTAAAGTTGTTAAAACCCAAGAGGATTGTGGAAAATTGCAAGAGGATCTTGATAAATTGGAAGACTGGGCATCAAAATGGCAGATGAAATTTAATGTGGACAAGTGCAAGGTTATGCACCTAGGGAAGAACAACCCAAACTATGGTTACACAATGCAAGGTTCCACATTAGGAACCACCACCCAGGAAAAAGATTTAGGCATCATTGTGGATACCATGTTAAAACCCTCGGCCCAGTGTGCAGCAGCGGCCAAGAGAGCAAATAGAATGCTAGGTATGATAAGGAAAGGAATGGAAAATAAAACAAAAGATATTATAATGCCTCTATATCGTTCCATGGTGAGACCACACCTTGAATATTGTGTGCAATTCTGGTCGCCGTATCTTAAAAAGGATATAGCGATTTTAGAAAAGGTTCAGAGAAGAGCCACCAAAATGGTAAAGGGGATGGAAGGATACTCCTATGAAGAAAGGCTAAAAGGGTTGGGGCTCTTTAACCTGGAAAAGATACGGCTGAGGGCAGATATGATAGAAGTCTATAAATTAATGAACGGAGTGGAACGGGTAAATGTAGATCGATTGTTTACCTTATCAGAATATAGAAAGACTAGGGGACATGCAATGAAGCTACAGAGTAAACTATTTAAGACTAATAAAAGAAAATATTTTTTCACTCAACGTGTAATCCATCTCTGGAATTTGTTACCGGAGGATGTAGTAAAGGCTGTTAGTGTAGCTGGGTTTAAAGGAGGTTTGTACAAGTTCCTGGAGGAAAGTTCCATAAACCATTATTAAGAAGGGACCCAGGATATCAATGCTTGAACCAATACAAGCATTGTGGAACCTGTGTCCCTTGGGGAAACTGCTAGGTACGTAAGACCTAGATTGGCCACTGTTGGAAACAGAATACTGGGCTTGATGGACCTTGGTCTGACCCAGTATGGCATATCTTATGTTCTTATGTTCTTAGTTAAATTGGGCTCTCAGGTACTTCCACTGACTGCTGCTAGTACATCTGGGGTTAAGAATTCCTTAATATTATATTCAAGAGTGGAGGCCCTTGAGAACTCTGTCCGTTCCTGTAATCTTCGTTTTCTAAATTTCCCTCATACCTCATTGCTTTCATCAAGGATTCTTCTGGATAAGTATTTTAGGGAAGTATTAGGTATTCAGGAATCTGTTGTTATTTTACATGCATATTACCTTTTGTCTAGTACAAAAAATGTGAATCCCATCGAAAGAGGTATGGATGAGATTACTCCGGCTATTCCTAACTTGACTGCGTTCTTAGAATACTCTTCGGATACTATTTCCTCGCATTCCACATTATTGGCTACGGTATCGTCTGTTGAAGTAAAGTAGCATATTTTACGTGCCTTCTTTAAAGTTAAGTCAGCCTAATTCTGTGGTCAAGCTATAAATATTTTTCCTGATGTCTCTCGTGAGACTCAGCTTAAACGCCGGCAATTTTTGCAGTTGAAGCCCAAAGTTCTAGCATTGGGAGCAACGTTTTTTCTACGTTTCCCCTGTAAATGTGTTCTTAATTATGTGGGGGACTCGTATGTTTTCGCTGAAGTCTCATAACTAGAAAAATTCATTATTGATCGTTCTGGCACATTGTCGGGGAATAAACCTGGGTGAATAAGTTCCTCCTGAGTAGTAGGCTTTTCTGGCTTTGTTTACTATTTTACTTTCTCTACTTGTATGTATTAGTCTCTGCTCGCATCTCTAGATGTGGACTTTATCAGTTGTAATTTTGCTTATTTGTTTTCCTTTTGACAGTGTATTCTGTATTAATGATTTACCTTTTCTTTTTTGGTTATTGTAATTTAACTGAAAATCAATAAAAAAAATCTTAACTGCCAAGCATTAGAGCATTCTTCCAGCTTTTATAAATCTTTTTTCATGTTTCCCACTCCCTCAGAGGAGTCCACTCTATTGCAAATTTTGGTGTCATCTGCAAAAACACAGACTTTTCCATTCAGCCCCTTGGCAATATCACTAATGAATATATTGAACAGTACCGGTCCCAAGACTGAACCCTGGGGCACACCGCTAATCACCTTCCTTTCATTTGAGTGAGTTCCATTTACCATCACCCACTGTTGTCTGTCAGTCAACCAATTTCTAATCCAATTCACCATCTTGGGACCCATCCCCAAGCTGTTGAGTTTATTGATAAGCCTCCTATGAGGAACAGTATTAAAGGCTTTGCTGAAATCTAGGTAGATCACATCTATTGCATGCCCTTGATCTAGTTCTCTGGTCACCCAGTCAAAGAACTCAATCAGATTTGTTTGGCAAGATCATCCTTTGGTAAAATTATGTTGCCGGGGGAGTAACCAAGATGGCGGATGTGTGCGTGGAGTGGTGAGCTCCTGCCTCGAGTTTCGCGAGCCTGTGGAGCGGCGACCGCGGGATGGGTCGGAGAAAGCGGAAGCAAGTTGCCTTACCTCCGGGCGAGACAACATTGAGCTCTGCAGGTCAGCGTACACTGGGGCAGTGTGGCTTTGAGCCCCACATTGGAGCGGCGTCTTTGGCTGGGGCTGAGGGAGGAGTGTCACCCCAGACCGTGTTGGGTGTCTGGCTCTCACCTGAGGAGCGGACACCACCGCCGCGTCCCGGAAGCTTATCCTCGGTAGTTGTTTTGATCCTGGAGTTGGTACAAGTATGCCGACTTTGGAGGGTATAGGAGGTGCAGCTACAGTGTTGATTTCCCCTTCGGTGGATACAAGCCGGGGTCAGAGGTGTGAGATGGGAGTGTCAGCAGAGCGACCTGTGCCTGAAGTCCCGGTGATGTGGGAAGAGCTTCCTGTGGTTCCAGCTTTGGTGAGACCCACGGTAATTACTATGGAAACGCTATGGGAAGGAATGGCATCCTTGAATCACTCCATGAACAGACTTTGTGGGATGTTTTAAATGGAACTTAATGTGGTTAGAGATTTTTGTGATTCTCTTTCTAAGGCTCATGAAGTGCAAGTTAGTAGGGTTACCACCCTGGAGAAGGAGATGGGGGGGTGCGCAGTCTGGTTCATGCTTAGCTAAGGGATAGTACTGTGGCTGCTAGGAAGATGGAGTACCTGGAAAACCAGGCCCGGCGCTGTAATCTCCGGTTCCTGAGTTTCCCTAGGTCCCCAGTATTATCAGCGGTTGAGATGCTGCGGAAGTACTTTGGGGAGGTGTTATAAATCCCCCCAGAGCAGTATCCCCCTTTGACTAGGGCCCAGTACTTATCACTGGGTGGTAGAGGTGGAGTAGATGCCCCCCCCCCTCATACTCAGGGTTGGGAGATCTTACAGGTCTCCTCGAGAGTTCTCTGGAGATTGTTATGGAAAGAACTACCCTCCTTGCCACAATTGCTTTGGAGACTGATAAAGTGTTTATTCTTAAAATGTATTTTAGAAATGCTAACAAAGTCTTTATGGGTTCAAGAGTAAGAGTATTTCCTGACTTATCATGAATTACACAATTGAGAAGGAATGAGTTTTTGACTCTTCGCCCCAGGACTTTGGCCTTGGGCGCTTCCTTCCAACTTAAATTTCCTGTGAAATGTTATGTTAATTTTAAACAAAAGATATATTTGTTTTTTGAGCCCAAGCAGTTGTTAGCTTTCTTGGAGACTAGGGAAGTGAGTGATGTTGAGGTTGTTGTAACTTCTCATACAGCTGACGTGTGAGTCTCCCATTCACCTGTTTGAATTTGTGTGATTAATGGCTATGATATCTGTGTCATTATATTGTTTGATTTGTTTCCTAGTACTCCCCTATTTCCTATTTTTTGTGGTCTGATAATGGGGGAAAAATGAGTATGTGATGGTTGTATTAGTTTCCCTATTGTATTTGATGTTTCTATTTTTCCATTTTTCCATTTCATTCATGGATATTGTCTGGATGTCAAAATTTATTAAATCTATATAAATAAAAAATTTTAAAAAAAATTATGTTGCCTCAGATCATGCAACCTGTTGGTTTCGAGGAAACGCACTATTCGCTCTTTCAGGAGCGCCTCCAGTATTTTTCCCGCCATTGAGGTAAGGCTTATTGGCCTGTAGTTTGTCACTTCTTCCCTATTACCGCTTTTGTGGAGAGGAAGCACATCAGACCTTCTCCAGTCCCGTGGAACTTCTCCTGTCTCCAAGGATCTATTAAAAGCATTCTTTAATAGCCCTGCAAGAACTTCTCTGAGCTCTTTCACTATCCTGGAGTGTATCCCATCTGGTCCCATAGACTTCTCCACTTTCAGTTTTGCAAGCTTTTCTAACATATCATCTTCTGTAAATGGTGTGGTATCTACTCCATTCCCATTTGTATATTTATCAATCACATGTGGTCCTTCTCCAGGATTTTCTCTAGTGAAAACAGAGCAGAAGTATTCATTTAGCACTGTCACTTTTTCAATCTCACTTTCCACAAATCCGTTCCCAGCACTTTTGAGTCCTGCAATCCCACCTCTGATTTTCCTCCCCTCCTGAATATACCTGAAAAAGATCTTGTCACCACACTTCACATCTTTAGCCATCTTTTCTTCTGCCTTTGATTTTGCTTTCATTATTTCTCTTTTAGTCTCTTTTAGTTTCATCTTGTATTCTTTTCAGTGTTCCTCTGTTTGCGAACTTCTGAATTTTGTGAAAGCTGTGTTGTTTGCCTTTATTTGTGCAGCCACTTCTTTGGAAAACCAAATAGGTTTCATTTTCCTCTTGATTTTATTTATTTTCCTTACGTATGTATCTTTTGCACCATATTTTGCTTTCTTTAGTTTAACCCATTGCAATTCCACTTCCCTTAACCCCTCCCATCCTACCAACTGCTCCTTCAAGTACTTGTCTATTTTACTAAAGTCAGCATTTTAGAAGTCTAAGACTTTGAGTTTGCTGTGATTGGATTCCGCTTTTATCTCAAACCACACCGTGTGATGATGGCTGCTGCTCGCAAAGGAACCCACCTGGATATTCGACATGCTATCTCTGATGGTGAGCACTAAATCCAGCATGGAGCTCTCCCTGGTCGGTTCGATCTCTATGTTTTTAAGTAACGCATCTTGGAAGGCATCCACTATTCTTTTACTTCTTTCCAGATTTGCAGAAGGAACACACCAATCCACGTTGGGTAGATTAAAGTCACCCAATATGATCATTTCCCCCTTCATGGCTATCTTTGCAATATCAACAATCAATTTGCTATCCATTTCTTTGATTTGAGTTGGAGGCCTATAGACAACACCAGTATGGATGACAGCGCCATCTCCTCTTTCCAACACAATCCACAGTGCTTCTTCTTTTCCACATGTCCCCTGCATTTCAGCAGCTTTAATATTGCTTTTGACATATAAGGCTACTCCTTCTCCTTTCCTATCCTCTCTATCTCTTCTAAATAGATTATAGACAACTATGGCTATATCCCATTCATGTGACTTGTTAAACCATGTTTCTGTAATGGCCACAATGTCCAAGTCCATTTCCACCATTAGGGCTTCCAGATCAGGAACTTTGTTGGCTAGGCTTCATGCATTTGTACACATTGCTTTTCAGCATTTGTTGAATGGCTTGCCTGCCTTTTGCATGGGTTTTGTTCTACACGCCCTTTCCTACCTGCCATTGATGTGTTGTTCAAGTGTGTTTCCGATGTTGTTTTTATTTTGCTGGGAGTGACGTACTGAATTTGTCCATCCATCACCCCATTTCACTAGTTTAAATGCCTGTCTACATAATGCCTGAATTTTTCACTTAGGATCCTTTTCCCTGAGGCAGAGAGATATAGTCCATCAGTACAGTATAGTCTCTTGTTGATCCATGTGCTTCTCCAGTCATCTATATATATAAATCCTTTTTGTTTGCATCAGGTTTGGAGCCATGTATTAAAGTTGTTTATGCAAACTGAAATATGAGATTGCAGACCTATTATTAGTAATCTGTGAAATATCATTAAAATCATCTGTGATACCAGAAGATTGGTGAAAGGCCAATATAACGCCAATTTTTAAAAAGGTTTCCAGAGGTGATCCGGGAAACTATAGACTAGTGTGCCTGATTTCAGTACTGGGTAAAATGGTATAAACCATTCTAAAGAACTAAATTGCTGAACATGTAGATAGTCATGGTTTAATGTGAGGAAGCCAACATGGTTTAGCAAAGAAAGGTCTTATCTTACGCTACTAATATGTTACATTTTTTTGAAGGTGTGAATAAACAGGTAGACAATATAGTGTATCTGGATTTTGAGAAGGTCCCTAATGAGAAACTCTTGGTGAAATGAAAAACTCATGGGATAGGAGGCAGTGTATTGTGGATCAGGAACTGGTTAAAAGATAGAAAGCAGAGGATAGGGCTAAATGGCCAATTTTCCCAATGGACAAAAGGTGATTAGTAGAGTACCCCTGAGATCTATGCTGGGTGCGCTGTTTTTTTAACATACTCGTGAATGACCTGGAAATAGGAGTAGAGTGAGGTAATCAAATTTGTAGATGACACAAAATTATTCAAAGTTTTTAAAACCCAAGAGGATTGTGAAAAATTGCAAGAGGTCCTTAATAAATTGGAAGACTGGATGTTCAAATGGCAAATGAAATTTAATGTGGACAAATCCAAAATTATGCACCTAGGAAAGAACAACCCAAACTATGGTTATGCAATGCATGGTTCCACATTAGGAACCACAACCCAGGAAAAATAGTTAGGTGTCATCTTGGATAACATGTTGAAACCCTCCACCCAATGTGCAGCGATGGCAAAGAAGGCAAATAGAATGCTAGGCATCATAAGGAAAGGAATGAAGAATAAGACAGGATATTATAATGCCTATGTATCATCCCGTGGTGTGACCGCATCTTGAATATTGTGTGTAGTTCTGGCCTCCGTATCTTAAAAAAGATTTAACTGAATTAGAAAAGGTGCAGTAAAGGGGATGGAAGGATACCCCTATGAGGAGCGGCTTAAAAGGTTAGGGCTCTTCAACCTGGAAAAGAGACGGCTGAGGGTGGATATGACAGAGGTCTATAAATTAATGAATGGAGTGGAAAGGATAAACATAGATCGAGTGCTTACACCATCGTAAAGTAGAAAGACTAGGGGGCATGCAATGAAGATACAGTTGTAATCCATTTAAGACTAATAAGAGAAAATATTTTTTCACTCATCGTGTAATCAAACTCTAGAATTTGTTACTGGAGGATATAGTAAAAGCTGTTAATATAGCTGTTTTAAAAAAGGTAAGGACACATTCTTGTAGGAAAGGTCCATATACCATTATTAAAGAGGACTTGGAAATCCACTGCTTGCCACAATACAAACATTTTGGAACCTATGGGGCTTGTTTACAAAGCCGCGGTAGCCATTTCCGATCAATATAGGAGCCGCGGCCCCATTGATTTGTAAACAAGCCCCTATGTGTCTTTTTGGGAACTGCCAAGTACTTGTGACCTGGATTGGCCACTGTTAGAAACAGGATACTGGACTTGATGGACCTTTGTCTGACCCAGTATGGCATTTCTTATGTTTTTATGTTCTTGTGTTGTTTGCATAGTCTGTTGATTTCAGCTCATACTTCTTGTTCACAGAATTGATTGTCTTCCTCTTTTGTAGCTCTTGTTGGCTCATATACCTGAATAATAGTTGTGTTGATGGGAATTTCTCATAGACAGAGAAGTTGCTTAATTGTATTGCATTTCATTGCAATTCTTAAAAGTTTTTTTCTTAATTATAAATGCAACACCATTTCTTCTTTGCCTTTTTTTTGTACATGCTCCATTTCATTCTTGCTTCCCTCGGTTCATGCTTCCTATGTTCCATGTCCCAATATGTGAGACATCTTTGCAGCTTTTGACTCTTTTTATACACAGTTACATCAGCAGTCAGGCATCAGAGAGTTTTGATCCAACAATATCATAAAAGCTGGCTTTACTCTGAAGTGTCTTCAGCTCTTCTCCAGTAACCTGATGAGTGCTTTCCTACATAGGGGTCTCATCTTCCAGTGCTATATCATAATTTGTTTTCTTGTAACTATCCATTGGGTTTTAGTGACAAGATACAGTGCCAGGCTTTCTTCCATGCAGATAATGTCAGTGTTAGTGATGTTGTCATGGAAATGTGATCCTCCTCACCAAAACCATCCCATACTGCTACTGCCCAGATGGGTGGTTTGTCTTAGTCTGGCACCTCAGCTGAGATGTGTCCATCTTGGGAGACCCTGCCCGGAGTTCAGTTATGATAGCATAACTCTCAGCATCACTTATGTGCACAACCCCTCACAGCACAACAAGCCACAGATCAAGAGAGGGACAGCTCATTTAAACAATTTAATTTAAATAAACTTCTATGAATGATGCTCTTTTCATAGAGGTTTATTTTATTTTATTTATTTAATGGAATTTCTATCCCACCTTGTCCTACTACAGAATTTGCCTTTTTATTTATTTACATTCTCTTATATACCACACTATTCTGCATCAGTGTGGTTTACATCGAACAAGGCATTATAACTTGGAGATAACTATTTTACAGGGAGCATGGGCTATTGAGGGTTAAGTGGCTTGCCCAAGACCACAAGGAGCACCTGTGGGACCAGAAACCCCAGTCCTTCCAGCCCAAGATTGCTGTTCTCTAGTGGGATTTGAACCCCTGACCTTCAGGCCTGAAGTACCTTGCCCCAACCACTAGGCCACTACTCATTGATAACTTTTTTCACAACAGGGAGTTTTCATATTAAACACTGCAAAGACACTGGCATTTTCTGTTTTTGTGGGGGGGGGGGGGGGGTTGTATGATTTCTAGCTTGCTCTTGTTAATATGGGAATCCCTTTAAAAAAATTGCACATTTTCGTACATCAGACTTCATAACTTTCTAAACCTGCAATGTGGATCCCAAAGCCAGTCTGGTTTTCAGGATATCTACAGTGGATATGTATGAAATAAATCTGGATATTTTGCAAATCCAATCTTTAGTTTATCTCATGTATTTCCATTGTAGATATCATAAAAAACAAAATTGTTTATGGCATAAATAGGACACATTTGCAAAGCTTTGGAATGGACTTTTGACATGCCTTTTTCTAGAATGACAACCCTGAAAATACCCATTTAAACAGTTTCTAAGGAAAAAATCTAGTAGAGGGCAGATAAGGAAACTATCACACTGATTTTCTCTCTCTCTCTCTCTCTCATATATATTTCAACAGTCTTGTCAATCCCTTAGATAGTTCAGCAAATCTTGGGAAGTTTAGATCACGAACAGGAAAAGACTGAAAAAAAAAGAAAAACATTCCCAAAATAGTAGATAACATGATAGTTAATGCAACAGGAAAAAGTAAGTAGCCATTAGAGTCCTTGACCCCTAGGGAAAAATGAACTAATTTCTCTTCATCTCTGCTTTCAATACCTTTCCAGTTAATTTCTCTTTAATCGTTTATCCAGCACAGCTGGAGAAGCATAATGTTGGGTTCCTTCTCTTCACTCTAATTAGAAATAGTAGGAAACCTCGGTGATGCTTTTATTATATCTTTCCGCACCAAACATGCTATTCCACCTTTGATTCTTTAATTAGCAGTCATTTAAAAACATTCCAATTAATATCAAACTGAGGGCCTTTTTATAAGTTTGTATGATACAACCATCATATAAACAGTCCCTTAAAGATATGTAATGCTATTAACACTTCTTTATATCATATCTAGATACGAAAAGCCTTTTAAAATAAGTGATATTTATGGACTGAAAGATTGCGTTTCAGTAGGTTAAGTACTTTAGCTATGGCAAATTGACAAAACTTTCTACCTTTGAAAGGAATAAATAGTGATGTAGGAAAGCTCCTTTACTCTTTTTCTGATTCTGTTTTCTTGAGTCCTTCCAACATGCCTGGTACCAGTGGCAACATATTTAGACATTTGCTCTTTTGTTGACTTCCAAGTGACTTTATTCTTACTGTGAGCTTAATTAAACTGTAAAATGTCAAACAATAACAAGTAAGATCATTATTCTAATGGGTCATTAACATGAGCAAACTTTTAGTCATGGTTGAGGTAAGTAATACATTTTTTTTTAATGAAAGTAAAAAAGATATTTAAATTAGCAATAGCGAAGCAAGTCTGATCTACCTTTTTTTCTGGGTTTGGAGATTATAGATGAGGCTTCTGAGATGACAAATCGTCCTCATTCCATTCCTCACAGGATTGTAGAATGTAGTATACAAATCTAGTGGGTGAGACTTGATGCCAGTTGCATCTTCTGGCTCTGTCTGAGAGGATAGGTAGAAAATGTAGTTCATCACTTTCACCTTAACACACTCACTAACTCTTCTGCATCCATATCTAATGTACCCAGATTTTCAAAAGGCAGATGACAAAGGACCTCATGAGCCTCCTTTAAAAGTTTAGGGGGAAAAAAGAATTAGGAAGCAATGTCTGACTGTACAGTAGAGTATGAAACTGAGTGGGTGAGGTTTTATAATTCAGCCATGGAAAGTAATGAACATGATCATATCATGTAAATGTGAGCATGATTAACCCTTTGTGGATCACTGAATGGGTAGAAAGGAATGTCAGTGTAGCATTTCATGTGGCTCTGTCTTCTATATATCCAAAATTTCCATTCAAAGTCATTTTGAATATTCATTGTATGCACCCATCTCTTCTGAAAAGACCATCTTCTACAGTTTTTTATAGATGCCTGAATTTCTGAAGATATTCATTTTAAAACTCAAGACTGGCATAATTCGGTTTCTGTGCTTATAAACCTTCTAATATAAAAAACCTGAGTAAAAGGAAAAGAAGAAAAAATATTTTTGTCGGAGCAGCCCTGCAAAAACAGACGGAGGAAAACCATCTGCCCACTGAGGTCGCTCCTTTTAATAAATTTTTCAAGTGAAGCAAAACTTAAACACTTAGCACTTATCTTATTTCTTTAAAGCAAAAGGTATACATAAGACCGACGTGGCACATTTCGGATCGCCAAACTAACGATCCTGCTTCAGGTGAAGGAATTCCAATATTAGCTTAAAACTTCTGTGAAGCGGAAGAAATTATTTCCGTTTTGTTTAAGCTCAGCGTCTGATGTCAGCTCTGATGACGTAGTTAAAAGCAACCAATGAAATGCAGAAAAATACATCTCTTGTTTAGCCATAGGAGAAACCCTACGAATAAAGGGGATTCCCTAGTATGACTGACAACCAATAAAAGATCAATATAGCTAATTCATGAAGTTTAAAGGATGCCATGCCATTCAAGCATAGTATTTAAGCCGACATTGCTACTTGGATGTCTCACCACCATTTGAAACTGAACATGGCTAAAATGGAGCTCCTTGTCTTTCTCCTTGAACCCACCTCCCCACTTCCTCCATTCTCTATTTCTGTGGATAATACTGCACTCATCCCTTTTTACTTCAGCTCACAACCTTGGTATCATCTTTGATTCTACTCTCTCTTTCTCTCCAGACATCAGATAGCTAAAACCTGTTGTTTCTTTCTCTATCATCAGCAAAATTTATCCCTTTTTTTCTGAACATACTAATAAGACCCTTATTCATTCTCTAGTCATCTCCCATCTTGACTGTTTTAATCTGCTCCTCACTGATCTCCCTCTGAATTATCTCTCTTCCCTTCAATCTGATCAATACTTAGCTGCACAGCTTATTTTTTACTAGTGTCACTATGCTCATGTTAACTCCTCTTTTCAAGACACTTCACACGCTTCCTATACATTTCTGCGTTAAGGTCAAACTTCTCCTACTGACCTACAAGTGCATTCATTCTGTGACTCCTCACTATCTTTCCTCTCTTATCTAGACTGTTCATTTTACCTTTTTCTCCATATGCCTCGAACAAACTACCTGAGTCAGTATGTCAGGCTCCTTTTCTAGCCCTATTAAAAAATAGTTTAGAATTTTGTGGGAAAGGAATAGAGAGAGCTGTTAACAGCAGCATTTGGCTCCACCCACCATTTTTAATCATAAGATGCCCTAAAACTCACAACACTCCGACCAATAATAAAGAATAATAAGCTTGACTCAAAAGACCCGAACTCATACAGACCCATAGCCAGCATTCCATTCATTGCCAAAATAATAGAGAAAACAATCCAAATTCAGTTACAGGAACACATTGATGAGCACAAACCACTTGACTCACACCAATTTGGCTTCCGCCCATCCCACGGAGTAGAAACCCTCCTAATCACACTAATGGACTTTCTCATCAGGGGCACAGATGACAAACACCATGGTTTCTTACTCCTATTTATAGATATCTCAGCCGCCTTCGATAACATCAATCACCCGACACTGATCAACAGATTAGAGAACCTAGGAATAGGTGGGACGGTCCTTAACTGGTTCAAATCCTACATCTCACATAGATTAATACGAGTCCAAATTGACCAACAAGCATCAGAAACATTCCCACAAGGACAGGGAATACCCCAAGGATCGGCCCTTTCAGCCCTCCTATTTAACCTATACCTCCAACCGATAACAAACATATTTAAAAAACACACGATTAACCATTTTATTTATGCCGATGACATCATGCTAGCTATCCCCATAACCATTAAAAACCCTACATATGACTCACTATCCAAATGCATGGCAGAGACCTCCTCCTGGATGGAATCTAACCACCTCAGCATCAACCTCAAAAAAACTGAGGCAATGTTTGTAACGAGGTCATCTATGACTGAAAACACTTACCCTGAAACAATCACAATCAACAAAACCTCCATACCTGTTAAAAAACAAGTAAAATACTTAGGAGTAATAATAGACCACACTCTCACCATGATACCACACATAAAACAAACAGTAAAAACTATTTTCTACGAACTCAAAACTATTCAACACCTAAGACCACTCCTCGAAACACAAGACTTTAGATCTGTAGTAAGTACCCTGATCACCCCTCATTTCGACTATTGCAATAGTCTCCTTATAGGCCTTCCTCAAAAAAACACATACCTCCTACAAAGAGCTCAAAACATCTGTGCTAAAGTAATTGCTAAAGCTCGCTTAACAGATCACGTAACCCCAATACTGCTAGAACTCCACTGGCTCCCTATAAACAGTCGAATTAAATACAAAATTATCCTAACAACCTATAAACTTATAAATGACATAACCCCCTCACACCTATCCACATTACTGCACTCTCCAACATCGACAAGGACCCTCAGACAAAACGCAGCCCACTCTCTCATCATACCAAAAGCCATCCGGAAGACTAAGAAAACCACTAGCTCCAGAGCATTCTCATTCACTGCTCCTACACTCTGGAACAACCTCCCTATTGAACTTCGCACCATAAAAGACCTCATCCAATTCAGAAAAGAATTAAAGACTTACCTGTTCACTGAACATTTTGAAATCCCCTACTCCCCCAAAGCCAGCCCCACTACAAACGTGGAAACAATTAAACAAACTCCCTTAATCCCAACACCATAACCGCATGCCTGCCCACCCTCACACACGCCCCAAAGAAGACATAAAAGGAACTAAATTCCAGCACCTACACAAATACCCGCACTACACACCACACACTGTAAATATACATTTGTAAAAAAGTTTGATGTTTTGTTTTGTTCTGCTTTAATACCCACTAAGTTAAATTTTATTGTTCAATGTAAATAGCTAGTTTCTATTGTTCTATGTAAAGAATGTATACAAATGTGTACAAGACTGTTAACTTGTTATATGTAAACCTCCCTTGATCTCTGGAAGGGGCGGTATAAAAGAAATAGTTAAATAAATAAATAAATAAATAAATAAATAAGATTGACTCTATAATGAGCTATACAATGCCATGGCATTCTTTGGACTTGCAATGACTAAGGTTGATTTGATGTGGAGTATGCAGTCTTTGGTGGATCATGCATTATGGTGAGCCATGGACGTCATGATTTTCTTCGTTCTAGAGCCTCCTGCCTGAACAAAACCTATCCGACAAGCCTTTTATGGTCCTGTTTGACTAAACCTGTGGCTTAAGTGCCCTTGCCTTCCTTGTTACCCAATGGGCTGAAGATCTCTCCCCATGGTGGCAAAAACAGCACATAAGTACAAACATCAGCTGCCGGATCCCAAGATGGCAGACACTAGACCTGCAAGCCCATGCTTAGGGACTTCTGGGCCATTGGTAGCCGAGGTGTTGACAGCAATGGTCAGTGCACTTGAGGATTGGCTGTGGGGCCTCTCTGATCAGCTCACACAGGAGTGAAGCCTGTGACCAATTTTGAAGGATGCCTGAGACAGGCCGAGCAGTGCATCTCCGACTTCAAAGATGGCAGTGTGATGACTCAGGCAACCTTGCACAGACTGGAAGAGCAAGTGAAATGGGTGATGGCAAAGCTGGATGATCTAGAAAATAGGGGCCACTGAAAAACCTCAGATTTGTTGGCATTGAGGAGAGTGTGGAGGACAATGAATTGAGAGGTTACTTGGAAACTTGGTTACCCTTTAACCTACATCTGGAAGGGCTGGGAGGTAAGCTATGCATAGTACAAGTGCATCGTTTGGGCCCTCGACAGATGCCCGACCCCAGGTAGTGATTGCTATTTTCTCAATTATAAAACAGAAGGAGATGGTGCTTAAGGCTTACCATGTGCAGTAGAATATTGAGCTGCCTGGGAAATGCCTGTGGATCTTTCAAGATTATTTGGCGATGGTTGTTGCTCAACGTAAGGAGTTCACGCCCATTTTCACTCATCTTGTAGAGCACGGAGTCCGTTTCCAACTAGTTTACCCTGCCAAACTCAGACTTCACCATCAAGGATAGCAACACATGTTGACTCATCCGATGGAGGCTCTTGCTTTTTGTGAGGTGCAGTTCCCTTGATGTACACCATGGTTTGTCTGGATGATGGAAGGACTACATGGGTTGGGTGTTGTTGTGCAACCCAGGGACTTGTGACTGTTTCAGGTGGCAGTGATATTCATTTGGCTTATCTTTGGTGGACTGCGCAGGCAGGTCTATGGGGGACTGCGCCAGATGGCCTCATCAGTCTACAGGCCCTGTAGTGTGTGACCACACCTAAGCCCACTGGATGGCATCGACCGGCCTAATGTGACATCATCCAGTGTGACTTGAGAATCCTGTTGCTGGAAGCATTGATACCCTGCTGACTTCACTGGCAGCTCTTTGTGAAGTTGCTCTGACAGCTCCGATATTTGGCTGAGCTTCTTATGGACACTGTGCTCTTTGATGGTTCCCACAAAGGGACTCTCTTGTGAATTGCCTGTTATTCTTCTGGTTTCTACAGGTGCATTATCTTAATTTAGGATTGAATGTTGTTGAACTATGTGGTTCTGGAGTGCCTGGGACTGTGTGTGTAGCATGTGGGCTGTTTGAGGGAGGATGGAGATTGCATGTTGGGGGGGGGGGGGAGAGGGTGTGAATGGTTGACAGTTTGGGAACCTGATTGGCTGGGTGGATGTGGTTGTGAAGAGGACTGTGTGGGTGAAGAAAATATGGATGATGTGTTGTGCAGAAATGTTTGTTGGGTTAAAGGCTTGTGTAATATCCTGGGGTTCCATGGGCTGACTGCCTGCTTTTCAGTGGCTTGCTCCATTAGATTATTGAAAGAGTGGGAGATGGTCAGCTGCCTGAATACTGGAGAGTGTGCCCAGATGGCTCACCCTAATCTTTTGAGATATAAGGATACAGACAGGAGACTGGCAATCGAGTGAGGGCTTGGTGGGTCTATGGGTGTGTATGGATTTGTGTGGCTGCATGGGGGGTGAATAGGCTATGTGGGTACTGGAAGAGTAGAGAGATGTGTTGCATGAAGTGGGGGTAAACAGGGAGGTCTATGCTGAGGATGGCTGTTGTTTGTTGGGTGGGGAGCTGGGGGAAGGACCGGCTTGGTTTGATGTATAGAGTGGGGGCCCTACACATCATGGATAGGAGAGGTGGCCTTTGGTGGTAAGAGTAGAGAGTTAGGGAGTGGGGTTGGTATTTGGGGGGGAAGGGATTGGGGGAGGGGGAGTATTAACCTTTGGAATAGCTGGGTTCTCGGTAGTGATTAGGGGGTGGATGATGGGAGGGGGGATTGGGAGCAGGCAATGGATGGGATTTATAATTTAGGATGTCCTTGCTTGTGCTGTGCGGGGTCCCCAGGCTGAGGGGGACTTTGTGCTGATGTGTTTATTGTATTATGTTGCATGCTACATACACATTAGTGGGCAAATGGGTGATCCCACCATTCAATGTTTAACCTAGAATGTCTGTGGATTAGACTTCCCCCATAAAGCGATACATAATGTTAAAACAGCTTAGAGACCTGAAGGCAGATGTGGCCATGCTCCAGGAAACACACATGGACCTGGCAGAGCATACTAAGTTACAAAGGTGGTGGGTAGGGCAGGAGTATGGCACATTGACTAGCATCCGGCGGGCAGACGTGGCTATTTCATTTCATAAAGGCCTTGATTTTGTGCTTGAGTACAATGTGGTGGACCCACAAGATTGATTTTTTATTCTTGGTGGCTGGCTGGCACTCCTATTAGCTTTTGTAATGTCTATGGGCCAAATACCCCTGCTAAGTCCTTTTTTGTGGTTCTGGGCAAAGGCACTTGGGGGATTACGATCAACGGACTTCATTCTGGGTGAAGATTTCAATTGTGTTTTGGATTTTATCATGGACAGAATCTCTCCAGGGGGCCTAGGCAATGGAGACTCTGGTAGGGAGTATGATTTTACCCACCTCTCATGGGTTCTTGGTACTTTATCGCTGATTGACTATTTCTTGTTGCTGCATCTTCCTTTGCTCATGGTCGGAATGTGGGAATTTCTGCTATAGTGATCTTGAATCATGCTCCGGTATGGATTACTTTGGCTTGTTAGAGTAGACAGTGGAAGCCAAGCAACTGACACATCCAAGTACACCTATATAAGGATTCAGAGTTCCTATGCATTTTGCAGGAGAAATGGGATGCATATGAGCTGAAAAATGCTGCCCACTGGGCGGATCCTGCCCTGTATTGGGAAACCATGAAGGTGGTTATGAGAGGTGAATTCATGAAGGTGGTTATGAGAGGTGCAGCTGGTAAAAGCATATTGATACCCAGAATTTGCGTCTGACCTGGAGATTGCAAGAAATCCAGCGTGCACTGAGTCACCATTATACGGTGGAGCACTGAGAGGACTTGTTGGCTCTTCAGGTGGAGCTAAGCACATTTATCCATCAATAAGCATATAAGTCCATTCTGTATTACCAATGCAAGCTGCATCAGTATGGAAATAGAGTAGGCCGGCTAATGTCCTCCTTGCTTCAGTATAATAGGGGGCCCGGGAGTATTCTGGCACTTAAGGATGGTGAAACGGTGGTATCTGATGAGTGTCGCATTCTAGCGGTTTTCCAGGATTTTTATCAGACATTATATACCATGGCTGAGCAACTTTGGCTGTCTGGATGGTGTGGTTCTGCCGGGCCTGATGGGAGACCAGAGGAACTCCTTAAACCAACCCATTACTTTTGAGGAGACTGATCAGGCTATCATTCAATCTAGGGTCTACAAAGCTCCGGGGCCAGATGGGTTTGGGAACGGATGGTATCGTTTGATGCAGGAGTGAATAGAGGCCCCCATGCAGCAGCACTTAAAACACTTAATCCAGCTCCAACAATACCCTTATGACAGTAAAAAAGCTCATATCATAGTGTTGCCCAAGTCTGGTATAGACCCATTTCTCTTATTAACTGTGATAATAAATTGTTAGACAAGATTCTGGCCAATTGTCTTGCCTTTTTTTTGCTAGATTTGGTTCAAGAGTGTCATGTTGGGCTTGTGCAAGATTGGCATCCAGTCTTGAATCTGCATCATGTGATAGCATTGATGGATGCTAGCTGCAGGTCTGGTAGTGATTCTTTGTTGGTCAGTTTCAACGCCAAAAAAGCTTTTGATATGGTGAATTGGCAATTTCGTTTTGGGGTCTTGGTGTGATTTCTGGCTTTTGCCCTCTGCATTCTACATTCTTTGTGCTTTGGGTTTGAGGGGCAGTTTCTACAAGCCATACAATGTTTGTATACGATTCTATATTCGGCGGACAGATTTTGGAGGCCTTTGATCTTGGCTGAGGCACTCAACAGAATTGCCCACTGTGCTTTTTACTTTTCTTCCTCTTTCTCAAACCCCTTCTGCATGTGATAGAAGCTGATGAGCGAATAGAGAGGATGCACATTGGACATAAGGTTATTAAGATTGTGCTATACGCTGATGACATTCTTGTCCATCTATAGAACCCCCAGTCCTCCCTGCCGTGCTTCTTGATGTGTTGGGGGCTTGTTTGGGTCTTGAATTGAATATAGACAAGTCAGAGTCTCTACCCTTGGACCCCCAGTTGCCACAGCAATGGAGTGGCCCCTTCTCTTTAAAATGGACAACTGGCACATTTAAGTGTCTAGACGTGCAGCTACCAACGGATTTGACCCAGCTGTATGGTTTGAACATCTCACCATTGTTGTGGCAGGAGTGGGAGCAAATAAGGCACTGGGAGGGCCTTCCACTTTCCCTATTAGGGCAGGTGGCCTTATACAAGATGACTCTCCTCCCTCAGTGGCTTAATCTGCTTCAGGTTCTTCCCCTTTGGCTGTTGCAGAGGGACATACAAGCATGGAAGCGACAGCTGAGTTGATTTTTGTGGCAAGGGCATAAGACTCAGATCTCCTTTCAGCATTTGCAGGGGGGGTAAACCACAAGGCTTGGGGGTGCTGGATTTGGGGCAATAATATATCAGCTGCCTGCTGAGACACCTGTGGGACTGGCTGTATTTGACCTTCTGGTGCACCCCATTGATGGTGGAGCAGAAATTATTGAGGACCCTGCATCTGTGTTTGTACAGTAGTACATGCCACTCATAGGTGGCTCTCACGATCCCTAAGCAATAGCCTTCTTGTGTGATGTGTGTGGGGAGTCTGGCGATATCTCTGTTGACTAATGCAGCATACCTAGGAACACTCTGAGCTCTTACCTTTGCTGGTAAACACTTTATTTACAGTTGGTGGGACTTCTAAGGATTTTCAGATTTGGGGAAAGCAGGCTCTGGACCATGTATCTCAATTTTTGACCCTGGAGGGTCAATTTAAGTCTTTCCTGAACCTCACCAGTGAATTTCAACTGGAACCAACAGGGCATCTTTGTGTTGATATAAGTGTGGCACTACATAGCTACCATGAACTGATTAGATTTTACTCAAAGGTTTGTTGATAAGCTAGCAGCATTTTTTGAGATAGATAGCCAAGAGTGCATGTTACTCTCATTGATGCAAAAGGCTCTTGACTCTTTGGAGACTGGGCAGTGTCACCCTGAGCTAGCCCATTGGTGGTATGAGGAGCTGGGGATGATTTTGGAGAGTGAGAATTTGATGCAGGCGGTTAAGAGGGTACCGCGGATCACTATGGCTGTAACACTGCAGGAAATATTGTATAAAGTGATCTTACATGTGTTCTTTGCACCCACAAGGGGGCGAGCAGCCAGATTGGTGCTGACCGGGGCCTGTTCTAGATATCACACTGATCGAGATATGCTTGGGCATATGCTTTAGTTGTGTAGTGTGGTCCGTGGGGTCTGGGACAAAATTTGGGAGAATTTGGGGATTGTACTGGACCACCAGTCTCTGTTCATGTGGAGGGGCTCTTGTTGGAAGACCCTCAGGGGCTTAAGGGGAAGGGGAAGGGCCTGAAGCTGTTTGTGTGCAAAGCTTCTATGCTTGGTTTGCAGGAGGTGTTGCGAGCATGATTAGGCCTGGATCTGCCAGCCTTTTGGGCTTGTCATAATAGTTTTCACAAGCAGAACCTCTCTGCTTGGAGCCTGGGCCCCTGGCATACACACCTTTTGACAATTTGGGAACCCTATATTCAATCTCTTTCACCACTGGGCCATCACATGGCTCTGAATTGTGTTTTTATTTGACTGCCTTCAGTTCTCTACAGTTGGATGAGGGGAGGGGGGGAGTAATGGCTTGTCATCAGGGCAGACACCTATTATTGACTATTGGAGAGTGTTTGGACATCTGACTTTATCCTATGTGCCATGCAGTATTACCTGCATGTTTGTATCCATATAAGCTGTGTTTGTTTTGTTGCTCTCTGAGAGAAGGCGGGGAGTGGGGAAGGGGGGGGGAGGGGGCTGGGGTATACAGAATGAAAATGTTTGTAAATCTGCTTGTTTGGCTCCCTGGACCTGTGTTAGTGTCACCACAGACTAGGGATTGCCGTCGTGTTGTTTGGTTGGTGCTTGTCTCAATAACAATGATTTATACATATAATTGGTCTTTTCTAAGATGCATCTTTTGTAAGATATTGTACAAGGAAGGTGACAGGTGGCGGGATGTTCAATGGTGGCGGCTAGCCTCTGTAAAGAGTCTAGCTGTCGTTGCTGAACCTTAAACCCAGGTATTCAATGCTGGGGCCATATCTCGCCACCGACATTGAATATCTGAGTTATCTGGATATAATTGCAACTAACTGGTTAGCTATGGCAGAAAAAGTTAGGCAAGTCTTTCAGATGTCTAACGTTTTATTTTTTTATATAATTTTTAAATTTTCCAAAGTACAGTAGTACATATTACACTTGCCAGAAATAGGGGACTCAACCAAAATTTGCATAATTAAACAAAAATATATAGGAAGCAATTGACTAGATAGTCAAACTGAAGACAGCCCCCCCCTAAAGCCCACAACTAGGAGAGAAGAACACCACGAGAACAAAATTTAAACCAGTATCCAAGGAAATCAAACTTTGAAACAGACCACCCTATATCCCTGTAGTGATACTAGCAACAGATATGGTGGCACAGAAAGGTTCGCAGCTGGGCAGGATCATAAAAAATATAGGAATTAGACTGCAGCTTAACGTTGCATTTGCATGGAAACTTAAGAAAAAACTGACCTTCCAGCTGCAGGGCCCCAGGCTGGAGAAGGAGAAACTCACGCCTCCAACTCCGAATCACCCGGCATAAATCTGGATATACTCGAACACTCAAACCTTTAAACTGTACAGATCTTTTCTGAAAAAAAAATTTTTTTAGAAACCAGTCTCGGTCACTAGTTAAAGTAAAAGTAACAACAAGCGTTGAAGGTGTAAATGTCTCAGAACCAGAGTCTTCCAGAATCACAGATAAATTAATAGAATCCGCAGGTTGCACATCAGGAATAACCCCAGATTCAGAAACTCGACGACCACTAGGTAATTAAAATAAATGAGCGATTGAGGCCTGGGACTCAGCCGGAACCCCAAACACTTCCACCATATATGGCTTAATCATTTCCTTAGCGTTGACATGAGAAGATTTGGGGAAATTAATAAGTCTTAAATTAGAGTATCTTACAAAATTCTCCAAATGTTCAATCCATGCCTTAACACCAGAAAGATCATTGCATACCGTTTCTGAAGAATCTTCCATATGACCCACCGATTCCTAAAGTTGCACCATGGATGACTACAAAGTTGTAATATCCAACTCTTGCTGTTGCAACTGGGCCGAGTTTGCAGAAACTTGTAGAGCCAAAGCCTGAACCTGGGGAATAAGCATATTCCCCAACTGAGCTATGGCAGTCCAGATAGTCTCCAAAGTAAATACCGCTGGTCGACTCAAAGAGAAAGTCATGAGCGCCTCTTCTCTGGCTGCCCTCTCTGGATCCTATGTAGCCATCACAGCTGATGGAGTCCCATCCACCTGACCCTCAGCCCAACTTTGCAGCGATGAAATGCTGGTATGTTGACCCGGAAAGGAAACACCTCTCTTTTCTTGCTGCGTCAGGGTCCCCCCTTGAGGGAGAGCCAGCTCAGATATCTAACTTTTACCACAATGGGATAACCTGCTACTGGCTGAATGTCACCCCTTGTTGGTTATCCCCTAGTACTGCCTCTGCTCAGTCCCTGGAATGCCTCAACATTAGCTGGCTAGCATTGAGGCATTCAGTGGCACTAACCATAATGCCATTGACTACCCCAGTCACCGCATTACATGCGGTCAACAGCTTTGATAACCATGTTAATTGCCTTGAATATCTCCACCAATAATTTCTATAAATTGTGAAAGGTTTATGGATTTGACACTAACTTCTTTAGTAGTATTTGTGATAAAATTTGTCCTTTGAGCCTTGTTGTTGTGGAGAAGATTGACAGCAATAGTGAATGTTTCTGAGCTTAAATGGTAGTTTGATAAAAAGAAAATAAGGTGTTACCTATTTATTGGATTATCTTAATACATTGTTGGACTAGCTCTCAAAGGTTAAAACCTACTTCAGGTCAAGACAGTATGAGTAACAGAGGGTGGGAAAGATGCTCGATGTTAAGATACCGGAACGCTGCTGAATAGCAATTTTAAATAGCTCGCTGGGGTAAAATAATAAAGTCCAATGAATATTTATAGCTCCCAAGAGATCAATTCTTTTGTATAAAGTTTTAGTAAAATCAATGTACCATAGTTTTGCTGGTGATTCATATTAATGAAAATTAATGATACTGTAAGATATAATTGGATATGAACGATAAATTTAAAAGATATGAGACTGAGGAATTAAGTTAGATTTGTATTTTAAAAATAAAAAAAATGAACTAATATTAGCATAAATAAAATGAGACTGAGGAATGTTGCTATGTTTTTCTTTTAACTAAATAAAACAGGTTTAGTATATTGATATGAAAAGATGATTTAAATAGATAACTTAGTACATGATTAGCAAGTTATATACAAAGAACATAATGGAGAATGGATAATATTATAGTAATCTGATTGTAAATGTACTAAAATGGATATTTTTAATTATGAGATTATGAGATTTACAGTATGGGGTATGTTTACTAAACCTTCTTAACGTGCGTGCTGTGCAATTAGCGCGCGCTAAGGTACTTTAGCACGCGCTAATGACGCCAAAAATGTGCTTTAGTGCACGTTCATGCACGCAGCGGCACAAACGAGCGCTGAAGGCGTGGAAAGGCTCCCGGAGGGCGGAGTAAGGCTCCCCAGTGGCGGAGAGAAGGGGTCAACGGGTGGAGAGTGGGAGGGGAGAGGCTCCCCGCACACTAACGATGTGAAATTCGAGGCCAAAACTAACGCAAGTGAAAACCTCGCGTTAGAGCTGATTTAAAGGGAAAAGAAACCATTTCTGTCAGCAATGTACAGCAAAACCAGGGAAACCTACAAAAAAGTGATAAGTGTGATACATGTGCACGGAACAAAAGTGCAAATAAACATTGAAAATGACCCCAACAAAATAAAAAAAAATCATAATCAAGCTGGGCAATAGTGATAGTAATGGGAAACATCAAAAACACTCCCAAGAAAGCCCCAAAAATAAATATGAATTTTGGAAGGGTCTACGCTCCGTCCCCATACAAGGTGAATGATCCCACAGTGAAATAGCACTGATCAGGGTTTCCCTCTCCATTGGACAGGTTACCTATGGCATGCACATGTTCCACAACAGCAGGGCGGGCATGTCGGAATGGGCAACTGGACAGATGCTGGGAAAGGGGATACAGAGGGCTGCAGGTGGCACATGCTGCGGTGCAGCTGGGGCACAGTGCGGAGTAGGCAGATGCCTAGGTGGCACTTAGGAATGCTGAAACTGAACATCAGCCAGACAGCAACTGATGAGGGCCCAACATGGGCATGAGAGTGTTTATCACAGTGTCACAGGGGATAGTACCCAGCAGGTACCCCCAAGGGCACAGAACATTGGCAGGCGGTGTTGGGGGGAAGCGTGGACGCCTATGCAGGCACCCCTACCCCACAACATGCACCATAGACAGCTGCCTACCTGCACACGGGATGGCTTGAGACTGCACACCACCACCAGCAGAAGGGCATGTCAGCATGGTGGCAGAGGGGTACTGGTGGTGGAGGGGGGCAGTGGCAGCTGCCCAGAGCAGACCATGGCCTAGCCCTGTGTAGGTGGGTGCCATGCACTGCAACAGACAGGCCCTGCCGGACAAACAGTCATGGTATCACCAGGGAATACACTGTCAATGTGGCAAGATGGTGGTGCAGTGCACACAACCAGTGTGTTTGGAGACAGAAGGTTACAGGTTCAAGTCCCAGCTATGGTGCCTGCCAACCCAGTCCCCATATTTTACCCACTACTACAACATGCTAATACAGACAGAACGTTTATTGCAGATGACGTAAACATGCCCAAAACACCTACATTTTACCCTACAGAGCAAAGACACCATAAACAGGCGCATTACCTAGAGCAGAGTCTCCCAAATGCAGTCCTGGAGGGCCAAACACCATTCAGGTTCCATGCTGCCTCTAATAAAGATGCCTGTGCTGCATATCTATGCACCACCCCCATGGTATGCAGATGTATCTCATGCATATTCATGAGGGACAGCATGAAAACTCAAACAGTGTTTGACACACCAGGAGTTGGGAACCTCTGCCGTAAAGCAGCAGCCAACAGGGGCAGACACACCCACAACCACAGGCTCCATTAGCCAATGCCTCCTGGAGAGGCAGGACATTGGGCCCTGCGTGCATCTCCCAATACTAGCACTTGCATACCTTAGCAATGCCAC